>CM072887.1:53866822-55066822 GCA_037013685.1 Acridotheres tristis | reverse complement strand
TCGTAGTAAAAGCAATTCATCACATCTTTAGATTAATTGCTATAATGCTTTTATCCCAATAGGAGGCTACCATATTTCATCCTGGGCTTTTGTGCCCTTTTTTTTTTTTTTTAATCATACCAGTAGGGGCTTTTGACACTATAAAAATGGGATGCATCTGATTCTGTCTTTCATGAAACTCCACTTCTCTAAAATTTTACTCTTAAGTGGACAGGGATGGGGAGAGGATACCTGATAAACAGAGTCATAAAGGAAGAGAAAATACCTGAGGTTTGGAAGCAGTGTCAGAAGAGTTCATGTTGGTATTCAGCTTCTGGATCAAGTAAAAGAAAAGGACATTAAAAGGGCATGAGTTTCAAGTTAACAGTCAAAGATTATAAGTATTTTTGAATAATCCTGGGTTGTAGTTTCAGTTGTACTGAAATCACATTCCTAGGATATGTAATGAAGAGGTGAGAAGCTCCCTCTGAGTGCAGGTAATTACGTGTAACCACTTGCATGGCATGATGTGAACATCTACAGCATTAGGAATTTGGATTTGAGTAGACTGCCTGTAAAACCTTGGCTTTCTTTTGAGAATAATCTCTCCTGTGGTTGTGTGATAGTTCTATTGTAATCCTGTTTTGTAAGACAAAATCTTGTAATTTTATCACTGTTGTCAGTTGAGCCAAGTCTACATGGTAGCATTATTTATATGAAAAGGAAAACAGTTCTCTGTGTTTGCTCTTGAAGTGAGATGCAGTATGTATTTGCTGATAATGATAGCTGAGAATGACATCATGTGTAGAGACGAATAAAACTTGCCCAGTTGAGCACTGGAAAGAGTTCTTCATGTAAAAATTATCTTCAGATGTTTGTTTGTGTCCACTCCTCTGGACCTTAGAGAGTCTGATCTACCTCATCTGTCCTTAGCCAGATGAATAAAGAGAAGTATCTCTTAGTTGCTTTTTGCAGAGAAATGTTTCCACATAGAACAATGTTCGTTTTAGTGCTCCACTTCATGTTCTCCATTCATTGTTTATTTCACCTTGCTTGCAAGTCTAAACTCAGAAGTATTGTGGCACCAAGCACTGAAACAACACAAGTGCCTGCAGTAGAGGAGTGTTTATGATTAGAGGTTTTTTGGCTTGGTTCTCATTGTCATTATTGAATCTAGCATTCAGAAGACCACTTGAGAGATGACCTAGACTCATTCAAGTTGCCACTATAAAATTAAATTAACCAGATACAGGTATTTTGGGAAGTTGGCTCGGACAGTCAGAGAGATGAAGGCTCAGAGTATCATCAGAACTTCGGAGATCTTCAACATAATCAATTGTAATCAAAATATAAATACTGTCGCTATTATAGAAGAACACTGTATTAGATACTGAGCCTTTACATTTTATCATATTACATCCCTTTTTTACTATCAGTAGGAGCATTAAATTATTGTACTACAAGTATCTGGCGTAACATGTGTATAAAACTCTTGAAAGCAGAATTTGAGGCAATTTATAAGTAATTAGGTTGTAGAGAATTCCAATTAAACAAACCCACCAGACCAAACAAAAAAACCCAAACCAACCCCACAGTAACAGGCAAACGAGCAAATATTTCAGTGTGGAAAACCAGAAGCGTTTTGTACGGTTTTGTTTATGAGGCACAAAATCCGTGGGGTTTTTAAGCAGCATCTCTTGAGGTTGGGTACGGATGCTTTGTGGGAGGCTGCATGGGGAAGGCATTACAGCAGGGGAACTGAAGCGGGCGGCTGGCTGGAGGGCGGCAGCCGGCGCCTCTTCCCTTCGGGGCGGAGGGAGATGAAGGCTGGAAGCGCCGGGTCCGAGACGGACCCCGTGAGGCGCCGCGCTTGTGCCGGCCGGCGGTGGGAAGAGCCGGGCGGGCGGGCGGGGGGCGGTCCCGGGCGGGGCCCGGGGCTGTCCGGGACGGGGGGAGCGGCCGTGAGGGCTCGGGGGAGAGCCCAGCCCTCCGACCGGCAGACTTCCATCGGGCAGCCTCTCCGGCAGCCGTCCCTCCGTGCAGCCAGCCGGGTGCCGCGGGTGGAAGCGCCGCTGCCGCCCGGCCGCCTCCCTCTCGCTGCCGTCGGCTGGGGCTGCCCCGCGGCCCTGGGAGGAACCTCGGAGCGGGGGTTCGTGGTGCCGGTGTGGCTTCAGCCATGCTGGGGACAGTGACGATGGCGGGTAAGGCGGTGTGGCACTGCCGGGTGCCGGCACACGCGGTTTGCTGCCCGGGCTCGGTAGCGCCCCGGGGCTGCGGAGCTGTCGGAGAGCCTCGAAGTGCCGAGCCCCCAGGGTTAGCGACTGACTCTGAATTTCTGGCAGGGCGACAGGAGTTAAAAGTTCTGCCTGCCTTAAGTGTTTTTATCTCGGTGAGAACCGCTTCCAAGCCAAGGTTGCTGGAACTTCAGGAAGTGTCATATCGCCTCAGTCGGTGTGGTACCTGTGATACGAGGCTTTATGAATGTGGAGGTGCTAACTCGACTTTTCTGCAGGACGGGGCTATGACCTGGTATTTGAAACTGGGGAATAGAAGGAAAAGGTAGTGACCGCACTGATCGTGCTGTTTTACATCAATCAAGCAATAAGGCAGTAAAATACCTTAAAAGCTCAACGTGGTTAAATCGCAGGAAATATGGAAATTGGCATTGTTTATATGTTGTAAAAATATTTGCATGAGAGAAATGAAGCTGTTACTCTATTGCTGTTTTATCTTAGCGAAGTAAAATTCAGAGGGGATTAACATCGTGGCAAGGGTGTGTGTGTGTGTGTATGGGAGGCAGCGGGACCCCAGCCTGCAGTACCAAAAACTCGGTGCTGTGTGCGCTGAGCTCCGCACATCTTACTGAAGGAATTAGCACGCAAGCCACTGAAACTGAGAGCTAATACCATAAACTAGCTGGGCTTTCTGAAAAGGTGAGTTTTGGAGGAGCAAAGAATTAAAAGAAAAAACATTATCGCACTGCTGGGTTTGCACAAACTTGTGTCTTTCTCTGGGAGACAAAGTGCTATTATGAAGTTTAAATAAACAAACGCCGGGTTTTTGTGGGTTTTTTTCCCCCCTAAAGATAGCTAATTTGCATCGGAATTTCTCTCAGATTGATGATATATGGCTCTAGCTATCTAGGAAATGTTTATTTCATTGTATTAATAATTACTCTCTTTTATATTGTTTGCTAGAGCCAGTGAATGAATTAAAAAAATAGGGGGAGTTTATTCATGCAAAATACTCCAACTTTACAATACATATCGACAACAAAGCCTGTAGAAGTGCGGCTCCATTTGGAGCGGGCCCTGGGGAGGACTGTACGTGATTTGAATCAGTGAGTAGTGGAGGAGATATCCTACTGCTGTTTACAATAGGGTTTTCATTAAACTCGATGTTTAATGAGCTTATCACATGCTGAGTCTTTTTCCTCAAGGGTTCTCTATTTTTTTTATTTCCTTTTATTGTTAGCAATTAAAGGTTAAGCTGTTTTTCAAAAGCAATGTCTTTATATGTTTGCACAGTTTTGATTGCTTGAGGTTTTCCTTATTTAATAATTCCTGTGGAAGAACCTTGGATATTCACTGCAGCACAGCTGCTTCTGTAGTACATTTTGCAAGAACTGCATTTGGCTTGTAGTATGTGTTACCATTTCTTGGAAGGGACAGAGGACCTCTGCTTACTGGTATGAAGGAGTGTATTAAGCTGTCATGTGTCTAATTAGTGCAGATGCAGCTTCATCTCCTTTGTGGTGAGTTTTTGATGTTTACTTTAGTCTTTATGTGGTCGTGTTGATAAAGAAAAATTTTCAATCTGCTTTTCGTTGTTCATTAATCATTAGAAGTTCTCAAAAATGTGCTAGCGTTTACTGGCCTGTATTGCTTATCCCATCCTTGTTGCTAATGGAGTAACTAATTTTTTTCCTCTCAAATACCCAAGTGCTAGAGTTGCTTCTATCTTACGCTTGTTGAATAGATTTTATTTTAAGAAGCAGAACCAAGTCACTGAATGTGAGATGTGGACAGCATGTCTAACCATGAAATTTCATAAATATTTGTAGCATGCTGGTTTGGTTCCCAAACAGAACAGCTGTGCTGGTCTAAGAGCAGTTTATTATTGTGAGGTATTTAATGACGAATTTTTAACTACAGCAACTATATCCAAGCCATAGATAATGACCCTTCTGGCTTTGAAAGACTTCTGTTAATTTTTAAAGAAGAACTATACTGTTTTCTGGTGTTTTGGGCTGTTCCTTAAAAAACTGAAATGAAAGAAGAAGTATCTTAATCTTGAATACATGAAATACATAACTTTTCCTGCTGGAATTTGAGAAGCTGGGCTCTGAATTGGAATTTGAGAAGCTCTGGGTTGGAGTAGACAAGTACAGCTAAATCAAAATCTTCTAAAAATAAAGATTTTTTTAGGAATGTTAGAATGTTACAGCATCACAGCGGAAATGATTGTGTGTTTGGGTTTTTTTTTTTTTTTTTGCTTGTTTTTTCGCTTACTTTTCTATGATCTAGTTTTCTGGGGATGCTGCTTTTGCTTTCTAAAGGAGCTCTAAGCCATGAAAAATAATAGTTATTTTGCAACTTGTTCCTTTTTTTCTGTTTTTAAAAACAAAGTATGTGAGATTTTTAAACCTAACTCTTCAGTGGCCACCCAAGTACCAGAGAACTGAAGACTAAATAGTATTTGTTTCAAAAGCTTTGAAATAACAACATGGTTGAAAAGCTCATGAATTGCATGGATGCTTGGAGAGATGCAAAAATCTCTTTAAATCCTCCCTCATTATTTAATTAATCTGAAAGAACTTGCTCCCTGCAATGAACATGGCAAGTCAGTTCTTAGAAAATTGAGTGAATAGAAGGGAGAAGGACGTGGTGTGTGCTTTCTATGGAAGAATTGTTTGTACATTGAAGTGGAAATAAATATGGTGTGTATGAGGCAAAGGAAGGAAAAATTTGTGAAAAATATATTGTTAAGAAGCAGCAATGTCACAGTTATTATTTAAAAAAAAAAGTATTTAGAAGGATAACACATAATCATATGTCGGTGTTACTTTGTTACTGCTAAGTGAGTAGTGTGTTTGATTTATTAAACCCAACCTTCTGAAACACAAGATTAAAAGAATCAGAATTTGTGGTGTAATCCCCAGTTTGTACACTCTGCAGCGGAAACATAAAAGCACAGATTGGATTTTTTTTTTTTTGAATGCTAAAGTGCTCAGTTTTACAAATAATTCCAAACAGCTACTTTATTCTTAATAAATCTGCTCAGGGTAGGTTTTTCATAGATACTGTAATTTCAACCTGTGTTTCAGTTTTTAATTACTCACTTGTGTCAATTTTTATCCTTTCTTTATATTGTCATTAATGTTTCTAATGATAATTAGAAGAATTGTGCAGTTAAGAGAACTGCATTTGACAAATATAAACTTGGTTCAGATTTTAACTGCCTTCTATTTGTGTCACATGAGTTTTAGAGCAGTAGCTGGTGGTTTGTTGTTTGTGCTTTTTTTTTTCTTTCACAAGTTCTATTTGTAGCAAATCTTGACACAATGGAGGCAAATGATTGTAATATACAACCCATGGCTGCAGCATTTGCTTTTGCTCATGTGAACCTAGTGAGAGAGTTGTGTATGTGACCAAAAGCACGATTTGGCCCTGGACACTGAATAAATGGAAACAGCACAAAGTCCTCGGGAGCCTTGCAGTGGCCAGAGGAGTTTGCGAGGTGGGCGCTGGGTGTGTGTCACATCCATCTGAGAGATTGAGAATGTAGGGAATTCATGGAAAAAATCCAGCGCCGTGCTGCAAATCCTTAGGGGGAAAAGTCAACCAACTCCAGATGTTGACATGGTTGACTTCGAGGATATGAAGTGCTGTGGATTTAACTCTTGCAGTCAGAGTGCTTTTTTTTTTAACTCTTTGGCAGCTACCAGGGGAGAAACACATTTTCACTTGTGGAGAGAGATGAGAGCTGGGAGTAGTTAAGTTGCACTGCCAACAGTGTCTGTCAGTCTAGAAAAAGAAGAGTTTAATTATTCATTTTATTTTTAATGGGAAGAGACAGGAATTCAGTCATTCTGAAAATATAAATTCTCCAGCAACTGATCAGTGTGCTCCTGATAAAATAGAGTGGACTCTTAAGTACCTATGAAATTGTGAAATCAAGCACCTCTGAGTCCTCAAGACTCTCAATTTTGAAAGTTTCTTTCAGAATAAAACTTGCAGTTATTAAAACATGAGCAGCACCTTGATTCAATTAAAAATATTTGAAAGATTAACTCGTATGTAAGCAGTTAAAATAGAATTTCTGTGTTGGTCCTTCAGCCACAGTGGATTTAAACAGCAAAGTGTATCAATTTTATGATGTCACCCCTGATCTTTATCACCTCCTCTTGGTATAGTTTTGTTGTATTCTATTCCTTGGCTAGTACATAGGTGGTAAAGTACAGCCCTGCTCAGGAGAGACCTAGGGAAATACTATTCATATCAGTATATTACTGTATTTGTTTTGTTTTGTTTTCTGGTAGCTGTTTGGATGAGCCTGTCTGGTGTTTCTTAAAGGTGCTTTCAAAACCACTGAATTAATTCAATTCAGAAAGTGCTGGTTGTCTTGCCAGAAAGCCTGTGGTAGTGACATGCTACAGAACTCTGACCAGCAATGCCTTGTGTGAGTAACTTCCAAACATTTCTGCATTCAGAATTGCACTGAAGTGTCATTAATAAAAACATCACTGTAGAATCCAACTGCCAAATATAAAGTTCCGGGTGTATATGTTGTGGAAGTACAGCTTGGAAATTCGTGGCACTGGAGCTTTGCCACACAACACTGGCAGCCTCCTGGCAGCATGCAGGCAAATTTCCTGAATGGCACCTCTTTCCTCAAATGCTGAGGAAGGGCATCAGAAATTCAGTTTTAAAGAATCTTCCAGGGTTTTAGACTGTTAAAGAAGGAGGCAAAGTAGAGACTGGGTACAACAGAAGCAGGTCACTTAACAGCTGACACTGGAATGTTATCTTGGGGATGAAATACCTTCTGGACAGGTTAAATCCTTTAGTGGACTTGAAGGGGTAGTGCTGGGGTTAGGTCTGTAAGTATGTCATCTGCACCATGAAGGAGAGCTGGAAGCGTGAGGTGCTGTAGCATTGCTGTGACTTTTCAGAGTGGTATTAATAAGTGTGTGTCAGTCAGTCAATATTTCTGTTAGTTACTCCTTTTGCACTGTGTTTAGTGAAGTATTGCAAGGTAATGTGTCTGCTGGACAGGCTCACAAGGAAGACCTAATTACTGTCAGCTTGATTTAACAGCTTTGAAAGCTTATCACTGTCTAAACTCTCTGTTCTCTATTTTTATGATTGCATTTGGTATCTTAATGCATACCCATACCTTCAGATTTTGTAATAGTCTTTCCACCTGCAAAACTTTTTACAAAGATATGGTCTTTATCTTAGGGTGGTATAAACACATCATTTTATAAACAGAATAAGTAAAGACTCTCTGAATGTTTATCTTAAATACGAAGAGATGCCTTTATATACTGATTTTGCATTTTACCTCTCTTTGGAAATGGAGTGCCTCATTTTTTCATATTCTTTATCATGGCACTCTTACAATAATCCCATTTATCCATAATACCTGAAACTTATCTTAAATACTGAATTTACACTAAACACCTGTGCTAGTTTGGGACAAATTTGGAAGGGAACTTCCAAAGGGATGTTTCCTTAAGGGAATTAGGAAAAATTTAGGAATAAATAAAAAAAGAAATGTCACCTTTTTTTACAAATTTTTTGAAACATCAAGATTTTCAGTGATGAAGGGCATGCATTCCCAGGGGATGTTTGCAAGAGAAAGGTGAGCCCACAGAAAACCATGTCTCTGCAGTCCCGAGTGCCTTCTGACTTCTCCACTCCCTTCTGCCTTCCTGCATTTCTCATTCCCACTTAGACCAGCATTCCCCACTGGCTCTCAGCCCTGTATTTCAGTCTACCTCTATCTAACTCATGTCACATAGAGATTTTAATATGTCTAAGAATAAGCAGATTTGCGTTAATGCAGGGCTGGGACAAACAGACTCTATAGACTTTGTTTCCTGCAGAGATGCTAAGAGACCTGGCTCATGAGCTAATTTTTATTCAATGTTAAATGATCAGCATTTAGCTTCATAGCTGGTTAAGCCAAAAGAATCATTTTTAGTATAAATAAGCTTAAGAATATATTAAAGTACCTGTTACTAAATAATTATAAAATATGTGATGCTTGAAGATAGTCTCTGAAGAAGTGCCTCTAACTTTGTGAATTCATGTTAAGCCTTTAAATTACATAATGTTATGGAAATGACAAGGACTTTATTTCCAGACCTAGGATAAAATGAACACAGATGCAAAAGTGGTATAGTCTCAACATACAACTAAATAAACAAAATGTAATGTTTGATTGATAAGAGTTATTTTGCTTGTGGATTTTTCTGGTGTTTGCAAGAGATATATTACCAATGGACTAAAAATTGTCCGCTTCTTCAAAATGTCTTTTTTGTCTTGCCCTTCTCCCTCACAAATGGCTCAGTTCAAACATCTCTGGTCTAAAATGTTCGGGGAGTTAGCATGTTAGCAGAGGTCAGGCTTTTAATTGAATTCAGAGTTAACAATTGAGGTAAATAATATTTAACTGTTAGATAAAGGAAAAACAAAAAGTTTTGCTTATGTTGACTTAGAAACAACTAGTAGGCTGCTGATAGTAAAACCTAATTTGCCCTCTACACAGCATTTAGAAGCCAGTATCCTTTGTTTTGCTTATTGTGTAGTTAGTTCCAGTCTTACCTGGACTGCATTGTCTGTATGCTTCTGAAGAAGCAGCCCTTAATAAAAGGGGGGCAAGGCAAGAGGCTGTGAAGGATCTCTGGAGATCAGGTGTTCCAGCAGAGCAGGACCAGCTGCAGAGTCAGAGACAACTTCAAGGTGGTTCAAATAAAAACCACATCACTTCGAGGAAGTTGATTGCATGCTTTGTAAAGCTGTCTCCTTCTGCCCCTGGACATTGAACTAGCACATGTTCAGCTTAAAAGAAAAGGACTGTGCCTTCTTCTAGGGTGTTGCTCTTCAACATTGAATATTTTAAAATAATTTTATTTTTTCATCTTGGCACTCTAACAGGTTTGGTTAGAGAGAAGAGTATGTTCCTTCATGCCTTGCACTTTAACCCGTTGCACAAAACCTAGGGTCAAGAGCAATATTAAACTGAAATCCTGGCAGCATACAAGCCCAAGAATCTTTTGGTGTCTTGAATATGCCATAGATTTAATTTACATGCCAGTCTCTGAACTATTATCTCTGAAATTATCCCAGCAAGACTGAGAGGGAGTTACCAGTGACCTGAAGGAAAAATGCAAACTGTCCTCAAAGAAAAGATAATGTAAATAGACATGTGAGCAGTGGGTGGTTTTACCTTCTTGCATAGTAACAACCTCATTCATTTTAAGCAACATGGAATTGCTGTAAATGGTGATGCTATGTATGTGTTGCATACATACATACATTGTATGGGAGAATTCCAAAGATTCATGATCTTCAAAGCAATATATTGTGATGTAACTGTTTTGTAGGGATTACAAGTTTTCAGAAAAACAGGTTTCCCGTGGGTGTTTTCACATCTTACATTCTTTTGGGACAAAGCTGTAAAATAAGCTTTTTTTGTGTGTGTGTCATCATTTTAGGTCAACAGGCTTTTTTTGAAGTTTTGTTTTGTTTGCTTGCAGGTTTGTTTTTTTTTTTGTTCGTTGGGTTTCCTCAGATGTGTCTGTCTGCATGGAAATGTTTATTGAACTTTGCTTCAGGGATAATTGCATATATTATTCTGTACAGTCTATGATAGATTTTTTTTTTCTTACTTAAGTTTGCCTTAAAGTGAGGAAAAAAAAACCACTAACCAAACAAACCACACAAAAATAGCTGCAAAATCAGGGTATAGAATAAGAGAATATAAGGTTGAAAGGTGCATTTGCAAATAAACTGTGGAAAAAATTGTACAATGATACAAAGAAGGAAAATAATTATAGTAATGATAGAACAAAAACTAATTCTTAAAAATGTAAGAGTAGCATATAGAAAAGGTACACAGATAATGATAGAACAAGTATGTTTATGAAAATTGGTCATAATGAAAAAATATATAAAGGTATAATATAAGGTTAAATTTAGAAGGAAATTAACTGGGGTTTTGTTATTGTTTAAACAGTTGGACAAACAGAACATTCCAGTGTAACTTTGAAGGAAGACGCTGATACTGTGGAGACAAATCCGTCTGACTCGGCCACCAAGGACGGTGTAGATGCTGAGAAGGAGGATGCTCATTCAATTAAGCAGATGCCAGCTTTGGAAGAAGTTGCAGAGGACCAAGTGGCAGAGCCACAGTCTTATGATCTGGGTTTTAAAAAGGTTTTTAAATTTGTTGGGTTCAGATTCACAGTGAAGAAGGAAAAGACAGGAAAATCAGAACCAGTTCAGCTACTTACTGTAAAAAAGGAAACACAGGTCCCTGAAGGAGCTGATGATCAAAAAGAAGTCAACTCAGAAGAAGCAGCAGTGCCTGAGGATGCACTTTCTGCAGAAGACAATACCAAAGATACACTGAAAAACGAAAAAACAGAAGATGAATCTCCTAAAATACCGGAAGCAAATGAGACTTGTTCTCAACCAGCTGCTTTAGCCACTGAAACTGCATCGCCATTAAGAAAACTTTTTACTCAAGGATGGACTGGATTTAGAAAAAAGAAGAGTTTTAGGAAAACTAAAGAAGATGAACAACAGTCTCCTGTGAAAGAAGAGGAGAAAGAAAAAGAGGGGACAACAATAACAACTGAAATCAGTGAAAAGGAGGAGAAACCTGAGTCTGAGAAGCAAGATGAAGAAAGGAATGTGACAGCAGTAACTATTGAAGCACATGAAAAGGAGCAAACTGAAAGTGAAATGCAGGAGTCAGAAAAGACTTTGGCAGCTGTAGGAGTAGAAGGAAGTGAAAAGAAAGAGGTAGTCAAGCATGATGAGCAGGGACAAAAAGAGGACCTGGCAGCAGCAGCTGTAAAAGAAAGTGCAGAGGGTAAAGAAGATGAAGATGATCAAGAAAGGAAACTGGTGGAAGTCTCGGAAAATCTTGGTAAAGAGGAAGAAAAAACTGAAGAAGGAGAGAAAGAAGGTGAGGTGACAGAGAAACCACTAAAAACAAAGTCACTGGTACCTGTTGTCACTGAGAGTGTGAATGGAGAATTGAAAATATCCTCAGAAGTCCTACCTGTGGGAGAAAAACTGGAGTCAATGGAGAAGTGCGAAATAGATCACAGAACTGAAATAGCCTCTGAAGAGACATTTGAAACAGGATCTGTGGCAGTGGAAATTTCTAGTGATCAACTTAAAAAATCTGAAGGAAGCGAAGGAAGTGAACCTGTTCTACTTGGGAAAGAGACATTAGATGAAAAAACAGAGGAAGCAGAATTGAAAATGTCACCCACAGCAGATGATGTTGCACAGGGAGAAGCTCTGGATAGAACCACAGAGAAGAAGGAAAGCAAAGAACATGAAACAAAGTCACCTCTGAGTGCTCCTGAGTCAAAGTCCTTTTCTGCTTCTGAACATTCAGTTGACACAGAGGATAATCAACAGTCAGTCAAACCCACCGATGAAGGACTACAAGGAAAACCTGGCACAGATACAACTGATACTGTCAAACCAGATGAAACAACCATGGAAATAACTTCTGAAGAGGCAGCTGGAAAGAGGCCTCCAGAAAGTATCACAAATGAAGCAGAACTCCTGTCTTCTCAAGAAAAGGCTAAACTACAAGGCAGCCCTTTAAAGAAACTCTTTACAGGTACTGGATTGAAAAAACTGTCTGGAAAGAAGCAAAAAGGTAAAAGAGAAGAATCTAAGTTAGAGGAACAGGGTGAACCAATTCAGCACTTATCAGATTCCCCAGATAGCCCAGAGGAACAAAAGGGGGAGAGTTCTGCTTCTTCTCCCGAAGAGATGAATGAAATTCCCTCTTTGGAAAAATCTACAGATGGAATGCAGGTCACTGAAAGTGAAGATGCCACAATTCCAGATGTGGAGCGAAAAAGAGAAACTGTTACACCTTGGGCATCATTTAAAAAGATGGTGACTCCCAAGAAACGTGTCAGAAGGCCTTCTGAAAGCGATAAAGAAGAAGAAATTGATAAGACAAAGAGTGTAGCAGTATCTGCAACTGAAAATGTTGTTGATGAAAACCAGGGAGAAATAAAAGAAAATGGGATTGACCAGAAACCAGAGAAAATTACGGAAGAGCCCAAAAGAAAAGTTGACACCTCTGTGTCCTGGGAAACTTTTATATGTGTAGGTTCTTCAAAGAAAAGAGCCAGGAAGTCATCATCATCTGATGAAGAAAGCCAAAAAGTAGAAGAGTCTGGACAGAGCAAAGAAACAGCAACAGATGCAGTTCTTACTAGCTCTCAGGAGAGTGATCAAGGACAAGGGAATTCTTCCCCAGAACAAGCTGGAAGCCCATCTGAAAGTGAAGGTATTTCAACATGGGAATCATTTAAAAGGTTAGTTACTCCAAGAAGGAGATCCAAAACCAGAATGGAAGAGAGAAGTGAAGACTCTGTTGTGGGATCTAGCCTGGAGCATTCAACATCGGATGGTGAGCCTGGAAAAGATGAATCATGGGTTCCATTTAGAAAACTGATGCCTGGGCGTAGGAAGAAAAAGTCAGATGGAAAGCCAGAACCAGCTCATCTTAAACAAGCAAGAGAAGACATGGCAGAAACAGCTGAAGAAGATTCTGATATTCCAGCTGTTGTTCCTTTATCTGAATATGAAGCAGCAGAACAGGAAAAAATGGAAGCCCAGCGAGTGAAAGATGCTGAAGCGATGAGAGAACGAACCTCAGAGGAAGAGAGAGCAGAAAAGTTAGAGGAGACCCTGAGGATGGAGCAAGGATCTGAAGGGCTGGTACATGCAGTTGCTGTTACTGTGGAAGAAGAAAGGGCAGTGAGCAGCATTGAGGAAAGGTCACCATCATGGATATCTGCTGCTCTGACAGAGTGCATTGAGCAGGCAAGAGAAGAGGAAGAGAAAGAAGCTCGGAAAAAAGCTGAACTGGGTGTTACTGTGGAGGATGCAGTGGTAGCTGCTAAGACAGTGCCAGAGACTAGAAAGGATGTCAGTGATGATACCACAGCAAGTGAACTGGAGCTAACCTCTGAAGCAGTGACTGCTCTGGAGACAGCAGAAGCTTCCTGTGCTGAAGAAACAATGGAAGTGTCCCTTGCTGAGGAGACAACTGAGATGGTTTCTGCTGTTTCACAGTTAGAAACCCCAGATACTACAGAAGAAGCTACACCAGTTCAAGAAGTAGAGGCCACTGAAAAAAATTTGAAAGAATTGGACAAACAGACGCAAAAAGTTCTTCATGAAGTTGCTGAAAGGGTAAAGTCAGATGTAACACAGCTGGTTAGTGAAAGAGCTGTAGCAGAAACTATAATTACAACAGCACAGGGACTTGAGTCAGAAGTGAAAGGTGGTGCTAAAGATGGGAACATTGTAGGCCAGGAAACTGTTCTGCTTGAACAATCCTTGGAAAACGAACACAAAGAGGATGGCCCCCAGCAAAGTGCAGGGAGCATTCAGGATCAAAACACAGTTGAAGAGAGTGTTTTACCTGCAGGTTCAGAGAAAAGTGAAATACCTTCTGCAGTGGAAGAAAGCATGGAAGGACGTCAAGGATATGTAGAAGACCATAAAGAAGTAAATGAAGTGCAGAGGACAACAGAAGAAACTTTATCACATGACAAAGACTTTGACAGCATCAAAGCCATGACTCCCAAGGAAGAGCTGTTTGCAAAGCAGGAGCCTTCAGAACAAGAGAAAAAACTGCCTGTAACAGAGTTGACACTGGATGAGACAAGAAATGAATGTGCTCCGGAAGGAAAGCCTGCAGTAAGTATTGCATATAACACAAAGGTTGATCTGTCAAAGAAAAAATCAGTGTTAGATACTATATCTTGTTTAGAACCAGGTTGTGGGTGTATTTCTGTCAAGGACCTTCCTAGTGAAGCCTAAGACAACTTAGTTCATTTCCAGTGAGAGACACGCAGATGTCTAGAAGCAGCAGGCACTGAAGCTTGTGTGCAGGGTGGGTGGATGCAGTGCTTGCAGAAATGGAGTGCATAGATGCAGAGGTACTGAAATGATTGCCATTAGGGTTCCTGCATTGCACAAAGTAACTGAAGATGGTATATGAACAGCTGAGATACAGATGTGATCCATGTGACACCAGTGGATGGTGTCTTCAGTTTTAGACAGAAATACAGATGAAGCTGAGGTACCTCTGCAAAGGGAGGACATGAAACAACACAATTATCTCCAGCTTTAAATGCTGTAGTTACTGTGGCTGGCACATTCCTGCCTTCTTCCCTAACTCCTCATCTTCTGGCTTAGTCTTTGTTTCAAGTGCTGCCAGCTGTTCCTTCCTTTAGTTAATTATAAGGTTGCACTTTGTTTAATGAGCTACACGTCCTCAGAAACACACAAGCTGGGGTTTTGGTGAGTTACTAATCCCTATGTCATCACCTTGTGCTCTTCCCATAACTCATGTCTATTTGGGTGTTGTGGTTTCTCACCTAGAATATTGCTGGTCACTCTCTGCTTGTACCCTTTCTCACAGAGCTGTTGTAATTCCCCACAGGTTCAGGACACGACAGAGGATGAAACCTCATCCTTGGGGCTAACAGCTGAAAAGCCTATGCAGCTTGGAGGAGAGGCCAGAACGCTCACTGTGGGACCAGAGTGCACAGAAGCAGTTGTCACTGTGGTCCCTGTTAAAACTGAAAAACAAGATGGAATTCCTGACTCAGAAGAGCAAATTTGTACTAAAGGGGGTCCTAGCGGGACACCTGTCCTGAGTGAGGAAGATGATGCTGTGCTCAATGGAGTACAAAGCACAGAAGTCACTGCTCCTGAGGTTCTACTGCAGAGCAAGGGAAAAACCTCTGCCATTCCTTCAAAAACAGTTGGCTCAGAAGCAGCTGCAGATGTTGAGCAGAGTGTGAGTGATGGGTCTGACATTGCAGCAGAAGATTCTGTGCCCATCATAGAGCCACAATGTGGAGACAAAACAACTGAAACCCCCTCCAAGAGTGATGAAGCCAGAGGTGGCAAAGTGGAAGGTGCTGTGTTTGAATCTGAAACACAGCTGGAGAGCACTTCCATTGTTGCTGAGACTCACGTGCAGATTGAAGCAGATGGGGCATCTGATTTAGCATCAACATGCCCAGAGATTGTTGAAAATGGAAGTGCTGTTATCACTGATACAAGTCCTGAGAAATGTGAAACACCCAGCAGCTTGGTTGGAGAAGAGACTATGGGAAAAGGACAAGAAGTTGTAGAAACCTTGAACTGTCAAGGCTTCCAGAAAGAAGATAAGAAGAATGAGGAATTGCTGGAAGGAGCCAAAGAAGTATCTGAATATGGAAAACAGGAAGCTGTGAGGCATGATGAATGTTCAACTGCTGTCCAGCAAGAGGAAGGCTGTGACTCAGCCTTTCCACAGGCTGAAAGCTTGGGGGCTCCAAAAACACCTGTGGCTCTAGCAGCTGCAGCAGGTGGAGAGCATGTTGTGGCAGAAACTGTGACACGCGCAGACACCGCAGCCAAAACTGCACAGCCCTTGGCAACCACACCAGAGCAAATGGCTTCTGAAGAGGTCCCAGTTGCTAATATTGACTGTTCAGACTGTGGGACTGCAGAGCTTGGTAGTGTGGAGGCACCCAAGCCTAGAGTAACTTGTGCTTCCATGAACGGAGTCTCTGAAGAGCAGGAGCAGCCCCAGAGCACAGGGCAAGCCGAACACAACGGTATTCCTTCCAGTCACAGTCTGTCTCCCAGCGACCTGGAATTTCAGAACCATGTTGTTCAGTCTGTGGTCATAGAGTCCCAGAGCACAAGAATTGTATTGAATGCCATCCAGTCAGCTGTTCACAAACTTGCAGAAACAGAAGAGTCGGCTGCCCTTGAGTCAGAGCCGAGCATTAAGTCCAAAGGGAAAAGCCCATCAGATACAATTGTACCTGAACTTCTGGGAAGTGTGCAGGTAGATCAACCGCTTCCAGTAAAAGAGGAAGAGATACAAAGTAAAGAACAAGAGCTGAAGCAACCAGGAATAGTGAAAACTGCTACCTTAACTGAGTCTGCAGAAATTCATGCAACTGTGGAAAAAACGAAGGACATGTCTTTAACTTCTGAGATGCTGAAAGATGGACAAAGTCAGGATTCTTTAACAGTCGTGACAAGCCCTGAAGACATTTCAGGGGGAAGTGTGAGACTTCAGAAATCAACCCTAGAACTAAGTACTTCAGAAGATTCAACCAAAGACATCCTAGACATACACACACCAAAATTAAGGGAAAAAGAGGTTGGATACATTATGGAAATCTCAGACCAACATACAGGACAGCAAACATGCAGAGAAAGTGAAGAACAACCATATCATTCACCAGTAGAAGACGGGAAAACACAAATGTGGGAGGATGACGGTTGTCAAGAAGAAACATCTTGTGATAGACAAAGTCAGAACTCAGTGGCTCTGACGCCTTGAATGTAAGTAGCATTTTTAGCCAGTAATTTATTTATTTTTCTAAGATAGTTGTGAGGATCTCTAAACTGTTCTCTCTAATGTGGTGTGGTGGTCTGTTTTGTTTTTAATTCTTTTGCTGAAGGGCCGCCCTCACTTCAATGGCCTTGGACTTGGTCTTTATTTTGGTGTGGTATTTCTGGAAGGTAGTAAGTGTATTTTCCAGTTTTCCTAGGGAGGAACTCACATGACACATTTAATGTATGTCATTTAATATGCAAACACACTCTTTAACAAAGGTCTTTTTAAAATCCTGAATGATGTGAGTATTGCCTTCCATGGTAAACCTGGAGTACCTCACGTACAAAGCTCTTTGCACTTCAGAGGAATTTGAATCAGAAATTACAAGTATAGTCTCTCCCTAGGATATATACTGCACTTGCTTCACTAAGTCATATGACCTTTATCTCTGAGAACTGCTTGGGAAAATAACGTATTCTTGAGAAAATAAGTTGTCATTACTAAAGCTTTTTTACTGTCATCTTTCTTTCAGATGTGCTAAGCATCCATGTGGCATTTGGAGAGATGCCAGTCCTAGAGAACAACTGACAATCCTGCCACAGAACCAGGAGCTTTATTCACTACCCTTTATTCTTGGATGTTAACATCTGTTCTTTTGAAGACCTCGCCTTGCCATTTTTGTTAAAAAAACAAAGCCTTTAATATTGGCTGTATCCATACCTGCGTTCCATTTGAAGGTTGTTTGTCTCTGCCCAAAATAATCCATTAAGACTGGAGATGCCCCACTGAGTGACTGGGCAGACCACTAGAATTTTTGCCGTGGTTATTACTGTCCCCTCATTTAATGTGTGTCCTGTCTGTCCAATCTCCTTGAATCCTTTCACTTGTCCCTGAGTCTCCCTCCCTTCTTTAGCAGTCTCCCTTCCCCCTCACATTTTTCCTAGCTGCCTTGATCTGACCTGTGAGTGGCCATAAGTGCTGCTTAGCTTGTGTGTGAGGGGCAAGAGGAGGGCTGACTGATGAGAACACATGAGACTTCTGGATACGTCTGTCAAACAGCAGGAACTGGATCACGCACAAATTGTTGAGCAAGGTGCTCAAGTTTGCTGCCTTTCAGTCCCATTCAGGTATCTCTGTCTGTCTTTCAGTTGTATTTGTGCAGGCCTGATTTAGTCAGAAAATTATTTCTACAGTGTAGCTTGAAAGGAGATGGAAAATACCCTTCCTCTATTGTTCCAGACTTCAGGTCTCAGGACTGGACTGTAATGTATTGAATATTTATATGTATGTCTTAAACCCAGTTCTGATTTTAATGTAGAGCAATGATACATCTGTACTGTTTAGGCATTCCCTTAAATGAATATTGTAGAGTAGCCTGGAGAGGAAATTGATACTATTGGAGCAGAAGTTGATAACATGTAGTTTCCTATTTATTGTTCCAGGTTTTTCCCTCTGTAAAATCTCTCAAAAATTTGGCTGTCTTGCTTTGAATATTTATATGTATATCCTATACCCAGTTCTGATTTTAATGTAGAACTATGATATTTCTAATGACAAAAGGAGAGCCCTGACCTGACCTGCTCACGTCTGCTTTTAGCCCTCCCTGGTTTCTGAGGACCCTCCAGTCACCACCATTTCACTGTCACCTTGTTCTTGTTCCACTTCCTTCCTATCTCACTCCTCTCTTTCCAAGCTCTGCTAATTTCTGGTCACTGCCCCATTCAACCCAAAGCCTTTCCCTGCCTTATAATGTCTAACATCTTTCCTACCTACACACTTCCTCCTTTCCCAACCCCTGCCTGAACTGTTTTCCCACCACACCGTTTTCTGAAATTCTCCCCACTCCTGGCAATTCTGTCTTTTCTGGGGCAGGTGTAGGAAAGAGGGGGAAAAAAGGACTTGGTAATGAGTTCTGCCATGAATTGCAAAAAGCTGATGAGATCTTTGGAGTGCTGAGGATGTAAAATGCTTCATGACTGACAACAGCTGAGACCAGAATGGGCATGGTGTTATAAAGATACTTAGAAGCCCCAAGACTGAGAGTTCTGGGATGTCTGTCCCAAGCAGGAATCAGTCCTCTCCTTTGTCATTTACGTTAAAATCGAACAAGGGGTACAAGTCAGTACTTTCAGCTCTGATTTCCAAAGTGAAGCTTACAGATCACACATTGTGAAACCAATGCCCATCAAGTTGAACAATAGCTCACTCTCATACCTGTATAGTAATTTATTTTAAAATCAACTTTAGTGTACAAATGCTCTTGTTACGGCAGGTGCTGGCCTCCCCTTGAGGCTGCACGTCCAGCAAGCAATGTGACTGATTGCACTGGTGTGATTGCACCATCTGGTGCTGCCCTGTGTGGAAGCATCAAAAGATTTTTCTTTACCTCAGAGCGAATTATATAAATATTTAAAGCCAAACAATGTGGTTTCAAACAATCCAGTCTATCTCTGTCCATTGTTAGTGGCAGCTTTCCCCCTTAGCTTTGGGCAATTCCAAAAACCTCGGTTGATTTCCACACGTTTAGGTTGGCTTGCAAGGTAATGATGCTCTTAATAACACCTCACAAGTGCAAACTTGGCTGAATTTGTACAAATTGTATACCTATGTACCTTAAGCCATATTGCAATAACTGCAGCAGGTAAAATAACAAAAGCATGACCTGTGTAATCCTGATTCTTACATTTGTAGCTCCAAAGCTGTTAATAATATGTAAAGTTACTTCTTGTCTGAACCTCATTTAAATAAAGCTAGCTTTACCACAATGTAAATTGTCTGTTGGTAGTAATTGGGCAGGCAAGGGCTTTTAACTTGCCTGTTTTCTCCATTAAATCCAGGGCCTGGGTAAGCAGTGCAACAAACCTCACTATAAAAGAAATGCAAAAGCTTCTTTTTATAACTGACAGCTAAAACACTTGCTGCACCCAAAACCATGCTAATGGTGCAGGGACCATGTCTCCACAGGAAGATCCTACTTTGATCCAGTATATTGCTTTGGCCTCTGAAACTCTCCTTGAGACTGTGACTTCTGGCTTGTGCTTAAAAGCTTGAAGCTTTCTCTAATCCAATGTATTGGGTTACCAAATTTGATTTTGTGTTTTTAAGGTAGATTTTCATTGATTAAATAAAATGCAACTACAAATTTGTTCTAACCTGTGTATGTGGTGGGGTTTTTTTTCACCTTGCTTAGTGTAAATTATTTTCTGATGGTTGCTTCATCTTCAGGGAGTTAGAGAGTTGCTCCTGAGAATTTACATTCAGGTTTTGATGTGAATTAAAGAAGCTAATTACAGAATTAAACTATGATTTGGCTCTAAGTTTCAATTAATTATGCATATTTCAGAAGAAGTACTCCAGAAGACTGAAATACTTTTATTAAATTCAAGATGGAGAACAGTATTCAGTGAGCCAGAATGAGAAATCAGTAAATCATATGCCTTGCTGCTGTGACTGAAGTATAGAAAACACCGAGAAAGCAACAGGATAAATGTCAACAAAACCTTTGTTATAGATAAGCAGATTAAGGGTTTTAGGCCCATAACTGGTATCTTCTAGGCTCCCCCAAGAGTATACTCATGGCAGCAAAAATCTGGGTGTGCTGATTATTTACGTTAGCAGACCTTGGACTTCAGACATGAAGTTTTTCCAGCTGTTCATGTTCTGTGGCTGAGGCTGATTAGCAGTGTTTGTATCTCAAGACAGATTCATACCTGAACTAGTTCTGTAGTAATTGGTGCTAAATCTAGTATCTGCAAATACTTATCTGGACTGGTTGCAGCAACTGCAGGGATATGGGAACACTGCGTGCAGCCTGTCCATCATCTTGCTTTGGCAGGGTCTCAGAGGCCCCACACCACAGGGGACTGATCTCACTGTCCACCTTTGGCACCTGGAGGTAAAAACTGAACCAGCATCTCTTGCCAGACATTGTGCTCCAGGTGTACACAGCCTCTGCTGCCCCATTTGCAACATTTGTGTATTTGTACCGTTCAGTGAAATCCCTGAACAGGCACCTAGCTAGGGATTGCAGTCCAAGCCTCTTGCATCCCAAGGAAGTTTGTGTGCTGTTTCCTCTTGTAGGGCTGTTTTATTGGCAGCAGCTCAAGTATCCTGCCTGTTAGCTCAGGCTATGGAAGTGGGTCTGGCTTTCCCATGCAATCCAGACCATATGGAAGGCAGCTGTACTCACTGAGGAACCTGCACAGCTTGGATACAGCAAGTGCTTGGGGATGGGCAGGAGGCTTGCCAAAAGCAGGGAGGATTCCTGAGATGTTCGTGTTTGGATGCTGAGCGCTGGATGTTTGTCATTCGCAGCTGCCACACGGGAAGGGAACAGGCCTGAGGAGGCTGATGGCCTCACAAAGAAGGCTGTGGCTTGGAATAAGGAACAATGTGGAGGAGGAGGCCAGTGGAATTGACAAGATAGGGTTTGGAGTTCTAATTCAGCAGGGGGATGAATGCTGTGATAAAGGAGGGTGACTTAGCTCTGTGAGCGTTTTGAGATACTCCTAACAAGATGGAAACAGCCACCACAATGCTAACATCTGATGTAGGGCTGGTGTCGTCTCTAGTTGGGCACTACATGCAGTCTTTACAAAACTAAGAATTCAGGATAGGGGTCTAGTAAAGCCACGTGTCTCTTCTGCTTCAACATCCTCTTGAAAAAATACTATCGACTCCTTAAAACAGAAAGAACAGTCTTAGGAAGCATCTCATATCCCTCTTGAAAATGACATCCACTTCCAGAGGATATTTATTGAAAAGTCTATGTATAATCACAGAATGATTTGGGACGGATGGGACCTTGTCTGGTTCCAGCCCTGCTGCAATGGGCAGGGCAAGGAGTGATGATATGAAATGAGGGGAGCAGAAGTCTGATATGCCACAGGAGCTGTGTCCTGGGGATGGTCTCTGTGTCAGCTTGACCCTGTCCTCATCATCTGCTCTACAGATAGGCCTCTGTCCCTCCTACAAAGGCACCAGACTGGGAAGGATAACCAACACAATGCCTTTTCTCTAAGCAGCGAGACAAGAGGGAATTATGGAACACTGCGGGGCATTTGCAATGCCAGTTGCTGCTCTGGAAGGCAGACATCCCAGGAAGCCGTCAGTCAGCAGCCTGGGAGCAATCCCTGCCTTGTCCCCAGTGCAACTGTTCTCCTGTGTCCCCTCAGCCTTGCAGTATTCTGCCCTCCTCTCCCCTGGCCAAGCTGGCTGTCTCTGCTTTGTAAGCAGGCTCCTTGTGAACTTTCAAATGCATTTCTGGGAGATTGTCATCAGACAGTCCCAGAGGCAGCACGACAGGCAGTGGTGCCTGTAATTTCCCGTAAGAGCAGCTGTATGAAGCAGAAGTCCTGAAACCCTGCCTGTACTTATATGTCTCCCTTTCAGCATTCCAGGATAGCCATGAGGGTAACGAAAAGACAGAGGTGATGCTCGGCCAATGTTTGAGGGTAGTGCATGCCCAGGGCCAAAGAGGAATAAAGTTTTCAACGCTGGCTCACTAATGCAGAGGAGGCTGCGAGGTTACAGCTCCAAGGAAAGCCTGCTAGGTGAAGATGGGACAAGGGGGAAAACATTATTTATTCAGAGGAAGTTTTCTTAGCCTAATTACATTTATTTTTTAATCTTCTGGATAATGTTTTCACTATCATTTCACGAGCATGATTAAGAATTACAAGGACAAATATGACCTGTCCATTATTCTGGAGCTGACATGAACTCTTCTAAACTAGAATATTTGCTGAATAATCTTGAAAATGGCATTATTTTCTTTGGCATAAGTCTCCCTGCTGGGGAAATGCTTTTATTGGATTTTTGCATAATCTGTCTTGATCCTGCAATTGGATTCCAGTTTATACATCCTCTCTCCTCCCCACAGTAGAGCCAGTTAATGCCTCGCAGATGCAAGGGGGGAACCTGCATCAGTATGAATGATGTGGCAAAGGCTGGGCATATTGCTTACAGTTTCTCATACAAAGCATATTTCATTAAAAAATTTCAAACGAACAGACAACCCCCCTGAACCATTATTGGCACCAGTCAGTAGAAGCAGGCTCATATTCGTTATGGGCTCACATTAATCCTGACAGTATATTGACTATGTGGAAATTGCTATTTTGTTTTCTTTCACTCGTAGGCAATAGTTGCTTATGAAGAGAATAGATACAATACTTATTTCTGTAAATATTCCTTAATGTGTCTCAAGGCTCTGGATGTTCCTGTTATTATTTATTTATTTTTCCAAGAGAAGATGCATCACATTTTGTTTTCTCTTTCCGATTGAGAGTTTGGATCACTTGGGTAGCATCAAACCTTTCAATCTAAGCAGATGAGATGATTTTGCTTAAAACTTCTCAAAATTCTATGTTTAGTTTTGACTAATGTACAGGAACACAGTGATGATGTGCTATGACAAAGCAACCTGCTATACTTCTCTATTATACCACAGAAACCAGGAACCTTGCCATATCACTGAAAAAAAAATACTACTTGAATTTTGAATTTTAAACTGGGAAAGGTAATGATTAATTTTTCCCATTGAGAGACAAAGTAAAATTATCAGGAAAGTGGTGGTGGGTGGCACTGACAACAAACAGGGAAGCAGAAGAGCACAGCTGGAGGACTGCAGAAGCAGAGACCAACATGCTTCAAGTGATGTAAGATTGCTGCTACTGGAAACAGAATCTTTATTATGACAAACTTGGCATTCGGGAAAAAGAATCAGAGAGGCTCCACAATCTGCAAATCCAGAAAAAGATTTAAATGAGTTGAAAAACAATGACTGCTTTTATGGAACATGAATTTGTGACCTGTTTGTAAGAATGTAGATAATAGGCCACTGTGGCTTCTCAAGGATGAAATGCTCTTAAATAATATGCTCATACATACATATGAACGTTTGAAGTTAAAGTATCTTAACTTTAAATACAAGCTCATAGCTTTAAAATAACACCAATGAATGAAAGTTAGTGTGAAGCTAGTGCTTTCCTTACTGCAAGAGGAAAGACAGGTAAGAGGGCTTTAAAAAATTTGCTAGAAACAAGAAACATGGAAGTGTATGGTTAACTAATAATGATCTTTGAAGTGCAAAGCTCAGTTTCCCTGCTCATTATCTATTTTCTTAAAGGAGACACCAAAACCCTCTACCTGGCCCCTACTCAAAATACAACACACAGACCAAAGTTTAGAAGGTTATGTTTGAATTTTAAATGGGCTACACTGAAATATTAATGATTCCTCAGCTTAGAAGAGCCTAAAATAGATTGTCAAGTGAGCAGTGCTGAGGTTAGACTGTTTTAATGTTCCGGGGAAAAATCTGCAACTCTTTCTAATTCTGTTGTGGTCTCAAAATGTAACCAAACGATGAGAACAGAGTGTCCCTAAAGTGAGAGGATACCCTGGTTTTTAAGCAGAGAGGAGGAAGAAGACCAAACAGAGGGAGCATTACTGGTGATGCCGGGACAATCAGTATTTTTCAGCCCTTCCTAAGTCAGCGCTGTGGGCTGGAGGAGCAGATTTGTGCGCTTCGTGTGCGCACACACATGTGGGTGCATACGTGCACCCTCCCTCGGGCAAGGACGTGCTCGGGCTCTGTCCCCTCTCCGGACCCGGGGACAGGGAACTTCAGCAGCTGCCCTGAAGCTCAAACAATCGCTTCCCCTCTGCCTCGCACTTGTGGCGCAGCTGGAACACGGTGTGCAGGGACGCGCCGCTCTTTCCGCTGCGCTGACATTTCTCTGCCAGCTGCTCATCCGCTCACGGGCCCCTCCCGGCAGCGCCGCTGCGGGTAGGGGACACACACAGAATATCCTCTCGGGACGTGTTTTTCCCGCTGTACCTGCCCCCCGCCAGCCTCGGGGTGCCTCGGAGTGCTCTGCAGCCCAGGGTGCACAGGGCTCAGCTCCCCGGGACAATGCCGCTGCGGGACAGCGCTGCCGGCGTCGCTCCTGCCGCTTTCCTTGGCTTGGCAGCGCGGCCCTGGGTGCGGGGATGCTGCCGGGGATGGATGCTCTTCGGGATGGATGCGCTGGAGTGACGGCACCATCTAGTGAGTGCTGTCCCTGCACTCACACCGCCGCTGCCGGCTCGGCAGCAAGGGCTGGGGCATCTCCCTAAAACAGACCAAAAAGAAAAATCGACCCGGGCTGCACCTTCGGTATCGTGTCTCCTGCTTCGTAACAGCCCCAAAGGCGGAGAAATTGATGTAGCAGAGGCAGAGACTTCTAGCTGTTGTCTTCCCAGCTGGCTGAAATTCCACCCAGCTCGGGTGTTAAAGCTGTTAAAGAGTAAAAAGCAGGACAGAGTGTTAGCTTGCATCAGTGTTAGCTTGCATTAGTGATGTATGCGCACAAAACACACGTGTGAAATGATGAGCTGCTTTAGTGAGCTCTGAAGGGAAAAGGCAAGTTCAGTTCTAGATCACTGCTGTATTTGGAGCCTGGAAGTCTTCAGAGTGAGTTGCAAGCCACAGGAAAGGTGTAGATCGGGCCTCTGAGCTGGGAGGCAGGGTTACACCAGCTCACCCCAAAAGCCTTTGGCAGCAGATCCAGCAGAAGCCAGGCTGCTGAGGCTCTCCTGGAGGGACATCTGCAGGGTGATGCAAAGGAAACTGAGCAAGCTCTGGAGTCATTAGCCAAGGTTAAGTGGCAGTGCCTTCCGAGAGATTCTTCAGCCTGTTTGCAGATACACCCAGTACATACCACAAAAAAGCAGAGGAGAACCTCAATGAAAATAAAGGTAATTGAAAAGCAAAAGAGCCAGCCCGTCTCTACAAGTAAAAGGAGAAAGGAAAATGGGGAATAGAGAAGCACCACTTGAGTATAAGTGGTTGTGGAAAATGCACTTAGACAAACAGTAAACTCTGTCGATTAAATGTACAGACATCATCTGTTTTGCATCAATTAGCTGAGTTTCTCTCTTCATAATAATCCTTTGGGATCCATACCTATGGATGGTGGTGACAAAATATAACTTCAAAAAAAGTAATGATCAAGGCAGAAGGTTTTAGGGATGTGGGCTCTTAGGCACCCACATGGCAAGTAGCAACTAACAGCAGATTATGGAGGCCTGACAGCTGCTGCCAAACTACTCACTGCATCTGTTCCCAGTATAGCTGATACAGTCAGTGCTCTTAATGACGGATGGCAACTACCAACGTGAAAGGAATGTTTTTCATGACCCCAGCACCGGGGGCAGATCAGATGAGGTTTGCTTTCATCTGTCAGGGACTTCACTATACATTTACTTGTCTATTCCAAAGCTTAAACTGCAGTCCTAGCATATGTGTAGCTTATACTACATTGCCTGAAGAACTGGAAATGTTAAAATTTCCACAAGAGGTCACTGTGAGGCAGTGCACCAGTGATGGAGGAGGCTGCTTCACAAAACCTGTAAAAACTATGGACAGTTGCAACAACACAGCCACAGTCAGCTGATATAGAAATACCAGCAGAAGAGGAACAAGGGACCAGGGGACCAGTCACAAATTCATCTTTTGGGAAAAGGTGGGAGAAAAACAGGTGCTACAAAAAGTCCAAAGCTTATCCCTGTGCCAGAATAAGAAATTAATTATGTGCTGTGCTGGAGACTTTAGGATCTTGGAGGGGCATATTCCAGGATTAAGTATAGTAATCTGACTACTCCATAATTTGCTAAAGAAAAATTCAATCTGGGAATGGGCCCCACAACATAAGAAGGCCCTAGAGTTGTTAAAGAAAACCGTAAAATTGTTTCAGTCACTGGGACTCATCTGCCCTATGTAGCCCCTCTCACTATACATCCAGGTGGGAGCAAAGGGATATGGCTGGGGACTAGAGCAAGAGTGACTGCCTGAACCTATACAACATCAAGTCACTTTGGGTTCCAAATAGAATGTAAGAATGCAGTCATATATAACAATAATATTGCTATAAAATAATTGTGAAAAGAAAAATTATTTTGAATAGGAAGCCAGAGATTATGACTTCAGAGGAAGGTCATGATGCTGGGGAGTTGGGTCATCATGAAGGCAAGTGCACTTCCCCTCTAATAAAGCTTTTTGAATAATGAAGAGCATTTATTTTTGTGGTTAGCATGGGCTACCTCATTTCCAAAGCTTTTTACACTTCAGTGAAATCTGTCAGAAAAAATGGTAGGTGTAGCCTCTCCCTAGACCATTTTCTATGGTTTGCTTAACCTTTTATCTCCATCTCTAAGAACTGCTTGGGAAAATAGGATAATCTTGAGAGAGTAAGTTCTCATTAATAAAACTTTTATAATTCTCTTCTTTCTGTCAGATACACTGGGCATCTCTGTGCCATTTGGAGACATGCCAGTTTTAGAGAACAACAGGGAAGGCAGTGGCAGGGTCAGGAGCTTTATCCATGAGACTTAATTCAGGAGTGCTGACAGTTACTCTGAAGACCTCACCTTTTTGTCATGGTCATAAAAAGCAGTGCCTCTAATGCTCAGTGTAGCTACATGTGTGCTCCATGCCAAGGTCTGCACAACAGAGCCAAGATCATGGAATCCACTCCCCTCATGGAGGACATCAAGGATTCCTCTGCCTCCTTCTCCCTTTTACTATCATGAAACAGGGACAGAAACAGGCATGTCCTGCACATGCTCTTAAGTGAAAGGGAAAACTGAAGCTGAAATTAAGGAAGACTGAGTGACAAGGGGAGAAAACCACATTCTGTTCAGTGGCTGCAGTGGTTGAAATACTTGTTTGGTGTCATTCCAGCTGAACAGGCAGTGTCCCGTGCCTGCACTCTCCACCAGTTGTTACACTGACTTTCTACAGCCTCCCCCTTCCTCTGGCAGCTCTTTTGCAGCCCTATTCTGACAAGAGGTTACCACTCTGCTTCTCTCCCAGTCCTAACCCTGATCCTTGAATCCAGGCTCTGCCTGGGATAGTTAATTGCCTCCCTAGCAGCTGGTCCAGTGCCATGTGTTCGTGCTCAGTGTGAGAATAATATTGATAACACAGTGATGATGTAGTTGTTGCTGCAGAGCTCTTACCCCAAGTCAAGACATTCCAGTTTCCTTTGCTCTGATGGTGAGGAGGAGCACGAGGAGTGAGGGGGAGCATGGCCGGGATGTGAATTGGTCTGGGAATGCTGGATTGTGGCCTTCCTGACAGGCCCAGCAAGGCTGCTGCAGCAGCGAGTGACTGCCATCAAAGTCCCTGTCAGAGGCAGTGCCATTCCTGGACCTAACCATTGCTTCCACAGGTGCTTAAATTCCCTGGGATCTCCTTTGGGTTTCTGAGACCTGGAGCAACTCACTCATGTAATCTTAACACAGCTCTTGCTGCAGGACGATACCAAGAAATGCATCTTCTTGGTCCCGTCCCACACTGAAGAAGGATTTTGTCACCCAGCTGTTAGGTTTTAAACACAGACTGAGGAACTGCCCTTGTCTGTAGCACTTTGCAAGCTGGCAGTTCTGCAAAAGTGCCTGCTTCACTTCAGGCAGAGCAGTTCAGCTCTGTCCCGGAGACCTCTGGAAGCCCGGAGTGTTACTGCTTTGGAAACCCTGGTTATGTTCAGTGGCAGAGACATCCAGCGCTAAGTGCCACCATCATCGTATCTCTATTTCGCAGCTCTCAGAGCCATGTTTAATCACGTTCCTTGACAGCAATAGGAAATAGATGTGCTCATTCCTCATGTAAGAGTCACCACAGAGGTGTGGCTCTGCAAGGGAGTACCACTATTGGCAGCTGCATGACAGAGAAAATAAATCGTCTTGGCAGCAGCAGCTGCACTTTTTTCCTCTCACCATGCAAAACCTCAGCTCCTGTAAGCACTCTGAGGGAGCCCACCAGCATGGCCAGATGTAGAATAAACCATTGGCTCACACTCCCTTGCAGTAATATCAGAAGCAGGGAAATGTTTTCTATTACATTGCAACACTGGATGACTTTCTCATGGGTCTATCAAGGATACAGGAATTGATGATTTTTAATTTCTGTAGGTCAACTTCTTTTTAGAGCGCAGAACATCTCCTTTAGGAGAAAGAGGATCTATCTATGGTGGGGGAAAGGCTGAAAAAACATTAATAGAGCCATCGTTTCCAAATTCCTAGTATGCTCTTCTCTTTTAAGACACAGATGCAAATTCCAAGCTAAGAGATTTCTGACCCTTGAGCTAATGAGAACTGAAGGTAGTGCTCCCATTCCCTAGAAGAAGTGTAACACTCTTCTAAGAGGAAATAGTTAATATAATGTAAAACATCCCAAAGCAAAACAAAGAAAACAACCCCAAACCCCACCCCAAAACAGGAAAGGTGGTGTCCTTACAGGCATGATCACAGCTATCACAGTTTAAGTGGCTGCTTCCTGAGTAGCTGCTCAATTCTTTCAGACTGTCCCCATTTAGTTTGAGCTGCTGTTTCACTACGTTAGCTTCCACTCTGTGTAGCACAGCTCTGCACACAGATGAAAGCTGATGCATATTTCAGCTGATTCCTTCTGCTGATATTTGCTTTTACTTCTACTACCTGCAAAACTGGTGACATTGTGGCCCTCTGCTCTGAGACATTTCTTATGTGACAGGAGAGTGATGCACAATAACACATCTTTCAAGTCATGCCTGTAGTATGGCTTTTAAAAATGAATATCATACTACAGTTTTATTAAAAAGGGCATGAAAATTTTGAACATTAATATGCTCGGTGAACAAGGATGAAGTTTCTACAAGTGTTCTTTTTCAGTTCTTGTGCACAAATCAGGACTTGTTCTGGGTCCTGTTCTGTTATCAGTACTGCAAAGGTGCCTCAAAATGAGATGAAAAAAATTAATTTTGTATAAGAATGCAATCATAGCAAAGAATAAGATGATTATTATTGAACAATTATTACTCTATATTCTGTGTATGTATCTGTCTGTGGACAACTGTGTACCAGCAGCTGGAGTGGTGCTGGTTTGGCAATGGGCCATCACTTTCCTTTCCTCATCAGTTGCCAAACACGTGCTTGGAGTGACTATTTCCCTTCTGATGAGCCTGAAAGTCTTCAGAGTGAGCCACAGGAAAGGTGTAGACTGGGCTTCTGAGCTGGGAGGCAGGATTACACCACCTCACCCCAAAAATCTTTGGCAGCAGATCCAGCAGAAGCCAGGCTGCTGAGGTGCTCCTGCCTCCTGGGGTGATGGAGGGGACACCTGCAGGGTGATGCAAAAGAAGGATGAGCGTCCTCACCCTCAGTCAGGCAACTCTCTTGTCCATAAGCATGTGCTTTAGTCAGCTCCTGAGTTAATGAACGTGTGAATTGTTGAAGCAACACATTGAAAGATCAGACTAATTTGTCAAAAGTGGATTGAACCCTGGTTTGATTTTTACCTAATAAGGTCATGAAATAATGCTTGATTGACAGAGTACATTGCTCTATGAATCTGAGAGACCCAAATAAACAATGGCAATATATAAAATAATTCACTGCTGAAACTGGAAATGCCCAATACAGTAGTAACAGAATAGAAAATGCTTTAGCCATATAGTTGAGACATCAAGGATAGAAAGAAACAATAGATTGACCAGGAAGCTCCCTTAGAAAGTGTATAAATTGCTTCAAAATGAGTCCTGACAGAGTCAGCAGATTGGATACAGGCTGTGGATCTGTGCTGAGGCATGCTGGAGTGCTGCATACCTCCTCAACACTCCACAGAGCATTTCAGTAACTGAACATTTGTGTTAACTTTCATTTTGTGGCTTCTCTCCTCCCTGAGCAGATTTCCTAAGGTTCCAGGAAGGCTTGTTTTGGCCAAGGAAATAGGCATGGACTGAATATGAGGAAGTCCTGCTGATAGTTCCTTTGGCACAAGGGAAACACTGGCACCTCAAGGAACGACAGCAGTCACTGACAGCTGCTCCAAGGCCACGCTGAGCTCTTGCATCTTGGCACATGTGACCTGTTCAAAACCATGGATGCACCAACATCACAGCACCAGGGCTGTACTGCAGAGGAAATGTGTTATGTGGTTTTGGCTAAATCTCATCTAAATATGTCCTTCTTTATGGCAGGCTTGATAGAAGCCCTTGTTAAGGACAGTGAATTTCACTTATTTCTAGAGCTGATCACAGATAATTTGGCAAATACACATTAATGAAAGGGTGTTGCAAAAGATTTCTTGCTTCTTTCTGTTTTGTTCTACTTTTGGTATGAGTGGGATTTCATTATCCAGTGACAACGGGCATTTTTACAAACAAAAGTGAACAAAACAAGAGCTGTAGAAAGGGAAACACCCTTTCTCAGGTAGAGTAAGAGCTGGGCTATTTGAACAGCCAGCCTCCATCAGCACTAGTAGTCTGTCACCCAGATTTCATTAACCAAAGTATGCTGCTGTAATTAACAATGTAACATTTACAGTATTGAAGGAGGAATCTAATTGGTTTTAATTTTTTTTTTTAAGTAACCCGATTACTCCTCATTATTCATAACTATGAAGTATCTTAAAACACTTGTTGACTTTAGGGAAGGAATGAATAACAGAATCAATGACAGAACTCCAAAATTAACTTCCCTTATCTGTGTTTACTTTCTAAGATTAAAAGGTGTGGAAATACAATCAAGGAAAATTACTTTAACTTGATTAAGAATGAATCAGTTTGATCTTTAAGTGCTTGGGACAAGGATATCTAAAGAACTGTATTACTCTCCAAAAAGGCAAAATACCCAAACAAGGTAATCCTCCTGTTAAGCAGATTGGGAAAGAAACACTGAGACTGTGATGCCACCAGGTACCAGAAACCATAGCAGCTGCTTGAGTCTAACCAGGCCTCCTTTAATTAATGAAAAAGATGTTGCAATGCCAAAGAAATTATTAAAAGTAAACAGAATGAAATTTCTTTTTTCCCTCTTGCAACTGATAACTTTTTGTGATTGAGGCCGTTGTTTTATGGGATTTGGAGCTGAAGAGCCAGCCAGATTTTCTAAACATCAAGACAGTAACTGAAGGCTCTGCAGTGTAAACAGGAGCACAATTTTAAGTATTCAATGTTTGTAACACAGACATCTTCTAAATTCTCCCCCCGCTGAAGCAAAATGATTATCAGACCAGTGATGTCTGATACAAAAATACTGACTGCAATAGACTGCAAACCACTTTCAGAAGTGATAATCCTCTGTTGGAGCAGAGAGATTTATAGGCGTTTGGTACTTTTGAAGTCAAGGCAGAGATATCAAGTCACATGCCTAGGATATTAACTTTGAAGATATTCCTTTGGAAAAACATGGGGCTGAAGTTCCAGCCCACGGCCTTGAACGATGGCAGATTTCAACAACTTCTCAGCAGTTCCTGCCAAGATGTCTGCTTTCATTTGCTAGAAAATTCACAACTTCAGCAGGTGAGCAGACTGAATGAGCAATGAGCAACTCAGCCACAAATCTCTAAGTCAAACACTGAAAACTAAACCCTGGAGTTATCTCTGACTGTAATAATAATTCAGAGGGTTTAAATAAAGAAGCTTGAACAAAACTGCATTTGTGCTGCAATTTCCCAAATTCTCGATGCAGCTGTTAATAACCAGAACACACTGTTTCTAATTTGTTGTAAAGGAACAAAACTGCTCATGAAATTGAAAAGCAATGACTTAAACACCCCTATGGAACATCAGACAATAAAGGGTATTTAAAAGAAACCAGTATCATAGCTCAACACATATTAAAAGTCTCTTTATTGTGTTTTTTTTTCTCTTTACTAGACAGTGTTATTTCATAAGAATAAATATTAACAGGTGAAAGTATCTCTGCTGAGCCTGCAATTTCATGTTCCTTGTAGCAGCAGGACCGTCATAACCAACTCCTTCCACGGCTGCTTGTTCCCTGCCCTACCCTGCTCCTTCTTGCTGGGCAGCACACCAGCCTGCAAGGCCACACTGCCCTCCAGAGGAGCTACCTGCCCAAGTGGGAGTCACCACTTCCCATCTTCTACATCCTGGATGTTGCCAGCAGCAACACTTCAGTAAGGCTCTTCCCGGCTCATCTCTGTCTTTGCACAATCTGTGAGTTGTTCAAAACCTTCTGCAGAGCTAAAATAAGGAACAGGTTTGACAGAAAAATAGCATTTTTAAAGACTGGTTGTTTTTCGCTTGAGTCCATTCAGCATTTAACTTAGCAAACATCATGATGTCCAAACAGTGGAGAAGGAGAGGTGAGAGCAGGAATAATGTCTCACAATAAATGGTGTGTCCATGTGCACCCTGACACAACCAGCCACCTGGGGAGTTGAGCTGAACTGTTGTACTTTGTCCAAAAAAATAAAAAAGGAGCATCTAAGCAGTAACTAACATCTGAGGTGGTAGCACCTTTAGCAGCTTCAGTCATTTTGGAAATGAACTTGTGACTGTACCCTAAACCACAGATACCTCAAAAGCTGACATTACCCTGAACTAGGAGAGGTTTACTCCTTTGTTTTTTTACTCTGAGAACATTTTGGAGTAAGGAAGATGAAATAAAACCCACATTTAAGGAAATGATACTGGTAGATGAAGATCCTAAAGAAGTTTTAAAATGGGCACCACTAAATTCTGTAAGACGGTTTTTTTTTACCTCAAAAGACTTCTACACTTTGAAGCCAATTGATTTTAAACCTATTACTCTAATACAAGAAAGATAATAAAATCAATATCATTTACAATAAACTTTACAATAATGGTCACATTATAATAAACTGGGAAAAAATCTAGTATGTAGAGATTTTTTGTGCTAAACCCACCTTAAATTTTAGTAAGCTAATTGTTCACCTGTGTGATGGATGTTTTAGTCTGATAAATAGAACACATTGCTTGGCTTTTAAACTGATTCAGCAAGAGTTCATCCAGGAAGACTGAACACCAACAACCTTTCACCTTCAACTCAATAAATCATATCCCATTTAATTCAGTTTTTATTCAATGAAATGATGTATAAAAACTTACAAATCTGAGAACTTAACTATACACAAAAAGATGATATTCAGTTTAAACGTATACACAGAGAAGAGCTGTGGTTTGTGATTTGCCCTCTCCCACCCCTCCCCCCAAACACACACTGTCTCCATTTATGATGGGGCACTTTTTCTGTCCACTTACACCTTCTGTTGGCCCAGTAATTGCTCAGTGGGCTTCACTGCTGCTGTCAGTTTAGGTTTTTAGGCTACCAGCAAAAAATCTGGGCATCTATATTAAAATAATAAAAATCAACAACTTGATTTTTAACACAAAGATGCAGTACTACCATCAGCAGAAACTAAAACTACAGAATTCACCCTTTCAGTTTTTTGCAGGCTTTGTCTTGGCTTTTAAAATAACAGGACTCTCACAGAGCAGAATTTCCCAGCCAGCACTACAGATTCATTTTAAAACAACCATGATCCCCCGTTGCTAGAACACCGCTTTTCCTCCCTCTTAACTCATGCCATTAGACCAAACGAAATCATAGACATTCCTTGCCTGAGTAAGGGAATAAAGCTTTTTTCTCTCCTTTCATCCAGAATGACTCAAACCTCTGTATAGCTAACAACACACACATGTGCTGCACTAATGATGGTGCAGTGTCCACCAGTATGCCACTTCTCTAGTTTCCTTGGTAGCTTGGGTGACAACACTTACCTATTGGCTTCTCTTCAACAGGTCAATAAAAATGCACACAGCTCAGGACGTTTCAAATTTGGTTAAAAGCAACCTGTGCAATGACTAGCTTTGTCAAACAACTAGAAGACATTCCAGGCTGAATCTGAGAGTAGCCAGCCAGTTACTTAAAAAGGATGTGTGCATTTATTTACCTGTACCAAATATACACACAGACACTTTATATATATATAAATCTTTATACATATACAGTATTTATATATATATATAAAGATTGCCATCACATTACTATTACAGCTACTTAAGTCAAAATTTGACTAAGTAACAACTTTGCTTGACTCTGAAACAAATACCCAAAGGCATACTTGAAGGAAAACATACGGCTAAAAGAAAACCAACACCCTCAGCTCTTTTTAACTCAATGAGCAGAGATTTCTGCATTCCTTGAGAAAAGTTCTGAGGGCTTAGATTATAACCTTAACTGCATGCGGACTTGTAAAGAGCACGGTGTTTAATCTGCCAGATCTCAAAATGCCTTCTACCAGGGAAACTAAAATACATATATCCTTTGCTTACCAAACTGATACTCTGTTTCTCATTACACTCATCATTGTATCTAAATACACTTTTAAGCAATCTAAATTTTGTTTAAAATCTATTAAATTTGGAATGACTAATACTATCAACATAGTTAGCTGGATTGTTTTTTCACATGTTCCTTTGCATTAAAATCAATTTTGTTGTGGTTTGATGCAAGAGCTTTCTGTTTGTTTTGGTGGGAGAGGCAAAGTCCAATTTCCTAATGTGCCAGTACAGTTCTGGTTGCTGAAGACAAAGGGTGGGAAGGAGGTTGCTGGAAAAGATGGCAGGGGTGAGGTAAGAAGTAAGGGGAGGAAAAAATTGATTTAATAAAAAATGAGTAAAGAAACTTAAAAAAATTGATATAGGTTTCACATTCAGTCTAACAACACTGCTTCCTGCTCCTTTTTGATGGAGGCTAACACTGCATTATCAGTCTCTGTGGCTTCTGTGTCCCCACCACCTAACAGAATGGAGCGATCTTCTTCTAGTGTAAAGACAGAGTTTTGATTTTGGCACGAATGTTTGACTACTTCGTTGGGAGTTGAAAAAGTTTTGTCACACAAGTTACATTTGTAGGGCTTGTTGGTCTGTACTAACATGTTGTCCATTTGACTGCCTTCCTCAAAAGTACAGAGCTCCAGAGTCTGTTTATCCACCATCGTGTATGTGTCCATGCTCTGGTTTAGGCACACGTGTCTGGCAGCCTGGTTAGCCCTACAAAAGCTTTTGTCACAAGTGCTGCACTTGAAGGGCTTGCCCGTGTGAATGTACATGTGCTCCCTCCAGTGGCTTTTCTGAATAAATTTGCGACCACAGATGGAACATTCGTATTTCCGTCTCTTTACCTCCCTCTCTTGATCTGCCTGCTCCAGGTTGTCAATGTCTGCGATGTCGGAGGGGGGAGGTGTCTCTGACTGCTGCTGCCCATCAATTATTGGGGAGTCTGAGATCTGCTGCAGCTCGCTGTCACTAATCATCCCCGCTTCAGGCACTTCCATGGCATCTTTATCAGCTGTGTTGTTACAGAGAGACAAAGAGATATTACTTTCTCCCTGCTGGCTAGATGTGAAGGGAACTCCTGTGTGGATCTGCAGGTGCTCCCGCAGACTGCTGCGCAGGTTGAACCGGCGACCACAGAGGTGACAGGCATAGTATTTTGGGAAGCTTCCATTCCTTTTCATAATGCTTGGCTTGACATGTGCTATTGTGAGAGAGGCAGGCTGCTCATCTGAAGAAGATGCTTCCATATTGGCCTCTTCTCCCGAAGGTGAGTTATTACCCGCAGCAGATACCAATTCTGGAGATAGAGAAGATGGCAATGGGTCAGAAGCAGACATATTTGTCCGGGTCACTTGTGGCAGATTTGCACCCAACTGCGAGAGTTGTGAGCCTTCAGAAGCCTGCTCTTGGCTCATCCGTGATGTCTGAGGCCGTGGTTCTCGCCCAAGTTTGTCAGCTGCTGACGTAACCTTAGTGGGATGTCTTATCTGGTGATCTGCAATCTGAATGCCATATAATGAAGATGCTAATGGAAAGACTTGATCCGGGTGAGAAAAAGTTCCCTGACTTGCAAGGCTGGCCTCTTGAATTAGTGGATATGCATGCAGAAACTTTATTCCCTGTTCTAGTCGAACTGGGTCAATGAGTTGTGGTGCCATCTTCCCAGTGTACATCAAATGCAGGAGATAACTGAAGATGTCTGGCTGTATGTCGGTCGCTTTCAAACGGACACATTCACTGAAAGGTGAAACAAAATTATAAATGAGGCATAAGGAAAATATTTTTTTTCCAGTTCTAGGTTATTCAAGCCTTGATAAAAATAGGAGGTTTCTACTTAAATTCAAAAGACAGAATCTACAATAAATATTAAGGGAAATGCTTTACTGTAAAAGAGCTAATCTTAGGAGCTACTTGAAAGATGACTTCTTTCCTCAGTGAAGTAACTGGCTTGAAAGAAAAGCTGTCCCATTGCGAACTATACCATTTTAAACTACTGTTATGTTGTAACCGTGTTGTCACATATTAAAATATTTTGTAAACTGCAAAGACATTTCCCCCCTTCTCTTGGCTGGATTCAAACACATCTGTAGCTAAATTAAAACCTGCTAGCACGGGACTTTAAATTCACAGTCCAATAAACTCTTCTCAGTATTTAGCACTGAAAATACCTAAAATTCACCTGGCACTTGCCTGCTGGGCTTCTATGTCCTCCTGGGGTTTACAGCTACAGTTCTGCAAATGTGCTGTCCATAATACATTACAAGTGCATTACAAACCAGAAACCATGCAGGACAGGGCGTGAACTCCCCGGGGATCTGATGCAACAGGTGTAACCCCTGGAGTCCAAGTTCCTTACACAGCAGAACAGCAGCTTTTTTCCTTGAATAGGGAGGGAGAAACAGCAGCACCAGTGGACTGCCTGGTCAGCCCAGCAGTCCCTTGATTAGAGCACTCAAAGGGAGATGCTTTGGCTGTGATGCCCTCTTCAGCCCAACAGGACTGAAACCAACATCACCCTCTGTCTCAGTGTGGCCTATGCATCAATCTTTCTGATGCTCTGGACTGAGACAGCTACCGCTGCTCTAGCTAAAGCTGTATCTCTGTGCAGAAAGTAAGTCAAGGTTCACAGAAGATGAAAGAAAACAGGGAACATCTTTGTGAGGTCAGTTTGCTAACAGGAGAGGAACTGAGACTAATTATTTTTCATAAGTATTTGTAGCTTTTCTATTAAAAACAAACATATATAAACCACAGAAATTCAGAAATGGACGTGATTGTGTGCTGTGGTCTGAATGCTCTAACTACAGTAGGCTACCAAGCTGAGGAGGAAATTACAGCCAATTCTTCTGTTTCTTGAGGTGCACCTTTCTTGAGCTCTCTGCGACTGCTTCTGAATTCAGATGTATGACTCAAAAGTAAACTTTGCAATGCTGTCTTCTGAAGATGACTGTGTGCTCTTAATGGAGCATTAAGCTGGATAATATCTGCCTACAGTCCTGTTTCAGAAGTGCAAATGCACTTCTGTCCTAGCAGTTCACTTCTGGCTAAGAACTCTTAGCCAAAGAGTTAGGTGTGCACCACTTACCATAAACTTTTTGAGTTAGTTCAAGTATTTTGGAAAAAGACCAAAAAATCTTTAAAATCATCTTACACTTTGGTGATTTTTTCAATCCCCTCAATGTAAGTGGGTCATACAAAAATTAGAAAAAAAACCAAAACACAGAAAGAAAAGTACCACAAAACCCCTTATTTTCCACCATTATGTAGTACTCTATTATTTAACTGACAATAAACTGTAAAGAAATTAAACACATACACCTCTTTTGTAAGTTTATTTCTCAAAACCTCCTAGCGAGTACTTATTGGATTGTATATAACATTACACAAATGTCAAGAACAGTGTCAAGACAGAGTAGAGGATAGTGAGTGGGGAAAGGAAAGTGCAGGAGAGAAGACAGCATCCTTGAAATATTCAAGTGTAGAAATTCAATTTTCTATGCTTTTTAAGGATAAAGAACTTGCGCTGAAGTATAAAATCAGTGTTAATGAATCACAGTTCAAATTTAACATGTTTTAACGTGAGGTTCAAATTTACAGTTAAGACTGGATTCCACGTTCTTTATGTCGTAACAAGAAGCAAAAAGAACTTCTGTTGCTAGACTTCCTTAGCTTAGTTAACTGAACAACATTTAAATGGTGAACCTTTTTTAGAGTTACCTGGTTTGATGAACAAACAACATCTTGAAGTAGTTGGAGAAAGAAGCGAGGACAGATTTGTGTGCCTTGAAGTAGACATCCCCAATGGCAACTGTGCAGTCACACAGGAAACCGAACTCTCTCTGAGCATTTAGCTGCTGCAGCAGAATAAGTCCATGGTTGGCCAAATCCATTTTTTTACACTCTGAAAAGCAAATGACTTGCATGTAAAACTTAACAGTAGATGCACAGATGCAACAGTAGCTATATCTCTTAAGGTATTTTCTACAATATCCAGATGCCATACTTTGGTAACACATCTTAATCTCAAGTTACTGTATAAAAGATACCTTACACATAGGCAAGGATTTCTCTTTCATGATGGGCGATGTAATTCACAAAGGTGTGAGTGATTTGCCAAGGCTTAAAGAGCAAAGGAGAATCAGGACCAAAGTGTTCTGAAAAGGCATGGTGTGAGTACTTGGATACAGAAATATAAATAGCTAGGGAAGAGGAAGATACATTAACAAGTAGTAAAAACACCTATACAGAGAGGGAAAAAGAAAGTATTTTGGTTGCTGTTTGTATACTCAAATAGGAAAACTGAATTTCCTTTCTGATGTCAGTCCCTCTCACCTACACCGGTGGGAGTGACACAACCCAATAAAAGACAAGTTAGATACTTTTAACCTGGATTTTCAGTGTCTCTGTATATCTTTTGCCTAAAAGTTATGGGTCCATCCAGCTCAATCTAAGCCCTGCATTAACTAATCAAACATTTGTGATGGTTATGCCCTCTCCTGGGAAATACCAGATACATACCAGATACTTAAACAGTGAATTCTTTCTAACTGTTGGCAAGCCCTCTGGACTATCAATACAGGAGGGGCCAATCTTTTCACCTAATAACTACTGATCTGTTTATTGAGATTAGCCATAACAACATTTTTAAGAATGCCTCATGCCTGCCAAGCCAATGAAGAAACTCAAAGGGTGAGAGGTGCAGTTTTGTCCATGGCTGGCCATCGGCACCAGGTAGGATAATGAACGGTGAAATGTGGCACTGACACTAGGCCAGGGCTTCCACAGCTCCTCACCCTTCTGGGCACCTCCTCGTACCAGCTGCTGGAGGCTGCCAACAAAAAACTACCTAAGAGCTATAAACTTTTTCTCAAGGATTCAAGGGCAGTCTTGGAAGCAAAAATTGGTAACGTTAGGGGAAAAAAATAGACAGGAAAACACATTAGGACAGTTACCCATGGATGGATGGATGGATGGAGATAGGGCTTAACAAACTTAATCAAACCAAATAGAGCTTTGGGCAAAAAAAGTATGAAGCAATGTAAATCTGTACGTAAACATATAAAGCAGCAAAAGAAGCCAACAAAATTCCTGACCATATAATGCCCAGAACAGAAACAGAACAGAACTGAAGAGACAGAAAGAGAAGGTGAAACTAGAAGTAGACCAAAAGGTTTATAAAAAGTCTTGGGTGCTTTCCCCTCTAAACTTAACAGCAAGTTATCAAAGTTTTAAGTCAGGTTCAAGCAGCTAGTTTCTTTTATACAGCAAGAGCATGGCTTTTTGTGAAAGAAAACAGAAGTGTATTTCACATATGCCAGTATGTTTAGTCACCAGAGAAGCAAGTATTTCTACTTGCTGGACAGGGAAGAATTCCCTCGTATTTAAAGCAATAACCAGGCTGACCAAATGCATTCCTTTGCATTCACGTGAGATCAGAACTCACTGGAGACAGGGGTGTAAAGACAAAGAAAGAAATACAGCGTAAGATACAGCTGATTATTTTCTTACTTATTATTATTTCTTATTATTTCTTAGTAAGAGAAAAATAAGTTAGGTTTCAGCTGTGTTTAGGTACATATTCTCCTCCCTAAACTAATGCTTGGAAAACTAAGTTTGTACATACAATATGCTAAGATTCTCTCCCTCTCTCCACAAGAGGGAATACTTGCTATCAGCAGGAACAAAAATCATGCTTGGTGTTATTTAATCCTGCAAGATGCTTCCTGTGGGTGATGCTACAGAAAACACACCAGATTTTTTCGTTTTAGATTATTAATATGTTCTACATTTTTTAAAATGTCTGGTTTGCACTTAGTCAACAAAATCTACCAAGCAAAGCAAACCACGGATGTGAGGGCACTCCAAGCCAGACAAGCATTCTTTCTAGTTATTACCGTCCTAAGTGTGTTTTGTTTGGAGTTTTACTTTTACCCAGACGGCAAGCCCTTAGAGACCTGAATTTATCTTTTAAAAGATACATGTGCACAACATTGTGTTTTGCATGTATCTGGATGACATTTAAACGCTCTAGCTAAAAGCACTACAGTAATTACACTCTTGAGGAAATGACAGGCCAGATGAAAAGAGCGAGGAAAGCACTTTGTACATTATAGGTATGCGTGTGCTCAGGAATTTTTCTCTTAGCTAAATAAAATGGTGATTAACGCCGGCAAGGCCTTATTTCAGCGCTGACCGATTCAACAAGTGTGTGAAATACACGTTGTGCCCTGACACCCCGTGGGGACAGTCCTTCCCTGGCCCTGTCCGGCTCTGGAAATTACCTAATCTGTTCAGCGCTGGGTGAGAAGCCACGCGTGGGCGAGCCCGTTCAGGAAGGGCGCTCGCCTCGGATACCCGGTAGGGAAAAGAGGACGGCACAAGCCCAGGATAACACCGGGAAGCGCCGATAGCACGCCGCGGGAGTGCGCGGGGCACGGATAGCCAACCGGGCTGGCAGGGAACAGCTCGGGCACGGCGCTTCCCGCTCTGCCCTCGCACCCCGGGCACTGAGCCCGCGGCGCTGCTCCCGCTCGGACGGCAGAGGGCACCGGTCCGGCTCCGGCCGCCCACAGCCGCGCCGCACCTCCCGCAGCGGCGGCAGCCGCCCGCTCGGCCTTCGCCCTCACGCCGGGCGGCGGGCGGAGATCCGCGACGGGCCCCGGCCCGGCCCCGCGCGCCGCTTCCCTGCCTCCCACCCCCCGGGCGCTCCCGCCTCGCCCGGGCCGGGGGCGTGTCCGGCCGCGCGCCCGCTCCATGCCCGGAGCACGCTCGGCCCCAGTGCGGGAGCGGACGGCGCGCTCCCATTGGCCGCCGGGGCGGAAGGCCGGGCGGCCGCGCGCCGCTCTCACTGGCTGCGCCCCGCCCCTCCCTCCTCCCGCTGGCCCCGCCCGCCGCCCCCCCCGCGCACGCCACGCGCGCACGGACGGGACGGAGACGGCGCGCGAGACGCAGCGCGAGCGGAGCCGCCAGGGCGCGCGAGACGGGAAGAGCCGCCGCCGCCGCCGCCGCCAGGGCCGGCCCATCCCAACCCAACCCGCCGGGGGGGGGGACGGGGGACAGGCGGGGCCGCCCCGCCCCGCGCGCGCCGGATCCCGCTGCTGCTGCTGCTGCCGCCGCCGCCACCGCCGCCGAAGGGGGCGGGAGGGAGGAGGGTGCGCGGGCCTCAACCGGCCGAGCCGAGCCCCGCGCCGGGCGGCACCGGCCCCCCCCAGCCCTCTCCTTCCCTCTCCGCGACCCACCCACTCCCCTCCGGCTCGGCCTGGCCCTCCCCTCGGTGCGCACCCATTCCCCCCCCCTCCCCCCGTACCGTGGCCCGGATGGAGCCGCCCGGCCCGGTCCGGCCCGGCCCGGCCCGGAGGGGATTCACCGAGCAGTTCCACCTCCCGCCCCGCACCCCCTCGGCCCGCTCGGACCCGGCGGGGCCCGGGGCGCCCCTTGCACACAATGCGGAGGTAGGGCCGAGCAGGCCCCGCCGCGCCCCCGCCGCCGCCGCCGCCTCAGCCCGGGCCGCGGCCGGCGCGACGGGGCCGGGCGCACGTGCGGGCGGCGGGGCCGGGCAGCCCCGCGGGGCGGGCTCGGCGCGGCCGGTGCTCGCTCACCTGGGGGGCGTGGGGGCCGCCGGGTGGCGCCGCGCGGGGGCCGCCGCCGTCTCCGCGCCCGGCAGCAGCAACAACGGAGTCAGCGCGGCGGCGGCGGCGGCGGCTTTTCCTGTCCGGTTACGTTCGGGTCACATGACCGGGAGCGGAGCACAGAGGCTGCGGCGAGGAGCCCCCGCCGTGGGGGAGGGGAGGCGGCGAGCGCTGTGGCGGCAGCGGGAGACACCCAGCCCCCGCCCCTCCCTCCGCGCCCGCCCCACCGCCGGCACCGGGAACGGGAGCGGCCCTCCCGCCCTCCGGGCACCCCCGGGGCAAAGCCGCTGCTCCCGTCCTAGCGAGGCGCGCTGTCCCTTTAAAACTCCCGGGCGGCGGAGGCCGGTGTGGCCCCCCTGCACCCCCCTCCGCCTCCAGCGCTGCGGGATAACGGGGATCGTGGCGGCGTGCGGGGCTGGGATGGGATGGGATGGGATGGGATGGGATGGGATGGGATGGGATGGGGCGGTGCTGTGCCGCGCTCGCCGCCGCCTTCCCGGCGCCCGTCCGGCCTCGCCGTGGCGGCAGAGGCTGCTCGGTGCCGCCGCCGGGGGGCACCGAGCGGCTCCCGCCGGGCGGTGCTTGGCGGTGGGTGTGGGATGGAGGGATGGATGCAGCCGGGCAGGAGTGGCGGGCGCAGGTGCGTCCCCGCGCTTCCCGCGGAGTCGCCGGGGAAGTGGGCGACGGTGACGGGCCGGCAGCGGCGGGACGTGGTGTCCCGGGCCTATCGGGCGCGAACTCTCAGAGCCAGTGCCCTCCTCCGCGTCACCCTGGCTGCTCTCCCGGTGTCATTTATAGCAAATCTCGGTCTGGTGCTCCGGGAAGGGGCGGCGTGGGACCGGTCTCTGTGGAACTGCCCTGGGCACGCCGTTGCTGAGCAGTTAGATGGAGGTTACAAGTTCAGTTGTCAAAAAGAGTGCTTCAGAGTACAAACGAGGAAAGGTTGGATCTGCTTGCGGTCTGTTCAGTTGGACGCAGGTTATTTGAAGCGGGTAATCTTGTCTTTTTTAGGGATAATATAGCTGCCATATGTAAAAATCACATCTTCAACTTCCCATAGTGGCAGATTTGGTTGTGGTGGAGTGCAGAGGGAAGGTGGCTGTAGCAAGGCCTCATTTTATCCAAATCCAAGCCATGCTATAGAGTACTACATGGATGCTTATAAAACTGCATAAGAAAATGCACCAACAGACATACTTGGAAATATATATATGTCCACGATGCATGGAAAAAATTGTTGGTTTTGACGAAGTTATTAAGTCAGAGGTGTTAGTGTGGAGCAGGGATGCCGTCCTCTGCAAGAGGCTGGGAAACTCTTGGATGTGATTTCTTCAGGCAGGGAATCAGTCCAGGGAGAGCCTGGATACATCTGCTAAGTGGAGCAGTGTCATGGACAGAACCATTTTCAGAGAGAAACGCTGTCGTTGTTTTTGAAGACCTCATGGGAAGATGTTTGGCCAGCAATAGTTAAAAGGGGGTTCCTTTGTACCCCCTGCCCTGCAGCCCTGCTCCTGCTGTCCTCCAGTGTGCTTTTTATTGTTCATAGGGAACAGAACATGCTACAATGCAAACTGTTTGAATTAGGTCCAGATGATTATTACCTTTTTTAAGGTACTTATTTAAGCAAGCATTTAGGGGCCTAGCTGTACCTGGGATGTTGTTTCCATGGTAATTAAATAAGATATGCCATGGGAAAAAGGCCCAAACTTTGATCTTTGCATCTTGACAGCAGGTGTGCTGATGGGGAGGAGGAGTCTTTCACCTTATCTGGTTTGTAGATCCACAGATGATTGCAGCCATCCCAGGCAATTGTTACTTTTACAGGATATAAATTGATAAAGGATTAGACCAGTTTTATGTGAGTCTGACTAAGTCATCTCTCACTGAAATTAATGGATGTCTTGACAGGCACAGCTTGAGTCTTTGCATCAAATAGCTCATGAATATTAATTTATTTACCCAAGTTAAACTCCATTTGAAAAGTGCAAGTTTTTAAGACTAGTGAAGTCTTAAAAAAACCCAAGAAACCAACCCAAACAACTTTTAATGGAGCTGAGAGCTGACTCTCTGCTGCTGTTCCAGTACTTAGAATAAAGCAGTTGAACAGAACTTAATCTTTAAGACCCACCTTGAATAGCTGAGATCTTAAAAACATATCCATTGTAGTTCAGCACAACTCTGAGTTCTGCTATGTGAGCATGTGACAGAAAGTTTATAGAGTGTATTTAACCAGTCTACTTGGCAATTTTTCCCCTGAATGGTTTCCTTTGCATTTCAGTTTTGCAAACTAAATACAAAGTAAAGAGAGTAGATGGGCATTTGAACTCAAGTCACTTAGCTTTTCATGATCTGTCTCATTCTCCTGGGAGATATTGAAAAAGTGATATAATTTTTAATTTAATTGAGTGGTCTACTTAGGAAAACCAGTGTGTTTCTGGCAGGTATCTGGCAGGCTTTTTGGCCTCTTTTTTATGTTGCACTTGCTTACTTGCGTGTTGGCATTCATGTGGGATTCTCTTCTGTGCTGTCTCTGAAACTGGAGAAAGAATAACTTAGCTGTGGTTTATTTGTATTATTAACAGCTCATATTTCAGCTTTAAATCACGTTTATTAGGACTGCTATACTTGAATTCAGCAATAACGCAGTTTCTAGTCCTGTTGGATTCAAGGCCTGTTGTAATCTGTAGAAAGATGGCCATCTTGAGTGTAATGTTCCCAAATTTCAGACCTTCAATACTGTCTGACACCTGAGACATGTCACCTGTGTCACAGGCAGTGATAAACATTCACCTGATGCATTTCGGACACCCAATTTATCATGTGAATCTAAAATATTACTTCTGTCTCTTCTTTGGAGTTTTAGGTTTGTTTGTTTTTTAGGTTACAATCCATGCACCTAAAATTGTAATAAAAATTTACCCATGTCTCATTAAGTGGCATTAATGTGCTTTTAGTTTTTCTGTGCTGTCTTTTCCTCCTGAGTTTCTAGAGGTACTTGATTGGATTTCTTTCCCACTGTCATGAAAGGACTGTTCAGACTGTTTGAGATTGTGCTCAGATGTGGGTAGCACTTTCTTAGTGTGATGCTGTTGATGACAGGATCAGTCCCTAGGTTTTGGGTTTTACTTCGGTCTGCACGTACTTGGATGAGAGGCAGCATTTTGTCTGATAAGATCATATTTTACATTGTAAATGAGCATACTGCTGATGATGTAAGTGTTAATAGAATGACAGAAGTGTCTGCTAATCTGAGTAGAAAGTCACTTGAGCAGTGGGAGGAACTTGATCCAGTCTCATGTCCTGAAACTGTGTCTTCTTGGATGAGTTCAGTTGAAATCTGGAGTGGAATAGGAGATTTTTTTTTATTGCTGTAGTCAAAACCCCAGCAGCTCTAGTGATGTTAATTAGGCTCAAAGTGCTAAGATTTTTTGTGAGTTTTCAAATTTCTCAGCATTTTTGAAAAGTAAGAGAGCAGAGTTGTTCTGAAGAGCTCTTTGCTCACTTCTCCCTCCAACGCACTCCCAGAGGAGTGAAAGCTGCAAGGATCTGGGAGTTGCATGTCCTAGGCAATGCATGTGAATTGTTTCCCAAAGATGTGGGACCCTTCTTCACATGGGTACAACTGTAGTAAAACATGAATTTATGTCAATGCTGTAAATCTGTTTTATTAGCACAGCTGCCATTTCTAACACTTCCACTTTTGATTTATGCTGGTGAGAAGGCTTGGTGACAAGTGTGACAGCTGCAGTAGCGTCTTGCTAGAACATTGAACCTCTGAGACTCTGCAAACTTTTCAACCAGGACTCTGTCCTCCACGTTAGAATTGTACATATAGTTTGTCCAAGTCTCACCTGTCTTTCAGACAGCACTGTAGGAATGTAGAAGTGATCCCTGGGAAAACTGATGTAAGGGCCCAGCAGCAATAGTGGAATGGTTCTGCTTTTTCTTGCTTTGGCTTCTGTGCTCTTCTTTGCCTTGGTATGTTCATGATAGGTGAGTGGTCATCCCCAAGGAGATCTGAGCTTTCACATTTTTTGTTGCCAGTAGGTCTGGTGGTCTGAGAGGTGAAGGAGATCCATGGTGTGTGAGCCACCTTTTGTTTAGGTTGTATGAGGTGAAAAGATGAAGAAATGGATCTTTGTTGTTCTGTAGGCTAAGCTGGTTTTCTGGTATTGGGATATTAGAAATTGTTTTTACACCTAGTGAACAAAACTAGTTGAGTAGCTGCAGCTTAGACCAGGGGAAATAATTATAACCATCCTTTTGTCAGTACAATATATGTCATTTAAGGAAATTGTTTAACTGTATGTATAGTTTTTCTTGTCAGGAGACTCCCCTCTGTCAGGAATTTTTAGTGTAACCCAACTAACACAATTCTTGCAGTGCCAATCAGCTGTCTATTTTCTGCCTTTTCTTAGTCTGAAATTAGCCTTTTACATGGGCTCTGCCCACTTTTAACAGGTAAAGTTCGAATGTGACAATGTCCTCTTGGAGTGATGTTTTTAGTGGAGCTTATAAAATTACAGCAGTATGTGGACTTGCATGTGTTGTTTTCCTCAGAAAAAAAGGATTCAAACTGCAGTGGTTCCCAAGTGCATTTGTAATGCCCGTGCTGGTGAGGTATTCCAGAGGAAGCAGCTCTCAGTGACAGAGCTCCAGGGAGATGTGTGTATGCATCCGGCAAGCAGAGCTGATGTGAACAGTGCAGCAGAGAGTAGGGACTGACTCTGTACCCATGAGTGCTGTCACCCCAGAAAAACAGGTCTGGAATTGAGTCACAGCTCTCAGCATTCCTTGCTGTTTTACAAATAGCTACTCTTGTGACAACTTCCCAGCAGATCTGCCAAAGAAAATCATGTGTAAGTTATCCTTTACCTTATCTGTCATAAAAAGCACAGATAGAAGCAGTTTGCACAGTTGGGATCCTTATAAAGAATGGTCTAACAAGGCTCCATATGAACAGATTTTTACTGTTCTTAATTTTGTTAAAAAGGTTAAAAATTTCAGAGTTCTGAGTATTTTAGGATTCCTCTCTAGCTTTCCTTGCGTATTCTGTATTTATTGCTATTGCATCTTTCTTTTTTTTTCCCTCAAGTGACCCTTACTGGTTAGAGTAGACTCATTTTGATGAAGACTCAAACTGTGCAAACTGTAGCGAGGATGGTTGTTTTCAGTTACACCAGGAGAGCATGTGGTAGGTGAGGCAGGCAAAAGATGGGTGTGTTCTCACAAATAAGGCAGTTTTGTGTTGCTTCTGGAGCTTGAGTCTCGTCCTGCCTCTGCCATAAAGCTTCTTCCTGCTCAGGCCATGTGTACATGTGCACAGGCTCCCCAAGGGATCTCTGGCTTGAAGCAGAAACAGGGACTCTAGGCAGGGAGAGTTTCCCACATGCTGTGCGGTCACAGAGGGCTCTACTCCCTGGTATACTGTGCTGTGAAAGCTCAAGTTACATTCTTGGTGCACTCAATTCCCAGCTTGGTTCTCTACGTAAAATATAGCAAGAGGATTCTCTATAGAGTTAGCTGCTGAAACAAAACCCCCTCATGCTTGGATACAGCTGCCAGTGTGTACACCATGAAAAAAACGGATACACAGTTGTAAAGGTCTGTTAAGGCTTAACTGAAGCTTTTGGATTTTTTTAAACTGTGACTAGCCACTCAATAGAGTAAGCAGGGTTGGGGGCTTGGCAAGAAGCACAGTATCACTTTATGCCTGTGATTTTATGTGCCAAGATAAACTGACTGACAGTTTCAAAAGTAACTGTGCTACTTCTGTTTTGAGGTGTTGGTAACTCGTTTACAGTCCTGAGACAGAATACTTAAGATAATCAAACCTAGACACTTATGCTTTTAAAGAGCATTTAGGAGTCCTCCAATGACTTTGTTAAAACCACTTTTCTTAGTGGTGCAGTTGGTCTGCTTATTTACATTTTAGCAATTTACTTGAAATACTGAAACAGTAAATGTGAGATGAATGGGAACTAATGCCCTTGAGTGTAAGTATTACCTCAAAGGGGGGGGGAGGGAGAAGCCTGAAAAATATTTGTGGGAAAAATTAGAATTAAAATGTAACCTAATTCTCTGTTATTGGAATTAAGTGATGCTTGGTAAGTTTTCCTGCTGCATAAAAGGCGTTCTGTTTCTTAACAACACTGTGTTAAGTCAGGCTACTGCTGCAGATCAGTACAGTTCCACAGTGACAGGTCTTTGTCACCGAGCTGTTCTGACCAATTCACTTCCCTGGGCAGGACCTGACTGTTCGGACCTTCTCAGCAATTCAGAGAAGAGGAACTTGAGCTATTCCAGAACCAAGACCTCCAGCTACAATCTGTTCTGATTCCAATGGAGAAAGCCTATTCTTAAGAGCAGTGGCTGCTTCTTCAGAGGCACCGATGTCATTGTATTGTAATTTATGGAAAAAGGATGGGTGTGCAGTCAAATGTTTTTGATAGCTGTGCCTGACTTTTATTTTTTTTCTCCATTATGTCTGTTTGATGTGTTCATCAACAGGAGTCCAGTATTGCACTCTGAAAATATGCTCTCAGGTGAAGAGAACGGTAAGCTACTGCAACTATAGTTGCATTTTTAGCCAGAATGTAGTTATCATGGCTTGTTAATGATGCTCCAGGAGCTTTTAACAAAATCTTTAGGTTCCATTCCTTATTCAATATACTGGACTAAAGTGAATTTGAAACAGGTGATAAAACAGCAATTGTGTACCAGTTTCTGAAAATACATTTAGAAAAATAAGTTACTAGGAAAAATAATCTGTATATACTCTCATGAGTAAGTAACACTGCAGACTAGGAATAGATTAAGAATAAAAAAGAAGAAACGTTTACCTTAGAGGATAATTAAGACATCTTACCCTATGCTCACCCCTTGCAACTTAGACTGATGAAAATCAAACAGCATGATAAGGCGGTCAGAAAAATTCATGAATCTTTCTTTAGTTTCCCACTTTGCTACAGGTCCCTGTGACACTAATTCCCCTTCTATATGAATACTAAATGTCAAGAAATATTGTAAATAGTACTACATCTCAATAAATGTATTCCCATACAAGTATATTAACACCACTTTTTGATGGGATGGAACATAACATTAAATATATCTGCCACATAATAAAATCATGCCAGGAGAACAAATAGTAATGCCATCTCCAAGCTTGGGACAATGTTGCAGCTCTCCAAGAGTAAGCTGGTAAACATGAGGGAACACATCGTCATCAAAAATACACAAAGTAGCAAAGTATTCAGCATCATTTTAACTGTTACGGGAGAAAGCAGTAGAGTCCTTTACCAAATAGAGTCAGCAGATGAGATTCATCCAGAGGTTAAGCCCTAACATTATTAGTACAGTGGCTGGGAATAATGTTCACAGACTGATTTAAAATATTTTTTTATTTGAGTAAAAGTTTTAGAGATTTATCAAGAGAGACAATTTCATGATTCTCCAGAAGCCTATTTTCCAAGGAATTTTCCAAGCCTTGTGTTCTCTATTGATTTGTCTGTTTTCTTCTTCCTGAGTTTGTTCTGTCATCAGAAAACTACTCTTGCAAGTTCAAACAGAACCTGTGGAACAGCAAACACACTGATATGAATTTTAATTTTATTTTAAAATCTTTAAACCTATTTACCCTACAAATCAAATAATCTGAAAAGTACCTGTATCTGCAATTTGAAAGTTGCAAAGAACAAATACTAATCCCCGTGTACATCACATTAATACAGTAATCTTAATTGTCAAATTATGAAGTATAGAAATTGGACTTGTTATTATGTTCTTAATATTGAGGAAAAGCCCCACCAACCTCTATGGTGATTAATATTACTATCATCCACTCAAGGCGCAGCGCGTGCTTTTCATTCAGGTGATTTCGCATTAGGTCTGTCAGCTCCATGCAGTGCTGCAGCTTTTCGTTCATTACCTGCAAGCAATTACAAACATCACAAATCTGGACTCCAGAAAAGGGATCAGATCACTAAATAGGGAAACACACTTCACAGAACTAGAAAGGAGTTAGCACCTCTGCAAAATAGAACAGAAAATTATTAGAACAGAAAATTCTGTAAGACAACATGCACAAGCAACAGAAGCTTCAGTATAAATGAACCTGTTATTTCAATAGGTTCCCCAAAAGAATATAAATTTAGATATGCATCTATAGGTATTTAAACGTTTCTGGGTGATATCTACTCATGAAAACAGTCACAAGGAAAAGAAGATACAGCAATCATACATATTTGATTTTGAGGCATTCCAGAAAGTTGTATCACCAGGAAAGGTAGTTTTCTTGCTTCTTATTCTGGTTTAGCATTAAACATTATGTCACCCTTCAAGAACTAATGTGAATGATCATGTCAGTAAGAAGAATCCACTTCTCAGTTCTTCTAACTATTTAAAGCCTAATTTAGTGGCTCAGAAGTAAACAATTCATTCATGTGAGGCAGGTTAACTTAAACCAGGGAAAGGTGTGAGTGGGCCAATAACAGCTGGAAGAGAGGAGTGTATAATACCTTATTATTTATTCCCTTTCTGCAATTTAAGCACATTAATGGAGCAATTTGTGACCCTGCTGAGCCAAAGACAACCAATCTGAGCATGGAAGATTCTCACAACAATAAGACACTCACCTTAACTCTGCGATTAATGTTGAGAAACTGGCAAGTCTTGTCATAAAGCTCTTCTAGTTTTTCTCTATCCCAGTAGAAGTCTGGTGTTATCAGCAGGTCTGAGCTCAGATTTATACGGTGTCTAAAAAGAATGGGTACTACTGTAGTTCAGGCTTCCTCTTGGTGAATACAGGAGCAAATATTTACATGCAGTTAAATGAAATAAGAAAATTTTCCTGTAATTCTACATAGAATATGAAAGGAATCTCCTTTCATAGTAAAAATACAATTGGAATGATTATTTGAAATTGTTCACATCTCCTGAAACTTTTCTGGGAATACTCTACTGTGGAACTGTTTTGAACATAAATGACTTTTGCCTTATGCCAACACTGCTTCCTCAACCTGTTGCCTTCCGTAATTTTTAATACCTGTAGAGAGGTCCCTGGCTATGCTGGCAGCTTACTGAAGCAGTACACAAAATAACAATACAGAACCCCTAAATGTGACTGGTGCTGCATGCTGGATGTGTGAGCACAGCACACCCTTCAGAATCAGGCTATGGTCTAAGCATCATAAAGGCTAAAAGCTAAAATCTCCTGCCTTCAACATATTGCTAACAAAGTTTTGTATGCTTGGAAAGTCATTGTTGATTACTGATAAGTCCTTCAAGTACCCCAGCGTTTAAAATAGAAATTGTTTTTTAATTTTACGTTGGAGATTTTGGTGGGACTTTCCCCCCCCCCCCTTTTTTTTTTCAGTGTAATGATCTGTATTGTCAAAGGCCAAATTTCACTTGATGGAGGAAAAATACATTAAATCCAATAAATTAGCAGTGGTTTCTGAGTAAGTTAAAGGGAACAACAGAACTCACAAAAGAATTTTACCAACTCTAGGCTGTAGTTAACAGTTCTACCTACCCACCTTTTTCCTGGCATCCTTTACATGCTGTAGTATCTACTGTAATTATTAGTTAAGAGACGTGTTGCTGGACTCAGGAAGGGAAAAGGGTGCGGTATTTGATCATTTATGATCTACTGCCTGCTTAATGCCTGCAGTTGAAAGGCCAGTGTGAGTGGTGAGCCAGTGGGTCCCCTTACAAATGTAAATAGCACACAGACTCTAGTCAAAAGAAGGAATTCTCCCTCACCATCTCACCCTACTCTATTTAGTGTGTGTTCTGCTCTTTGTATCATGCACAATGTAATTTTTACATTCTGTGTAATATACAGTGTGTATATTTGGGTGTAACCAAAAAAGTTACCTTAATGCGAAGAGTTCTCCAATTTTCTGCATAACATCTGCATGAGAGAGTTTTACCTTCCTTCGTGACTTTAGAATCTGAAAACCAGGAAGTTCTTCACTGCTTGATCAAGTAACATGTACTAGTAGTTAAGAAGTCCAGAGTTTTACAGCCTAAAGTATCTTAGAATGCATACTGTATTTACTAACATTTCAGTTTTGTTTGCTTAGTGCCTTGCTTCTCTAGCTTTCTAAGAATATCACCGTGCAATTAGTTCATCCAGGCTTCTCAATAAATCACTGAGTACGTCATCAGTAGCTACAGAAATACTGGGGCATTTTCTATAAATGATGTCCTGAACAAGAGATCATTTGTATTTCCTTCCTGCTGTTTTTATTTTAAAGTCATGACAGTGTTCTTTTTACTTTGCCACTCCTTAGCCTTTTTACAGACTTTCTCCTTATAACAATCAATGTATTACCATTTATTTCCTTTATATAAAAGTAATAAACCCAGTGTTTTCTCTTTGAACCCTACAAATCTCATTTTTATATACAACATCATACGGGCTTTGTACTGTAATTAAGTCTCATGTAAAACTTATAAGTAATTCACTCAAACTCTTCATTATATTCAAGTCAAAACACATTATTTTCAGCCCAATTTAGCACACACTGTATTTGGCCAGGTTTTTAAATGCTGCTTGCCCTGTTACACATACATTTCACCAGCAAGTGACAGTGACACAATATGGGAAACATTATTACAATGCAGAACCCCACTCTCAGCCCTTTAAAGGCTGATGATTTCTTGTCTGAGCTTCTCTACACTGATGGATTTGCCATTTGCCATCAGATGTGTTGAACATTCAATTGCTTTTTTCCAATCCTCAGCTATATCTGGACTGATCTTTTACAAAACACAGGAGAAAAGGAAGGGAGAGTTACCAACAAGACCTCACCTCAGGAATTGACTGGATAGATTCCACAAAGTTATCCAGTAATGATTCCCAAATAGCCAGCTTTACTGCAACAGAGACAGATGACAAAGCAGAAGACTGTGAGAGGTACATATGCTTTCAAGTAATTGTAACTTTAAATCTGCCAACAGGGCTGCTTCAGGACATGTTGATGCTTACAGACATTATTTGCAGCAAGTTACAGTTTGTACTATACAATCACTGTTCATGTACCAGTGGACAGATCTGGGCTGGGCACTGACACAGCTCTGCACACAGAACCAGCTTCACCATGAGCACAGCTTTCTTCTCCAAGAGATCAGTTCAGATCCTGGAGAGTTTTTGCTTCAGCTCAGAAGTTGTATGTCCAAGTGCTCTACTGGATACATGAGCCCTCTGCAAGCTACATTTCAAGAAGGCTGGAGATAATGAGATATGCTGGCATTAGGCTGACTTCATGTGGCATCTCAAGAGCCTTCAGTGTATTTCTAGTGTCCTGCACAGCTCTCACTCTCCATTTGTGCAGTATTGATGTACTGTGCTCCAACCACAGAGAGTAGCTTGTATAGACACACCACCTGTTCCTGCTGAAGCTCAGTTCAAACTTCCCATTCAATCTTCAATCTCCCATTTTGTTTTTAGGTGAGTGTGAGTGTACTATTACTGAAGATTCTAACTTCTGTTCTATGGAAGCTTGAGTTCAGCCCTGGCATTGACAACACAAATTCTGCTATACCTCAGCTTGAACCTAGGAAAATGTTTCTACAAGATGATAATATAACTTGAGCCTTGTTCTTTAGTCCACAGATTCCCAGACAAGAATGAAGTAGCAACAGATCAAAAATTAACCCCATTAAACCAGAAAAAATTAATCAGGGAAGATATAATTGTCAAAATGAACTCTTCTGTAGTAGTAATCAATAGTATCATCTGGTTAGGACACTGCCAGTAAACCCAGTGCTGAGCATTTTGCACACTCATCTTTTGAATACAGAGGCCTAATCCAAGTCACTGACTTAAATGACTTTAAATTTAGCGCCTGAAAAAGAAAAACAAACCAGCCAGTAAGCATTTAATCTGTCACCCATTATTTGACAGAGGTTGGTTTCTGCTGTTCATAAATTTGACTAGGGCCTCTACTTGCATCCTTTATTTTTACTGAACATTTTCTCCTGGGAATAAATCCCTTGCTCCCTTTTAGGAGGCACTATTCTTCCATATAGTAGTTTTGTAAGTAACAAAACTATAAAGAAGAATATGCTTTTTTCTCAACAGCTCTTCCTTCAACAGTCAGAAACCATTTAGTTACAGTGCATTCCTTGATCAAATCGTGTGCACATTTTTGAAGTGCTATTCTGTTTTTCTCCTGTGTAAAGGTGCACTTCCCCAAAATACTACTGGAATCCTGGCATTTACCCTAAAGGCAGTAGAGGGGGACACACCAGACTTCCCTTAAAGGCCTCCTAACTCCTACTTCCTACATCATTCAAAATCTGAAGCAGCAGACAGGTGTTATTTGCTCAAGCAGCAGCACAACTGGTGAGCCTGACTTCTTCACAGTGCCTCCACTGTCTGCTACCACAGCTAATAAGCCTGCAAAACATCTGTGCCTCTGGTCCACATACGTGTTACTGCTACACCTTTCCAGCTGGGAATAGCTACCCTGCATCACTTCTTTAGCTTTCTCTGTCAGAGGAAATGATGTCAGTATGAACTAATTACCCGAGATGACTGAGAGGTTTCTAATACTGAACTCTACACTCATTGTTATCCTAGGATAGTTCTCAAGGGTGGGGAACAGGATGCTCAGTGGAATGTGTATCTTTTGCAAAGCATGTTTGTTAATGTGCTTTGTTCAGCTTTAAAATGGTTTACATTGAATAAGGCAATTCCATTTTACAGAAAACATGGTGAAAGCATTGAAAACAAATCCTCTCAATCTGAAGCACGATCACACTTTACACAGTTTGTCTAAACCAGATACCAAGTCTTTTCCAGCCCACTTACAATGACACTTCACAAAATCTGTAGCATATACTACATAGTAAAACAATATTAACTTACCAGAAAGACAAAGAGCATTTGAAAAGGCAAACTTCTGCAGAACAACTTCATCACTATCCAGCTCAGAATTTAACAAGATTTGTCCTTTATGGAGCTTTGACTGACCTCTGTTAAGACAAGATTGAAGCATCTTCATTGACTGAGCCACCAGCATAGGAACATTAAAGAATAATCGACAAGGCAAGAAAGGCTGGTTGTTTATTTAGATAAGGCATGCCATATCTGTGTGGGTATCATGCCCATCCTTGCACTTCACTCATGTTCAGCCTGACACTATTCATAACAAATCACTGAAAATTAGTTCTCAGTCTAAGACAAATATTATGGCCAAATTTTCTAGGTGCAAATGCAAGTGCAGCAAGCTGTGATGGTAACTATAGCATTACTGCATACACACAGGTAATTCAGAATAAGCAGGCTGCTGGCCTCTCTCATGCTCATTAGCTCCTCTGTTATTTTCTATTTTCATTTTCCACTGTCACTCTTATCAACCTTACTTCCTCCCCACTATGATGTTACTTTCCCTAAAACCTCTATTGCATAAGGGGCACGGAGCAAAGAAACGGAGACAAAAGACTTGCTCAATTTTTCATGCCAATCTCACTATGAAACATGCATGAGCAAAATGGAGCATGTCAAGAATCACAAATCACACAACTAAATAGTACATGCAGTTTTCAAATGGTCAGGAGAAACCAAACACCTGTCTCCTTATCAGGTTACCTTATTTAAGTTAACCTCATTCATTCAGTTTCTAGTATTAACAGTGTCCTGTCTAGGAGTTGCTTTTTTGTGCTTTTGGAAAATTACAGGTAATTTATATAATCATTTTCATTGTGAAGTATTTCTGTAGAGGTAATTTTCTTTCCATTATGAAAAAACATTATTTAACAAGCAAAGATAACTTGCCAGGTTTATCACCACATAGTAATTAAGTTGTAACTTTCCTAGGAAATGAAGTGTATGTAGAAATTACATCTTTGTATATGAACCTCAAGGATACACAGAGAAAGCTTATAGAGAGCATCCTCTTTAAAATCAGACTCCTCTCGATAGTGCTCATTAGTTTTTTCGCTGTGACATACATAGTTTCTGTTTGGGATTGCTGAAGAGTTGTGTGGGCAGGAAGCTTCTCATTTACAAGATCTATTGTATAAACAAATCACAAAGGCCATTACCTGCAAGTTTACCAAGACAGAAACATTTGTCAACTCAAATTTACTGTTTTCTTTCTTTATTTTACTCATTTAGAAAAAAAAGTAAGGACAAGTATATTTTTACTAGCTGAATTACATTTGTTTGAATTTGGTTTAGGTGCTTGAATTTTGGTTTAGCTCTAATATACAGAATGCCTGAAGATACTTACTCTCCTATTCTATAGTTCAGCTCTTCATTCTCCCAATGGACCAGTGCAACTTCATATGGCTGAATTTCATGCTGCTCTAGCACTCGCATGATATTCTTCATCTAAGAAGGAGACAATTTCAGCAATAGACACCATGCAGTTAATTATCACTCTGCAAAGAACTTGCATAGGGCAGGCTGATGAATACAACCTTCACGCTGAAGTCATTTACCTAACAATGAAGAGGTGTGCTAAATAATGAAGTTATTATTAACATAGTTTACTTCTGAAACCAGTTGTGGTTTGAGAAGAATTTGTAGCTATGAACAACTGCAATGAATCTGAGAAAACTGAAATGTCATTTTATATGTGCACACATAGAACAGGGTAAGGATTAACCACAGCAGCAGTAAGGACAACATGAATCTATTCAGTATTATAACAATGAGCTGTACTAGATTTTGGCGATGTCTGAGTGTGGGAATGAATCTTTATGAGAAGTACATTAGGTTGTTGTTTCTGATAAAATTACTAGCTTGCTGCTAAATCAGCAGTTTTGTTTTTGATTGCTGCTGAAATCAGTAGTCTTGTTTCAGCTACCAGAGGTCAGTTATATCACAGAAACCCTTTACTGCTACAAAAATCCGGAAAAATTGTTTCAGCTGCCACATTCACCCCTGTAAATAGTAAAATGTGCAATTTTACTTGCAGAAGTAATCTCAGTGCTCCTTTATTCTCCAGCACACTAAAACCTGATGCAGGAAGAAAGAGCCCTTTTCTCTCAGAAAACTTTATCCTCTGACACTTGACTTAGGATCGCTCATTGTTGTTCCTTTTTATATGCTACAAGCCCCCCCTCAAAAAAATAATCTGCAATTAGAACAAATTCTGAATTAAAAAAAGCAATCACCTAAAAGTTTTTAAAAGGCATTTAACTACACAACAAACAATAAAAAAACAAACCACAAAACCACAATACACTTTTGATGCCTAAAATCTTTAGAGTTCAATCTTCTACTTAGTCATACTTTAAAAGCATTCTCTTTTTAAAATAAAAGATCACAGTTAATATCTTAGCACAAAACTGTACCCTGCACATTTTTCATAAAGCATATTCTCCACGTTGAGTACTCTAAAAAAATCTGTTGGATCACCTGCAAGAGGGATTTTCTTTGCACTTCAAACTTGTTCATTGCTTTCAAGAACTGTGGTGATACTACCTATGTAACACAGTAACATTTTTCAATTAAAAAAACCGTCAACCCTACAGCTGAAGCTGCTCCTTTCATAATCCTGAATTCAGTATTAGCATGACTAAGACTTGCCATATAATTCAAGTCTTGTGATAAAAAAGGGTATGAAAACATAGGAAGCGTCTGCTCTGAGGCCAGTCACCTCAGCCAAACAGAAGCGTCCAGGGACCATTCAGCAGTGCAAACCTTGCATTGCTTCTAGGCCCAGCCTAATTTTAGAGAAGGGACTAGCTGTTACACAGTAAAATTAATTAGAAGAGATGTTCTGGAGTCACTAGCTGCAAACTCTTGCTATTACGGGCACTTACGTCACACAATTGCCTTTTAAAAAAAACCTCAAAGCTGGTTTTTCTTTTTGCCCTTGCTATTTTGGGAAGGAAACTGCTGTACAACCTTCCTACTCAAGTATTTGAAACTGCTACTTTGTATTTTAAATTTCTTTTTGTGAACAGTCTGTATTTGTTACTTCTCCTGTTAAGTGCCTGGTAATTTAAAATACTTCTTTTTCTCCTACTAGTCATTTTGGGATACTTTTGTCCATTTGCACTGATACTCTATATTCTGTTTTACTGAATTACTTTCAGTTTCTCTTCTACAAACCAGTTCGGGGTTTTTCACCTTTCATTTCAGTTCGTTAAAGCATGTCCATAAAAATACTTCCTCTATTTGAGCAAGTCGTTTGGCAGTTAAAGCTTTGACTGTGATTTCAATAAGCAGAAAGAAGAATTCTCCCTCCTTTTTCACAAATAAAGCTACCACGAGACCAACTACTGATAATAGTATTGACCAGGAAAACAAGGTATCAAATTTCAAAGGTATTTAAGCATGTAAAACAAAAGGAGAATTTTCAGAGTACTCTGGGGGCTGAGTTGTCCAACTCAAAGATCATCAGGAGTTAAGTCAGCTGGTCTTTCAGTAATACTTGTGAATCAGTAGTATAGTTACAGCCATAGCATCCTAAGTGTGCTACAGGCAAGGTTTGAAGGGAAAACTGGTATCTTTTTGTAGGACACCTGATACACTGACACCCCCCACAACAGACAGGAAATCAGAAACATTCCAGTTCTGAAAAAGTGAACTTGATTCTAAAAATTGATCAGCTACAGAAACAACTGCTGTGTTTTCATTTACCCTAATGAAAATCCTCCTGTGAACTTCTATGCATGTCAGTATCATCTAATTAGTACACCATTTAATTTCACATACTCTGTCTACAGATAGGGTCAATATTTTTTGTATCTAGAATCTGGTTTAACCACAGTAATAAAAATACATTTATAAATATATTCATTAAAATAGATATGCCTCTGGCATACCCTTCTAGGTCAGCAAAGATCACCAAAATACAGTATGTCAGCAACATATTTAATAATTATACCAATCAATAAAAAACTTCCTTCCGGAAAATTGCTGGCTGGTAAAAACACAGAACAGTATTAAAGACTTGCTTATAATTATTTTTTCTCTTTCAAAGTTATACAAACATAAGTCTTTAATAGTTTTGACTTAAAATGGAATAGAATAGAATGATCCTTTTCGTCTATCATATTTTCTGTTACACTAGTGCTTTTCAAACAATCATTCACAGGTAGATTTTTCTGATGCACTTTTTCAGGATGTAGAGCTGCAAGAATTTTCTTTTTATCAGTCTCACTAGATTAAGGTTTCAGATTTTTGTTTTAAGTAGATGAGTTTCAAAGATGATTTATCAGCAGCCCACACACTTGAGGGCAGTAGCAGGCAAGAACCTGCATTCATTGGAGAAGAATCAATCAGGATTTTTCCTTCATAGAAAGATCAATCTCCCAAACAAATCTCTGGCATGCTGAGTTTTGTGAGACTGACAAAACACCTGCTTACGCAGTTTTAACCAAGTTTCACTTTACTTACACTTTTCTCTTCCACATTCCAAAATACAACAGCCCCTTCCCTGTGAATTCAAGGAAAAACTGAGTGTAATCATACTGTTTTAAATGTATTTTAATGGAATACTCAAATTGTACAGTGGCAATTTTTGTCATTGTGAATCAAGAAACTTAAAACTATCCTCACAGAAATCATATACTAGCTGCTTTTTAACCACGCTTCAATGAAAAACCATGAGGTGTTTTTTAACCATTTAAATAATTCTGACTTTTTTTTAATCATTCTGACTAGACAGTTATTCCTTGATTTTCATGAGGTAATATGATAAAATGATCTAGCACGCTGCACGACTTCCTTCACACTATTACTATCAATGACATTATGTTTTGAGCATGATTTATAGCTTACCTGAAGAAAAAAATCATGCCAGGATCATCTTCTTTTGCAGATTTCTCAGTACTGACCACTAAAACATTTGCTGCATCTGGTTTGAAATAAGTGAAAAAATTGAATAATTAGTCAAACTTCTAAACATGACAGCTGATAGCTGTAAGCATGTAATTCAACTTGCATACTAGAACATCAGCCAGTACCACATTTTATTTTTCTGATCAAAATGCTTGCCAGGGACCAACTACAATATCAAACTACACTGCTTCTCTGAACTCACACTCTAGACCGACTGGGCCTCTACTGGGGACTTCATCATAATCTTCAGTTAATGAAAGCTAGCAGCCTTGAAGAAAAAAGACTTAGGAGAAAACTGATGCGGATATTGTAAATACCTAGAAACAGAATACAGAAGTGGACATGCAATGTGAGAGAACTGTGCACAGTTGCAGGGAAATTACCATTCAAATCTGCTTGCCCAGAAACTCTTCTTTTCTATACACGAAGGGATTAATCTGCACTGAAATTGTGCTGACTTTGCTTTGCCAGTCAGAAACTTAAAAGAGTGTACCTCCAAGATAGGAGAACCTACACCTGCATTTCCCTGCACATTGGACATGTGCTTTTGAAACAAATCTGAAACCAAAGCTAGTCCAAGTAGAATACCCTCAAACTTACAAAACGTGGTTGCTGGGTTCTCAAAACAGGGGCTTGATTTTTCTTCTACAGATCTTCTCCACTGTGCCACTCACAAATACAGATAAAGTTTTAGAAGTTCTGATGTGGTTTCAAACCAGCATGACTACTTTTGTTGCAGTACTACTGGAACCTAGACCTGAAAAGCCCTCTACTTCTATTTAAAGTGAGACTTCATAAAGATTTTGCAGAGCCTAACAGCTAAGCCTTAAAAATTTAAATGCCTTTGCAGGAAAATCACAAATCAAGTGACAGGGTATCAAATGTTGTTACTTCTGCCTATATACAAATTCTACCTTCCTGCTCTACTGCTCAGGCCATAGAGGCCAGGTAGACTGAGGCAGCGGAGAGAGATGACCAAGTATCAGATACATTTTTGCTAATACCTGAATTGGGACCAGATGGGTGGTCTAAACGAGCCCTTAAATACTTCTCTTCCACTTGCTATTCCAGTTCAGAAACATATCCTTGAATGAATAATTAGAGCAGTTTCAGGTCTGAAGTTTGAGTTCCTCATGGAAGTAACATTTGCCTACATTTTCTCATTTGCCTTTTCAAATACCAGCCATATCTTTATTTATCCACCCCAGCCAAAATACACACAATTGAAGAGAATTTGGCCTACTTTAAGAGGAGGTGCAGGACCTGCCTCTAAAATGTTTTTAAAGAGGTCAAAACCAAGAATAATGCTTTGGAAAACACGACAAAGCAACAAATTCACATAGTATTTTAGATTTATCTTTCTATAATATTGCACACTATTTTAGATTTCTATGTGGTTATATTTTTAAAAATTATTTTCCCAGATTCAGTGTTTGGCTTGGTAACCAACCACTGCTACATGCACATGCCAACCATCACAACACTTCAGATCTGCTGGCACAATCCAATATCCTTTCATCATTACTTCCTCCAATATCCTTTGATAAACAGTGCTTATAATTATGAGTCAAAAACATCATGAAGAAATAAAAAGAACTGGAAAACCGACACTCCCAGGGTAAAATAACATCAACAGTAACATTTAATTCAAGGTCATGCTGGGGTTGTACAAAGTTTCTATCCCAAAGCTGTGAAACCAGGGTTAGTTTTAATACAAAGAAACTACAAAGGAACATGAAGCCTATATTCTAGTGAGTATTGTCTTTCATGTTCATCTTTCTGAACAACACACTCGTTAGTAAATTTCGTGCTTGAAAGAGACCCACTGGAGTATTATTGCACTTAGATTCTTATTTGAGAGACAGCCAGGCTTTTGCTAAGTCCTACTGAAATTGCCATGAACTCACTAACTGCCTGGTCCTTCTCCTAGCTTCACATAATCTGTTCTTTCAGAGGAAGAAAAAAAGGCATTCTACTACAACATATGAAAATCGCAGCTGTTCCAGGGCATAAGGTTCCTTAAGCTATAATAAGATCTATTTGTTTTTCTTTTGTAGTATACTGCAGCTATTTCCAAGCCATACTTTCCCAAGTGTTCAGAGATACTTTATATGGAAACCAGAATAAATTAGTTTGCTGAAGCCTACCTAAGTGAAGCATTCAACAATTGCTAGGATATACTTGGCCCAATAAAGAAGTATCAACAGCATTTTCTTTACTAAAATTAAACATTTATTTGTGTATCTTTTCCATTTCACTTAGTCAACAAGATTCTCTCTTGCATGCCTTCCTCTCCACCTCTGTGATTTACACTAATAGAAATCTGGGTACAGAAAGAAGATGCAACACTTCAAATTACAAAATTCTTTTGACAGCTGATGTACTGCACTACCTCACTACTGAAAGATTAATTAAAATAAAATTCAAAAACTAACACTCAGTTAGTGAATGTCTATAGAAATTCTCTGTATCAGTCAATTTCCAAAGTTATTTCTCATGCATGCATGTAATTTTTCTATACTTCTACTGTAATTGTAATGTTGGGAAAAATTATCAGAGGGCAAGAGCTGCTCATATTGCTATTCTGAAAGGTTTTGTTGTGGGGATTTTTAGGCAAATAGTACCTTTAGGCAAAGCAATAATTTTACAGGCAGTATGATATATTCCAGGATATTATCAGAGTAAGAATACAAAAAGTTATAAAAATTATATTCCTCACCCATATTTTATTTCCCACGATATAACAATGCATTTAGTATGTTTCAAAAATCTACCTCTAGGCAAACTTGTTATTTCAACATATCCATGTGAAGTCAGGTCATGACACAGATTACCAAGATGATATTCATCTGCTGTTGCAAAGGCTGTGCACTGCATCAGATTCTGTGCCAAAGGAATAGAGATTTGAGTTAGGGTAAGGCTGAAGCAAGATGGTAATAAGACAACGTTTGCTTCAAATCTACTAAGAGAGTGACGATTTAAATTTATGCACTGTTCTGTGGTATCATTGCATGATGTCCACCTGGTGTACATATACTAACAAGAGCACTTGCTCCTTGTTAAGAGGGAAAGCAAATCACCCACTGAGAACAAGTCAGGTGGCATGAGTGAAGTCACTGTGAGTGAGAAAACTCTGTGACAGAGCCACAAAGACAATCCTTCTTCCCTGAATGACAATCAAATTCTTGAACAGTAGAGCTGCACTTGCTGCTGCTCTCCCATCCCACGGCTTATGACATTCTTGGCTGACCACTGCAACCAGACGCAAGGCACCCTTGATAGCAGTTTTAACATCCATGTTTTAAGGATAAATGGAGTTTGACTACCCCAGACTGTTTATCAAGCAGAAGCTCCAACCACAAACACTGTGTTCTGCCACGCACCAAGCTACTGCCAGGGCTGAGCCGCTGCAGCACAGAAAGTCACCGACCTTCCTTCCGGGCCAGCTGCAGGTGCGGCACATGGACAGCGTCCCTCCCCCGCCCTGAGCTGCATGCTGCACTAGAGCAGCACGGTCTCCACTGATACCACAGTCGAACAGTACACCATGGCCCGTTTGTCCCAGTATCCCACAATCTTAAACAACTAAAATGTCATATTCAAAGAAATAACTGGAAAAATGATTGACTTGCAAGGAGTTGTGAGACTTTCTTGATTAATCAAACAAGTCACAATAAACTGATTTGCAAATTCTGCTACTCACTTGAAGTGTATTTCTTTGTTCTGATACCATGCATGACCTACAAAACTCTTATTCAGTACAGTGTAGTGGAAACGATCCAGAAAGCAGTGTCTCACTATGGATCAGTCACTTCCCAGCTTTTTGTAACTAATACAAATGGGAATGTAACTAACAACAAATGAACAAAAGAACACTGCTCATCTGGAGGCATTTAGGCCCACAGTACACTTCAACCTAAAATCCAAGTTACATTCTTGCAGCACTCGTACACTGTCAAACAGCAAGGCTTCAGGAAGGGTTCTGCTCCCTGCGGGGGGCCTGTCACCAATCATTAAAATCACCACCTCACATTTGAACTTTTCTTTTTTAATGTCAACATTCTACTATCACATCCAAAGCTTTGCTTACACATCATCTTAATTCAGAAACCACTAGCAGAAAATAAGCTTTCAAAGTAATTATCATATTCAGAGAACAATTTTGTAGGCATATTCCCACAACTATGTTAGAAGGGTGAATTAACAGTGGAACAGAACTGTGCTGTCAGTTCCCTTTAAGTATCAAGTTTTATTACCACAATTTCAACTGTAAAAATCCATTCTCAATTGCTAAATCACCAGTGCCAATTACACTGAATCTGAAAATTCTTCCAAAAAGCTCTGGTTATTGTAAGTACACGTACTCTGCTGTGAAACTCTTCTGTCAAGTGTTAAGGGAGCAAATTCTCATCTCGTAGTTAGTATACAATCTGAAAATCTCTATCCTGCTCTGTGCTTCCCACAGTTTATTACTTGGGCTATTCTTCATTTCAAGGCAAATGCACTACAGGATTGACTTTGTCTTACATCTGCAATTTTAGTTTCAATGGCTACATTTCTCATTTAGTTAAAACCAGAGGTTTTCTCTTAAGCTACATGCCTGAAATAGCATTTTTGGTATGAACTACTTTTGGGTTTGGGGATTTTTTTTTTTGTTACAATGTACTGTTTCACTTACATATTTACAAAAATCTTGTCTGATAGAGAACATTCGGCCTAGGCATAATTTGTGATTCAGACACCTAAAATCCGCTCATGGATGCTGGTGGAGATACAGGCAAAAAACCTACTCTAATCAGTGACTCAGCTAATCTTAAAATAGATGTGTTAAATGGCTGATCAACCTTAATGTTTTCTGCTACATCACTTTCATCTTCAAAAACCCAAGAATACAGCACCTGTACTGCTGCTAGAAAGGAACTCAAGCTACTCACCCCTCCCTCCTTTCTGCCTAGAGCATTACTGAGATTCTGACCAGAGCAGCACACAGGATGGCTGCTCCTGAGGACAGCTAAATACACTGATAACTCATATTCTGTATCATCACGCCTCCAACAACTGCACAGGCTCATGGAATCATAACTCCCCTTAGTCCACCTCTTCCACTTCTAGCATACAAAAAATTTTAAGAAAGAAAACCTATAGGATGAACTTCAGACCTCTTATCACACAGGAATCAGTCTTTATCTGAAGTGTAGTAAATACTATGTCTTTGCCTGAATTTCAAGCTATTTCTATGCTAGATGGCTATAGCATTAAGAACTAGCTCAGAGGCTTTTCCCTCCATCAGATCATACCAGGTTATCCAAATAGTGGTACCACTCACTGATGGACTGACTGAACCACTTAACTGCTTTCAAGGAACTCCTCTATCTATCCTGAAAAACTGGTTGTACAACAATTTATCACCGCTGGTGCCCAGCACTCTGCCTGTAAAAACACATGAAGACCAGTGTTTGGGATGGGAAGGATCTCACTCACCAAGTGCTCTGCAAAAGAAAGATGTTAGCCCCTCCCAGAAAAGAAACACCACAGATCCTCAGGGTTCTCTAACTGAAAACCTAAGGGGTGGGCCTGCAACTGTTGTGTCCGGATGTAGGAGAAGATGGGAAGGAGATGTCCCTAAGGCAACACCTAACAGGGTGTTAGGGCCTGCAATACTAGAGGCAATTTCTGGCCCAGCATTTTGCCATGCAAAAATTTCCTCAGGAAGTATATTATTATTTCAGTGTATCAGGCAGTATTTTCTCCATTTCTTCACAATGGAAAAAATTAAAAATAGCACTGCAAGTCACTCGCACATATATATGAAAATGTCAAACAAAGAAACTTCATTCTATGCTGTCATTTAAAAGCCTCAAAAATGTTGTCACTTCACCCAAAACTAAGAAGAATCAAACTCTGAATGTATTGCCATAGCATGACTAAAAAGCTAGAAACATTGCATAGTGTTTCAGGACTAATATTTGTCACTTTCCTCTTCCAAAGCAACATGAAAGTATGAGTGGGATTTTTGTAACTACTTCTTTATGTTACACCAAGCCATACACCTGCTTATCACACAAAATACTAAGCAGAAGCTTAGCTACGAGAAGGCAAGCACTGAAACTTTTCTCTGCTCACATTCAGGAGAACACATAACAGATATATTTTGCAACATGGAATCTACTTCTGAAGGCACAGTGCTTGTTTAATCTCATCTATCATACTATTTTACTAAGAACACCCCGGAACTTGGTTGTTTTAGACTGAGGAGAACAGTAACACATCTGACACCAGGATTCACCATATAGGAAATCCTATACTCAAGTGTACTTAAGGCCTGGCTTGGCTAAGAGCTATCTTAAGGAGATATGGCTACAAATATGCACTGTTATTCCTCATTGTACCTCACTTTATCTAAAACGGTGTGTTGCATTTCCTCTATAGACCTCGGAGTCTGATAATCAAGCTGCTATTTCTACATATGGAATGATCTTTCTCAGGTAACCCCGGCTATATTTGCACATTTGTTTCCCATCTGAAACCCAATCTGAATATAAACTTTATACTACTTGCTTTCATTTTTATTTATGTTTGAGTGAAACCTTTAAACTGGGTAGATCTGCATAAGCAAGGAAATGTAGAGAAAGTTAAATTATTCTGAAAGCTAGACTTTGTTTCTCAATATAAAAGGTGAAAGCACTAGTCAAAACTATTTTTAATGCACTTCACCTTTCCACTTTATAATAACCACTCATCTTCCCTCCACTTTTGTTAACACATTGCAAGTAAACTTCCACTTCAACATGTCAAACATGCCAATTTCTATCAAGTTTGCTTCTATTTGCAAAGCTCCAACACCAGTGTAAATAATGAAGTCCTTCTCAACACATAATTATGTTAATTTCATTAAAATGTTCATCTAAACCCAAATCTGAATGTAAATTAAGTTGATGCACTCCCTTAATGTCACACAGACTGCAAATGTTATACTTTACCTCCATGGCTGAGAGTGGCAGGTTCGTTCTAGATGGCTGCTTGGTCCTCGGTGCCTTTGGTGGTCTCTTAACTGGCTGGTTACTGGGTTTGGGGACAATTTTACCAGCTGATACAACTGCATAAAATCTTGATGATGTGTTCCTAAGCTTTTTGATCCACTCTGTATTGAGCCTGTAGTTATCCAGCATCGTCACCTCCAAACGTCTCCAGGATGAGAAAAAACCCTCCCCACTCTGATAATAAACATTTCTTCCCAAAGTGGACAGATATCCTTGGAGAAAATGCCAATTCCTGACTTGCACACATTGACTTGTCAACCAAGAGAACGCAGGTTTCAGTGCATACAAATTCCAAGACTTTGCTGTTCTGTGAGCTGTTCTTTCAACTTCGTTATCCAGCTTTAATAGTAGACATCCAGTTTTGTTAAAGCTTTGGCAGTGGCATATTGTTGTTAAAGCGTGGAAAGATCTCGTCTGAAGGTGCAGAAGTTTCAGTCTCATTTCTTCCCTCTGATCTGTATTTAAAACAAACAAAATAATCCATCGACATTTTGGAAAGAAATAAGATTATTTCTCTTTTATCTCAAAAGGTGGTCCATACTACTCTTGAATGTGTTAGTACTCCTCAGCACATGACATTGGTGGGAATAAAGATTTTTTTGATCCTATGGGAACACTCTAAGATAAAAACATATCTGTGTGCTTGCAACAAGTGGTGAAAAACCAGAACTGGCTGCTGAGTCAATATGCAAGCAGGCATCTTTTCCTTCAGCTGCTCATTCTGTGCAGCAGCCTGCACTTTCAGTAACGCCACTGCTTGTGAGCAAGCAAGCACACGCGTTAAAAGAGGACATCAGATGCTGTGAATCATTGTGATATGTAATAAAAACAATTAGATTACTTCATGGTTGTATGGGAATGTCACCTACAGAACACATACACTGCTCAGCATCAGCTCCAGCTGCTGTGCCATGAACAGCCGAGCACAGCCCCAGCCCTCTGTCCTGACCACAGTGAGAATGGAGCCGACTCACAGCCTTGCTCCGGCCAGTACATCCTGGTGCTACAGGGACCACCGGGCCTGCCTGCAGAGCCACCGTGCAGCCTGAAACACAACAGTGGCCATATGCTGGCAGCTCAGACTAAGCAACCCTACTATATTTACACTACATTGTGTGAGCTAATAAAATAAAAATATTCACAGACTCAATATCTCAGTGGGTGTGTTTCATTTGCTGAAAAAACTCAGTGACAAGTCCCTGCCCTCATCTAGTTTTCTTAATCAAGAACGTCTCCCTTGTGACACAAAATTAATCCTCAGCAAATTAATAACAAAAGTCATTAAGCTGCCTATTTCAAAAACCTCCCAATTTTAGAATATTTTTCAAAAACTGAAGGAGGACCTTCAATACTAAAAATACATTTAACATAATAGTTCAAACAAACATTTTATTTCAACAGTAAATCGTGATGTGTGCTATGGAACAAGCCCTCCATCCTGTCAAGGATACCTAGAAGAGCTGATATTGGGCTTAACTTTGTATCTTTACATGCTCTTAACTCCTACATTTTTGCCCAATTTAGAAGCCTGTTATTAGCATCATTACTGGGATAAAATATTATTTTCATTTAAAACTTGCTCTGTATTTAAAAAGCAACCCTATACAGAACAAGGCATATTTACCTTTTTAAAGATACCTCCTGGATAAAAAAAGAGCTGCAGAAATAAAAAAAGAACTGCAACCCAGGTGGTGGAGAGCTGGGGCAAGGGGTAAAGTCTCCAGCAGCGTGCGATAAGTGGCAGAAAGAGACTTAAAATTGTTTTGTTGGCTTTCTTAGCCAACTAAACCTCATCCCGGATGAGTAATGCCAGGAATGATTTTTCAACTGTACAGGCTTACACTAAGTTGCAAGGAAAGAGAGATCATACAGACTGAATTCCATCGAGGGGCCTGAGCGTCAGACCTGTGCCACCAGAGGCACCGAGCCAGAACGAGTGGAAAGCAGCAATTCAAGAAGAAAGCGGGACGAAGGGCGACCACAACAGGGCAGGAGGCGCCACGTCCGAGCAGCAGGCATGGAAGTGGGATTTATTTTCCAACGTCTCTTCAGCATACAGCACGCTTTAGCCGCGCCCACTGTCTCCCCGGCCGGCAGACCCGGCTTGCTGCGGCACAGCCACCGCCATGTACGGATAGGGCGGGCCCGCTCCGCCGGCCGGCGGGCGGACCGGACCGGCACAGACCAGCCCGCGGGTTCTGCCCACGCAGTGCGGAGGCCTCCAGACTGCCGGCGGGGTGCGCCAGCCCCGGGTGCCGGGACACTCCGCCCCTTCCCTGCCCCCGCATTGCCGTCCTTCGCTCCAAGGAAAACAGCGCCCGCGCCGCCCCCGGCAGCGCCGCTGAGGCAAGCGCGGGGGGAAGGAAGGCAGGGGAGCGAGGGCTCCGCTCCTATTGGCTACGGGCCGGGGGGGCGGGCACAGCGAGCTGCCAGCTGACCAATTAGAAGGCGGGGCCGCCGTCCCCCCATCCCCGCACAGGCAGAATGAGGCAGCACCCGCCCCACGCGACTCACGAGCGCCCCTGGCGGGCGCGGACAGCAGGGCCGCCGGTGCGCGGGGGGCCGGGCCCCCCACCCTCGGCCCGCGCCGCTGCTGCGTCACCCCCGTGCAGCGACACCTGAACACCGGGGACGGTGGGAAGCCTCCCGGGAGCCGCCCCGCTCCGGCCGCCACAGGGGCATCCTGGGGTGGGGGAGGCACGGGGCTGGGAATCACCCCTCACACCCACAGGCACGGCTCCTGCTCGCCCCGAAACTGCGCCCTCCTAGCGAGGAACGTCGCGGAGCCCTGCCTCTCGCGGCAGCATCGGAGCTGGCGGGAAAGGCGGGCGAGGCCTCCGCGGCTCGCCCACACCCCTCCCGCAGGCGCTGCGGCAGGCCCCGCCGCCCCGGGATTGTCCCAGGAGGGGCTGCGCACCCCTCCCCTGCCGCAGCGCGGGCTCCGCCGCAGTTCCGGCCGGCGCGCGGCGCCGCCAAGGGCACCCGCTGCGCCGCCGGCCCGGCCCTCCTTCCCCTCCCTTCCCCCGCCCCGCGCGCGCGCCCGCCGCCGCCGCCGCGGCGGGAGGGGCGAGGCGGTTCCCGCCGCCGCCGCGCGCCAGCACTGACCTGGGGGAGGGGGCGCGCCGCTCTCCGCCGCGCGAGCCGCGGCCCCGCCCACCGCCCGCCGGGCCCCGCCAGGGCGCGCGGGCCGACACGCCCCGCCCGTCCGTCGCCGCGCGGCGGGGCGCGGCCCGCGCGCCAATAACGTCCGGCTGCCGCTCGGGCCCACTTCCGGGAGGGGGCGGGGGGAGGGCGGTACGCCGGCTCGTGGGGGGGCGGAGCAAGATGGCGGCGGTACCGGCTCTCCCGGCTCTCCCGGTCTCCCTGTCGGGCAGGTTTAAGGGGTTCGTCACGGCCTGGCGCGCTCGTCACCGGCAGCGAGGCGGGGGGCGGGAGGGAGCTGAGGGGCCGTCCGGCGCTCTGCCGCCGAGGAGCGGAGGTTTCCGGGCCTCGGGCGGGGCTGGGGGGCGGCTCTTGGTCGGGGGGGGGCGGCTCTTGGCCCAGGGTGGGGCGGGCGGGGACAGCAGCGCCGTCAGCGCGCGCGGCCCCTAGGCGGCGCTGCGGGCGCGGCGCTGCCATCGCCGCTGTCACTGCCGCTGTCACCGCCGCTGCCACCGGCCCGGCCTGGCGGTGAGGCGGTGCCGGTCCCGGTGCCGGTGCCGGTCCCGGTCCCGGTCCCGTACTCCCGGTGCAGCTACTCGGCTCCGGGGCTCCAACCCACCGGGTAGAAATCTCACTGGAAAAATAGCCCCCAGGCCGGGTGTGCGCTCTCTGTCGGGCGTTCTGCTCGTTGTCCTGGTACATAAACAGTGTTTGGAGAAAATGCAAATCAAGTATATAATGGAGTGCTTGTTTCTTGTTGATATGAGATACGTGGTGAACTTCGAGCAGATGTCTGTGCTTTTAGTTTTACATTTCCCAGGTTTTGCATCTGGGTATCTTAGCAATAGAGGTCGCGTTTTAGCCTTGAACTAATCGCAATTTTTCGCTGTTTTGGCGGGGCCAGTCATTTAGCATTTTCTGCCTTGAAAAGGTTGCTGTTTATAATCCTCTGCAAGAGTAGGCACAATAACCTGACCAATTTGAAATTATTTTCGTTTTGTTTCGGTTTTTATTGCTGTCCACTGCTTTAAGGGCACATAAAGCTACTTCTAATACTGTTGTGTTGAAACTCCATCTGACAGCAAAGCACCACACAGCAGGGGGGGAGAAGTGAATGAGAAAGGTAAAAATGAGAAAACTTGTGGGGTGAGGTAAGAGCAGTTTAATAATTGGAATGAGAATAAATTGTAATGAAAAGAGCAAAGAGATTTAGAACCCAAGAAAACCAAGTAAAGCAAATTAAAGCAATTCCTCACCACGACCTGACTGATGCCCAGACAGTGGCTCCCTGCCAACTTTTCCTCCTGGTTTCCACCGCTGAGCATGACAGCATATGGTCTGGAATAGCCTCTGGGTCAGTTAGGGTCAGCTGTCCTGGCCGTGTCCCCTCCCAACACCCTGTGCACCCTCAGCCTCCTTGCTGGTGGGGTGGGGTGAGACAGAAAAGGCCTCCACTCTGTGCAAGCCTTGCTCTGCAGTAAGGAAAACATCCGTGTGTTGTCAACGCTATCTCCAGCACAAATCTAAAACGCAACCTCCATATCAGCTACTGTGAAGAAAATTAATTTACCCCAGGCTAAACTAGCACAAAGACCTTGCATTTGTTTTTAAAAATTGAAAGCATTTCATAATTTGCTGACAATAATAAAATATTGATCCTCTCTATTTTAGATCCTTTGCATATTTTACAATTAAAGACAGACTTCCCCAGATCCTCACGAGAGTTATTGATACTTTGCATCGACATAAAAATGAATTTTTTGAAGAACATGGTGAGGTAAGAGTAAGGTCCCTATTTTCCCTGATGTTTATTCCCCTCTAGCCCTTGAGACCCTTTCTGTGCCTTGTTTTTATTGCTGAGACTTGTTTGTCTCAATCCTTTTGTCTGATTTTTTAAAAAATAATTTCTTTCTAGTAGCTATTTTTGATTAGTTCTGTAACACACCTTTCTGTCTAACCTTTTCCTTCTGATCTGTCTCTTCTGCAACTGCATCACTTCTTAGGTTTTTGTGTTGGTGTAGTATTTGATAGACCTTCTGAACATGACTGTTTCAATACTCTCATTACCTCTAATAAGCAAAAAGTCCAATCTAAAAATAAGTTCCGTATGGAATTCATTTTAGGATCTTGGATCTGAAATGAGCTTTATTCACGAAAATATATTTTGTCGAATCAAGCTGTGATTTGTCAGGGACTCTCATACGGCAATTAAAACATCGCACATTCCATGAACAGTCGATCTGTGTCTCTACAGGAATAAACATACAGAATAGGAACTTCTGTTCTCCGCTTTTTTCAGAAGGGTGTTGAAGCAGAGAAGAGAGCTATATCTTTCCTCTCCAAGCTGCGGAATGAGCTGCAAACAGACAAGCCAGTGACCCCTTTGGAAGATGAGTTGCCTGATGCTGCGCTATGGAACCAGTACCTGGACTACCAACGAAATTTACCAAATGGAAGTGGAGAGCCAAGTTGGTTTCAGTCCCCTTGGCTGTACGTAGAGTGTTACATGTATCGAAGAATCCATGCAGCTTTAGCACAGAAGTAAGTATTTACTGGCTTGGTATATTTGCAAAACATTGCTCTTTCTCATTTTTATTTTGGGAAAAAGAAAGCGAGGAGAAAGATAAAAGAAGATCTTAGGCTTTTACCATATTCCTTTTTACTCATCTTGCACCTCCAATTTAAAATTAATACCTTTGCTTCTTACATTCAGAAGAATTTGAAGCTTATTAGTTTTTTTACACTTCAGTTTTGGTGAGTTGGTCTACATGAAAACTCCTGAACTTGACTTTATAGCTTGACCTTGCAGACTAATGTGAATTGAGATATGAAAATCATGTAGCATTTCTACAAGGTTTGTTGGTCTAGAATTTTCTCTTAAGCCTTAAACACAAAATATGAGACCCATAAATCTGTTGAGAATTCTAGCTTGTTTTGCTGCTTGCAATCTGAAGTTACCATTTGAGAACTGTTTCTTACAGCAGTTCACCCATCTTAAGCAGCCCCTGTTGTTCATTCTACACCAGCTTCTTAGTTACAGCAGTGCTTGTAGACCATGTGTTGCATCAAACTTGGGAGCTGATACTGGTTAAAAATAACTGGGCATGAAAAACTTGTTGTGCTGGTACCATGGAGATGTGCCAGTACAACGTCATGGGGTAGGAATGAACAGTTTAAGATCCTGTTGCTGCCAAAAAAATATGAAAGCTCCAGAAGTACTGGATTTACTCTTAGTGTTGCAGAGATGCAAACACAGTAATGGAACTAATTTTCTACTGGTATGTTGTGTAATTTGAACTCTTGTACCAAAAGCTTCAAATACGAGGTTTATCCACTGGATTGCACTTTAAAAGCTGAGCAGACACTTTTCATTATTAGCTTTTAAGTTTCTTGATCTCCATTATTTAGTTGCTCTTAAGCATATGCTTGGATGGAAGTTCAGTCATTTGTTGGAAGGTCATCATGCAAATATATCTCATAATAGATTGGTCTATAATTTTTATATATTGCAACATTCTTATTTGCCATGGTAATTTTCCAAAATCCTAGTAAAGACTTTCATAGGAATAACTTCCTGTCACTGGTAGAGAATTTGGTATGGGAAGTACACTCCAGCACACACAAACATGTTTGAAATCAGGCCAGCTTTTCTTGACTTTAGTTCACTTGTATGTTACAGTTTTAATTCTCTTGTTTGAAGGTTGGAGTTCAAAATGCTTAAATGTGCAGTTCCCAGAGTTGCTGATTGAATACTTGTTCACTTTCAGAATATATTGCTATATAAAGATGCCTTGCATAATGTCTGTTTCAGCAAGATGCAATATTAGCTCTTACGAAGATGTGTGAAAATCTAGTATGACAAATTAAAAGTGCAAAATCTAACTAGGGCCTGTAGTACAGTCTAAAAAAACTGACCTCTGAACTTTCTTCGCATGTGCTGTAATGAAGAATGTGGAAAGTATGTCAACATATTTGTTCTTCTCTTTTTAGTCCACCTATCGACAACTTTGACGTATTTAAGGAAGGAAAGGCTCAAAATTTCTTTGAATCCCAAGAAGCTATTATTGCCTTATGCACTTACTTTCAGGAACTTCTTAAGAACATCGAGGATCTAGATGAAAAGCAACTTCAGGAGGAACTTTTTAAGCTATTGCAGGTAAACTGGTAGTGCTTAACACAAGAATTGAAAGTATGTCTCCTATGAAACAAACAAGAATTTGAGGTTATAAAGAATCTGAACTTCATATGGAAATTAAAATATAGATCTTTGGTTTGTAAAAATATGATGAAGTCCTGATAGGCCTACTGTATTGCTGCTATTCTGAAAATATTTATGTTTTGGGTATTTATATTAAATGTAACACTCTTTTATTAACTGCTGGTCTTCATTGTGTATATGAAAACCTACCAGTTCTTCATTTAAAACCAGGATCTCTCAAACATTAAGTCAAATTCCAGATGAACTTTTTCATATTTACCTGTAATTTCTTAAAACAGTTAATTTTAGTTGGCACTTTAAATGTTTTTAGACTTCTTTGGAGAAAAAATTAGAAGTCACTCTGGGTCAGAAGTGGTTTAAAAGCTTTTTAACAGTATTATTTTCGGAATGTAGTGTCTTTGGGTAGAAAGCCCAAAGCGTCCTAGAATTACAAATAAGTCCATTAGCTGACAACAGTGTACACCAAGTATTTGATGAATCTTTACACAGGGCTCATTAATGAGTACTTAAAATACATATACCTAAAGTACTTATTTGGCTACATGTAATAAAAAAAAATAAATCTGCTTTTATTTTTCCTTTTTCTCTGTTACCACTGATATTTTCTGGAATTGCAGTATGGAGAGTATTTCTGTTTTGAGCTTTGTGATCAGTGTGTTTATGTTGATCTAAATCTTCCGTCTTTGTCACTTCTGATGCATGTGTACATACAGAGCTTTGGTTTATTCCACAAAATCTTATCTATGTTGAGATACCTGCACAAGAAGTTGAGTTTTATTAAAGCTTGGAAGAATATGTGGAGTTAGAACTTTTATTACCTAAAACAAAAACAAGGGAACAAAATCTTCAGTGTATGTGAAGTTGAGAATGTAACTACAGTGATACTTAGAATTTTTTTTTTTCTTTTTCCTTCTAGGTGTCATTGTGGGGCAATAAGTGTGACCTTTCTTTTTCAGCTGGTGAAGACAGCTCTCAGAAATCTAGTCCTTTGCAATCCCTGGAAAACATGATACCTTACATCTTAGTGAATGATATGGAAAAAGTTTGGTCACTACTTGTAAATGCCAAAAAAAATAGAACCGAAAGAAGTAATATTAGAGTTGACATAATCCTGGATAATGCTGGATTTGAACTTGTAAGTGATCTTGTGTTGGCTGATTTCTTGTTAACGTCAAAGCTAGCTGATGAAGTCTATTTTCATGGAAAAAGTATTCCATGGTATGTATCAGATACCACAAAGCATGATTTTAACTGGACTATTAAACAACTGGGGTCAGCTAATCATATGTGGATGTCTAGATGTGGGATAAACTGGGAGGGGAATTTGAAAAAGGGAGTTTGGGTTTTCCATGACCATATGTTTTGGACTTTACCACATGATTTTTCCAGTATGAGTGAAGTTGCTCCTGACTTGTATGCTGAGCTACAGAAGTCAAACTTGCTTCTTTTCAAAGGTGATCTAAACTACAGAAAATTGACAGGAGATAGAAAATGGGAATACAGTTTCCCGTTTCATCAAGCCTTGAATAAATTTCATCCTGCGCCTCTCTGTAGTTTGAGAACACTGAAATCTGACACTCAGGTTGGCCTGAAACCTGGACAAGGTGAGCAAATTCAGGCTTCTGAACCTGAGTGGATGGTAAGTGGAAAATACGGCATAGTTCAGTTTGATGCTGGTCTCTAGTTAAGTGATTTGTAATACTCTGAAAGAGAGATTGTCTGACTTTAATTACTTTCTCTGTTCCATGCTTGACTTCAGTGAAGATTCTTTTTTGTTTGTGCTTTTTCTTCTCAAGTGATTTGTTGTTTTTGTCCTGCGAAAGACTTTAATGTTGTGCAAAAATTTATAAACTGTCTTCATATACGTAAATCAGTCTGCATTTCAATGCATTTTGTTTTCCTGATGTCCAATGTCAGCAGATCTTTAAGATTAATATTTAGTTGTCCATAATATTATTTCCTCCTCAGTGGGTATGAGTTTAATGAGTGAAAGCTTAACAAGTGAAAAATTTGCTTCAGAAACAATTTCCCCAATGCCACATAAGCATGAATTTACTTATTTCAAAATAATTTGTGCTCCACTTCATTTCATGCATTGCTTGAAAGTTAATATTTTACAGAATTCAGAAATTAATTACAGACAGATTCTTTTGATGTTTTGCGTATAGTATAGTGTTACATTAAGTGGTAAGTTATTGGGTGACAGCTTGTAAATACTCACGTAGAATTGAAAATTGAATTTCAATTTTAAAGCACAAGTGAACGTTGCTAGCCAGTTCGCCTGTGGGAGAGTTGTCCCATCTGGTAGGAAGATTAGTGGGAGAAAGGGCAATCTCATGTTAAGAATGTTGAAGATACTGTATATATACAAAGCTCTACCAAAAAGGAAGCACACAGAAAAGCCTCCCCAAACAAAAAAATTAATGAAACCCAAGCAGTTACATTAACTGGATATTAGATTTAATGCAGACTTGATCTGCAGTTAGCCTGTCAGCAGTGTATGTATGAGGTTCAAGCACTGCTGCTTCCTTCTGTTGTGGTAATTATCTTTATTTTTCAAATGTATTTGTTTGGGGGGTTTTGTTTGGTTGGTTGTTTTTTAAGACGGATGCCTTAATTTTCAGGGAGGATATACAACGCCATTTGCACTGACAAGTACAGGGTAGAGAAGCATATGCCATACAGGTTCCTGTTAACTGGAGTTGTTAGGTGCCCATTTCTACTCTTCTCCCTGGTCTCAAAAGTTGCTGCTTGTTATGTTCATACAACAAAGATCTGTACAATGGATAAATATGTTCCAAATGCTGATGGCTTTGATTATTTGTGTTTAGTGTCTTCTTAATCTGAAAGGATATTTTAAGGTTCCAAGGTGAAGTATTCAAAAACAAAGATGCAAGGAATTTCATGAGGCACTTTAGGGAGGGTTATAATTTTGAGATCTGGGTTTACTGCTCTCATCCCCTTTGTATCTTTGGCTTAGTACTCCTACAGGGTGAATTCATCCTCATCTTTAGGCACCTGATTGAACTGCAGAAATTAGAAATCCAGTCAAGAAAGCTGAAGGTCAGACTGCTGAATATTTCTGACTGGAGAGAGCTCAGTAGCACTCCAGCTTTAGTGCTTTGATCAAATATGTAAATGACACGAATCTATGCACTGGAGCCTTAGTGTCTCTTTGAAAATGCTGTTAACTTGTTTCTAGTGCATTTTGAAGCAACAACTTTGGGTCAAGAACAGAGAAATGGAAGCTGTGGAATATGTGAAATGAGAATATCTTACTTTGCTCGGTGAGACAAAAATGAATTGGGGACGAAATCTGCTTTGCCTGCACTCAGATTGTTTGTAAGGTGCTGACATAATTTGCTAGAGAGGTTCAAAAGTGTATAATGGACAAGAAGAAAAAGTCACTGTTGAGGCTACCCTTGACAAATAGATTTGCCTCTTACACAATCCTTACACGTTGAGAAACTTGATTTAGTGTTTTACTGGTTGTTAATGTGTCCGTGTGCCCAGGTTGCTTTCAAGCTGTTTTTTTCTGGGAACTCACAATGCAGATTGGGGAAAATTAATAGTATGAAGTTATGATAAATACAGTCCTACAAAATACAAAATCAATTAGGAGATGCAGTGGCATTTGCTCAGTATTACTGAATTATGAAGATTACTGCAAGATACATAGTTCTTAGCTTAGCATGTGAATGCTAATGTATGACATGATGTCATGCTGAAAAAAAATAACGCTATTCTCCAGCAGATTAAAAGTGCACTTTCCATCTTTTGTCCCTCACAAAGAGAAATTTATGTGGTAATAAACAGTGTGACTGTGTGGCTGTGTAAGGAATGTACAGCCGCAACTTCCAAATGCTTGACTTCTGTAGCTGTAGTTGCAAAGTGCTATCTCTAGGCAGAACTGAACAGGCAGCATACTTTTATGTTTGTTGGTTGGCTATATTTTTGTAAAATATTGATTGATAGTATGAAAAAAAAGAAAAATAACATCAGTGTTGCTGCAAATGTAGTGTTACAGTTCCCCATGCCACAACAAAGTTGTGAAGACGTATTCCAATGAGGCACCGTGCTCTGCTGATGGGTTTGATACAGTTTACTTAGAAATAGGAAATTTTAGTAGCTTTTGTAGCTGTCTGTGTTAATTACTTTTTGTAATACAGGTTCATGAAATGGCAGCATGAACCTATTGCATTTAGGTGGAATTTAAAAACATAACCTGAGGCATGTGTTAGAACAATAGCATGTGCTGTAATGGAACATTTTTTTCCTTGACTATTTAAGAAGGTTCGTTCTATACATCTCTGTTACAACTGATTGCCCAAAATGCTTCTACACTATAACTCAGGAGCTACTGATTTGTACATCCAAATGTTTGAGATTTTCATTTCATATGCCATTTGAATATTTATGCCAAGAGCCAAAGGCATTTTCAGTAATTCTGAGGACAGACCACAATAAAAAATGTTTTTTACTTTTTATTTTTGTTTTCTACTTTTCAAACAGCTGTATTTGTAAGTCAGTTTTTGATGATGACTTTCATTGTTGATGAAATAGGAGGAAAGTAATGCCAGGCACAGTGAAAGGCAGTACACACGTCTGTCTGAATATTTGATAGGTTATGTAAGGTATCTACAATAATTTCTTATGTATGTAAGGTTTCTTAAAATAAATTGTTTGATGTAGAAAATGAGTTGATTATATGACTAGAAGCTTGTAAGAATATTGAAATAAATGATATAATTTTGTGCAAGTCAGACATTGTTATACTATTTCAGTGGCTGGGAAGCCAACTTAAAATAATTCAGGTTTTAGTTCCTGATCTTTTTGTTCTTTGAAACAGATTTTATGCATAAATCTGTAAAGCATATTTATTCAGTGAGGTTTTGAAAGATACAGATGCAAGAGATAGTATAATAAAGTGTTCTTCTGTAACAAGACGGCAAAATAAGGAATTTTCTGTTTTTAACTTTACTTATACTCCTGTTAAAATTTCAAAACCTTAAAAACCATTGAGAATATATTAAATGTATCTGGTATTTACTTACTAAGGTTGGTGCAGCTGATGGTGTCATTTCTAGAATCACTTCTAGAACTGATGGGTGTTACATGTGCACAGTGGAAATATTTTGGTGTTACCCTTACTGTAACAAAATTATTTCCAAAACACTTTGGTTTGCACACCTTGCTGATGTCCCATAAACCCTAACTGTTGTTGTTGAAATAGTTTCTTTATAGTTCATCATGTTATTTACATTCACGGTTAACAACTTGTTCCATGTGAACATTTATTTATCTCCTGTGCTATCAAACAGCATAGGAAAAAAGTTTACTCTGTTGCATGAAAATTGCTCTATGAAATGGTTTTAATCTAAAAAGAAACCCTTAATTTCATCTAAAATAAAAATTCCAAAATGGAATCTTATGCAGAACTGTTGGGTTTTTTTCACTGAAGTTTGTTTGCTTACTGGCTTTCTGTTTACCCAAAATTACAGAAGAAAAGATTGTAATTATTTTTATTTAAAGCAAAATGTAAGTTGGAATTCACCTAACACTTATCTAAGGTTTTTAAAATAAAACTGAGAATGTGCTGGTTAAAGTGGTCCTTTTCTTTCTTTTCCATGTGCTAGTGGCAGGACACATGTGAGGAAAAACGTCCTATAACAAGGACTGTTTATGTCTATTGTTTGCTTCTGTTTTGTTTTTCCCTAAAAAAGGTTTTGAAAACTTCTGTACATTTATATTCTTGCTGATATACTTCTGTTTCTAACAGCCTGCAAATAAAAAGTGCACTTACATGTATTTTTACATGAATTAAGAATTAGTTAATGAATTAATCCACATTCTGAGTCAGCTTTGTAGTTGTGAATTCTGCAGACATGCTGTGAGAAGGGGTTTTATTTATAGTGCTTTTTTGAAGTTTGGCTCATCTGGCTTTGTTTCCACTGTGAAAGAAATATAAAATGTCCTCTTACAATAACTTAGAGTGAATAAACATATTCAGTACTTGTGTGCTGCTTCTGTTATATCACTTTTCAGTGAGTGACATCATCATAATATTTTAAACTCTCTGTGAAGAAAAGTTTTCATCCTTGTAGAAATTTATTTTTCCTGGGATTCCACTTATTTCTTCCAAGTCTAATGAAGTAAAAGATTAAAAGCTGAGGTAAGATACATCAAGATATATACTTTGGGCTTTTTAATTTGCTTTCTTAATGTTAACTAACTGATGGGTCTCACACTACCAAAGGTAAGGCTGATGATTTCCAAGGAACTCTAATTGATGAAAGGCCTGATGCATTTCATGCAGTTGCATTTGCAATAGGTTTCTTCTCTTATCTCCCAAAAAAATACCATTAATTGTCATAGGTTAGGAAGTGCACTGAGTTTTGGTCCTAGATAGTTTATATACACCCATAATTCTTAATTTTAGTCTAGGATCTGTGTAAAAGGCAGAACCATGCAGGAAAAAGGGTTAGGGTCCAGGAGTCCTCCCTCAAGCTAGTTGAAGGGTCTTTCCCCCTACTTTTCCTTCTGTGCAGTGACTCTTGTGTTATCTGCGTAGTGGTCCCATTTCTGCCCATTGAGTATGTGTGTCCCTGGGCTAAGGTTAGGGAATTAGGAGACAGGTAAATTCCTCCAGACAGGAAGGCCTACAACCTGCAGTGATGGCTTGAGTATTTTTATGTGAACAAAGAGCATGACTGTTTTTCCATAGTTGATTGTATCCTTGTTTTCAGGTAATCCTGAATTAGAGCTACACTTGAGTGCTTTCATCATGTATTGGATACACAGCTTTGACTGCATCTGTGATGTTAGATTGGCCCTAGGAAGTTTTGCTGCTACTTTGCTGGATTGTGATGGAAGCATTAGCAGGAACTAGTCGCTTGGGGCAAATCAGAGAGTTTTCATACATATGTGGAAACCTAGGATCCACATACAGAGGATTTGCAAAACAGCTGTATGAGTTGAGTTCAGACTTTTAAGAACTCTATATCTTGTTTAAGTTCCTCAAACTGAAAACTACCTAATACATCAGCACCAGCAGATTTTGCTTACACAGATTCCCACTTCTTTCCCAAGCTGATTAGTTCCCCTATTTGCATATTGCATTTTCACCACGCCCTTTGTCTAGGGGGCAAGTCCAGGGTTGTAAAACCAAGTTATTTCCTTCAGGAAATTGCTGACCCCACCTTAGCACAGGGACATCATCACATGACTTTTGGTTTTGAAATTATTTTTACACATCCATTCTCATTTTGACACCTGCAGAATATCAGCTGGCATATTTTTGAGTGTACTAGGTACTTGAATTGGGGTTTCATAACACCAATCAATTTTAGCATCTTTTCTCAACACGGAGCATTTTAATGGAAGAGAAACTTTATAGCAATTTATACATTATTTTTTATTTTAGAAGTTAGCGTGGCTTTATTAGGTACCTACAATGAAGAGATTTGCATCATTCTTTGCTCAGAAAGGCTGAGAACATCCTTTCCATGTGTTTTATGAAATACAACATGAAGAATTTGATTAATGAAAATGACTCCTTGAAATTATTTAGAATTAAAAATCCCAAATGAATCCTTCCTAAATTATTTCCTGTCAAGGAAGATGAAACATGAAATTCTTTTGAGAACTCTAATTTTAAATACTAGCAAACAAGGATAAAGCATTTTAAAGTGTGTACATTGTGTAATAAGGTAGTTTTTTCTCACTCAAATGGCTTGAAGAGTGGATATTGCACCTGTTCTTTTTCAGTGTTACATGACATTTCTGCTTCATCCTTTTTAATTTTTTGGCTCTTTTGTTTTAACTTTTGTTACAGTTCATCCGAATCAAGTATGTTTTTTTAAGGGCAAATAATTCCAAAGATCTGTAGTTTTTAGGCTGAATTTTTCCTAGCTTTTTCCCGAGGTTTTTCCCAGAAATCCTTGGAATTTTGTCAGATTTTGTGTGTTTTAGTGCAGATTTTAGGACTTTTTGGGCCATTTTTAGTGCAATTTTTAGGGGTTTTGGGCCATTTTAAGTCGGATTTCCCTTGGATTTTTTTTCCCCACCCGTTTTCCCGGTTTTTTTCCCCCTCAGAAATCCCTGGAATATTGCTGGGTTTTGAGGCAATTTCTAGGAGTTTTAGTGCAGATTTTAGGACTGTTTTGGTCATTTTAAATGCGACTTTTTGGGCGGATTTTGGGCTATTTTAAACCCGATTTTCCCCGGGTTTTTTTTCCCTATGTTTCCCAACTTTTTCCCGGTTTTCGCCCCCAGAAACCCCTGGAATTTCCCTGAGTTTGGGACCATTTTGGGGTGTTTTAGTGCCGATCTTAGGACTTCCTGTACCATTTTCAGTGCCATTTTTAGTGCGAAAAAAATACGGGGGAAAATCCGACTTGAAATAGCTGAAAAACCCTCCAAAAATCGCAATAAAAATGGCCAAAAAAAAAAAAAAAATTGCACTAAAAAGCCCCAAAATCCAGTGAGATTCCAGGGAATTCTGAGGAAAAAAACTGGGAAAACGGTTGGGAAAAACATTCAAGGGAAATCCGACTTAAAATGGCCCAAAATCTCACTAAATGAGAGTGTGTAAGCACTCTCTCCCCATCACCAAGGGTGCAGGAGCAGCTGAAGTGTAACTCCCGAACCAGCCGTGGCACTGCAGGACTAGCGATGGGGAAGTGTGCTCGGGCACACGCTCAGGGAGGTTAGGACAAAGTTTCACAATCATTTAATCCTGCGTTTGCGCGCCACTCCGGTAGTAGGACTGATTAGGCTGTAGTGGAATGCTGGACAACTCCAGGATGACATTTTTGTTCAGTTTTGTAGCGGATAGTAAAACATGTGCCAGATTTCCTCTGGGTTTATTTGCCAGTACAAATTTAACCCGTGAAAAATACTTCATAGATTGGGATTGTAGAATGAGACTACCCTGCAGCAGCAGGGCAAACCCCTCTGCTTGAGGGTTTCTGTGTCCTCGGCAACAGCAGTGAAACGCTATCAGGCACACAGGGACAAGGACAAAATATTAGTACTATCCCTAGCTTCTTCATTTTCTCCTCTGGAAAACGTGATTAAGTCAGCAGTCCTGAAAAAGGTGAAGTAGTTGTTGACTTTTGAGTACAGAAATGGTGCGCGATGGCGCTCAGGGTCTTCAGAGAGAATGATGTGCAGCCCCCATACACCCGCAGGTCGAACTTTCTTTTACTGCAGCCTTCAGCTCCTCTCTTCCCATGTTTCTCCACTTTATTTGGATGAAAGGTGAGGAGGAAGAGGAGTGGGTGCTCTTTCAGCTGGAGGCAGCTCAGCAGCCATCAAGGAAGGCTGTTTTTGCGGGGGTGCTCCTGTGGCAGGTTCAGGGGGGAGAAGGAAAGCCCGTCTGGCTAACAGGATCCGCCGCTCAGGTGCTGTCTGCTCCCCTCCCCTCTTCTGACTTTTTTTTTTTTTTTGAGAGAAAGCGTGAGCCAGTTTTCCCAGGTGAATGTTTATTTGAAGTGAAAGCAAACAAACAAAACCAACAAACCCCGGTGTTTCTGTGAGGTTCCCCTTGTGGAGACTGTTCACTTGCAGCCACCGGGCGCTGTCCTCGTTTTCCTGCCCGGGGCTGCCTCGGCTCCGTCCTTTCCCGGACGCGTTGCCAGGGGCACGGCTGTGCCCGGAGCGGCTCCAGGGTCCCCCCGGCTCGGTCCTTTCCCGGACGCGTTGCCAGGGGCACGGCTGTGCCCGGAGCGGCTCCAGGACCGGCGGGGCAGCGGCGCGCCGGACCCGCGGTAACCGAGGGACAGGGCAGGGCAGAGAGGGCCGAGGGGACTGCTTTGGTTGGGGATTCGGGTTTTTTGGCAGTTCTCCTATTAGGGAAGAAAGCCCCGACTTTGGAAATGTGCCCCCCTTCCTTCCCCATTTTCTGTCGGCGTTGTAGAGGCTGACACAGGCTGGCTGTAACCTCCCTTTGCAAATCATCTTTGCAATATTCAATTTAATCTCGCCTTCAAACACCACCACCCCCCTCCCCCCCAAAAAAAATCTCCTCCCCAAAAAACCAAACAAAATAAAAACCAACCAACTCCCTAAAACAAAGAAAAACCCAACCCCAAAACAGAACTCCTGCAGGTGCACGGCTGTACCCGGTGGTCCGTGCGCGGTGCAGTCGAAGCCCCATGAAGTTCAGCTCATCATTATAGCTTATCTTTACAAGTTCAAGGCCAGAAAGATTTTTCTTACTGAGTGCTGCAGAAGGGAGTAGCTTTCACAGAGCAGGAATTTTTAGTTATCTAAGGATTTCTTCTTTGCATCTCTTCCTCCTTTGAAATTGGTTTGCTGGCTTTGATGTGAATTTAAGGGAGACACTAGAGGATATTTCTTAGCAGGATCAAACCCTTGTACTAAGGATATAATAGGAACCTTGTAACAGTTTTGTATTCCAAAGGATAAAAATTTTATATGTTTGAACAGTTCATTATCTCCTGAATAGTCGAACATCAATTTTTGTAATGGGTATCGTTCCGAGAAAAAAAAATAGTGAATTTTGGTAGTTTGTGGTGGCAAAATCAACTGCTATTATATTAAATACAACTGTTATGACACAATTACAAACTTTTTGCCAGCATTGTTTAGTGACAGAGTTCACAGCAACCTGCTCCACATTTTAACTAACTCGAAGTCAAATACTTTGTGAGTGTTGATTTTGGGACTCAAAAACACGCTAGAAATTTCATGTTTATAAAATGTAAGTTACAACTGGTAAATCAAACTACAGGACTAATCAGTTTTTAGTTATGTATATACCAGTATACTCAAGTATTTCTAAATTATTTGCATTTTGTTGCTGCAGTAAAGTATAGTAGGTATTGTAGGAAAATTGCAGCTGTTGGCATTGCATGATGGTTTGTTTTTTAAATGTACCATTTAAGTAGTGCTGTTACAGAAGTTATTTAACTCTGTTTAGCACCAATGAAGTGAAAACAGTAGAACAAATTGTTTGCACAAATCCCTGCATAAGCACTTAATTTTGTCTTATCAATTACCCTTTTTATTGTTTAGGGAATAAACACAGCAGCTCCTTGTTAATCATTTTGGAAAAGCTGTGAGAGAAAGTTTCAGGGGAGTTCCAAATTTCTTAATTTGTCCATACAGACAAAGGATGAACTCAACCAGAAAGCATGTTAAGTAATGTTTAGAGAAGGTGATTTGTCTCTCTAATTGCCTTCAGATGGCTGCTGTCTTTCATCACATTAAATGCGTTTATAATATTTAGATGCAAAGTCACCTCATCCTAAGAGAAAAACAAAAGATGAAAATGCTTTAACTGCTTCTTGTAGTAGCAGCAGTGGGTAAGATTAAAATTTTGCTTGTAATGAAGCTTTTATTTGGGCCCATTAATCAAGCTCGAAATTGGCCTCTTCAGCAGATAAACAGCAGGAGTGATTTTTATCTTTTCAGTTATACCTTTCAATGATTACTGCAAAGGGAGGAGGGTAGAGCTGAGCAGTACCCTTCTGAAAGGAATTTAGAAAATCTCTTTGGTAATTTATTTGAGTTGCTGAGAAGACTTAAGTTAGTTTTGCATGTTTCTGGAACATTACACTAATGCAGGAAAATCTCCATAGGTATATAACAATAACCAAAAAAAATCACTGCAAGCAGTAAGTTGGGCCTAGTTACAAGAAGGAATCAGCAAGGGGAAATAGGACTTTACTGAGTGGATAGTGATCAAAAGTATTTGGGTGTTTCTGGTACTTTATATTGTGCAAGAGCAGTGACAGAACTGAAATAGTTGTGAAATATTACTTGCAAATTTTGATTTATGTTAATACATAATTATCAATACATTTTGAGATCCCTGATAGGCAAACTGGGGAAAGTGTTATCTGTAAAGAAGATCCAAAATATACATATAAGATGGTTAATTTGTGAACCTTTTTTCCCCCACCCCCAGAAGTGACTCTAGTCAGGGAGTCAGCCTATTCCAGCTAACCAGTGACAGGACAAGAGGACACAGCCTTAAGCTCTGCCAGAGGAGGCTTTAGGTTGGGCATCAGAAGGAATTTCTTTACAAAAAGGATGATTAGACATTGGAATGGGCTGCCCAGGGAGGTGGTAGAGTCATCGTCCCTGGAGATATTTAAGGAAAGACTGGATGTGACATCAGTGCCGTGATCTGTTTGACATGGTGGTGGTTGGTCATAGGTTGGACTTGATGTTCTCAGAAGTCCTTTCCAGTCTTATCGATTGTGTGATTCATTTTAGTCCATTTTTGTATGTGTTAACAAAATCTGAGTCACTGTGGAATAGTGTCTGAACCTTCTCATGCTCATTGTTGTGTTTTCTGAACAGCTGGCTGGCTGCTGCTACCAAGAAAAATCTGCAGTAGCCAAGTGTGAAAATATTTCAACTACCCATTCTTTCTGGTATTTCATGATGGAAGTCATCTCCTTTCTGGTTATAGCAAATATTACTACTACTACTACTACTACTACTACTACTCTGCTGTTGCATTGTATTTTCAGAAGTTAGAACAATTTTATGTGCATATACACTCATGAATATTTGTTTGTCTTAAAGAAAAATATTGCAGATTTGGGATATTTCATTTTGTTTAATTTCAGAATATGAACAGTTATGACACTGGGATTTATAAAAATCATTGAACAGCCCACTGAGTCCAACCACTGTACCAAATCCTGTTCAAGTATGTAGGTAAAACGGGCCCACTGATTACCTGGAAAAAAGGATGTATTTCAGTTAAGATAGATCTTGTGTTATCACTGAGATTCTTTTTAAATATACCACTATAGAAGAAACGCAGGACAAATGGAGAAGTGAAATAAAAACTTGGAGCACCTGAAAAGCAGTGGCAAAGGAAGCAATCACTGCATGAAGGCTGACTGTGTAGCTGGACTGGTGAATGCATCCTGGACAAGTCAAGGGAAGGTGCCTGTTTTGGTTAGATGTGTGTTTGAATACTGCAGACAATCAGAGTTCATTGGCTACTAGAGAAACTTTCCCAGGTGTTCTGCTTTCATGCCCAAGTTTGCTGATGTTAACCTATGATACAGTTTAGTAAAGCATATCTGTGAGAAAATAATGTCATGTGCCATCATATTACAAATCTATTTAATTTTCAACCTTTCTTCCCCCCATTTTTCTGCAGAAGCAAAGGAAGAATGAAGTCAACAAAGGTTTGTGAGCCATTATTTTTGGTATGTTAACCCTGATGTGTTTAGGTCATTTGGGAATGGGAAGAAGAAATCCCTGCCCTGAGTACAGTCTATGGCAGTGCATTGACAAGTCACTCGGGGTGGTGATGGGTGCTTAAAAGTCTACTGGGGACTTTCTGTTTCAAAAACAATTTTTTTAAAATTATGTGTTTTGGGAAAGGGGTCTGAGCTGTGTGCAGGCAATGGCAGTGGTAGTGGCATTTGGAGCACTGAAATAAGAAACACAGCAGGAAATAAAAGAGAAGGTGCCAAAAGCCAAATGGGAGTGAGTGACTTTAACAGTTGGCTGATTTCAAAGTACATGGATAGGTATAAAACTACTCAATATTGTTGTAGTTTTCTTCTGTATCAAATGTAGTTTTCCAACTAAAGGCTGGATTCCAGGGAGATAAAGGCAGTTATTTGGTAAAAAAATCAGAACAAAAATGGTCAACAATAACAAAAATCACCATATATTGTTGATCTTCTAAAGAACACCTATTACGAGTAAAACTGAAGGTCCAAGTAGATATTGCTCCTAATTCAGTATTGTAAACAGAGGCTTAGCTTCTGTTTAGCATATGAAGTTAGATGAAAGCTTAGTTTTCTTGCAGGTAAGTGGAAAGATATAAAAAAAAATTGATAATGTGAGTGGTAGAAACACCCAAAACCTATGTTATTTAGAGCTGATTGAATGTTAATATATTAAGACTTCTTCTGTCTACTCTCTCTAATTCCTTTAACACTTCATTAATTCTGTTTTCCTAACAAAAATCAGTATAGGTTACATAATACTCATGAAACATTAAAAATCTGAAGTTTTCCACACATAGAAAAGTGTCATACTTGCATTACAAATTTTACCCCTATAGTAAAGTTATGCCAATTTAATTGAGTTGTCTGAGAGGTCTGATTAAATATCAGACTTGTGACTGGCTGATGGATACCCACAGAAACATAGAAAACTATTAATTTTAGAGCATGCATGCTTCCTGCTAAAAGTATGATAGTACCAATTTTCCTAGCATGGAGCCACGATGATTAATTTTATATTTACTAAGGCACTGGAGGATGCAGAAATCTGCCTCTGTAAGTCTCACTAAGAGAAGAGTAATTCCCATTGACACCTGGCTTCATTTAAACTTCTTTTAAATCCTTCTGGATGTGTAGCTGCATTTTTAAAGTGCTCATCATTTAAAAATCTGATTTGCATGAAATACACAGATTTTGGAAGCTTCAGCTCTTCCCCACCCCCCCCCCCCAAACCACCAAAAAAAAAGAAAACACCCCCCCAACAAACAAACCCCAATCTCTACACCATATCCAAACATAATCACACCTTCAACCCATAACTCCCCTAACAACAAAGCTGTTACATTTATTATTGCTGCTGAATGGGAACATCTTTCCTTCAGCTATACTCTGAAATGTATTTATTTTACCGGTTTTGAGACATACTCCTCCTTTCTGTGAAGTCATAAGTTGTGGTTTTTTAGGGAAGAAAAGGAAAAAAACCTACATTCTTGCAGTGCTACAGATGTAATAACAAATATAACCAACGTACCCAGTGTTATTGTTTGAAATCTCCATCCATGGTTTTGGAGCCCTGGTGTATTACAGACTGAGAAAAATGCCCTCTACATTAAAGAATTTCATGTGGTTGTACATGTGAAACAAGCAGAGTGAAGCAAAAATAAGACAAAAACGGTGAGGAGATGGCACATGCTTTCCCTCACTCCCTCAGAACAGTGATAAATTGTTGAGAAAATTAGCAGCCCTTTTATCTCCAAGATTATGTGCTGTGTTCTATGTGGCCCTGAGTTTTCTGCATGTGTCAGTCTGGCTTGATGAGAGTAGCAACTCCTTTGTGGAAGAGCACAGCTGAGTGTCTTTGAAGGAGATGAATGCAATTAAACTTGATGGGTCTGATCCAGTGTTAACTAGCACGGGAAGAAAGATTAGAGTTGGTGATATTATAGCAACTAAACCAAGTTTTTTTTATCTTCTGCTGCAGTCTAAACAGTAGATTTTCCTTTTTCCTCAGGGATGTCTCTATGTTTTGCATGATAAATGCTTATTTTACTAGTTGTTCATGTATTTGGAAAGCTCTTCAGTTTTTTTTCCTCCCCTATTTGGAAAGGGTAGGGGCTGCACTTGTAATTTATCTCAGCCTGCAAATTGATGCTGATGTAGAAAAGCATGAAGAGAAGATGTCTCTGTCTCCATTGCAATACCTTTTTCCAACACCAGTCATTGTCTGGGGGTGTTTTGCATTTTGTAATTCATACCTAAATGTACCAGGATTGCAGTTTTTGTTTCAGTTCAGTATGAGAGCTGATGGAGAGCAAATCCGATGTTCAGTTCTCTGCCATGTGTGCTCCCAATATAACCTAAACCTAGTTCTGTTATGAAGAGGTTACATTTCATCGTTTTTAGTTACTGTTGATTGAAAAAAAAAAGTCTGTCTCATGAAACTCTACCAAGACTTCAGGTCTGAATTTTCATCTTGAAAGACTTAAGTAATAAAGGCCAAGAAATCCAGCACATTCCTGCTCTACTGCAGAAGAGCAGAGCACCACAAAAAGGAGAAAGCCTACTATAGAATCTAAAGGGCACAGCTAAAGGGGTTGTACAAATGGTGTGAAGGAGACTGTACTAGAAAGACAGAGGCAGTGCTTACCACGGAATCGGGACTTGAAAAAGAATGAAAGGAAGTCATTATGGTTATGGCTGGGGATGAGAAACCATCAGTCAGGGAGCTGAAGTTGTGTCCAAGTGATCAAGTTCAAAAGGACCTCTAACCTTGAAAGGTTAGAAGTAACAAAGCAAATGGCAAGACAAAAAGCGACTTGGAGGAGCAGATACAAGTGTCTGAATAGGCATGGGCTCTTCAACCTGGTAGAGAGTCTGTGAAGGTGAGATATGATAGAAATCTGAAAAACCATGAGTGGCACAGAGAAGATGGATAGCCATTGCTTTTTTCCAACATTTCTTCTGAACAAAAAATGAGGGGATGTATACAGTATAACTGAAGTCTAAAAACCAAAGTGATTCTTTGCATAAGAGACCCCTGAGGACTCCCTTTGGGTTAAAGTTTATACAGGTTGAAAGAGTGACTCGGTAAGTTTGTAGAAGAGGGACCTTTTGAATGTTACTAAATATATAGAAACTGTTGGAAATAGCCAGAGCTGAAAACAATGTGAGGTCATGGGATTGTTGAGGGGCACTATCTTACTTTAGCACTGGTGTTGGTGGCTGAATTTGGAGATGAAAGTGGTGACTTGTAGAAAGTGATTGTTTAACATATTTTTCAGTAAGTGTGTGTTACTCTGGGAATAATACTCTGGAACATTTGGAATAATGCCCTTGAGCAGCTTAATCAAACAAAAAAGCACTGAAGCAAAAATGTTAAAAAAATGTGATGTCTAATGGCTTTGTCTTCATTCTGTCTTCACAGGAATCTCATGATTACACTCTTTTGGATATTCCCATAACTAGAGAGCAGATGAATCACTATCGAGCTGCAGCTGAAACTGCTCAAAGTGAACTTGCAGCACTTTCAGTGAAGTATGACTCTGCCCAGTCAGAGGTACATCTAAAAACAATTTCAAATCCTCTCCAAACCTGAGGATATTTTGCAGTCACCTTACGTAGAGAATAGAAAGCTTGCAGAAAGTCTGAAACTTCCTTTTGTTATAGAACTTTCAGATTTTTCTTTTTAGAATATCTGTGTGATTTTTACTTTGCTTCCTTCTGTGATCAAAAATTGAGTATAAATTTGCATTTGGACAATTTGAAGCAGTGTAGCTTTTTATCAGCATCTAAGTGCAATACTTTTATGTTAAACCTGAAAATTAATTAAATTATGGCTGTATAAACATTCAGATAGATAACTTCCTCTTCTTCCAGGTGAGTTATTATCTAGGTGCTCATCTTTACTCATTTCTCTCTTTTATTCAAGTCATAGCTCCCCAAATTTGCTCTGCTTTCATCACCAGTGAAATTGTGTTTTTGCTTATGAGGTTGATTGTAGCTAGAGAGGCTGAAGAACATGTACACGTACTTTTTCTACTTTTCCTGCTGTGTTGGAGGTGTTTCTCAGGAGAGGATTTATTACAGGATAATTTTTAGAGCTGCCTTATTTCCACAAGTAATTTTTTTTTAACATATAACTGATTAAAATTGATTTGTTTGAAGTCAGCAATGTGGGCAGTGGTCAGTTTCAAAGCAGAGTAAAATTTGCTTTTAGAAGATGTGAAATGCTTACATTTGTTCACATACAGAACTACAGGCACAAATGTGCATTGGCTGAGGTTTAATTTGCTCACTTGATCCTGAAGTTGCTGCAGAGTTCCCCTACATTTAACATTTATCCAGAACTGGTGCTTTAAATTTAATTTTTAAGAAGCCATACAGAATCTAATGTTCTCATACGAAGAATTTATTACTGGAAATGTTGAATTACCTTATTGCCAGAACGTCTGACTGATTTATAGGTTTTTCAAGACAGTGCTTGCAAAAGCATAGTCAAAAAAGCAGCTGTTCATGCTCTTGCTAATAAAGACCTTCATGACCTAGCTGAGGTCAGAGCCTTGTTCTGCTGAGTGCTCTGTAAAACTCATGATACGGGATTATTCTTGCTTTTTCTGTTATTGGAACTGACCACAAAGACAATGGACTAACGAAAAAATATCACATGGGGAGTTGAACCACAGAGAAATTTTAAGGTTATGAACACTCTTTAAGATACCATAGTTGTGTCCAGCTGCCAAGCAAAGCAATGCTATTGTTCCTTCAGCTGCTCATTTCCTTCCCCACACTGCCCCACCCCTTGTGCCGGCACAGGCGTATGTGTAGTTTTTTATGGTGCTCTGTTGTGTCGATGCAATTAAAAAATAACTCCTTTCCTTCTGATTTGCTTTTTAGCCAGATCAGTCTCCCTATCTTATTTCACCTTGTAGCCATGTAAGTTTCTTCTAGCACAAAGAAGAGGGTGGAGTATGGAAATGAAACCCATGAACCTGGGCAAAAGCCAAGCTGCTTTTCTCTAACTCAGTGCTGCTCCAGAGTGTCTGATAAAGCAGTGCTTGCATGTTTCGAGATGCACAAGCTTATTGAAGGTTGTGCTGCTGCAAGGGTGATCCTCCTTCCTGATTTCTCAGCGTTAGCCTTTGCTCCGTGCTTCTCCTTCTCCTCTGTGAGAGAAAAAGTGAACTATTTTCTATCAGTTGTTATTTAATTTGTTTGTGGGGGAGGCAGACAAACACAGAGCTGGTGCGAGGGAGAGGACAGGCGTGCGTGGCAAAGAGGAGAAGCAGGACCTCCCTTTTCCAAGGCAGTTGCTGTTCTGTTGGCTCACTGGCCTCTCAGATTTCCTTGAGTATCTTGGGTTTAGTCATACTGAAAGACTCCAACAGAGACGTGAATTTCCCATTGTCCTGGATTGCAGTTTAATGTCTTCAATGTTTTTGCCTTGAAATGTTTGCACAATTTAGAAGTTCTGTCACTGACCATAAAGAGCAGTTTACTTGGCTAAATTATTTGCTTGTTAATTTTATGTTATAGGACAGAAGTCCTTCAGATTGCATCTTGCTGCGTTTATTTGGAATTGTCAGGAATGCTGAAATATGCCTTAATATTTCTTGAGACAAAAAAGTCCACTTTAAATTACTTGTTCCTAATAACAAAAAAACCCACTGAAATTTTGTTTGCTTGGTGAGTCTCCCTCAAGTGCAATCTCCTAGAGAAGCTTCTAGCGGAAATAGTTCAATGGAAAATGGTATTTTTAACAAAAAGAGAGAGGAAAATCTGCTGAACTCCATGAACTCTTGGAAAGTTGTAACATCATCCCTGTCAGATGTCTTCAACATTTGAGGGTGATTTTCCTCTTCCTACCTTTCCTTAAAAGGCTCTGTTGCTGTTTCATTGTAAATACAGCTATATTTAATTGGATTATCATTCCCAAAAATAACTATTTGCATAAGATGAGAAGAGGGTGCCTACTACACAATGCTCCAAAAACTTACTTGTCTCTGAATATGCCTCAATCCATCAGAAGGCTCCACATTCATACATTCACACATTCATACAGGATACTTTGCTGTTACAACTCCCTGCAGCTCTAGATTATATGTGGAATTGAGCAGCAGATTTGGAAGCAGGCAGGCAGCAGGCAAAAAAAATAGGAAATAGTGATATTAATAACTTTGCTGTAATGCAGATACATAGGAGACATGAATTAAGGTTGTGCAGCAGAACTTAAATTAGACTTTTCCTAAATTCTGAATTAGTAAATAAACTTATCTTCCTGTAAAACGTTATCTTGAAAAGTTGCATTATGTTACCCAACAGTAGCTTTTGTTCTTGCAAACCTCTTGCATTGCTTTTCCTAATCGTAAGAAAGTAAAGTTGTGTCCCTCTACTCAGTCTTGTAATGATAGAAACGTGTTTCTTGTCACATTTCTAAGCTTGTAATATAGTCATGTTATTTCAGGCTGGTACAACTATTCTTCATTCATTTTCTCCTTTTCTCTCTATAGCTTCTTAAACTCGGGTCGAGCATGATCTCCAAAGAAGCTTCTTTTCAAGAGCTGAAGGCTGAAGCTGAAAGCTGTAAGGAAAACAATGCTAGGCTGATGTCTCGCCTCCTGTCTTTGCAAACACGAATCCAGGAGATGGAAGAAGAGCTGTGTGTGCTTGCTGCTTCTAAAAACCAGGCTGAGCTGACAGCTCAGGTGGCATATAAGGAAAATTTGGAGCTGAAGGAGGAGCTTAATGAGAAAAGTGCCAAACTTCAGTAAGAGTCACGCGAGATAAGAAACAACTTTTTGGAGGGGGATGACAGAATGGTACAGTTGCCAATACAGAAAAATAAGTTGGTGGATAGACTTTATTGCAGTTCTCAATTCTGTGACTGTGCCTGAGTGGGTGGAAGGTGTTGAAATTTGAATTTTGTTTTGAGTTGTTAGTCCATATACGGAGGTTTGAATGTTTTGTGCTTTGAAGGTGAAATGCATTAAACTTATAAAAGATAGTGTCCTTTAACTGTACTGTTCTTAGCATAGTGTATCAGAGCACTGATCTGTCAGTTCTACATAATTGCTCATGTTTTGGGTCTGTAGGATGGAGACTCACAGCAAAATTGATTGGTATGAAATATTCTGAACTTTTAAATTCCAAAATCAGTGTTAGTCATATTAATAGATACCTAGGCTTTTATAATGGATTTTTCTGCCCGTTATCAGAATAATATTTGTGGCTCTATCAATACTGTCTACTCAAGAGCAAATTGAGTTTTTACCAGACACCTGTATTTCCCAAATCAGTATTTTGCACAGCTCTGTCAGGTTTTATGCATTGAAAATATGAATAATTAAGTAACTTTAAAACTTAGAGAAAAACCATTGCAGTGCACTTGTTTATTACCAGCTGATTTGCCAAAAGCCCTGCTTGGGGAGTGCAGTCTTACATACTGACCGTTAAGATTCTTTAAAATGTTATTTCTGCTAGGGGAAAAAAAAAGAGAAGAAGGAACAAAAACTTCCTATCCTGTTTGTTTGCCTAACTAATTGGGAAAAAACTTCTGGAATACTGTGTTTCATACTCACCTGCCATTATAGTGATACAATCATTTTATGGGCATAAATCTGTGCTGTCACTCCCAGAGCAGTCCTGGCTGCTCTCTTTGGCATACAACACTTGTGAAATCAGTTCTGTTTGTGTGGCTGCGTGGTGATCAGGACCAGGGGACTGCTCCAAGAGAGAGGTGAGCAAAATTAAAAGCTCAATTACCACCTCTACCAATCGCAGCTCTGGTTCACTGGGCACCTGGAGTGTGCCACTGGACTTCTGGCAAAAGGGAAGTGATACTGCTCATTTGGAAGGAGCAAACATGTTGGGTTGCTCATGAATGTGCCGTGTTTGCTTCCAATGCTTTTTTCTGTCCTCGGCTAATGGTTACATGTGTCACTTCATACTAACCAATGTGTTGACTCAGTTAACTTCAGTGACTTAGTCTGGCCACCCTGGTAGTACTTGGCCCATGACTAGTCCTAATTAAGTGTTCAAAAAGATTTTCACTGAAAACCACTAATGAAAGGGGAGAGCAAGCCAGCATGCATGAAGTGCATATTTACATTCTGTACCTTGGGAATATAGTAAGAAATGTTTGGTGAATTCTCTGATTGGCTTCCAGGATGTGCACTTCTCCTATTGAAAATGGTGCTTTTCTACTCAACATGTCTATTGCCATGGTATTTTTAGAGTGTGAACTGTCAAAAGCTTTCTTCTTCTTTTTTTTCCTTCCCTTCTCTTTGCTCATTAGTTCTGAAGAGCTAGCAAAACTGTGAAAAAGCTGTGTTCTACTTTCTCGTACCTGACTCCCTATTTTCTAGATGCTCACACCTTTATGGCCCTACTGCTGGTAATTAGATTATTCGTAAAGTTATCAAGTGAGTGCTTTGTACTTCAGATTTCTCGATTTCTTTCAGGCATGGATTTGTGAGTGGATACATCAATCTTTAGAGCCACAGAACAGTCGTGGGGTTGGTGGTCAATCTTAAATAATATTCTGACATATAGGCATGCATATATGGCATGTCTGAGCCTAATACATTTTCACTTCTGACACATCCCTTCTCACAACAACGGTTCAGCAATAATCTAATGGTTTAGTTTTGTTTGGGCTACAGAGGAAAGGAAGGTGCCCAGAGGTAAGGAAGCTGTGAAGGTGCTTGTGTTCTGAGGCACAGTGTCTGCTGCAGAAGGCAGAGCTCTTTTGGCTCATGGTGTGTGCTGTGGAACTGCCCTCACAGTGCCCAGAGCAGTAATGAATATTTTGCATTCCTCTCTGTTATTCTGCCACTCTCTTTCACTTTGCAGCATTTTCAGCAGCTGTGCTAATCTCCCTCCTAAGGTTATGTGTTAAATCTTTTCATGGACTGTTTTGCTTACTGATTTATAAGCATTTTAATGTACTGTGTTTGCACTCAATGTGCATCTCCTGTTGGAGTGTCCTGTGGCTCTTTGGTTATGGAATGATGCTCTGTTTTATTACCAGCCTAGAAAGAAATCAGAAATGGAAAAGAGTGAGTCCAGCAACGACTTACTGTGCCCACCTTGAAAACTGAGAGTAGTGCTACACTGCGATAAGCAAATGAGTTTCAATAAAATATTTACTTTGGACACGCATTTAGTTACACCTCAGGTCTTGATTTATTCTAGAGTGAAGAACTTGCTTTAGAAAGAACCTTGTTTTTCAAATGGAAGCACAACAGCTTGTCTTGCAAATTTACCACTACCAATCTACCATGTCTTGCACTCTACCACTAAGTACCTCACTCGTGGGTGTTACTGAGAGGTGTTGGAGTCGACATTTGGATTACACTACTGTAGTTTTGAGCTCTGCTTGGTTGGCTGGTTTTGCTAACCAGTTTCTTTGTAGTTTTTTATAAGCAATGTGTGTTTCACCATCATGAGCAAGATTTTTTTTCTGTATTTCCTGCCAAATCAGACTGTAGTGGTTTTGGTTTGCCGGACCCGTCCCTGTTCCTGGCAAGGGAAAGGATGTAACCACATTCACACTAATGAGTTAAACTCACTGTTAATTTATTTGGTTGGTTGTCCTTGTACAGTACAAACTGACACCTGCTCTTAAGGCTGAAATCACATTTCATTTGGGATATGCATCTGCATGATAGGTATCTGTTGAGCAGTGAAATTACAGATGAAAAGGTCCCTTCATATCTTTTATAGCCCTAGATGCTGTCTTTTTAAATGCATCCCTTTCATGAGTAGTGCTTCAGAGTACTGTACAACAAAGTAGTGTCTCCCATCTCTTCTTTTGCTGGTAAACTTCCCTTCACAGGTACTCTGGATATCTTACACTTCCATTAGTCCAGGAAGTCTTTTCTTTACCTGAAGTTTGTTAATCATCTCTGTCAGCTTCTGCAGAGAGGGGATGTGAAGTGCTTTTCACTTATTTTTGCTAAGAGTTGATCCCCCTCACTTTTTCTAAACTTTTGCTTGCACTTTCCTCTTAGAGTATCTTGAGGGCACTATTTCTTCATGTCACTTGGTTTTACTGTTTTTTCAAATTTTGTGCTGAGAATGAGATTGGGGTCATAGATTTATTGAAGTATTAATCAAAAGCAAAGATGAAGAAACATTTACACATAAGGCAACAGCAAAAGTTATATGTATTAAATAACAGATACAGAGAATTAAATGCAACTTTTAAAATTCATTTGGTGGTATGCAGAAGCTAGCAATAGTCTTGGGCTATGTATTTTACCTAAAATTATTTTTCAGGGAACATTCATGCTGATGTGTATCTTTTTTTCTGTCTAATTAGTAAATATTTGAATGAGTGTGAAGACAACATGACTAAGGCTTCTAAAATCAGCCAAAACTATGAAGAGCTCCTTACACATCTTTCTGGATTCTTGGACATAGACATCAGAGAAAAAGAGAAACCACGGGAACATCTATCATCTAAGGTGATTGTGTGGGCAAATGTTTCCCTACAGCGATTTAATAGAAAAATATTTAGTTGTCACAGAAGTAAAGCAAATTATAGAGATCTTTGTATTTAATTATGGTTTTCAGACAGTGCTATCATTTAAAGACAGATTTTTTTTCATACTGGGCTAATTTTCAAAGGTGCTGAACACTAATAGGCATCAGTGGACTCACTCTGCTCTTATCTGCATAAATAATTTATCAGCATGTAGTTCCCACATACACCGCTGATTAGATACTTGGTTAAAAGCTTTCCTTAAAACATTAACATGGGGTTCAACAGGTGATGTATAAACTGTAGCACTAGATCTTAGCTCTTATCTTGAGCTGACATACCATTAAATACAAACATCTGAAATGGCATTTCCTAAAACAACCCTTACTGTGTCCTGTAAAAAAATGCCGTAAATAACTTTGTGGTGTTTCTGAGACTTAATAATAAAAATTTATTATTTCTCTTCAGAATACTTCTGAAGTTCCAAAAACTAAGCTTCCATTTAGGAAAAGATAATTGTTTGTATATTCTTTGAATATCTATCAGTGCTGCTGAAAGACATTTTATTTTAATTTTATGCATTTCACTCATCTTCTCTCTACTCTTTAATCTCTATTTTTCTTCACTTTGGAGCACAATAGGTATTTGGGGAAATTCTATTTCATTATATTCATAGCATTGTAAGATTACGGTCTTAATAAATCAAGATTATCTAGGTATGTATCACAGTGAGTGTACACCCTCGTAATATTTCATAATATTCCTACACATTGAAATTTTAAGAGATGCTCTAAAAAAGTTGTCACACAAGATGCATGTTTGCATGCTTTAATAAGTTAATAATTAGAGCTTTAAAAAACATATCTTCATGTCTTTTAACAAGGTAGTAATAAATCTAGTTGGGAAATCTAATTGGTACTGAAACTGTGCCTTAGGAAACCGTAGCAACTATTTTTTCTGGGGTCTTGGCACATCTATTTATCTTCTTTTCCACATTACGGTTTTATTTAAGACAGAATTGATCTGTTTTAGTCTTAACAAATCTCTTGCCAGTAGGAATCAGGGTACATTTTTTGCTCACTCTTTGAAGTGCCCACATTCCAGTGATGAGGAATAGCATAGTGTACCAAAACAGCCCTAGAATCCTCCTGGAAGGGACTCCTTTTTCCAAGGTGTTGGCAGCTCATAATGGCAGCACACCAGGTATTTGGCCCTGCCCTTGAATGTGATTATGAAATATCTGTTACTAACTCAAACCTCTCGTGCTTAAAAAGTTTTGAGCTTGAATTGCAGCTCTCTTGTTCCAAATGAAAGGCACACATCTTAAAAAGCCAGGCTGAAATGGTTTGCTTTTCACACAAAGCAGCTGCATGGTCTGTTTTCTGACCTGCTTCACATCAAGCATGGATATGCAGCAGAAGTAGCTCTCCACCTGTCTAATACGTCATAAAATCTGTGTGGGAGTAAATCTGAATCACATTATGCTAGGGTGGGGGTTTATAGCGAGAATATGTTCTATGATTTTAACTGTCTTTCTACTCCTTTTCTAAAGGAACAGTAGAGTGCAATTACAAGTCTGGCCTAGGGGTCACCAGGATCACTGAGTCTTTCTTGGCATGATTAGGAGAAGGTATAACTGGGATGGATATTTTTAATTGTTAAGAGCCTCTAAGAAACTACTAACATTTGATTTATTTCTCAAGGTCTCTGAAATATGTAAAGAAAATGTGACACTAAAAGACCGGGTTGCTGCTCTTCAAGAAGATGTGAATGTCCATGAGATGGAGTCTAAAGCTAACAGAGAAACTATCATGAGACTAGTTTCAGAAGTAGCCAAGGAGCAGGAAAAGGCAGCAGGATACTGCAAAGACATGGAAAAACTTAGTAAGGTACATAATTGCATGGCTTATATGCTTGTCTGATTTTCAAATATTTTCTTGAAATTTCAAATTAATTTTCAATAGGAATTGCATGAGAAAAAATGCTTCTGAAAAGATTATGTTGATTAGTATCTTTCCTAAATCCTAAAATGTCCTAAAAAGGACATTTTCCTAAGGTTATTTGTAACTTCTTGAAAGTGAGATATGAAGATTAAACAATAAAATTTTGTGAAATAGATCTGAGGCAGATGTAATGTCTTTCAATGCTGTTTGCAAATTTCTATCTTTGCTTTCTTCTTAGTGTTGTAGCCTTTGTGCTTGCACAATCGTGTTAATAAATGAATGTGTATGTTGTTAATATCTGAGGCACAAGCATGCGGTGGAGAAAAAATGCTCTTTTAAATAACATGTATCTGGTACTGTGGGCTTCATGAGAATTTTTCTACTCAGGTATCCAAATATTCTAATGAGAAATTAAAAGGAATTAATAGGACACTATTCTTTCTCTTAAGGCACTGGACAGTAAAGTGTCTTGGCTTCCACACACCCTAGATTATCTTTTCACTGCATTTTAAGTTTATATTTCATAACCATTGTCTCACACCCAAAAAGTTGCAGGCAGTAGGATGGCTCTTGAAGGAAAGCATTGTTTCACTGTTGGGAAGCAGCAGGAAGGATGGTCAGATGAGAAATGTAAGTTAAGTTTTAAGTGAAGTATTCACCAGATTCACCTAGCTATGATTTGTGAAGAAAAAGGATGTGATTTAAGGATTGCATTGCTCCAGGAGAACTCCCCATTAAGAGTTCACACATTTCAAAGGATGGATGAACAAACGTGCATTTCTGTAGCAATTTTCCTTAATGCTTTGCACTTTGAGTGATGTGGAAAGGAAGCAGTTTAGTGAAGCCAGAATGAAGATTTCCTGCACGTGGAACTGTGTGGTTAAAGCTGATGGCTGGAATGTGAGAAAAACAGAGAAGCTTAGACTGCCAAATACGTGTCTGAGTTGTGTGTGGTTGAGTTTGTAGGAATTTTTAACATGAAGGCAACCTCATGCAAGTGAGTTTTCTAAAGTAATACAGCATTTTCCCCACCCCTGGCATTCCTCTTTTCCTGAAGAAGAGACACCCACCATACACTTTAAAGGATACAGTGTTCTGATTTAGTTGTAAGCAAAATACTTAGGAGATGAGAAATAGCTGGCAGCGTGCTCTGGAGAAGAAAGAATTTGTGGGGAAGATAGATGTAAGTACCATAAGGGTCATAAATTTTACTTACTGCTGAAAATAGTTCTTACCAAGCTGTGTACAATTTTTTAAGACTCAATGAAACTGAGAGAGAATCTGCACCAAAAGCTTAAACAGGTCCTTTTTGAGAACATTTTATTTTCATGTTTCACTTCAAACACAGGTATGTAAGGAAGAGCAGAGTGTAGTTTACTCAGTAAGCCAGAATCAGGAGATGTTTTAGACCAAGATCACAGCTCCATTTGTGGCTTGTTTTTCAAGTTTGCTCTAACTGCAAAAGCATTTACTAAGTTGAGCTAGTTTTCTGAAAAATATTTTCCTATCATTATTTTGCATGTGCCAAATACATAATTTATTTAACCAATTTTACAGAAATGTCTTTCTAAATTATTAGCATTGCCTTTGAAAAGCATTGCTTTTGAAAAGCCCCATCTGCATGGAGACTGGATTCCTCCAGTGCAATTTCAGTTTAGTGACTTACATTTACAGACACTGAATAAAGCTGTTGAGAAGGTTTTGTATTCACAAAAGCATGTGAAAAAGTTCCATCCTGAAAAAGAAAGAAAAAACCAAAAAATGCTTTAAGTCCTCACATGTAAAGTGTGAACTGTGAGATCCCCTGTTCCTTCGATGAGTCTGACATGGTTGCAGGAGGGGCACCAGTGGCATAAAGTCAGTCTGACTTTGCCACATACTTCATGCTGCACACTTTAAGCACATGAACGGAGCTGCATGTGTTGTGACACGTTCCTCTGTCAAGGTGAGAAGCAGAAATCCATACTGTTCCTGTGCCAGAAGACTCATCCTTGGCTGTGTCTTTCTGGGCTGTTTTCTGGACTTAATGAAATTGCCTGTAGCTGAATTTACCCAGCAAAGGCTGACTACAAGTGACTCCTGCCTGCATGTGCCTACAGCTCTTTTGGCCATCTTCAGTGTTACAGATTGATATGGCAGCCCATTTTCCCCAGTTTTCTCTTAAAATTCTTCCTAAATGTATAGAGACCATCACACAATTCTGTCAGTCATCTCCACCAAGATTTGGCCACTGTTTCCTGCCACCCCTCTGAATAATTGCCTCTTTTAATTGCCAGATATTTCTCCACTCCCATTTCTTAGGACTTCTATGAATTCTTTCTCTTGACTGGGTGCTTTTTTTTTATGTCCCAGGAGGAGGTAGCTGCCTGTATTCAAAAATTCTTACTGAATAAAATGAAAGCCAGTTAATTACATTTTAAGGTTAATATATTTAAAATTTTCTTTAGCGTGTTTGATACTTGAGTACTTGTTGCAGTTAGCTGGGCTTCATTTGAGGGACATTAACAATTTTATCTGTTCCCCTTTGAGTCTCACTGCATAGCAATATCAACAAGCATAGAATAAAAACGAATAATTCTTGAAACTAATAAAAGTTTAAAAAAGAAATTCCAGAAGCTGGGGTTTTTCTAATCTATTATTTTTATTTATTTCTGAATATATTCTTATTTATTTCTGAATTTCTCATGTTTCTGATAGAATATTGCACGATTTTGCTTCTGGAAATCTGTAAATATTGTGCATATCTTTATTTTGGCTGCATTTGATATCAAATTTGCATTTGATGGAAAATAACTTTTAAATCCTGTCCACATTTCTAGACTGAGAATCAGAATACTTTAACTTTCTTTCTGTATTTCCAGAGAGTGATGACTGATTATGATAATCATAATTAGAGAATTATGACATTCTTTGAGAGTGTCTGTAGGTCCTCTAAAATGTCTTACTTACTCTAACTAAGGTTCTTTATAGTATTTAATAAATTCCTCTATGATATTTATCTAAGGTATAGAAGAGGATGCATATATTCTTCCAGACCAATTTAAATACAGCATTACCACATTTGAACCACAAGAACTAGTAAACTGTCTTGTTCTGTTTCACATATTTGCTGAAGATTCAACCTGGAAATATTTGTGATTTCCCTCTGAAGTATTATTTTAAACATCTGTTTTGCAAAGATGTGCACCTTACAAAATCTTTAAAGAACATACTTGAAGTGAAAGCAAGCAATTTTAATTAATACATCTGCATGTACTACTGCTACTGATGCAAAATTAACCAAGAAAATACTCTTCAGTATTCAATATTGGCTTATATTATTATGTAAATGAACAAAATAGATCTAAGTAGTTTCTAATCAATATAAATTCATTAAAATAAATCAATTGTATGAAAAGAGTTAATTAAAATATGAAAACATTATTTAAGGAATTTGACTGAACTTGAGAAACATGGCTACATTTTGAATATACCCAAATACTTAGATTGTAGGAGAGACAGTCAAATGATTTTAGGTTGTTCTTGTCCCAACAAATAAATACAGGAATGGGTTTCTCAGAACCTGGTGGGGTTTTTTTTGTTTGTTTTTGTTTTGTTGTTTGTTTGGGGGTTTTTTTGTTTTTGTTTTTTGTTTTTGCTTATAAGATGTCATTAAGAAAATGCATATTAGAGACAGGTTTCAGCAGGCATCACAGATATTTCCAGATTGACTCATTAGAGAAGACAGGAGATAGGAGTAAACTAGTTTACAATCTTTATGGTGTAACAGTAGTAACTGGAGGTGCAGCTGATGTAAGAATTCATCTGGAAAATACCTGCATTCTTTTTAATACCTTCTTATTACTGTTAATGTAATGTGGACTCTTTTTTGTATATGTATGTGTAGTTGAATTCAGTCTATTGAGACTATGCTGCTGATTGGGGTGTTGGTATTAATAGCATTATTGAATTATTTAGGTTGGGAAAGACCTGTAAGTTCATGGAGTCCAGCTGTTAACCCATCACTGCCAAGTCCACCACTGAACCATGTCCCTAAGTACCCAATCTACAAGTCTTTCAGATACCTCTAGGGATGGTGACTCCACCACTTCCCTGGCAGCCTGTTCCTTCATGGCCCTTTTGATGAATAATTTTTTCCCAGTATACAGTCTAAACCTCCCCTGCCACAATTCAAGGCTATTTCCTACTGTTTGTTAACTGGGAGAAGAAGCTGACTCCCACCTGGCTACACCCTCCTTTCAGGCAGCTGTAGAGAGTGGTAAGGTTTCCCTTGAGCCTCCTCCAGATTAAACACCCCCAGCTCCTTCAGATGCTCCTCACCAGACTTGTGCTCCAGACTCTTCAGCACCAGAGCACCTCAATGTCCTTCTTCAACTGAGGGACCCAAAACTGGGCACAGGATTCGAGGAGTGGCCTCACCAGTGCTGACTGAGTACAGGGTGGCAATCCCTGCCCTGCTCCTGCTGGCCACACCATTGCTGATCCAGGCCAGGATGCCATTGGCCTTCCTGGCCACCTGGGCACAGCTGGGTCAAGTTCAGCTGCTGCTGACCAGCACCCCCAGGTCCTTTTCTGCCAGGCAGTTTCCCGGCCACTGTTTGATGGCTTGCACTTCCTTATACCTTGATCTTTTGAATAAACGATGTTTGTTTTCACATGTTCACAATTTAACAAGATGGTAATTAGGTAAGCTCCCTGGTACTGGCAAACCATTTTAGCACTGCCTTGCTGAAAGGAAAAATAGGCACTGCTGAAAACTGTAATTGAAATAAATTACTCTATTCTTTGCTGTAATTACCATAATATAGTTCTGAGCACAGGTGGGAATTTTCTAGTTTCTATTAATAGGACTTGTCTAGAATAAAAAGAGAAATTGGCAAGGAATCATAGAAACAACATTTGATTCTAAAACAATTCTAAAATTACTTCAGAAAGTGTAATGACAAATAATTTCCTAAAGGACAGGGGTTGTTTTTATTTATGTTTTTCATGTTTGCCTTTTCACAGCTATTAAAAATTTTAGTATTTTTAGTATCATATTTTTATATTTTATTTTCTAAATGTGCCCTGCAGACTCCTTTCTTTTAGCCACCCTCCGTGCTATAGAAATGCTCTCAGATTTAACTGCCTGATTGGCAGGTATTCCATTAATACAAATGATATACTATACTCCACAGCAAGTACACACAGACCCTGAGAGAGCCTTGAGTCATCACCATATTCATAACTGCACCAGGAACAATTCTTTAAGTCCACTGTGCACAATCTTAACTTGTATCAGTCCACTTACTGAGCATCTACTTACCTCTGAGACCTCCAGAAGAATCCAAACTCTCTCTGTAAATATTCCATCCTCTATAGTAATTTTGCATCATGGGTATTATTCTTTCCTTTTGTGTCATGTATGGAATAATATTCTTTCCCATTTCTTTTTACCAATCAGAAAATGCCCTGGGAAATGAAGATTTTGTCTTTGCTGTACTTTTAGTTGCTCGTACTGCAAATATTTTTCTTGTATATGTATGTGTAAGGACTCTTAATATTGGTATTGTGGGGAAAGGAGAGACTCACAATACTTTATTTCTTTATGCTCAGATGTTATTTTTCTTTATTTTTTCTGTCATCATTTGTTTTGCTGTCATAGGTCAGGATGCACAATTCTTTCTGTCTGCTCTGACCTGTTAGGTCAATATTTATATACAACTGATACAGATAATATGTATTGATTGTATTTTATTCCCTCCCAACCAAGCCTTGTTTTGTCTGTTCCCTCGCTTCTCATTTCCGTGAGTAAATAATCTCAGGAATTTTTGCCACAGTCAGGTAAACTGACCTCAGAGATCACCTCTTATGACTCTATACAGGGCGATTGTGTCGATTGTTTTGGTTAGCTCTGAATTGTCAGGCAGTCAGAGTTGATCATCACTGCAGGTCCCTTCCAACTGAAATAATCTATTCAAGCCTCCACTATCCTGTCCTTTCCTCTCTCAGTTGTAGTACTTTGGCTTTATTTGTGATACATCTTTTTCACTGCTTGTTTTTTAGGTCATATTATCTGGATGGAAAAGTGAGATTTTAATAGTGTTACAATAAAAAAAATTGTTTCATTCACCTGAAAGTTTTATTTATGTATTCCTTTTTGCAAACCAATAGAAGAGCTTAGTCCTTAGTGTGATTACACAGACTTCAGATTTTCATCAATTTCAGTGGGAGTTCCCCTATGAGACTCTAACATTGAGCAAATATGAGGAATAATGGTCTTAGTTTCTCTGTCTGCAGTACCTGCTCCTGAGTTATTCCTTAAGAATCTTTTTAAATTTTTCATGCACTTTAGGATCTTCACAGTGCTATAATAAAGAGACAGAGTTTAGAGATGGAGATCAGAAACCTCCAAGAAAAACTGGCTGTTAACCAGAAAGCTTTGGATACCTCAAAGCAGGAACTGCAGAATCTGAAGAAATCTTCTAGGGAGTTAGATGCAAGCTTGAAGAGTACCAGAGAAGAGGCCAGGACTGCCCAGAGCTCTTTAGAGGCTTTTAAAGAAGAAATTGCTACCCTGCTCAGCCGTGGATTTGCAATAGTTAAACCTTCTCAGAAGGCCATTTTGGAGAGGATCCGAGAAATAAATTGCAAAGAGCAGAATAAAGAAAAAGTAAGTCAACTGCACTTGCCCAATGTGTGAATTTATTTTCTCTGGGTTCTGTTTCATTTTATTCATCTGGTATTGAGTGTTGATTCTTTCTGCTTAGGTTTTGGAATTACAAAAACCTTTAATTTTGTTATCTATTGATTTAAGGTAATAGGGGACAAGCATCTATGTTTTACTAAGCAGGAAGTGTTCAGAAATTAAATTAATAATAAATACTGTTAAGAAGAAAAGACTTGGAGTGTTCTTTTGTTACAACATTGAGATTTGGTTTCTGTGCCAGCAGACATCAAGGGTGGCTGTTTGGTTGCTATGATTTAGTGAAACCTATGAACAAGTATGGATTTGCTGCTATAATGGTGACTTCAAGAACTGACTTCTTTCTCAAAGCAGATATAATTGATGAGCTTCCACAGGCAACTTCTTTCCCTCCAATCCTCAAAACCTGCACCTAAATATAAAGATGTGTTTTTACACTTGCAGCTAAACATTATTCAGCATCCAAAGAAGGTAAAAGGAAGGCTCTAGCAAAAGGAAGGCTCTAGCTTGAGGCATTTGGACTGGTTTGCAAAGGTGTGTTTGAATGTATAGATAATGTATAGATAAAGAAGGGACAGCTCAGGAGGAAGGTGAGTCGGAATGAAGCATGACCAATATCAGTATCCTGACACTACACTGAAGTTTCTCCCTTGCTTGCTTACAATTTATTAATTTTGTTTGTGAGGACTATTTATATAACTAAAAGTTGCACAATAAATCAAAAGCTGCTTTCAGTGAGCCACTGAAAACCGGCTTTAATATTCTTGCCAGATTTTGAAGTTCTAGCATCTCCTGCTGATGTGATAGCTTTTAACGACAGCAAATGGTTTTGTATGCTGTCCAAGGCTGGAAATGGTTCTCGAGAATATCCTGTGCATTTTGGTGAAGTATTAAAAAGAAACCAAAATCAAAAACCCATGCCATTGGCCTTCTTGCCTACCTGGGCACACTGTTGGCTCAGTTTCAGCCAGCTCTTGACCAACAACCCCACATCCTTTTTCATCATGCAGCTTCCCAGCCACTCTGCCCAGCCTGTAGCAATGTTGTGACCCAAGGGCAGGACCTGGCACTTGAACCTGGCACTTTGCCTTGGTGAACTTCATACATTGGCATCAGACCATTGATCCAGCCTGCCCAGATCCATCTGCAGAGCCTTCCCACCCTCCTGCAGATCCACACTCTGACCCTACTTTGCGTCATATGTAAAATGGTTGTAGTTTGAAATTATCCAGTAGCCAATTAAAACAAAAAGCAGGAAGGGGCTTTTTATTTTGCAGGCTGGCTGATCAAGCTGCATGAGTCATAGGAATGAGAAGTTGTGGAGGTCAGAACTGCAGGACCAAAAACGTAGCCTTTGTAAGATGATGGATCAGGCATGGGGGGTAACAAGAGTGCAACCTTGTTTTAGGAAATGCTGACCTTTTGGGTTGTCTCTAAGCTAAGGATGAAAGTCACACCAGGATGCACCAGGATGATAAAATGACAACTTCTGCTCTGCTTCTGTGGTATAGTCCTTCACTTCCTCATGTCTATGGATCTCTGAAGCCTCTAAAACCCCCTTGCAGCCACTCTGCAGCCTGATAAAGGGGCTCTAGGTTCTCTGGCAGCAGCGAATCTCTGGGGGAACAAATTACTGCAACTCTTGTTCCTGCTGGGTGATGTGAGATGCAAAAAAGTGTAAAATATGTTGGTAGGGCTCTTGCAGATTTATTATTGTTTAGTGTTGTCTACTGTATGAGCAGTAGTAATTTCTCAGTGTTTTTAGACAAGTTTGGGGCAAACTTTGTATTTAATTGGAAAACTTCCAGTGCCATTAAAATTAATGAGAGCTCCGTGTACTTACTGTTCATTTTATTAACTGGAACTAACAAGAGGCTTAAAATGAAGAGGCTGCTTGGAGATGAGTGTCTGAACACTGAGTTACAAATGCAATACAATGAATTATGTAAACAAATAATTATATGACAGTAAGAAGTAGACAGAGGGAAACAAGCAACTTTGTGTATAGACCTGCTTTTCAGTATTTCAATAGTGTAACCAGATACTTTCAAGCATTTAATTTATAAATAGTTTACAACTTAAAATCCATTGCATTATATGCTGGTGTTGTAAAGTTAACGGTGAAGAATTAGAATTTTTTTAAAATTGTTCTGGTTGCTTGTTTTGAGATTTTATCCTTTTATCCTTGGACTCTGGTTAGATTAAAGAAATTATTATTACTATTTATTTTTTAAGCACAACCTTTTAAATACTGCTTAACAGTTGCCAATTGGGAAACACTCCTCTGAGATTTAATTATCCATATCTACTTTCTCCCCTACATGCTGCATGTATTTTCTAAAAACTTATATGCTTTTTCTAATCAACTCCTTAATAGAATAGTGATTTCTTTGGCTTATTTTAAGGAATGATAGCTGACTTCAAAGTATTGCTAGTATGTCCACATCTTTGGAAATTTTGTGTCTGAATTACTTTGTATTGATTTTTTAATATATAGCAATACCTTTTAGTCATTTGACTAATCTTATTTATAATATCTGTTCACTTTTGGGTGTCTCCACTTCTGCAATTTTTTGCTGCTGGTTGCAGATTTTTCTTTTTGATTTTTTAAATGCATATGTTTTAAAGATAGATATTTTGCCCTATTTTTAGTAATTTGTTGATTTATCTTTCATATATTTCCAACCTTCCCACCTAACCCCATATGCTTTGTTGGTTTGCTTGTTCTCTAGATGGTGTCTCAGCTTGAAACACAATTAGCTAAATTGACTAAAGCTTTGGAAAATCAGACCAGATTGTACCATGAAGCCCTGGAGAGGAGCAGGAAAGCTGAAAAATGTTCTGAGAATTTCCACGATCAACTGAAGCACTTGGAAGAGGAATTATTAACTGGAGACCTGGTGCAAGATGGTTTGAAGCTTGAGAAACAAAAAGTAGTTGCACACATTATTTACTTTTGAATAGGCGTCACTAAAGGCAGAGGCACAACTCGTATTACTTTGGTCTCCTGGAGCACTTCAAGTAATGAGAATTAGCAAAGTCAGACATTATGTAGAGTAATAATTTCTTTTCTTTGACCAAAAATTGCAGTTGGAAGATGTAGCTAAGCTTTTGAGTTCCAAGTCCATTACTGTGAAACAAAACAAGCAAACAAAAACCCCCCAAACCCCTAAAAAAACCACCAAGCAACCCCCTCAAAAACCAAACTATACCCCAAAACCAGCTTAAAAGAAGTCCCTGTCAATACCCCATCAGAAGTCCTTCAATTATTCTCTGATCTCAAAATTTCTCTCCTCTCTATGTCTTTCTCTAAAACATAATCTAGTCTGCAATCTCTCAAGATTTTTAGTATTTGATTCTTTTATATTATTAGACAATCATGGCTACTAGGTTTTTTGTCTAATTGTATGAATGAACGCACTGTTAGCCTACAACTCATTCATGTGCCAAAGAGTTTGAAAAATGACATAGTACCTGGAAAGCCAAACACTACAGCTAAGAAAAACAAAACTGTAGCATGCTGCCAGGCCAGGATTAATGCTTAGAGGAATCAACAACTTTGTGCTATTTGTTTTGCCTTAGACTATGATAAAATAACTTTTTTGAGCTAAGCATCCATCACATTGGGAGAAAACCAGAAAAAGGAGCTGTTTCTTCCACTCTGCTTCCTCTGTGAATAATATGTGGCCCTAGATTCTTAAATTATTCTCTAGATTTTGATGCAATTTAGAGATCCTTTTTTGCAATTTTTTTTTCTGTCAATGAATAAATCCAATGCTTTCTTCTTCTGGTACCAGTTACCTCTGTTTGAGAGCTCACAGTATGGGGCCATCACAGCACTTGCAGTATTAGCTAGGACACAGCTGTCACAGCTGTCCACTCTGACATCTCCCAACCGAGCTCCAGACAGGAACTGGAGTCAGAAGCAGGGACATACCCATTGCTGCAGAGAAGCAAACCCCAAATTTTTCTTGCTAAGAAGATAAATGCAGTAGATCTAGGGATATATGGACAAAGTAAGTGTTGGCTAAGAAAAGGACATATGGAGAATTTGCAGTTGTGTCTGGAGTGTGCCCAATTGCAGCCTTTCAGTACATTATTTTTATAATGTACTTGGCTGCATATTGGCTGCCACTATGGTGGGGATTGCTTTTAAGTTGTACTTCATGACTTTTACTGAAGTTTTATTAATATTCTTCTGCCCACTTTTCCACATCTTAGTATCTGAAATTTCTGGAACAACTTAATGAGAAGATGAAGCTGGACAGTGTAGCAGCAGAGGTGGGATTTGATATGACTATGGATGCGATTCTGGCCCGGGTAGAGCAGTTGGTGAAACTGGAAGGTGATGCGGTGGTTGAGAACAAGACTGTGGCATACGGCCTCAGAAGGAAGGTATGCAAAAAAGACATACCATTCAAAGATAAACATATGGCTGTGTTTCTGCAGTGGCTTGCTAGAGGCAGCAGACTGCATATGTGCAAGGAATTTCAAAGGTGTCCATGACATAAAAAGAAGACAGTGAGCATTTGCAAACTGTGCAAAAAGAAAACTCACCAGTTGGTCGAACGATACTGCTTTTCACAGCTTCTTAAGGAAAAAAATGACAAAGCTTTGGATGTTTATATCTGTACATTTGTCTACTTTTTAAAACACATTTATAGTTCTGTAAACAGCTGCCATTAATATTTAAATCTAAAGGGATCTGCCAAGGAGGGAGGCACATTACACAAACTTCTCTAGAAACTAGCAGGATGTTGGTTGTACTTCACCAAGAATTGCAGCGTTTCCAACGAGAACTGTTCCTTCATTCATTTATTCCTACAGGAACAAGTCTGTTCAAATTTGATCAAACAACCCTCTGTCATCCTGTTATGACATAAGGAAATCTTTTGGATTTAGGCTTGCCAGACTGGTATAGAGCTGGGAATAGGGTCTGTTTAAGGTTTAAAACAATAGAGAAGCAAAATGAATTGGTAATACAAGGAGTATCAGGTGAGGGTAAATGTGTTGATACTTCATTAACTTTTCAAGAGAGGAAAAGGAGTTCAGGTTATTGATGCAACATGAGGATTAAATTTGCAATTATGCAATACCACAGTCTTTCACATTTATTTTTTCAATTGTCCTTGTGTTTGGAAATCAAGTTGAAGGCTCAGAAAGAAAAACTTGAAAGTAAAGAGCTGCACATGAACCTTCTGCGGCAGAAAATAACCCAGCTGGAGGAAGAGAAGCAAGTAAGGGCTGCATTAGCTGTGGAAAGGGATGAGGCCAATCTCGCTGTCAAAAAGTTACATAAGATGATAGAGAGGCTACAGAAGCAGCTTGATCTGGCAAGGGAAACAAATACTGATCTCAAAGCCAAGCTGTCTGAAACCAGTGAACTTAAGGTGAGTTAAAATATTACATTTATACTTCTATCCGTTTTTCTATTCCATTTGGATACAGCTGGACTTCATTTAAAATAAATGTGTTCATGGAGAGCTGCTCAAATCTTGGTGACAAACGCAAATATAATATTACAATGTTTTGGGTATTTTACAATTTGTCTTGATATGCTAAGTAGTATCTGCAAAGCACAATCAGAACTTTAAGGATAGTCTAAGAAAAATACAATACATGCATCCCTTTCTCTCTTGTTAGTATGACTGTCATGTATTTTCCCATGCATTGCTCACAGAAGGTCTATTCTGATAGGTATGAGGGGAATATACCAGGCAAGATTCTAAATTTTCATTGTTTCTATGTTTCATTACACTGCAGTAGTAATACATTACCTTGTTTCACTTAGGTGAATACAAGTGGTTTGCAGCCATTGATAGCTTGCCACCAGTAAGAGAAAGGAAGACTGATTTTATGTGACTTTGTATCTTGTGGCTGATGGAGTGAAACATACAATTCTGCACATGTTCCCACAGAACCATTTTTACTAGCAAAACATTTGGCAATTCTTTTTCCTACTATTTTTTCCAGGGGCTGGAAAAGAGTGAACCCACGCTGGGGATTTTCTTTTCTGCCCATATACCTCTTTTCATAAAACCTGTATAGAATTAATTGTCCTTGAAGAGAAACCTTTTTGTTCATTGTGTTGAAATAGGCCAGTCTCCTTTAACAACTTTTCAGTTCACATATACATGTGGTGATTTAATGAAGTGCCCAAAAGTAACCAAACTAATGTGCTAATTCATTATCACTCCTGATACTTTTGTCATTTACTCAAGTTAGCTAAAAAGTATGGCAAATTTAACACTTCCTCATCTTATTGCAGATCAAAACTTTGGAGCAGAACAGAGCAATAGAGGAACTCAATAAGTCTCAAGGCAAATTGGAAAGAATGAAAGAAAAAGCTGAGAAACAACTTAGATCTGCCAAATCAGAACTTCTTTTAACGGAGCGTAAAGCTACTGAAGATAAAGAAAAAAATAAAAATATGTTAGAAGCTGTTACCAGTGAGATGAAGGTGCTTAAAATAACACTTGCAGAACTAGCAAAAAGAGAGAGACAGGTAGGTGTATAGGTATTTGACAAGTGCTAGATGTCCCTAAGAGTGTAGGAAAAGGGTGTAGGAGGAGCAGCTATCCAGCTGTACTTAAAACTGCTCCACACATTATAAAACAAGGAAATTTTAACTCACACTTGTGTGTCACAGTGACAGTTGTGATTGCAAAGCTATTCTGTAAGTTAAGTTTTGCAAGAAATTAATAAATACAGGCATTATTTTCTTTACTCATCACAAAATATTGCATCACCTTTTAGAGAAGTATTAAAATGCTGTAAAATTCGAGTACCTCTCTTAAGGTATGTCTTTTTTCCAAATATCTGAGGTAGAAAACTTACCAACTTCTCATCTACTTCCTTTTGTTTCCGTATTGTGTTTTTTAGCAATGTTATAGATGGCATAATTGTTGAAAGCAAATGGATGCTTCTTTAAAGTTAAAAATTTGTAATTTTAAATTTATTTCAGCTGCCTAGAACTTCATTAGATTTCCCAGCTAAAAATTCTATGATGTATGTTGGCCTTATGACAACAATGACTCTGGATGAAATTTAAGAATGCTGTTTCAGAAAATTAGTCTAGAAAAATATAATTTTATTTACTTGGAGAAGAATAACAACCTGGAAACAACCTTTTTTCCCCCTGGAAATCTTTAGTGCTGTTTTGTTTTATGACAAAGTTTAGAAATTTGGCAGGAAGATTTACTTTCTTCATACATCTCATGAGGAAACAAAGCATCCAGCACAGAGAAGAAAATATTAATTAGACATGGGAAATCATTCCATGGAGTCACACATTATGTATTTTGCTAAAAGCACAAACACAAATGTTGACTTTTTACCATCTCTGAATCTGCTTGAATATTGTTGCAATGTTCTTTGGATTTTTCTCTCCTTTTTTAGTTTAAAACCTTTCTCCTGTTTCCTATCATTATATGCCTGTGTAAAGTGCCGCTCTCCTTTTTTTTTTCTTTTCTGTGCACCCTCTTTAAGTACTGGAAGGTGCTATAAGGTCTCCCTGGAGCCTTCTCTTCTCCAGGCTGAACAATCCCAGCTCTCTCAGCCCAACTTCATAGAAGAAGTTCTTCATCCCTCTGATCATCTCTGTATCTCTCCTTGGGAGCTGTTCTAACAGGTCCATGTCTGTCTTGTGCTGAGGACTCCAGACCTCAGCTCTGTTCTGTATTGGTTTCCATATTTGTGTTTCTGAATTGAAGGCAGCTCCTCGGGGTTTGAAATAAACTGCTTTTGGCAAAGTCTTGGAAACTGAGAGCTTGTTTTCAGGAAAGCTGCAAACACCTTTCCTCGCAGACTTAACTGCTTTAGAATTCTGCACAGTGTTCTTGGGGTTGGAGACATTTCAGGACTGTCTATCTCCTCCTTATCCTTAGCCCTTGGCATGATTGGTGGAGTAAGGATGCTGCCACATCAGAACATGAGTCCAGTTTCTTGATGGTTTTGATGATTTTGTGGCATTTTGAGTCTCTTTCAGGCTTGGGAATGTGGATCTTGGCATTCAAATAGAGAGCAAGAAAAGCATATTTCCTCAAATAATAACATTTTCCTCTTTTATGTGTTGATGATAAGGGGAATTAAGGCATTTGCCATTTTGGCTGTGTAATTTATTGTCTGTTCAAGGGGCCTTGAAGTTTTACTGATAGTGATACATACTGTGACTTGAGAAGAGTAAATCAGCAGTGATGACAGCTACATGTGGATGTCTGTCCATGTGGAACTGCAGAGAGAAAGCTGGTGTCTTTAATTAATTACTTTACCAAATACTATTCCTATGACATTTTCAGCAGCTATGCACAGAAGAAAACCAAGCATTTTCTTAATCTGCATCTTGAATTTGGGCTGTATCTTGATTCAAATCAGTCAGACCGCAGGATGTGCCACAAACTTCCACCTTCCTTCTAACTTCCTCCTTTCTTTTTTCTCAACAAAGTGCAGGGTGGAGGGGAGAGGTGGCAGATAGTGGTCAAGGACGAGCCTTAGCCTGTGCTCTGGGAATTGCCCACCAGAGTTTCAAGTTTGTATACTTTGTGGTCATCTGGATCAAGTAAAAGTGTTTTTGGAGTTGAGTCAGCAGGGAAGATATTCCTGTGAAAGATACTCAAGGAACACTTGAAAGCTGTGTTTTGTGTTTGAGACTCTTGACGTCTCAGCTGTTTGTATTTTGTGATTTGATGTATGCCCCAAAAGGCTGTTTCTCTCCTCTGCTGCTCTCTGTATTGAGCAACAGCTGATATGCCTTCATTTAGCGCTGATGATTCAAGTGCTTGTGTGTATGCCTATATGTACATGTTTTCCCTGACATCTCCTTTGCTTCCTGTTTAATTTATCCCGTTCTGTTTGCTCTCGCAGCTGGCAGATTTCCGAGAGGTGGTCTCGCAGATGCTGGGCCTCGACATCGCCTGCCTGGCTCTTCCCGACTATGAAATCATAGCTCGCCTTGAGGGGCTGATCCACTGCCATCAGCACCACCTCTTCCCCTGTGTCTGCCTCAAAGATGTGGCTCCCAGAGGGGCAGCAAAGAAACATCCTGCCTCTTCTCTGAACGGAGATGGGACAAAGTAAAATTTTCTCTTTGCTTCCTCACCTGCTGGAGCTCCACAGTAAACAGATCCCTATTTCTGTTCCTTACTCTAGAGACACCAGCTAGGGCTGATTTTTAGAACTTCAGCTGAGAGACTGATTGGAATGGGTAAAGACAGCAGCCTGGAGATGGCAAACAGAAAATCTCTGGGCAGCTTAATACTTCGGTTATGAAAATGACAGGCAACACATCAACAATGCCCTCCAGTTTCAGTGTAGAGGCACTGAAGTCATGGGTCACCCAAGGTCAGTTCACAGTTTTGAGAAGTTATTGAATGTCTGCTTCAGTGGCATTCCTTGTGTTTTACCTCTAGGTGACAAGGATGAAATAAAGTAGGAGTTGTCCTGCTGCTTTTCTTCTTCCCACCTGGACATCTCTGCATTTTTACATATAAGGGCTTTCACTTCAAGACAATTGTCTGCAAGTTAGAGGATTATCTCAATTTTGAGAGATTCTTTTTTCCTTCTGTTAGTTTATTTTGTCTGCTTGTATGGCAAAACAAATAATTCCGTTTTTGCAGGAAAGGCTTTCTCACAGGGTCCCATCATGTGCCTCATATAGATATATTTGGTAAAATTGAGTGTTGGCCTTGGTCATGAGGTCTTGAAAATTTTGCTTCCAACTTGTATTCCTTGAGTAATTAATCCACAGCGGCAATTCTTCTGAGTTAATGAAAACTTATTTTAGAATTCGTGTTCACTACAGAAAATAGTTGAACTACTAAAGTGTTTATTTTCAGAGAAGTGATGATGAGGTATAAAAAACTACCTCTTAGTCGTAAAAACTGCTTTCTGAGTGTTGTTCAAATTTATGATTTTTTAAAAAATGAAATATTGACAATAAATCTGTTTTAATAGCACATTCAAACTTGATTCTGTGGTTTTAGTTTTCTCTTCCCATTATATGTTTTGTGTGGTTGTGCAGAAGAGCAAAGACAACTTACCTAATTATATCTGACCATTTGTGGGCTTTCTACAGTATCTCAGCAAATTATGACCCACTCAGTAAAACTGAACACACTATTTTAAGAAAAATGACACTTTTTCAAGTAAGAGTGGTAATTTCTGGCTGGGGACTCAAAAGATGTTTTTATTTGATTTGCTTCTGAAGAATTGTTTCTCAGTGACTTGCTGTAAAATATAAAAATAAACACTCGAGCTTTTGTAAAATCAGTCATTTGAGAAGATAGAAATAAATCTTGTGTAAATTCTTATGCTCCTGTGGCTAACTGGATTAAAATCAATTTAATGTTTTGTTTTATAACGTAACATTATTTTGGGTGGGAATGACTTCAAACTGAACAAGAGCAGGTTTAGATTAGATATTAAAAAATAATTCTTTTTCATGTGGGTAGTGAGGCAGAGGTTGCACAGGGAAGTTGTGGATGCTCCATCCCTGGAAGTATTCAGGGCTGGATGAAAGGTAATTTTTAGGCATGATATGTTGATTGGGGATTTAGAGGATGGAAAATGATGCAATAATTTTCTAACTCTCTATGAGATAATACAAGTAGTTTCATTTTGTGTTTTGTTCGTTTTATAGGCACTTATTTTTTATTTATTACTAAAGAACAAATCTCATTTTCTTCATCTACATTAATAAATATCATACAAAACATGATTTACCATATTATGAAAGTTAAGTAAATTGCAGTACAAATTTAGGTCCACTCAGCCCAGATAATAAATTCATAACATTAGGAAATAGTCTCTGAGAGTGACAATTATAAAGTAAGGTTGCATTGTGAAATGATTTCCTGCTGTCTGCCAGAAGACTTGAAGCCTCCTGTCAGGCTCATTAGCCCCATCCCTGCCACCCTGTGACCAGCCCTGGCAGCAGCAGTGCAGTTCCAGCCCCACAGAAGCCACCAGCATGGGTCTCTGAATTATTTCAAAGGAGGCAGATTTGCACATAAGTTCAAAGCAATGCTTGATTAGTGGCTTGCATGTTAAGCCAGAAGAAAGAATAAAGGTTTTCTAATACCTTTTTTTTTTTAAGCACAGCAGATCTGTATTTTTTGAAGTATTAAAGCTAACCATGTTCACAAAGGAATATGACTAATATTCCCTGTATTTGCTTTCCTTTTGGAAGAGTACTGACATATTTCCCCATTTACCAAAGCAAAATAAACAAATAGGCAAACAAACAAGTAAATAAATAAGAAGCCATTTGATTTAAACAAAGTTTAGGTGATTTTTGACCTATATAATTTAAATAAGCCCTGAAAAAAATGACTCTCAATTTTGTTTCATACAGAATTGAAGCAAGTCTTTCTTTTGTGAGAAAAATTAGAAGAAAAATTATGAATGTTTTCAAAGTTTGTTTCAAATGTTTTCCTCTTTTTTAAACCAAGATGCACTCAGCACAAGACGTGCATTGCAAGTGTGTATTGTGTTTGTGTCAGCAGACACCCCTCTTCCTGTAGGTTATTTTTACTAGGTTTGTCTGTATTAAAAAAGGTATGCAATTAAGAGTTTGCTATCTGTTCATAATTACTCTTTTATTGTGGTAAAGGATTCCTGATTTATCAGCAGAATGCATAGTAAAATAATGTAAAGAAGTAATATGTGTTAACTCACGGAATAGTACAGCTACATAAATACATTTTTTTTTCCAAATAACAGCTGAAACAACTCCGGTGAATACAACTTTACTAAGTGTTAAGGAAAATTCAACAAATTAAAATGTTGCAATTGTAAATATTAATGTGGAATTATTTACATGCTATAAACACTATAGTAATAAAATCACAAAGTAGGTAGAAAAGTGAGTGTTATAAGTGCATGAAAGTACATGGAACTGAATTTTTGCCTATGCATCATATTATTAATAATACATTATTTGCAACACAGCAGAACCACGCATCAGAATATTGATGCAGTAGAACCATGATTCCTCAAAGAAAATAAGTGCAAAAGTATTTAAGTACTTTGCTAAATTAGAATTAAGATACATTAAGACAGATCACATTAAATTACTCTTTTACTTCTGTTGCTCTGTAGTTTATTATTACTGTATAAAGCAATTTGCTTGCTCTTTTAGATTTTCTGTAGATGTCCACAATTCTGTGGATGTCCATCATCCACAATTTCCTACAGCTGTTCTGTAACTCGATTATTTTGCACATTTTGATGGTGCAGGAGAGGGAAAATATGAATGACCCAAGTTCATAATAGATTTTAATTTTAAAAAACAGACGAGGAATCAGCTACATTTAGAGAGAAAAAGTAATGTATTCTACCAAACTTTTTATGTGAAATAGAAGTATTTTGTAAGACTACAGATTCTGACTTTTTCTCTTGACTATCTGAAAGAAAAAGGGCGAGGAATGAAACAAAATGAAGTGAAACCTTCCAGGAAATTAGAGAAAAAAGATTTCTATTATCACTGAAGCATACAAAATGAAATTAGTTAACTATGTGTAAAATAAAGAAATGATAGCTTGCCAGAATAGAAACTAGAAAGAGTGTTCAAAGATAATCCTTTTCAGATGGAAGACTTCAGGTTTTTTTTTTAATTTTTTTTTTCCAAAACAAGTAAGAATCCTCTATGGCAATACATCTTTTTTTCTGGAAGGAGAATGAATTTATTAGATTGCACTCATAATTAATGAGAAATAATTGAGTCAGAAAAGAAAAATCTACAACACATAACAATGTGTTGAAACGAAATAGTTTGCTTTTCTGTCAGTTTTAAAGTCAGCTAATGAGCCCTGGGACAATGAAGAACACTATTTTCAGAGGGGAACAAATAAAAAAGTTGAGATACGTTATTTCATTTTTCCCCTGTGACTACTTATACTTTGGGTAAGTAGGAGAAACAATACAAAGAAAATTGCAAAGTATGAGCCAGTGGGTTCCAAACAGGTGCCAGGCAGAGAAACCAAGATTTGGATGGCTTCTGGTAAAGCTGGGGATGGAACTGGAGAGCAGGAAGTCTCACCAAACTGGGAGCTGGATAGGTTTTGGCCCCAGGTTATGTGTACCTTTTATAATTTTTGTTATAAATCGGTGCTTTTATGAAATGATTTGGGCTTTTTAAATTTTTTTTTCTTCGGGAATGTGAGTATGTTGAATAGGGAGGTTGAGTGCTTGGTTATAAACAAAACATTCAATTTTCTATTAATACTGTTTTTAAATAGGCCAGGGGATGCAATTTAATCTGACAAAAACCAAAAAAGAATCTTGCCCACGAAACACTGGGATCTGATTACAAAACAAACACGTGATGGTACCCGTGGAATGCTGGAAGACCTTCCCCAGGGCTGGCACCACATGCCAGCCGAGCTGACTCAGCCCTTTCCCCTCCTGGTGGTGTTTTTGTACTGTGAGGAAGAGCACGGCCACAGCAGCTCTGGGGGCTGTGGCAGGGCATCAGGGGAGCCTTGCCAAAGGGAATGGAAATCTGGGCACACCAAAGAGGCACCTCTGGTCCCTACAGGGACTGTCTGCATCCTGAACACTGTGCTTTGATAGAGGCCTTGGGCTTAAGCTGGCATGAAATAAGGAACAGTAAGAGTATTTCTAGCACTATTTCACTGAGTATTTCAAAGTATTTCCTCTGTGTACCCTTCATACTGCTGTAACGATGTAAAAATATGCAGTATGAATTATAAAGTAACAGCATGAATTGATATGGTCAGCCACTCTGGCTGACTACTTGCCCTTAGAGGAGGTCAGAGACTCATGATTAAACCAACAGGCATCCCAAAGGACTAGCAGAACAACATGAATGGCAACAACTCTCTGACCTTTATCCGAAGACGTTTCTTTTCTTAGTCTCTACATGCTGCATTGGATTTGCTGTCATTCACAGCAAATATCTTTCTCATACGGACCTTTCAAAGATCACTTGCCTGCAGCAAAGTCTCTGATCAGCCCCGCCCTTCATCCAGCAAGGTTTCACATCTGTGAAACCTTGAGCAAGGAGTGCCAGGGTCAGCTGGGTTGTGTAGGCTTGCTGGAGAAATCTGTCCAGACTTTTGCTCTGCTGCCACTTTCCATCTCTGAGACCTGGCAGCCACCTCCTGCACTTTAGCAGGGTGTGGATGGATTTTTGCACTTTATGTGGCACCAGTATACATCAAGACACAGTTGGATCTCTCGTGTGAGACTGCAGTACCTTTTAGATGCTTCTTATCCCTTTGAAGCAGTTTTCTGGAGCTGCTGGGGCAGGGACAGTCAGTCCATGCTTGTGCGGGTGGGAGAAAGAGCTGAAAGGTTTTGGTCAGCCTAAATGATCCTAGGAAGTAGGAAGGCTGTGCCAGGCACACGGCCACAAGGGGACAGATACGTACTGCAGGTTCTGCAGGGGAGGTGGAGCTGCGAGAAGGAGAAATAACACCAGGATAAAGTGATGGCAGGAGACAAGCCAGGACAGGTGCAGATCCTTGTGAAGCAGACTGCAATGGTTTTTATAGCAGAAGTTCTATGGCAATCAGTGTAGATAGATGGAATCCTGCAGATTATGGAGTAAAAGTCCCTAAGAGCTTTCTTTAGAGATCAGTCCAAATCAGGCTGTACAGAAAAGTGCTAGGTTAGTGCTGAGATTATCATATTAATATCGATGTTTAATATTTTTGATATTGTTTGGTACTAGAGACATTTAGAATAATACTTCCATGATATTACTCCAGCATATGACACCACTATGTAGTCCTGGCTGCCTTTGAAAACATGGATTGGGAACAGTGGAACAGAAGACAGACAACAGAACTAGGGTGTGTCCAGCAGGAATGGAGAAGTAGCGTGGCTCATTCAACACGTAAGGATCCAGATCTCAGTGTGTATTGAGGACATTTGGCTGCCTGAGGGTTTGTGGAAGGAGGCAGGAACAGAGGGTATCTGAGACACATCTCACAAAGTCATGGAGCTAAATTGGATTGATTCAAGTGGCTAAAAATATGCCTGAAGACATTTTTCTGCATTTACTGTTGGGAACTATTAATTTCAACAGTTTGAGACAGGAGGCCATGGAGAGTGTAGGAATCAAAAAGAATAAATATTTGAAAAAACAACCAGTAAACAGACAGGGATTTAGACTAATGACCTAAACAGAAAATAATGTCATGGGTTCAGAGCTGCACAGACTAATCCTCTGGTGATAAATCTTAACTTCAAGGCTTTATAAACTTCTCCTGACTTGTGGGTGAACTTCAGGATAGAAACAAGAGGAGCTAGTTGCCCTTGGAAGTCTGCCGGTGATGTAGAGGGGAAAAAAAGAAGATGGAAGAGGAGGAAAGACTGGCTAAGTGCCTGAAGACTGCTGCCCAGCTGGCTTTTGAATCAAGATAGGTAAGCTTCCTCTCAGACTCATGAAGCTCTATAAATGACAATGTCTGCGCCAGCAAGTGACAGAGATCCAAAATCCCCCCGCCTCCCCCAGGTAGGATAACAGTATTTTGCAACATCTCTTTTATTCTTAAGTAGTGCGTGTTCGAATAGTTCGGAATTCTTTATAGTGTCTTCCCGGCCTAGTCAAAGAAGAGGTTGTATTTCTCAAAAAATGTTCTCTCTGTGGTTTTCCTAAGAAATTCTTCACTGAACTGGTTTGGGAGTTCAGATATTACATGTATCTGTAGCAGTAGTATCATTGCCTGTAATGCAATGTGATGCTTTGCTTTTATTTACAGGAGAAGGGAAGTCTTCCTTGCCAAATGGCAGAATTTATTAAATTTAAGCCAAAATGATTCAGTCCTTCCTAAGAACAAGACTATTGGAAAACCTATAATTTTTCTATATCTATAAACAAAAATGTGGCAATTTGGATCAACTCAGGCCAGAGTCAAAACAAAGTTTCTTTGTAGCAAGTGTTCCTGGCTTGCTCTGGACCAGAGCAAAGATTGACACACCTTGGTTCTCCCAGTGCTTTTTTCATTACAAATAAACAGGAGTGGAAGAAGGAGTCCATCTCCAAGCCACAAGGAAAAGGAACAGACCCAGGAAGGAGCTGGTTATGGCAGGTTTCACAGGGAAGGGAAGAGAAAGGAAGTTCAATGGGAGAGATAGAGTAAAGGTAGGCTGTAAGATAAAAAAAGAAAAGGGAGAGGTCTGAGTAGCTGAGAAGGGATTTGGGAACAAGTGTTTGGGAGACCTGATGATTGGGAAGAAAGCAGCAGGCAATGGTGAGGATGGGAGCATTTCAGAACTTCCACAGGAAGAAGGACAGAGGAGAAGCCAAGGGCAAGAGACTGAGGTTGAGTGTGTTGGGTGCAGTAATGGGAAACCCCGGAGCAGCATGAGAAATCAGCACTTGCATCTCCAGATGCAGTAGGAAGAGTGGGAGGAAGCAAGGCAAGGTAGGATGGAATCAACTGTACAGAATGTTCCCAGCATTCCCCACCATGGGACATCTCAGCAGTCTCACAATGAAGTAACTTGCTGAAAAATGCAACAAAGTGCAAGGCAGAAGGAACACTGTATCCTCTCATTCTGTCCTGGTGCCGAGCTGCACATCTGTGTTGCAGCTGGACCTGATACTTCCCTGCTTTTCCTGGGCTCATTTCTCAGCTGCATTTCCTGACAAAGTATGGATCTTCCTGTAGTACACTAACCCCTTCAATTTAACAGTTGCTGAAGGAAAAAGCATTTCAGCTCAGTTGCAGCTGGAATGCCATCACTCAAACTCCAGGCTGTTTGATAGACCTTGTAGAAAGCGGGATGGAATCATACAGGAATCACATTTAGCGGTTTTAAGATTGCTTTCACACTCCCTTGTAAAATATCTGAACATCATTTCCACAAATATTTCTAAATGATTATAAATACAGGGTGCTTTTTGGCATTAATAGGTTCAGAGAAATTAGAAATAAAAACAGGAAGTGACAGCAAAGAGAAAACTCCTCTGTGTGGGGTGATCCTTTCTGGAGCAACCTGTCATATCTTACACCAGGGGACTTTGAAATTATAATTAAGAGTACTTAAAATATCAGAATCCTAAATCTTCTAATTACCACTGAATATATTTGGGTTTGCCTCTCCTAGAAGCTCACCATAATTTTCCAGATGGGCATGTTGGTTTTAGTTCAACATGATGAACAACAGGAGATCTAAAAAAAATTGCAAATCTTTCATCTCCAATTTAAAGAAGAGGATACCTCTTTCACACCAAAATATATGTATAAATAGAAAGAAGAGTTATAAAAGCCCCAAAGCATCAGCCAGCAGGAGCCAAGTGCTGTGAGGGGGGTGGGAATGATTGGTCTGAGAGGTCAGGATGCTGGTGACACAGAGGTGTGCAATGAGGGAATGGAACCAGAGTGCAAACTGGTAAAGAGCTTCTGGTGTAGAAGAATCACCCAATGGAGACTGAAGTCTCCATGTAGGTATAATGTATATTCCTGATACACATCCAGACACAGTCTTTGTTTTCTAGTATGTAGCAATTCCCAATCAGGAATCTGTTGAGTGCCTTCATCAAATAAAATGAAGTGATACTTGCCATATTGATATTTGCCATTGCCTCAATTACAGGCAGCTCACATGTAATTACATGGTGTTTGATTATTCTTGAAATCCAGCTAAAATGCCTGCTTTCAGGGTATTGTGGTGCCTTGCAGTGCTTCATGCCCCCACTGAAGGCAATTCATTTAGTAAGTGTCAATTCCTGTTTCTCTAGTAGTAGAGCAATGGTAACAGCTTGCAAAAAAGATTGGTAAAGAGCACATGGGTAGGTCAGTAACACACAGGCAGAAAAGGAGGGGCTATTTGCTGAATTAAAGTAAATAAGGCTGGGAAAATCTGACAAACTTGTGGCAGTACCTGTGATCAAGGTTTGACAGGACTATCAGTGGGACAATCATATGTGCACAAGTCTGGAGACAATCTGATCACTTCAGTCAAAAGAAAGGGTCTGGAATAGATGGATTTCAGGTTTGTTTTTTTTTTTCCCCATCCAGAAATACGTAATTATGTATCAGAGATCTGTCCAGGTTGGTAATATTCTTCAACAACGTAAATAGCTATAGCAGTATTTTGCCATCCTGTTTCTCTCCTCAGCTTTGCAGTTAGAAGCTATAGTTAAGTATTTATTTCTATTTGTTTTAAAAGCCTTATCCATAACAGAGTAACACTGTAGCCTTTTAAAGAGCAACAGAAAAGGCTGATAATTTAAAATTTAAGGAAATTATATTCTATGAAAACGTTAAATACTTTGGCTACTGTGGAATTTCTTATTTAATTATTTCTGTGTTCTTTCCTCTGCTTAGAAGCCTAGGTAGCCCAAGTTAGGTAAAAATTAAAAATACCTGAAATTTTCAAGAGCAGTTTTTTAACATACTACATAATGTGTGTTCTTGTATGTTTTAGTCTGTTACTAAATACTAGCAGGAAACTAAAATTGATACTTAGATGTTGTATGTTACTGGCTAGGCTAGTGTGAAGCATTGTGGTGAAGCAGGGAAACATATCACAAAGGTAAGAAATAATGAAGGTGAATGCCAGTGCATAATACAATCTAGGAGTTGGCTTTGTAGGAAAATGCCTGAGAACTCTTACTTGCTGTGTTTTCAGAGGTGATGCACGCATTTGTGACAATTTGCAACTAGAAGGCCACAGCTAACAGGTAAAAGTCAGCATAATACTTTTATTTGTGAAGCAGGCAGAAATTGCCAGTGACAGAATGCAAATTCAGGAAAACTGATGGGAAAATATTGTCTGTGTAAACATGGAACAGCCGAAAGAATTGGGAGGCAAAATTCCACCAATGCTGTTGCTGTCACTCAGCGAAACTTGGAGCCTGTTGCTGAAGTCTTGTGTCAATACTCACAAGGATGCTCTGTCAGGGCTTCAAAGGGTTGACAGACTAATTCAGTCAGTTGGTCACTATCACAGAACTAAAGAAACAACGTATTTCACATGATGTATCAAGTATCTGCCTTTTCTGATGTGATTTGGTTCAGGTCATCTGTCAGAGGCAAAGAAGCGAGTCCAGCATTGTTAGCCAGCAGCTGCTGCCTGCTCAGTGCAAGAGCCTCTGGAAAGCAACATCCTGAAGACCTGGACACACCCAATCCCAACAGGATCAGAATTTGCTCTGTTAAGGACAGGTGAGTTTAACCTGTTAAGAACATTATACTATGTTAGGTATCAATGTAGGCATTAAAAGAGTTCTGTTGTAGAATCTTGTTCCTTATGCTAAGAAAATGTGGCTGTTTATAAGAACATCCCAGTTATTAATGGAGTAGAAATTTTCTTTGAGTACCCTGCAAGCTTTAGTCTCTGTTGAAAGCAACTCGGTCTATTTATAGCTTTAGTACAAATTTTCTGAACACAGTTATTGATTCAAATATTCTTTCATTTTATTGCTAGTGATTTAGCTAAATAGCAAGATAAAGATTGAGCCAAACAACAACACAACAACAAAAGAGTACAGAACTGAAATAGGGCTTGATATTCTATTAATCAATTAACATTTTTATTCTGGGGCCAAGAAATACACATTTGCCTTTAACAGAATGACCGACCAAATTGCTGTCAGTCAGCCAATCTGATAAAGGTCAACTACTGAAAACCCAGTCTGCCAGTACACAAACTAAGTGACCTGGGCAGTCAGAAGTTCATTTGTTGTTTTGAAAGGAAAGTACACTATTTTCATAGATGCATCTGTTCTGCATCAATTACAAATCCTTTAATGAAGTTTTATGGTGGAAAAAATACTATCAACTTTCCTAATTATACTCCTTGTTCATTGGGTCTTCTTTGGGTATCTTGACAACACAAGCCTGGTTTAAATAAAATTACATATTTTAAGTCCTTTAAAATGTTGTTTACTTTTATTTTAGTCATACAATTCTTCCCAATAGTTAAACTGGCAGAATAAAACTGGCAGGGGTGGAAAAGAGGAATATGACCACTATTCCTAAGTTAGACAATTATTTTGTGTAGAGATTCACATTTTAGATTGTAGAATAAAGCTTTAATTGTTGTTTATGTATTTTCAAATTACCTAACTATGAAGAGATTTTGGCAGGTTCTACTCTCTATAATAGAGTGCTGGCCTGGTAAACTTGGCTGTGGGACCTGTCAGTGGAGCCGACTGATGCTCTCTCATGGCTGATGCTCACCAAAGGAAAGGGCCAGGACTAGGCACCACAGAAACTTGTAGAGTAACTTTCTTACACAAAGAAGTTTGCACAGGAACAGTTTATCATTACAGCCAATAAATTCCCTTATGTTTCTTAGTTACGAGTTCATTTATTTATTGCAGTCTTGTTTGTATCCCTTCTAAGAAAAGAATTTTAAAAAGATGTCATCCTCCAAATGTGGTTGCCTGCAAGACCATGGGCTGGACATATTTAACTTTGAAGTCGGCCTGAATAGTTGCATCACCACACTTATCCAAATGTCTCCCTGCTGTGTCTGCCCAGAGGGAGTATTTTGAGTGTTGCAGCATTCCTCATGCCAGGGAACAAATAGCACTTCAAGGTGTAAGTACTTTTTGGTTTTGTAGAAATTTCAGGAACTCACATCTGCCAGTCAAACTATCATGCAAATTAAGTGTTCTGTCTTAATAGGTAACTTATGTACTTACTCTTTTAACATCCCGTTTTCTTTTCGAAAGTACCAGACATGTACATTTTTTATGTGAAAGAGGGAAGCTTCTCCCCCTCCTAAGCTGCAGGTGTCTTAGCCACTTAGCTTTTTTTTCGTCTCACTTGCCTCAGTTCTGGCATCTGTTATCTGCAGTCACTTCTTTCATAAGGATGAAGGTTTTTACATCCGTGTTCTACCTTTCCAAAAAAAAGGAAGCTTAAAGGAATTAAGATTTACTCTGACTTGAATGTAGGATATAATAATTTCTTAATAGAGATGAGTATAGCTTGCTACAGAGTAAATTACATAAATGCTATGTGAAAGCACTGCACAGAAATCCTCAATCATGATGCTGAATATATCTGCTTACATGATTCCAGTAAATAAGTGATTACTGAAAAAGGCTGCTAATTCTTCTGTTGCTCAGATGGTGCCAGTTTCAGAAGCTAGAAAATACAAATTTATTATTGTTTGTTAGATCCTGATTTTGTCCTTGTGTTGTTATGTACTTGTGTTCCCTTATTAGGCTGGAGACAAGCAGAATGATTTCTGGTTTATGTGCCTGTTTGAGCAGAATCTTCACTAGTGTCAGCATTACTGTAGAGAAGAAGTTGATACCCCTAGACTGCCATACAAGCAAGAGGGTATTTCCCCCCAGTTTATACAGTGCCACTGTGCTGTGGGTGCATAGAGGAGCACGTAAGCACATATTAGCAATGTGCTTCAAGTCTTTCTTTCAATGTGTCTGGAGGATGTTTTTCTGGCAGCTTGCCCTCCCCCAGCTTTCCACTGTCTGACAGACCTCTGGGGGGTTTTTGCCATCATTCTTTCTTTCCCATCTTTGTCCTTGGTGTCACCAGAAGGACATGGGGGGAGAAGGTGAATGTTGGAATCCTCATTCCTGTCCCATGAGGACTCACCCCAAGTGGCTGCGAAGGAAGGGCTTGCTCACCATGATCCCTCTAGAAGTTGCTTCCTCTGACTAATATATCTTTCCAATTGCAAGTGTATCTTCCTCACCAAGCCCAGAGGTCAGGAACACACAGCCTTTCACAAAAATCCTGAAGTGAGAAAGGAAAACCAGCAACCACACAGAAGCTCCTAATGATGCAATTTTTTAGCCCGATTTCTGACTTCCTTCTGAGCAAGAATGCTTAAGTGATGATGGTTGCTGCACTAAATTATAAATTTTCAATCATAATTTTGGAGTGGTGAGCCTAGTCCAAATAGCTGTCAAGAAAGAGTTAAAAAAAGCAGAAGGTACACTTTAGCTTTTCTTCGTCATCCCCTTCTGAACTTATCATGCATTGAGCAGACATCAGATACGATCCTGATGAGATGGAGTAGCTATTTCTTGCTCTTTGTTTTTCACAGAACTAAATCTATTTTTTTTCAAAAAGGAGGAACAAACCACAGTAAGGAATTAAACATATCACTTTAAGAACTTTGTAAAAGGGACACATATTAGGTCATTTGGCCCAACAGTAATGTCTTGATAACAGAAAAGTTTATCAACATGTAAGTGGAATAGAAATGTTTCTATTAAATCTATAAAAAATAGTAATTGTAGACCTATTTTTGTTGCACTTTAAAGGATTTCTCCTCCACACTAGTTTTTGTGGAAACTGTGGAAAGTGCAATACATCCATTTTTATAAATTGGTTTGATTGTTGCCATTTGTATGATCTACATCTGTTGCTCAAAAGGACCAAAATGAAACTAGCATACAGCAGAGAAGCCAGAAGAAAATTAGATTTTAAAAGTCTATCTGAATCTCATTTACATTTTGCAATGTAGGTGTTGAAATCTCTTTCTTAACCAGTATATTTTAAAATCGAACTGTGCTCCTTTAAATTGTTTAAATAAGGTTTGTGCTACTTTTATGCTTCACAGACCTCCTCTTTCTTATAAGTAAACTTAAACTGCTTCTGGAAACAGGAGGCTTCAGAAATGGAAACACCATGTGACAGTGGGGAAGGGCTGTGCTGGCCAAGGAGAGCTCATCCTTTCCAGGGTCCACTTTGCAGAAACCCCATGTTTCTTAGTGTTGGGATGAAAAGGAGCAATAATAAAATATGTGTTTACAAAGGGGAAAGAAATTCTGCTAAACTGTCTCAGTTTACCTCTGCCAGCCACTTTATGTTCCCTTTCAATGTATGGTTAGCTCTCAAAATATGGTTATATTTTTGTTTAACTCAAATTGCTAAAATAACCCCTTGTTTGAGACTGTTTCTACATATAAAGATTTATAGTGCTGGGAATAAAAATCACCGTCTGGATTTCATTAAGATTTTCCTGGCAAGTAATTAATGCTGAAAGCATGCTTTGATCGAGCATCTCCAATAGCAGCAATGGTAAATGAGTTAAAAGCAGCTAGCATTATAGAAATAGGTCTACACAGTCTCTGAAAGTTTTTGCTAGTTTTCCCAGCCCTCAGCAAACGGTGGTGCTAGTACCTTATTTTTCATTCCCTGTGTTTCCTCATTTCATGGTCATATCAGCCTCTTGGTGACTGCCAATGAGCGGATCTCATCATAGCTGAAAATTCAGGAACATGTGCAAAGAAGCCACCCAAATGGACAAGAAATTTGAATATTCTCTCTCCTGGCTTTTTGCTTTAGAATGAGAAGACTGCAGGTATGAATCTGTCAAAGTAGGTAATTAATCTTTTTTTTTGTTTGTTTCTGTTTTGATTTGTATCTGTTGTGACTTAATTGAATGTCTCTATTTACATGTACAATAAGTCAATGTAGGTTTTTCTGTGTTATACCTGTTGTGCATTTTTGTGTTCTAGACTATGAGAGCAGGACTCTGTCTCAGCCTGCTTTTGGGAGAATTGGCTTTTGGAGCAATAATCAGTATGATGTGGGATGTCCTTTTTCCAAAGCAGAAATGACAGCTTATCTCCTGTACTCCAAGTAAAATGCAGAGTGTACAGCTCCCTGTGAAGTTCCATGTTGCAGAAATGCAGAAATACTCATTGGCACCAAAACAGTGTTTTGCATTGTGCACTGGGCTGGGGAGGTACCTGTGAGATAACCCTACCCTTAGTAATGCATAATAACTCCTGTCTATATTCAGAGGGGTTATTGATTATATTGAAAACTGCCAGCTACAGGTGCACATTTGGAGAAATTTCCATAAAGTACTGATAACTTAGAGCATATAGTGTAGCAGCAAGTGTACAACTCCTGTTAATTTCACCCATTGAAAATTACAAGCTGAAAAAGCCGTTATGAGTTGTTTTGAGAGGTCCATGTTTTATCATCAGCTTGGAATTGTGCTTCTGGCTGTTAGTCACTGGGCTGCCAAAATTCAAGTGGCTTGAAGTGTGAGAGCTACTGGACCTGTAGGGCAGTAACGAGAAGGAGGTTATTTTATGGCTGATCTCCCTGCATGTGTCGTGTGTTTCCCTGTGATAAAGTGGCTAAATCAGCCCCACCTATTAAAGTTGTCTGACACTTCCCATTACAGACTTTGTTTTAGGATGATTATAATGTAGCCGAACTATAACTGTCTGAGTTGAAATCTGACTTCTTGTACTAGCGTGCTGAAGTGCTTCATGTGGAAATGAATAAAAAAAAACTCCCCAGGTTTGGAGTTTCTTTTAATAAGGCTAGAGAATTTTTTCTCCACAGTGAAGATAATCTCCTCTTTGTGGAACTCTAAGTGTAGTTGTGTGATCTTTGATCCCCAGGTCATGATTTCATGATCTCATTAGTGTGAGGAGTCAGTGTAGGCTTTGTACTAATGTAGAAAATGTGGACCCTAATGGATTTTTTCACATATACTGTGTGGGCTGCCAAAGGTATTTTCAAGTCCTGTTTGGCTCTCATTTCTTGCCTGAGTGCATCTGTGTTTTCTGAGTGGAGACTTGACACTTGGAAGAGAATTGGCTATTGGCTAAAGGACAGCTTTTATCTCTGTGAAATCAGACCAAATCTGGCAAAGCTGTAAACTGCATAAAGAACACGTAATTCCAATACCATTATGCTTGCTGGATGTTTTCAGCCTTATTCCCTATAGTTTATCTCTGTGTGCCCAGGCTGGGACAGTTCAGGCTGAGCAGATGTCTCCTGTAACTGAAGTTCTCAAATTGTTGCTGGCTACACTGGCCCTGGACATCATTACAAAGATCAGGGGCTCTTTCTCTTCATTGTCAATGCTTTATAAAATTATAGAATTTAAAAGAATAACAGAGGAGACCTTGGTCCAGGGACCAAAGCAGGAGACTAGGACAAGGAATCTGGCTGTAGAAGACCACAGAATACAGGGACTGGGGGTCTATGGGGCAGTGAAAACAATGTTTGGGTTACTCTGCTGGGTAAAAACAACCAGGATTTAGTGGTCTTGATCAGATGGACAAAGAGATTAGGGCAACAAATGAGGAAGGGAGTTAAGGCATAGCCAGAGGTTATTTTACCTGCCTTGAACAGAAGAAATAGGGCTGGTGGGCCATACAGCCAAAGCAGGTGGTTCCTGCAGGAGGAACTGGAATAGTGAAAAAAAGTTCCACTAGCATGTCTAAGAGAAGGTGAACTTCAATCAGAAGGCTAAGCAGTAAACACTTAAATCAGCTCTGAAAGACAAAATGGGAAGACTTATGTGTGAGGAAGCACCAGCCTAAGAAAGGAGAAAAGAAGGGACAGAAGATGGTTTTGTGCATTTTGTGGTCCTAATTAGTCACATGACTTATTAATTCATAATAATTCATCATAATTATTCTAGGGATCAGAACAATGTACATAACTGAAAGGATGTTACTTTGTTTTTCAGACCAAAACACCTATTCTAAGTGCACTTGCAATTCTGCATTGCCAAAAACTCAGAATGAATAGATTCCGGACGTAAAATATCCCATGCAACCTTAATTTTGTCCGTGCTTATTTACACCCAGAAAATGTTTCCCTTTGCCTAATACATGCACAAAATAGGCGGATTGAACAGTCTGTGAAAATTCACGCTACAGTTATTTTGATCGCATAGGATTTTAATAAATATATTACACTAGCTGGCACAAGGCCCCCCCTGAGCTAAACAGTACATGATATTTTACAACAAATTATGAAAGAAATAATTTGTAAACCTGAGCTATTCTGTTGGAACCAAGAGAAAAATGAAACCTATTTTAAAGTATATGCAGCAAAGTGGCGATGGAAATCTACAAACAGAAACAATGATAACTAGGCTAAGCTTTGGTGTTCCTTTACTTTGAATGCCCAAGTTTGCAATTATGTTCTTCTGATGTTCTTCTAATTCTTGTTTTGGAGGAAATTACTTGGCTTTCTCCAAAAGACAATCCAACATTTTTACTATATTTATGCAGAGCAGATGATACTGGATCAGGACCCAAGGATGAAAACAGGGGTCACTAAACTGTACCCTTGTAGGCACTGCTTCCAGGTGTATAAAGGCTGTACATAGGTTCCATGTGAATTTTAATTACTGCCATGAAATCTGATGAGTGCGTTTTTCACCAAAAGATCAGTGTTTAATTAAAATTATGTGCATTAAAATATGGTGCTTTTCCTCTCCATCACAATGTTGGTGTATATATCTTTATTTTACTTTGAATGTGCTTGGAAGAATGAAGTGTTTTGTGTATCTAACCTTTCGCAAGTTTGTTTCTGTTTGAAGATTTTGGCTGCTTAATGAGCAGTAAATGAGCTCCCTGACAGAACAAACCCCTCATGTATTCCAATATTCTTTACCAGATGCTGCCAGCTTGCTCCCAGAGAAGGTGAGCACCTAAATTAGGCACCTGTTAGGAATGCTCTCTGGTTGTCTGCTCAGCGGAAGGGGTTTAATTTGTGGTTTAAGACCCACCTCTTTTCACTAGTTATGTGTAAAGCTAAAACGAGGTGTGCATATCAGGAATAAAGTTACATTGTTAAATTAAAGTTCAGCAGTGTGATGTCTTTCGGTTGTCATCTGTTGCTGCCTAGAGTCAGTCTTGTTCACACTCACCAGGGCAGAGCTGCCGTGAGAAGCCTTTAATGATGAGCCTTCCTTTCATCAGATGCAATACAGGGCCCAAATGCTTCTCCTTGCAAAATCAGAGCAAATTCTGCCACAAGCGGATGGAAAGAGTGTGATTTTATAATTTACAAAGTGGATGGTTGTAATTTTGAAAATAAGCTCAAGTTTGAATTCCCATTAGATCATGGCAATTGTAATGGTAAGAGGGGAGAGATAGCAATGGAAAAATATCTTTTAATTGGAACAAAGTTGTGATTATGCCTGTTCCCAAGAACAAATTCTGTTTGCTCTGTGCTGATAGCCCCTGCACTTAGAAATTTGGAAATTCTGAATTCAGAGTAAGAGCTTCGATTCTGTTATTTCTCAGCTTTGCATGCCTTAAACAGACAGAATCAACGAGAAGTGAATAGGCAAGATTTAACCTTCTTCAGCCAAGTAACATACAAATGAAACCATATGACTACAAACAATAGCTCTTGTGTCCTATTCCTGCTATTTGTAGGTCCATATATTGCTCCTTTGGCTAGCTACCAGAACTTATAAAATGCTTTTAAGCAGCTGTGTCCCATTAAAGCCACATGTTACATTACATCAATAAGGAACCATGGAAGTGCAGAGCTGACAGGGACTTTAGAAGATGCTTTTTAGACTGGGAAAGGATCAAGCATACCACCCTGGAAGATATTAAAAGCCCTCAGAGGAGCAGATTCCAGAACTCTTTAGACTATTTTGGCATATCTCTTCTCTGACTGTTAGATTACTCTTTGTAATATCCAGCCTCAGTATTTTGCTTTTTTTTTTCTCATGCTGGACACTGTAAGATGTTGATTACCATCCTTTTATAAAGCTCTATTATTGTAAGATCACTGACATACCTGCTCCCAGACACAACAGAGAAAAGAAACCCAATTAACACAGTCTTTTTTTATCTTTTCATCACCTTTTCTATTTAAATCCTCTAATACTGTTACAGTTATCTGGATTCTGATTTGTTTAATTTTTTCTTGGGAATGGATGAAATTAATTCTTCATCTGAGGACCCATCAGTGACCAATGCAGCAATCAGTGGCTTCTGCGGATATATGTGATGCATTTTCTGCCTAGCCAAAAATTATTTCTCTTGTGTTTGTGCATTTAATTATATTCTATAATATTTCTATAATGTGAAATTAATATAAAACATAGAAATAAATATCTGCTCCTTAGCTATGGCCTAAAAAGAACACATGAGTCTGAGTATTGAAAGAATAATCTCTTTTTTTTAGTGTTTTTGTTAAAAAAAAATTATGCAATTGCAAGGAGGACTTTTGTTAGTAGTGTCTCTTAAGTCACAAATTTCTGAGTTTTGTTCATATGCTGAGATTAAATGGGGAACAGTTTAAAAGGTTAAGCCTCATCAGACTAAAAAGAGATGAATTAGGGGCTATTTGATAGAAATCTTCAAAGTTATGCATGGTGTTAACAGTTAATAATTTCTTTCAGTACATGAAAGATAACAGAAGCCAGGTTCAAAACAAGCAGAAGATGGGTTTGTTTTTAATGCAATAGTCATGCAGCAAGTAAATGTTAAAGCATGTTATGGCTAATTTACATGTGTGGTAGTTTACATATGTTCAAGGACATGTGGATAAGTTTGCCAAAAAGATTATGTACATGATTAGTAAATGGATACATCAGGGTCAGTAAATCTGGGACAAACCAGATCCATTTCACAAAATACTCAGAGGGAGAATAGTTGGAGCATAGTAATATAAACTCAGAAATATCACATGTACTTGTTCCCTGATCATCTGCTTCTGTTCAGCTCTGAAGATGTGACACTAGAAGAATTGCCTAGTCTGTGCACCTGTCTGCATCAATAGACCGGTTCCAATGCTATCATGCTACCAGAAACCAAAGCACTTTCCTAAGAGTGTTTCCTTTTCACCAGAGTTTGAAAGTTACTGGGTTTTTTCCCCCTGAGAGTAGAAATACTATCTCCGTACTTCTGGACATTATTTCTTTAACGAGATATTCCTGGGGAAATATGTTTGGGCAATTTATGAGTGGCATAGAATGAAATAAAATATATAAAAAACCATTATGATTTAGCAGAACGGGAAAGAAAAGAGACTCTCCTTCATTAATTATGATTTAAGAAGTTAAAGAAAGTATACACTAAAAATTAAGAGAAACTGAAGAGAAACCTAACCACTCTATTCTGTGCAAGCTTTATTCAAACAAAGGACAGCATCTCAGAATTAGGTATAGCTGTGATATACATATCATACGGGTAGGTTCTAATCTGTTCCAAATTTTCCTAGCAAAATATGGATATAATGACAAAGGAAGAGAAGGGGGAAGAAGAGAAGTAAAATGAAGATGCTGTTTGAGTAAAAAAATTTTGAAAGATTGAAAACTGAAAAGATATTCTAATTTTATATTTCCTTCTTCACCAGTTAAGATCCTTTACAATGTGACAAACGGCTATCCTTTTGTGTCTAAATTACTTGTTGAAAAGTAAAACAACATTAAGGTATGCTCTAAATGATGGCTGGAAGTTGAAACAAGCTTCTAAAAAAACCCTCACAAAATCCAGCCCCTTTACCTAACAAATCATGTCTGGCTGGTGCGCCAATGGAAGACATCAAATCTGCAGTAAGGTCAATGGCACGCAGCATTACCAAAAAGAGACATCTGTGTTTCAGACCTTGGAAAACAGATAGCACTTTAAAGCATTTGTCTGCACTCCTTAAGCTCGTTCATGGGCATGGAGGAGTTGCACACAAACATGCTTTGAAAAAATACAGACAAAGTAATTTTTGTCTCAGTGAAAACTCAGAGAGGGGAGTAAATCATTCAGAGGAGCAGCCTTTTTTACTGTCTAGCATAAAGGACTAACAGATTGGGCTTGCCATAGTGCACAAGGTAGAATGTTTGGACAGAATTTGTGGAAAATAGTTTATTTTTAAATTCAGGACAAAAGGCAGAGCTCAGGATGGCTATTCTTTGGCAATCAGATAAGAGGAAGATTGATCATCATTATGTGGAGGTTGTGGAAGCTTGCTAATTTAGAATTCAAGATACTAGAAACAGCAAAGTTGCTCTTCAGACTTCAGTGCAAGTTGTGTTCTAATCCTCCCTGTGTTTTAATACTCCCAGAATTCTTTGGTTAAGGAGTAATGTAGTACTTTTGTGAACAAAACAAAAAGTTAACAGATGAAAAACTACTTCAGATGGCATATTTTTCGTAAGTTTGATTTAAAGATTTTCTTTCTCTTTGTTTTTGTCTTCCTTGTCAATATCTTTATGACAAAAAATGGTTCCCCCAAATTCATATAATGCCTCCATGTCCCAAAGCCCTTAAGAGAATATTGCCCCATTGAAGAAGACCATGCAGCATTTTTTCAGTTAGTTGCTACATATTTCAAAAGATCAAATCATTCCCCCCAGAGGTCAGCAGAGCAGGGCTGGAGCTGTAGAGAGGGCAGCTCAGACCATGCAGGGAAAGCATCTCTTTAGCCTCTGCCTCTTGATTTAGCAATTCATGGGCTAGCTAGTTTCTGAAAGGGGTCACAATAGCATGGATTTTCAGCTGGTCCCAAAGATATATACTCTCCACAAGGTATTCCCCTTATACTTCAGTGGCTGGTCCCTCCCTCCTCCCATCCCTCCATGTGCCAGGGCACCCTATGCAGGGTGCAGCCAGTGCTGTCAGGAACACACTGTCCCCTCTAGACATAGTATGGGATCCTGTCCTGGTTTTTGCTTCTTTCCCTCCCCTATTGTTTACTACTGGGAACACTGACAGAGTTCATGGTGAGTCAGTGGTAACCATGGACAAGCTGGCTTGAATTATCTCTAAACTAAAGACGAATATAAGGTGACTGGAGAATTAAATGGACTTTTTCCAGCAAGAGGTGAGTATGTCAAGAAGTTAGTGCACTGCTCATGGGGTCCAAGAAGGAGCATCATTATGCAGTGGAAGAACTGCAGTGTTCAATGTACTCGTGCCCATTGACACAGGGCTTAAAGAATTTTTTTTGTAAATAGGGTTGGAGGGCATTAATGCAATAACTAAACAAGCATGCTGTCTCTTCTGTGTTGTGGATGTTAAATAAGACATGTCTAAAAACTTACCTTATTATATTATTATCGAATTATCTGTTATTTGCAAATGTTAAATGGTCATAGCAATGTAACTATAGATAACTTCACTGAATTTGGCAACATTGTTATCCAGGCCAGCTGGAATTCATTTTTAAGTTATGATTTTTATAAGAAATCTAGTGCTGTTTTCACTGTCACATGGTAATTCACTTCTTTCACTAATTTGATAATTGTTTTTTTGGAAAGGGCCATGGATTTCTGGCGAGCTTTTTCTTCTATAATTTGATACTCTTTGATTCACATAAACTTATTGCTAGCCAGTAAATAATTTTTTAGCATCTGCTCCATTTGTTGTTTAACAATGAAGATAAATTTACAGGAAGATTACCAGGAATACCCTCGTGCCTTTTTAAATTTCTTTTCTTTTTTTTTCAAAAAAAGCAATTTACTTCTTTTTATCCTTTCTTCCAGTATCTCCCTAAATACTTACAAATTTTTAAAAAGATTGGCAGCTCTTCCCTACAAGATAATGCTCAGAATTTGCTGTAGGATTCATTGTCTGCACTTATGTACAGATGCACAATTCCACTTACCTCCTACTCTCCCGCAGGCTTTTCTTTTTAATTACAGAACCAGAGAACGGAGGCATCTGTAGTCTTGTGGAAAAAAAAAAAGTGGTCCTGTGCTCCTGGGGAAGCTGAGATCCAGTGCGAGCTTTAGGATGGATCGATGCATCCGAGTTCTGCAGTTTTAGCTGCCTTGCTGGTAGCAGTCATTTTCCCAGGGGCTGTAGCTAAAAGGCCAGCAGCATGCATAGGAAATCCATGCCGTTCAGATGGGTGAGTTGAAGAGCAAACTTGGCTGTGACACTGGATCTTTAAAACCAGGTGCTCACGTACGGCTGGTGACAGAAATCACGCAGGGTGGCTCGAACATTTTCCGTCATAATTTGATGGGATAAAGCCCTGTCTTCAACCACAGCTGACTTACATTCCTAGATACTTTGCCCTGGCCTTCAGCAATAACATCTGAGAAGTGCTCCAAATATGTTTAATGACCAGCCTTTAAATCCTCTGCAAATGCTGTCCCCTGAGATTTTCCTTCCCCACCTCTGATTAATAGACGTGATCAGATCATGGCAAAGTTCCTGGATCACCGTGGAAATTTTATGAGAAGTGACAAGTGTCTTTTGGAACTGCTCTGCTGCTAGATTAGCAAGGCAAAGATTGCTTTGGCTGCCTCAAATAGCGCCCAAGGGTATAATCTATCAAGTCTTTTTCTCTAATAGGTGTTGTTTAATGTTATACTCAATGAATAATAGATTTGGAAATTCTTTGTCGTTTTCACTTATGCAAGCATTGCACTCTGCTTTTTCTCTAGGCTGTTCTTTTCCTCCTAATTATCAATTTTTATCATCTTCAATTACATTTGGAAAGCAAGCAAAAGTAAATGTTCTTAAATCTGGCAATAATCTGTAAGCTTTCCCCTGAGATCGTAATGTTTTTTGCACTTCTCTGCATTTCCCTCCTCGTGCAATTAATTTTTTTCCTCTTTGTTACTATTTTCTAGTGCTCCTGGGAAGAGTGGAAGGAAAAGGAGGAGCACAGAACAAGCACCAAGTTTTTTTTCTATTTCAGCTCATTCCCCTTTCCGCTTAGTCTAAAATCCTGTTGCATTTCTCAGAGATGTTTGGCCATCAGTTAAAGTAAACAGAATTCTTTTCATTGCTTTCATTCTTCTTCCTTTTCCTCTTCCTTGTCCCTGTGTCACCCTTACTATTTTTTTTGACACAGCGGAGAAAACTCTAATCCTTCCTGTTGCTCAAAGCTGGTTTTCAGCTTTGCTTTGGACATCTTTGCTGTATTCAGTTCAGTGCTGAATTACTAATTAAAATTAAGCCCTTTAAGTAAAATTGAAATTAATAAAAAATAAGTAAATTTAAATTAATCTCCAAGTTAATTCAGGCTCTTTTATTAGATGGTACTGCACACATAGTAAATTTTCAAGCGGCTCATATTTTGTATTTTCTCTCCATTGAGGGCTTCACTCCCATGCATGAGTAATTCCTTGTTCCCAGTGAAGTCCAGAAAAGCTCTCTACTATAGCGCTTTGGGATCTGTCTTGAAACGTCCAGCCTCTGGGATGTTAGCCCAAATGTGATAGCAAGCAAGTGCAGAATCACCGTCTGCACAGTCCAGGAATTAGAAGACAAAATTTCTGGGTCTGGGCATCAGAGGTTCAAAAGGTCTGGACTATCTGCCTTGCCAGGTGGGTAGGATCATAAAATCATTTAAGTTGGAAAAGACCTTTGAGTTCAAACATTAACCCAACACTTTTCAGTCCACCACTAAACCATGTCCCTAAGGGCCAGATCTATGTGTTTTCAAAATATCCCAGGGATAGTGACTCACCACTTCCCTTGGCTGCCTGCTCCAATGCTTCTTTAATGAAGAAATTTTTCCTAATATCCAATTTAAACCTCCTCTGATGCAATTTGAGGCCATTTCCTCTTGTCCTATCGCTCATTAGTTGGGAGAACAGACCGACCATGTACAATCTGCAGCCTCCTTTCAGGTAGTTGTAGAGGCCTCAACCTGAGGCTCCTGTCCTACACGTTAAATAACCCCAGCTCTTGCAGCTGCTTCTCATAAGACTTGGGTTCCACACCTTTCACCAGCTCCAGTGCCCTTCTTTGGATTTGCTCCATGACTTCAATGTCTTTCTGGAAGTGAGGGGCTCAGAACTGGACATGAACTTGAGGTGTGGATGTGGAGAACAGATGTGAGGAACTGGAAGGAAGGAACTGGAACTGGCAAGTATCAGGTTTGGATTGTAAACCACAATAGGGGAACTTTGTTAATTTAAAAAAGGGTGAAGCTTTATGATTATATTATGTTCCTTTTCACTTAAAGATGAGATGCATTCTTCACAAATGCACGGATCAGTTATAAAATTTTGCCTTAAAGGTAAAAAAAGAAGAGATGCCCTTCCTCCAAAAAAACTCCCCAAAACCAAAACCGTAGGTCATAACTTTTCTGAAACAAGATAGGGCTTTTGGATATATAGGATTGGCAGTCACGTGGAATGATAATTCTGGGGAACAAGCAAACACCCAAAGATTGGGAACATGGAAGACTGAGGATATTTTTTTAAGGTAAGAAATATGCTTGAAGGAAATGAAAACAGAAAAAAGACGGAATTACATCACCTAACAGTGCTTGCTAAGGTGCACATATCTTGCTTTTCATTTAGCTCTTTGGCCCCTCTGACATAGAAATATGGTGGTACTGGAGAAAGGGCCTATTACTACTACATTAATTAAGATTGCAAATACAGTATTTCTGAATTCTGTGTGGGTTAGATCATAAAACTAGGAGGCTTAGTGATATGTGAAGTAACAGTTTGTCTAGATAAATAAATCAGAATCTTTGAGATTATGTCCCAATAACTGCAGCCTGCCTGAACTCTGACTTTAGGAGGTAAGGTCACACCAGGGCTTGATTAACAGTTCAATTTTTGTTCTTTTTTTTTTTTTTTTCCCTCAGATTTCCTGTAAGCATGAGTTTTAGGCCTCTTCTACCTTTAAATTAGAATTTAGCCATAGATTTCTGTGTTATTTTGCCCACACCAGGGCCCTTCAAAGGCAGAGCAGCTGCTACGGCTGCCACAGCCACTGGCAGGGGAGGGAATACCTGACTGGTCCAAGGCTATTGCTGGAGGAAGATCTTGCAGCTGGAGCTGGTCAGGCTCGCCTGGCTCCTTTGGCAGCCAAGGAGCAGCAAGGTTGGTTACTTAAGGCTCTACATCAGCCCATCCTTCTCCTTTATCCTTCCTTTTCCTCTCTCTTTCTTTCGCTGAACTTCTGGATGCACACTAAACCATCTTGCAGAGCTCACTTGCCCGTGTTTCTGAGAAGCCTTCAGGCAATTTTGTACAGGGTTAGTGGTGAAAAAAAGGTAACTGAATCTCAGGGAGATTTATGTGAAAGGGCAGCTTTATGGTTGAAGTGCCAAATGAAGTGTATGCTCTCTCTGACAGAGTCCTGTAAAAATAAGTTTGTCAGAGATGCTATTGATTAAGTTTGCCTGAGTTGGACTTCTCTGGATCTGTTTATTCCTCAGCAGCCTGGTGAGATGGCTGCAAGAATAGAAATGCATAGTAAACTCTGAGCAGGGTGGATATTATGTTCATGCAGTGTGAATTAACTTACTAGTATTTAATAAGCTTACTACATAGTTTTTCCCCCTCCAATTCATCTTTATTTCAGAGAAATACAAATAAAGAAAAAGGATTTAAAAATTTACTATCAGCAGTGACTTCATAGGGTACAAGATTTGTGGAATGTTCTCGGTTTGTGTGTTAAAGCAGCATTCATTTTTTCATGCCAGTTAAAGAACGTCAGTCCCACAAATTTAGAAATCAGTTTGCATGTCCTTGTAAATTTGTCAGTATGTTCCTTTTTATTTGTTTGAAGTCTCAAAATAATTATTCTTTGATATTTTAGGGAATCTGAAAACAAGAAGGTGGTAATATTTTTGGTCCTTTTAAAAAAAAGTTAGGTTAAAAACTAAAAGCAGTAATTTTCTTATATCCTGTTTTATAAATAGAGGTGTGCCAGATTTTTTCCTTCATTTTTAATGAGAAAAAAAGTTTTAAATATGTATTTAAATATCGAGTGCTTTTAAGGATGAATTTGCTGATAGTTTCTGCCAAAGTGTTCTGCAAAGGAGGATTGAGAACAGGACAGAAGATCCTTGTTTTATTTATCTTTCTGGTTTCCCTGCTCAGTTTAGGCTTTTTGTAGATTTTTCTCAAGAGTGTGTTTACTGAAAATACAGCATCTTAAGCTGGAGCTAAAAGGGGTGTAGTTGGGTTCCTGTGACTTGAATAACCTTTCCCAAAAAGATACATGTGTTCTGGTTTCTGGAAGCTGCACCTGGCTCAGGAAGCCACCTCCACAGATGGAAATAGCTGGAGACAGCTAAGTGTGGGGGGAATTGCCATGGGCTCCTACCTGCTCCTCCAAGACCCCTGCTTATAGCTGGTGTTGGACACTTGCTACAGGGCAGCTGTCTGACCCAGCATGGCCTGTCCCATCTACTGCCTGGATTGCCCTGAGGACGGAGGACAGGGTTTGCTCTCCAGCACTCTTCCCACAGGGGACTCGTGGCACGTCCCTGGCATCCAACTGGAAAGCCACTTCCTTGAGAACCATCCACTAAGGTGTGGGTGTGTAAGGCTCAGTTGTTGGTAATTAATTTAGCCCAGTCTTCAAAGGGGAAAATAAATTTTATCATAGTGGTAGCTTCAGTCTATCAAGAGAAAAGATATGACAGAAGCATCTCATGGCACATTCCACTGCCAATATACTTTCCAAATCTAATCATTACAAATAGGGTTTGACTCATGCACCAAGAGAATACTTTTATGAACTCGGCCTGCAACCTTGAAATATCAGCAGAGAAGCTTGAACTCTTGTGCTTTTAGTTTTTCTCACCTGTGTCCTGAAGGTTTCAGATACTGTTTCATACTGAAGGCATGGAGTGCTGGGCCTGTGGAAGATACAGGCTGAGACTGAGAGATCTTTTTGGTTGCCTGCTCTGGCAAACAGGGGTGGTGCAGATTAAACTAGCAGTGCTGAGCTGTCTGAAGATTCATAAATGTGAATGCTTGCTTGTTCCTGGCTACCTGTGTGCGTTTGTTTCCTACTTAGGAGTGGCCTCAGCTGTGTTTCTGGGTGATAGAATATATTTCCTATTTTTCCTCACAGAAGTCACAGGAATCTCTGTGTTCCTGTGGGAAGGGGTAGGGTGGTGGTTGTTTTGCTTGGCAAGTCACAGATTAACCTGTGTACTGCACACATGGATGCAAGAGAACATAAGCAAATAGTGAGAGGTAACAGAAATTTGTCAGCTGGTAAAATTCCGATTCAGTGAATATGACAAAGTTTTGGAAGTAGAACAGTGAGCTTTCCTTTTTCACAGTTTTCTCTGTTCCTCCATTGAAAACTCAGGCACAACATCTTTTTCCATGAATCCTCTTACTTTTCCCTGTCTACAGACCCTCTCTTCTCCTTTAACACCTGACTTTGGTAACATAAAAATAATAGGGGTGGAAAAGGATGTGGATCTGAAGTGGAAGAGGCAGTACATGCCTCATGCCAATGGAAGGAGGCACAGGTTGCTGTGGAATTCAGCCTGCCCAGGAAGAGGGAAAGTGCCCAGGTGGGTGAGGTGTCCATCCTGCTGGTTTTCCTGGCTGCTGCACCCATCCTGCCCTGGGTCTAAGGACAGAAGAGCTGGCAGCTACCCGTAATGCTGGAAAATAAATAAGAGTTTGAGAGCTCCAGTACAACCCATAACCAGGTAAATAAATGCTTCAAAGTGCTTGTAGTTCTGTGACAATCACAATAATTAGATCAAATATTTTTTTCTGCTATATGCTGGTAGTGATGCTATGTGCTTGAAGTTGTACCATTTGTTGTTGTATTTGTCTTCATCATATTATTTTGGAATCTCAACCTATTGTTAATTTTAAACAGTTTCTACCCTCTAAATATTGATCCTGTGAAGGCTAAGTTAAGTAATGACAATAGTATTAGAAATTCCTTTTGGCCTAACCCTTGACATTAATAACTAGTGACAGTTTCCTTTTCCTATACATGCAATTTTAGTCAAATGAGCCGACCTATTAATGTGCTGCTGCATTTCTGGAGTAATTTGAGTTTATTTTCTAAATCTGCAACATGGGCAGCTTCTGAAAGGATCATCTTGCTTCACATTGTTCCAGGTTAACATTGTTCTTGGAATAGTGTGCATGCAGTATTAAATGCTTTAATTCTGTGCCTGATTTACATTCACATTGTCCTTAGAGCTAGCTGGCTAGTAGATTTAGAGAGGGATGAAATTCATGCCAAAAAAGCCCACTGTCAATCTGAAAATGTATTTAGAAAATTAATTCCAGTCCCATTATTTTTTTTTCCAGTTAACACTTTATCATGAAAAAAACATTACAAAATATCATTAACTTTCTGAGTTTTTATATTAATGATTAAAATTTTGATATTTTGTTAGAAAATCAGATGTCACTTGGAAATTTCTTTAATGATATTTGATAGTAAATGCTTTTCCTTTTCAGATATTTTTGTTGCCACTTCCTTTCTGTCAAATAAAATATTTTTGATAATCTATTGATATCTTCTTCTTGTACCCTTAACATTTCAGCATTTTCATGTGGTACTCATATTTAAGTGACAAGTTTGACGAGTGAGGGCAGAAGAGGGAAGGGATGTTACTTTTACTTTTCCCTAAATTACTCCTACCAAATCTGTAGTTCATACCTTTTGCATTTTCTTAATCTTTTCTCTTTCTTTGTTTACCTCCATCCCACACCAAATCATAAAAATGAATAATTGTACAGGTCTGTTTTCCTTTGACTTCACTAAGCCTTTTTTCAAGAAGTAAAAAGTACAAAGAAGTACAAAATTAGAGCAAATCTGTGATTAAAACTTGCTACTAATGTAAAAGGGCAGGTAATAAACTGTGATCATTCAGTTTCAGCTGAAAAATACTTGTGTTTTTGTTTTCCCTTAATCAGTTGGTCACTTGTGTGGGTCACTATTCCTATAGTTTAACTGTAAATTCTGATGCCTACTTTAGTTGAGATATTTTTATTATATCTTTTATAACGTCTTTTTATGATTTTCTTATCCCTTTACAAATATGTCATTCTTTAGGCTATAATTTCCTCTACTTGATTGTAAGGAACAGATGACTTTATTTTCTTTCTTCTTTCTTGTTCAAAAATTAGAGGAAAACCATAGTTGTTCATAATATTTTCTTATAATAACAAAAAAAATAGATGTACTTTAGTCATAATAAATAGTCCCATATTAACTTGGAAGTATTGAATAAATTGAGACCTCGATATATTACTAGTCTGTCACTCATAACAACAACATCTGCTTTTGGCAGGAGCTCAACAATGCAGGTTTGAGTTTCATGATTTCAGACAGTTCCTAATATTAGAAAGATAGACATACACAAAGATAGCAGAGAAGTCAATGAAGGTGGATCATCTTTATCTCCAATTTTAAACTGGTCACTTTTCCTGCAATGTATGCAGGTTTTTAATCAACATATTCTTTATTTTTTTAATGATTTTTAGAAATGCAGGAATTCCCTGTTAAATCACATATTCTGTGAATGTTAATGAAACCCTAACTTTGTTCTGTAATAGATATTTCCAGAGTAAAATTTTGCTTGCTCAGCTTTGAAGACTTTCTTTCCTGTGTCCATTCCATGGATTGTATGTATATAACTGTATGAAAATGAGATAATCCATGCCTGAATGTGTACGCAGACTCTGAAGTACTAAAAAAAACCAGCTCTAAGTGCCTACTGACTAATTAGACAAGCCTTGGGGATTTGTCCATTAATGGTAAGGTGATTTCTAGATTTGATAAATCAAATAGGACTTTCTTTCCTGGGACATCAGTTTAATGTTAAGAAAAGCTTTGAATTAAAACTGGTTTGAATTAAAGTTTTGGCACTTTAAGGAAAAAGGAATACTCTCTTACTGGACACTTCAGAAGTGAAACCCAAGTGATGTAAATCATGCTGATTCACCTTTTTCAGATACCTCTGCTCAAACCAATACATATTTCTGATTTTCTACTAGGCACTAAATATCTTGGTGTTGGGTGACAGAAAATGTGCCTAAAGATCTTTCGGGTACTCTTGAGGCTGTTACAGAGGGTGGGGAGGAAAAGGGAAGCTCCCTACTGGCTTGAATGTACTTTGTCTCCCTTAATGCTCAACAGCCATAGCAAGGAAATTAATTTGTTTAACCTTTTGTAACTAAATTCTTTTAAGCCATTTCTAATATTATGTTTCTAAGACTTAATATGTTCATCTAAATCCTGACCTTTCTTGAACAGATGGTGATAATGATGGCAATGAGAATGCTATTGAATGGCATATGGGAAATATGAGGCCTAAGTAATATATTTGATTGCTTATGATCAAGCAAGAACCTAAGTTTATCACAAGGGTATCTTTTTTGAATAAATCTGTTCCTAGTTTTCCATAAAAGTTTTGATGCTTTTGACCCTGACCAGGTGCTTAAACATGCAGTTGCTTGGTGCATACGCTTTTGATAATATTTTTCTGAAATAAAATTTTTGTCCTACCTTAAAGGCTAAATTCCAATTGCATATACTCTAAATTATTTGCTAATTTTAAGTGACAAAAATGAAGTAAAGACCTTTCTTATTAAATAGATTGAGTCTTAAAAAGTTACAATGGTAAAGTATTTGGTCAAATTGCACTACATCAGCATAACCCAAAGTTAATTGCATTGCAAACATTGCATATAAGTATTTTTACTTTGTTTAAACTGAAAAAGAACCTGCAGTATTCTTTAAAAAAAAAGTCCAAAAGAAATGTATATCTGTAGTCTTTGCAGCAATTTGATAGAATAGGTTGTAGTTGTGACATACTGATGTCTGACAAAGCAGTCAGTGGATGATGCTGTGTAACCTGACTTTTCTCCATTTTGTTTTATCAGAAATAGGGACTGCTATAAAACTGCCTTCTGTATGTGAAATCTCATTATATATGTAAGGATATTAAGAAATATCTGTTATTTAAATTCTCCCCTTAAAGCAGAAAATTAGTTTTTAAGTGTTTGCATTTCTATTACGGACTGTTTTATCTGCTAGGGAGAAAAAAGTCTTCAGCAGAAGCAGTAATAACTGGGGTAGGAGAGTTATGTTTTATTATTATATTAGAACATACTGAAAACTTTTTTTTTCCCCTGGTTGTAGGGAATATGATCTTTTTGGTTTAAATCACCATTTGGAATCTTCAATCATAGAAGGCCACTAAAGCTTATCTTTAAATATCTTGCATGAGGATGGAGTTTTCCAGGAGAATGGTTTGTGAGCAACTATGTATGTTAGTATTTAGATCAGATGTGTCACCACACACTTGTAAATTTGTAAAGATGTGTGTGGTGAATTTCAGTAAATTGAGGTGACTATTATGAAGGGTGATCTTTAGGCTCTTAAGGGCCAGTTGTAAGCACGGGGATTGCTACACTTTGTTCAAATGGCTGTGGATTACAGTTATGCATAAGAGGAATTAAAGAAGTAATAGTACTTATGTTTGCGTGTTAAGACTAAAACATAAATTTTTGCTCTAAACTGTGTGCGTAAGGAAGGATGAACATATTATTAGTCTATTTATGTTTACTTATACTAAAAATTCTCACTAACTTTATGGCAAACTCTCCCTTTAGAACATATGGAAACTCAGTGATAGCAGTACCAATTAAATTTTTGGGGGGTGGTGAAGAAAACTATTTTGAGGATGTATTAGTATTGTGAATAAAAAGGGTTCCAAATACTGAGTTCCATTCTGCATTCCATGGATGTGGAATAATTTGCTGGCCCTGCTATTTCTCTTGTTAGGTATTCTATTAATATACAAAGAGACTATCTCAGAAAACTGGTTTAATCTAGTCCTGCTCTGAGATATAAGTGATCCCACAGCTTGAAAAGATTGATTTGGTTTCTTCTGGATCAAGAATTAAGCTACCTACCAAGAAGGGAAAATAGAGATACATGTTTCTAGCAATTAAAATTGATTTAACTGTTCTGAACACTACTTTAAATAGTGTTCTTTAACAATCAATTAATTGACTTTTTTAGGAAATCATAATGCACTACCAGGGCAGGTCAACATATTAGTGGTTATCCCAAATATACTTTCAGTGGAAATTTTATAAACTAACATATATTGGACAATATTGAAAAAAATAAGTGGAGTATTGAAATGCAGTATTTGTCAAATTGCTCATTTAATGAATACCCATTTAAGCAGTTCACTACCAAGCACCAGGTCCTGCCCTTGGGTCACAACAACCTCTTGCAGTGCTACAGGCTGGGGGCAGAGTGGCTGGGACACTGCCTGGCAGAAAAGGACCTGGAGGTGCTGGTCAACAGCAGCTGAACATGGCCCAGCTGTGCCCAGGTGCCAGGAAGGCCAATGGCATCCTGGCCAGCAGGACCAGGGCAGTGGCTGTCCCCCTGTGCTTGGCACTGCAGAGGCTTCCAAGTTTTGGGCCCTCACTACAAGAAGGACATTGAGGTGCTGAAGCAAGTTCAGAGAAGAGCCAGAGAGCTGGGGAAGTGTCTGGAGCACAAATCTTGTGGCTGAGGAAGCTGGGAGTGTTTGATCTGGAGAAAGAGACACTGAAGACCTACCACAACTACCTGAAAGGAGGCTGTAGCCAGGTGGCAGTCAGTCTGTTCTCCCATGTAACAAACGACAGGATGAGAGGAAATGGCCTCCAGTTGTACCAGGAGAGGTTCAGGTTGAATATTAGGATAAATTTGTCCACCAAAAGAATTGCCAAGTACTGGGACAGGCTGCCCAGGGAAATGGTTGGGTTCCCATTCCTGGGGTACTTAAAAATGTGTAGCTGCAACACTTAGGGACCTGGTTTAGTGGTGAACTTGTCAGTGCTCAGTTAACTGCTGGACTTGATTGTAAAGATATTCTCCAATGTAAATGATTTTATGATTCTATATATATCAGTGTTAAGAAAATCGGGGGAAGCAGGCATGTAGAATAACACCAATGCTGATTCCAGCTGTGTAAAGAGATATTCTACTCTGTTTCAAGTCTTCCTCACTCTGCATTAAGCTGCAGGATACATTGATGCTCTTTCTGTTTCTATCCAAGTCTTTGTACTCTGTATTTTAGATGGTGTACAACCTCCTTGCTGTGCTTTTATCCCATATGGGTGCATTTCTTTCCCTAAATTTGCATTCCTCTAGCCATTTATTTCACTATCTTTGCCTCTAGTTTTTTCCCCCATATGTTTACATTTCCAGCCCACTGATTTACCTATGATGGAATATTCTAGCATAGCTCCCACCTACCCTGCATGTTTTGCAGGTTTCATAGGTCCCAATTGATAAATGAAACAGAGGAGAGTATAACAAAAGCAAATGAAATAAAATATGTGTTTGACCACAGAGGGGCTCCTGAGATGATTTGCACTGTTTGGGATATACAGTGAAAATAACCTGAGAAAAATGTTACCACTTAACTAGGCTTTGTCTAAAATATGGTAAAGTATGCCTCTGTTACATTTAAAATTGATCCAATGGGTGATTTTTCATACAGGTTTCTGAACTCAATAAGCAAGAAACAGCTGAAAACAATTTTCTGTAGTAATTTAAAGAGCAATGACAGAATCTATTGTTTTGTGTATTTTGTGTACTTTTATCAGTGCCCTGGTTTGTCACTCACCATGATGACAAGCTTCCATCCACTTCAGTTCTGCCACATTACCTGCAAAAGGGCACAATTTCAGTAACGCGAAGCCTCTCCCAAAGCCACAGTGATAGAAGTCATGTACCTGGTAGAATACTTGGAAGCATGGACACAGTAATAAGCTTTTCAAAATGTACTTTTTTTTCTCCAGAAAACCCCCACCAAACAGTTCAGAATTTGTAGTTTTAGAAAGGTTTTCTTTATATTTAAACAACTAATGGCAACAGCTCTGGTGTATCTCCTGTACTGCTACTACTTGGAATCAATGCTCATGTTTTCCTTTCACACTTTAATAAGAACAGGGAAGATACAAGGAGCCTTTTCATCATACAATATTTATGTGGACTTGTACCTTGCTTTGTGAAAAATTTAGTTTAAGTGTTGGTATATCCTGCAGAATAAAGCAGGTCATGTCTTTTTTTAATACCGAGTTATCTGTCCTGATTGAAGATATTCTCTAATGTTGTATATATTTTGATACAGGTGTACATTTCTTTCTGGGAAATTTAATCTGAGATTTTATTAAGAACTTTTGTGTGTGGAGGGGGTTTTCTTCTCATTTCTTTTTATTTTTAAAAATGTTTCTCTTAATGAAAAGAGAACAATTTGGTTTCTTAACTCATACTCATATTATTTTCAATTTTTTTCTTACAGAGTTGGGAGTCTGCTATGTAGGATTTTGAATTGCATTCTCTACTCTTGTATTTATCCAGAAGGTCTTGTGAGCCAGTTGCATTGAAAGGGTGGGATTTTCAATATTTTTGTCTTGTGACTGTAAGGTGAGGGTGATTGCATTTAAAGGTTAGAACACAAAATTCTTTCCTGTCCTTGTCCTGTTAAGATATGGAGCATATTTCCCTTTCCTTGATCACAGATTCTCTGCTGCTGTTTTAATTTTTCTGCAGTAACTGTTCTGACATTCACTGGAAACAAGGAAATCTTGACATTTTATAGAATGAATAATTGTAACAATCCAATTTTGAATGACTAGGAAATGATGAAAAAGTTAGCTGTTACAGAATGTCACTTGTATTTCCTGTAGTCCCAAGAACAGTATTTTGCAGGAATTTATTTTTTACAAGATTTACAAAACTGGAAGAGTTAATCTTCTAAACAGGAACCTTAAAATCAGGAGATATTTTATTGTTGGATGGAACTTGCATTTGGTCACTAACTCATCTGTTCAGCTTTTTACTAGGATTCTTTGCATTTTTGTTTCTATCTTTATGGTTAAATTATGTGATTTACAGTGATGTTTTACAAACAGGTCTGCAACCATATTTTTCACTTGTGAAAGAATTGAAAGCAATCTTTGAAATGTGTTTACAGCTCACTCAATTATCTTAATAGCATATCCTTTTAAAAAAATTGCTTCCTCTCTACAAACTACTAGAAACCTTAGCCTTAAGATGAAAATGGTTCCGATGGTGGGAGGCTATTTTTAAACTTCAATAGACTAATTTTAAAATCTGATACATCTTATTTTATTTTAAGGTCTGGTGATTTACTACAGCAGTTAGCAGGTTTAGTTACGTACAGACACACGCTGAGATTTATGAACGTTTCCCTTTATTGTGTTGCTGGATTGCAAAGCTCAAGGCATTACCCATTTTTCAGCACAGCCTAGGTTCCTGTCTAAATTTACCACCTTCTGCTCCTAAGGGCGTGCTATCATGCCCACGATACGTCTTTTCTTGAAAATGTGTTTCTGGTTCAACTTCCTTGCCCCCGAGACTTTTCTATTTTGGTTCCCAGTGTCATGTGATCCCCTTGGCCAGTGAGAGCCCTGCAGAGGGAATGGCAACAGCCTGCTGGGAGCAATGTAAGTCAGAAAAAAACTCTTGGTTTTTCCAGTTTCTGTCCCTCACACTCAATTTTTAACGCTGCTTCTACCCTGAACCTTTGCTGGGCACACCCAGTTATACCTATGGAAATGCTTAGAAGTTGGGTGTTTTGGTTTGGATTTAGTTCTTACTCTTTCAAATATTACTTTTCTTACTATATTCCTTTTTTCCTGTGTCCTGCAGTGTCGCTGAGAAGCCTAAAAAAGCAGCAGAAAACAAGCCAAAGGCATTGCAAAAGTTGCCTAAAGTGTGTTTTAAGGTGACTATTTCAGGTGTAGTAGTACTTTGTTTAGTGTGTGCTGTCGACAGTGCCATAAATCCTGTGCTGCAGTCGAAAGAGCGATGTGACCCCCCTGTCCCGTCCTGCAACCCCTCAGTCAAAATCCTTCATGTAGGTGGAAAGACAATAGTAAATAAAATAATCTGAAATCTCATGCTGGTGCCTTTACCAATTAGCTGAGAGATAATGGGGAAATAACTTGCTTGAATTAGAGGGCAGTCACACCCAAGGCAGTGTATAGTTTTCTGGTATGAATGAAGTGAAATACTGTATTTTGATCTCAGCTGATGCTGAGCAATATTTACAGCATGTGATATTGAAACCACGTATTTAGTGAGATTTATCATCTGAGTGCTTCCTGCTACAAAGTAAGAGTATGATCTTTCTATTTTTTAACACAGGCTCTGAACTCAGTTGGTAAAATTTCCTTGGTATTACTGAGTAATGGTTTTCTCTAACTGCATTTTTTTTTCTTGGAAAAATATGATTTTCCAAAAAATCATTCTCCCCTATAGTTGGATATTTATATGTTTTACTTATTTTCTGGTTTTGGGGTTTTGGCTTTTGCTTTGATTTAATTTGGTTTTCTTTTCTTTTTCTTTCTTCCAAATTACACCTGCTTTCTTTGGAGTTTACTTTTAAGTTTTGGAGTTAGCGTTTAAGTATTGCTAAGCTTATTTTAAACTTGGGTCCCTGAGATATGCCTTGATATCATACAAAAGTTGGAGAATGAGTGTTTGGAAAAAGGTGTAGTGTAGTAAGCTGGAATATTTTTATTCTCCTTCATGGCCTGTAGCCTGCACCTCCTGTCACATCACTTGGAGGTGCAGAGGCCATTACTGAGCATTGCTTTATTTTCTTTGTGTTTCTGATCTATACCCTAACACCCAGGTAATAAATGAAGCACTGTTGGAAGACTTTATTCTCTTTCCCCCTTTCCCAAATTAATTCTGAACAGAGAAATTTTACGCAGTGATTACTCTGAAGTAGAAAGAGCACGTTAGGTTTTCAGTTCAGTTCTCATCATCATAAGCACTGGAAAAAAAAGCCTCAAATTGTGTGTGGGTTGAATTGTTGCAGTGTCAGAAGAGCAACAGCATCTCTATGTAAATACCTGACTCAGAAATGAAAGCAATTAGAAAAAGCCATACATATTGTGCAAACTAGATGAAATTTAGGAGCTCGTCTTACAGAACTTTTGTTTAAAGTTTTGTGTTGCTGTTTTTGATGATAAACTGAAGATTGAAGATTGTTCATAATGATTTAAACAAAAATGTTTGTCCATTAGATTATAAACCAAGTTCTAACTCAGTGTTGCCTATTTGCCTTCACTTAATGAGTTTGCATGGTACCAAAGTGTAAATAATGGGAATTTTGAGATTGCAGCTCAGAACTGGATTTTCTGTTTCTTCCTACAACATAAAGCTCAGGCTTGTGAACACAAGCCTAAGAACTGTGCCAATCTTGTGGTAACCCGAGAAATTGCAATAGGTAAAATATAATGAGTTAAATTAGAAGTTCTGTGTTATCACTTATTTTATTTTTATTTTTTTTTCTTTTTCTCCCCTACTGATTTATTTAGTTGCCTTTGTTTCTGAAAAAGAATATAAGAATATACAAAGAAAAACAAAGTGGGGGGTGTGGTGGACAGTAAAAAGCTTGATTATAAGGACAGTCAGTTGCACATGTTTCCCAGAGAGGTTGTGGAGTCTCCATCCTTGGAGATATTCCCAAGTGAACCCCTCCCCGACCCCAAATGAACTGCTGTGGGTGACCCTGCTTGAGCAGAGGGTTGTGCTGCGTGACAGGGACTCTCAGGCCCTTCCAAGCTACAGTGATCCCATTAGAGTCAGAATTCCCCTTTGCCACTTGGAGCCATGGACAGCGCTGCTGCTCCAGGGAGAGATCAGAAGTCATGTGTAGACTTTAATCTTAGACTGTCGCTCTCATAGTTTAGAGCTTGTCATTTTGCTGCCTCAGCTGAGTCACTAATCATTCATTTGGCGTGATGGCCATGTTTGTCTTGCTGGCATTGCCCAACACACCCTGCCTGAAATGTCACTGCCAGCAAGGGATGGCACACTGTGAGCAGCTACTCCAAAGCACTTCAGGCAGCATCTCTAATCCCAGGTCTTTTGTCTGCTGTCTCCTCAGGCACTGAGGAGACACTGATGAAAAAAGAATCAGAAGGGAGGAAAATTATGAGAGTACTGTGGGAAAAGGGTAAGTAGAAAGTAAGGGGACAGAACCAACACCGACTGAGTTCTTACACCATCTCGCTACTCTACTCGAATCTCGCTGTGGCTTCTCCAGAAGCAGAGGAGGGGATGTAGATTGCACAGGCTGTGCCAGGGTTTGTGGAAGGAGGAGAGGAAGAAGCAGATCTCACAGGAGCCCTCGGAGGCTAATGAAAAGCATTAAGCTGCAGTCCCATACACTGCAGGCAGGGTTGTACTCTGATGAGTGTATGCAGGGAACATGAGATCACTGGGTAGGAAATGGAAGTATAAAAGCAGAAAGAAGAGAAAAGAAAATTTTATTTTTTTTATAAATAGAAAAAGCAACATAAAATTAACATGAAAGATGTACATAGTTCAAGTAATACCTTTCACATTAACATATGGATATAATTTTAAATAAAAATGGCAAAAACTAGTAGCTTGACTTGCATTTTGGAAAGGTTATTTTAAATCTCTTTCTACTGTAATGCTGTAAGTGATGATTTTGCTTAAGGACTATTCATCTTGGTGAGATTTGGAACACTTGTCCTGAAAGCAATTGCCAACATAAATCCAAACAGGTGACTGTGAATAAATTCAGACTGGAGCTGGAAAAGTAGATGGGTTCAGCCTCCTATCAGAAGGGTAGGCTAGGACATGTTGCTGTTTACAACAGGCTCAGGGAGCTAGCTACAGGAGGTGAAGGTTTAGTAGCAAGGATTACACTCAGTGACTCAGATGCCTATTTCCATTTCTGGCTAAATAGTGTAATTGGAATTTAGACAGTATTTTTTTTCATAAAGGAGACAAAATTTAGAAACATGATAATTAATTTTCTTAATATATTATTTGCTTCTATTTTTCTTCCTTTTTGGAGAACAATGCTATAGGTAAGTGGGAGATGAATTTGTGCAATGCCTTCTTGCAGATGGATATAAGCAAGGGTGAAATACTCCTTTTTATGAATTTTAGGGGAAAACACTTCACGTTCCAAGGAGCCAGAAGCAGCTCAGTCTGGTAGCACTAATTTGATGCTTGCAAACTAGTCTGAGAAAGAAGAAAAATCTGGAGGAAAATATTTTTAAATAATTACTTGATAGTGAAAAATTTGCTAGATCTACAAAGTATGGTTTTTTTGTGGCTAGCGTTTGTATAGTTGCATATTTCTTAGGTCTGTAAAAAGCCGTTTTCTATATTGCATGCTAAAAGTAATTTAATTTGTAACTTCACTAACCTACAATTTGGGTTGTCAATATTTGCTTTTACTTTTTAAATAATTTTTGTTGTTAAAATTACTTACTGCAGACAAAAGAACAGAATCTTTTTGCTTAAGTATGTTCTAAAATCTAAATGGTAAAACTTGGCTAGTTTTTTAAGTGGAAAAAGTATTTGATTTTGAAAAATATTTTGGTGGGATTTTTCTATATTTTTATTAATGCTCAAATAAAAATGATAGTTTTATTACAAAGTCCTTCAAGTACTAAAAATACTGTTTTTCTTGTGTTTGATTATATTGAAAAATTGAATAGTTAAAGGAGAATTATCTGCAATGAAACAAGGCTGGAATGAAGTGTTTATGTTTCAGATAATTTGTTTTTTAAAGAGTCCAATTGCAGTTCCATATAGAGATACTGATTTTGTATCTGTTCAGTTCTAAATAGCTTTCATTGATGATTTTTGTGGCTTTCAATAGCACAGTGATTATGGGTTAGATCTGCCAAGATGCTTTGGGGATTATCATAACTGTCGTTTCAATCTTTGTATCATCTGTGGCAGCTAAACATAAATACCTAAAGCCAGAATTGGTCAGATATGAATTTTGGCAATTTTGTCAAATCACTTGGTTTGAAATCCAAACCAACAGAAAATGAAAATCTTCCTTGTGTTTTGTTCTTTGAAACTTGTTGGGTAACTTCAGTGTAACTGCCTGTACTTTTGCCTTCTATGTTCTCCAAGTGGAGATAAACTGGTTGTGCCTTCATGAATAAGGTCATTAAGGTTTTGTTTTGCAATTATACAATATTCTACAGAATTTCACTGCTCATTTTATTGGCTTCTCCAATTTTGAGGTAATTTCAAGGACTTGAACGGTATGTGTGCTATATGGCTGTAAATCAGCAGCCTGCTTGTTCATTCCAAAATGCCATTAATCTCAGACTGTGCTGAGGCAAGTCTGTTGGCAGCTGTTGTGCTGTGCTCCCACTATCCCAAGAAGTCATTCAATTGCTGCCTGTATTGTCTTCCTCTGGCTTTGTTTGAAGGGCACTTTCTATATGGGCATTGATACCTTGCTTGGACATATTTGGTTGTAAAAGCAACCCTGAAATCTTAATTTCATGTGCTCATTAGAAAGCTGTGTGCATTTCATAATATTTTTGTCCCAGCTAGTCCGATTGTTCTCCCTTGTCAGCCTGAACTTTCTGTAATTTAAACAGGGCCTATTTCTTGTGGTATTGTTTCTTGTCCTGTCGTGTGTGCTGCTATATCCAGCTAACTCTACACCAAACAGGAGAGCCTTCCAATGGTGTTTCTGCATTTGCTGGGGCACCAGTGCCATGACCACTGGTGGGGGCACGATGCTTGTTGTAACTTCTTGTCAGGCTGAGCAAGACTCTGAACCCCGTGTCAGGCTTTACTGTAGTTGCCTTAACTCTGGCAAGCAGCCCACTGCTTACACTCAAAAGGTGTTGGCTAACAAGCTCTTAAATTCTAGCAGTATACTTTCTCAAAAATGATGGCCAAGAAACCCTTAGATTTTGTACAGCACACTTCACTAAGTTCTCAACTCCCACAAAAAGCTTCTCAAAAGCGCTGGCTAACAAGCCACAACACGTAACCAAAGGTGCTGGTTGGCAAGTCACAGCAGCACTGCTCAGGGCTGTTGGCTAAAAGCCACAGCAGCCTTCCACAGGCTTCCCACTCCCACAGCAAACTTCAGTACTGAGTAGAACATAACAGCAGAATACAACGGGAGAGAGATAAAGACAGAAAAAGGAAAGAACAAAGAGTATCAGCAGTCCTTAGATCCTGTATTGTTCCACCACATGGATAGTCTGGAGCTGGGAAAAACAATGCAAGTGAAAGAGAGGAAAACGAGAGGGAGGAGACCTGATCCCCTTCTGTGTTTTGTTAAACTGGTGCACACCTCTTAGCTTAAAATCGATTTTTCAGCTCAGCACAGCGCTGCCTCACCTCTGCAGGACCCTCTCCTCTGATCACATCTTTCCTCTCGTGACAGTGTCATGTTTGAGACAAACCATGCCAATGCCTGGTCCTGCTCTCCTAGACACACAAGAGCTCACTCTTGCTTAAGTATGGATGGACTGTAAAGCAGGAGGGCTTCAAAGGCACCCTCTGAATGAAATTTTGTCATTACATGCATCATGAAAGTTCATAATTATTTTCTTAACACTTCTTTTTTTGTGAGGTGGTCTTTTACTTAATAAAGTGTTTGCTCTTGCTCCCTGGCTCAGTCTGTACACAAAGTGTCCATTGCAAACAATGGGAAAGCAAATTTGGAGAAAAAGAGAGGTTGACATAAGTAACAGAAGATGACTTTCATAATTCCTTTTGGACTTCTGAAAAAAAAAGTCTTAAATACTGATTTGTTTTCTCCCTTTATTTTCTCTTGAAATCTGGCAATATAAAGGATACACTTGTAGAGATATCTTTAAAAATAAAATAGAGAAAGCTGAGTCAAGAGAGTTTCAAGAAACTTCATGAACTAGATGTCAAGTCAATTATGATATTTTTTCTTTTTTAAATAAGAGCTAGGCACAAACAGCTAATCTTTTTTCCCTCAGGGATTAAACTGAGGCAAGTAAGACAAACTATTCAGCATATTTGATCTTTGGTAACTTAAAGGATTGAAAACTAGACAAAACATCGTACAACTAATTATGTTCAAGGTAAAATTTTTGTTCTTGGGAAATGTATACTTTTTGGCCCAAATCCACATCAGCTGCTTCGGTGTTTCCAACCCTTCAACCCAACCTGTTACCACCGTAAAACAAACAGTTCTAGTGAATACTTCACCAATTTAGGTCCTCCCACTTGGATATCTGGACTGGGGTAGGACCATGCCTGTTGTGTGCTGCTCTCCTGGCATGGCCTTCCTGGTGGGTTTCCAGACATTGGTGCCCATCCGTGTGAATATGTGGCAAAGTTGTGATGTGACAGTGAAGGCCTGCTGTCCTGGTTGCTGTACAGTGCCAGACATATGCCTTGAGACTGGCAAAGAATCATTCTTGTGTCTCTGTGAGGAGTCAGTGTTTGGTACACTTTTGGAGCAGAGCTTTTTGTTTAGTTTACCCCAAATGGAATTTTTTTTTGCACATCCCAGCTGCTCTGTAATCCAAACCAATGAAGGAAATCACTTTAAAATCTCACTACTGCTGTGAACAAAACCAGTAGCATAGACACAGATTATTTTTATTAATCAATTTCCTTCCCTATTCTGGCTAACTAACCTGTCATTAATTTGTCTCAGCCCTTGATCTGCTCTGACAAGACAAATGACTTCTTAAATAACTTCTTATGAAAGGCTGGACCTTCACACTTTAAAGCTACATCTGCTCTTATCAAGACATAATCAAAGGCAAAACCAGATATTTTGGATATAAGTGGAACATTATTTCTCTTAAGAACACTCTTTAAAACTCTGTCTCTCTTTTGAAGTCTAGTGCGTTTGACTCCAAGGCTTCTTGCACATGAAGCAATTCACCTCTCTTGCTCTAAAGAGGAGCAGAAACTTATTTCTGCATAGGTAAGGTGCTATGACTCGCTTCTGCATAGACAAAACTCATAGTGCATCTGATTCAAGCTGTTAAGTTTTTGCTTTAGTACCAGTTGTTGAATCCAGCCTAAGTTGGATGGCTAACCCAGTACTGAGCTGTCATAGCAACCAGATCGTGTAATTTGTTCAGGGTGCTTATCCATTTTTTTCTTAAAGCCCAGTTAGGCTGTTTTTTTCCTCTCCTGGACAGGCTGATCTACAGCTTCACTGTTCTGTCAGCTGAGAGGCTTGTAACTTCCATAGTAAATTTATTTGCAGTGGCAGCTTTCTTTCTCCTAAATACCTTGCAGGTATTGATGTTTATGTGTAATATATTTATAGGGAGTAATCAGCTTTCCTCTGATCTTTGGTGTTTTTTAGTCTAAGTGAGTTGAATTTTTAGTCATCATTCGTATAGTATATTCTTTAGCCCTCAGACCTTTATTGGATTCCAGCTGACAATTCATCCCATATTTTATATTGTGAAATCCTTTTCCAACTCATTGCAGTTGGCCCTCACTCTTAACTACCCATAAAAACATAAAAAAAAAAACCTTGCAAAGTTATTTGTCAAGCCTTTTTTGGCTTGGCTTATTGGATTTTTACATTCAGTCTGACAGAATTTTATTTGGCCTTTTATTGTCCTCATTAAGACTACAACTTAAGAGGTTTTTTTGAAGGGCTGCTTCAAGTAATGTCTTGCAGTGGTAGTTAGCTGTTTTTGTTTTCCTTATACTTCCTCTGCATCACTCATTATATTCTGTGTACTGCCTACAAATATTTTGCCTTTTGGTTTGTCCGCTTGGAAGTTCCTTAATTGCAACTTCTTTATTTCCTATTTTTTTCCAATCAAGCAGTATTTTAGGGGATTTGTTGGCTTTGCTTTCTCCTTCATAAATGCTTAATTTAAGGGCTTTATGACTGCTGTTGAAAACTGGCTCTTTGGTAGGAAAATTTCAAATTATGAGGCCCTGTCAAATTAGTATTTGCTTATCTTGTGGGTTATGTGTTTATCTGCTCTCTTAAGAATTTAATAGTGGCTAAAGGTTTTATTCTGCAATCATGTACAACTTTGATATTTACTTGATTGTGTGGGACCATTTTCTGTCTTCTGACATAGTTTGCCTCATCTCTGGCAAATACATACTTGCCATATACATATTCTGTATAGCCAGTCACCACCTACAGCAGAATTAGAGAAATCAGGAGTAGTAGAACTGTACAGGGTGTTTGCTTCCATGTTCTGCTCAGGGCAGATATGTTTGAAATTTCTAGCTTTTTAAGAGTACCATCAGTGAGTCTTTCCTCTTCCCTCCACCCTGTACTCAAAATAGTGTCATGCAGATGAATATCTTCTGCTGGTAAGGATGTTTTCTGACAGCTACATTTTGTTTCCTGCTATTAATTTTAAATGTCTTCTTAAGTTGTGTTGTATCATGCATCTCCTGTGCTATTTTCTTTTTAGTATGGCATATTCTGAAATATGCCAGCTAAATATGCCCTGGTGACTTTATCAATTGCTGGCAAGTTCCTAGACTAGCTTAGATATTTTATTTTCTGATACTCTTCAATCTGACAGTACCTTTCTCATTGGTGTGGTGACCAAGTGACTGAATTTGATATGTTGGGATGGAGATTCTGCACATTTGATGAACATGTAGTTAAAATAAAGCCACCACCTTCTTGCACTTCCATGAAGAAAGAAGAAGGTGGTGCTGGAAAAGCCTCAGCAGAGGTAGGAAGTCCTGAGTGGCAGTGCTGCTGAGGTTTCTCACGTCACTGTTTCTTGCAGTCTGTCATGCTGTTCTCCTCTTGTCTCTGCTCTTGGCACCTGGTTGCTGTGAGGCTTGGTGAGACAGACCTTGGGAAACATCTCTGCTGCAGAGTTTGCCTTACAGATAATTCCCACAGAATGAGCACAGTCCCCTTTTCAGAGCTTGACTGAAAACACCTGCTTTGGCCGTCCTTGCTGACTTGTTTTGTAACACAAGCTATAGGAGCTCTCCAAATATTTTTGAAATATATCTGGTTGAGGAAAGCAGCTCTGCTTCAGTACTTGATATCAGCCTGATACCAGCATGGCATAGGTTTCTGATGGGTAATTATCTGTGCAGTTACAAAGTGCTGCTCATTTCTAGTCTTTATGTGTGTATTCCCAGTAGGAGGTGTGTCAATGATAAGCACAGGCAAATGTGACTCTATTTGCTATTCTGTTTCTCCCTACTGAGCTGTATTACACCAGGATTATCAAACTCTGTGGGCACAGGGTAACATTGACAGCTCCTGTTTGTCTGTCTGCTAGTGCTGAAAATATTTGTGAGTCACTTCTCCTCAGGACAGAGTAGTATGTCTAGCAAATGGCTTGTTTCACATGCCTTCCTCCTCCCCACCCCCCATACATTCTTTTATATTTAGTTGTAATGGAAATTATGTTATTTTCCTGTAGGAAGGTTATAAAACATTTCATGTTGTATCTCTTGATTAAAAGCAGTATTTTTGTATTTATTATTCCAAGAACTGTATTTTTGTGCACATCTTGTTAGTAATGCTATTATTCTTGCATTCATGACTGAGTAAAATATAAAAAATTCTGTGAATTGCAATAAAGAATGCTTGGTTGTTGATTCTTCTCCATCCAATGTTGCATTTTTTAAGTATAGTAAACAGCTTTCTTTCATTTTATTATGTGGCAATTTGTCTTGTTTCATACTTTGGAATGTTGGAATGTTTTGCCTTACAGTAGGCAAAATATATTACACAATGCTATTGTTCTTATCAGCCAAGAATCTTAAATTAAGATTTATTCCGTGAATTTAGCAAGAATCACTTTGTACTTATACATAATGGAATTATATAATGCTATTGGTTGATGTTATTTTATTAGTCTCTAATTCTAAATTAAAACCTTGATTTTCTGAAACAGAACAGACTTAGTGAATGCTGCTGTGAGGTTTTTTGCATTACTGTTATTGAGAATAGCAGTTTCATTTTAAGATTTGTCTGATGTCAATATTAGCATTTCTTTTGCTGTTTCCTGAATATTTTAGGGAACAGCCTTCCTTTCCTGAACTATTGCCCTATTTTTGTGCCCCTTTGTTTTAGTTATTAATTATTAATTAGATTAGTTATTAATTTTTAGAATTCCTGAAATGCTGCCTTTATATATGTTTTCACTCTATGAATATATTCTCTGTATATGTTTAATCTTGCCATTATCATTTGACTATCTGAAATTTTATTATCCCAAAACTATTACTAAATTTATAATTTTTCACTTGTTTATCTTTTAAACCACAAGTGAACCAAGTTTTAATTTTCCTTTTTTATTTTTCGGAACTCTGATATTTTTGTGAACTGTAGCTTTTCCCAAGACCCAGTAAAGTATGCTCAAAAATTTTTCAAATACCAGTTACTATCTCTAGGCAAATGTTTGTTTTAAATTGATTATAATCCTTGTTGTTTCCACACCTGTGAAACCATTTCTTAAAATGAGTAAAGTTTTGTGTGTGTTTGTGTGTCAGTGTATAGATATAGATACACTATATATGAGATTTAGTCTTGATGCAATTACAGCTTCTTGCAGTTTAGTTGTTATCAGCTGCATCCCTGTAATTATAAACTTTTTTTTTTTGTTTAATTATTATCTCTTCTTTTGTCAAATGATATGTAATTTACTCAAGTTGGATCCAGCAATTCTTGATTTGAGAAATAACTGCGTAAGATTTTTAGGGTATCCAAAGATTCTTTAACACTGAAAATTCAGAAGAAAGTGCCATGTGACAAATATGGCTCACACTCTATATTTAGTCTGGTTCTAGTCTTCTGTCAAACTCCTTTATTTTTTTTTGGCTATTATTGTTCTTTGATCTGTTACCTTTCTTTCCTTGATTGTAAATTCCCATCTTTCAACATATATCACTAACTTTATTTCTAGTGTGCTTCATATATTGAATAACATACTTAACATTAAGAACATAAGAGCTTTTCTGGATCTATGCCCTAGTTTCTGCTGCCTTCCCTTTTTTATGATCACTTTTATCTTGTGTTTCGCTTTCTTATCATTCATTCTTCTTTTTATGTTGCTTCCTTGCCTTTTCTACACATCCCACAACTCTCATGCAATTTTCTTTCTTGGCTTCTCTTTTTTCCCAGTCCTCCTTTTTCAGTCTTTTACATCTCTACTCACAGTTAATAGCTCTAAATAATGATTTACATTATCAAGGTTGCCATTCTTGACTCTGTGTTCATTTAGTGCCATATTAGTATCAAAACTGCTTACCTCGAGAAAGTATCTGTTCTACTGAACATATACATACCACTGGAACCATCAGGAATGCAGTCAGTAACACTCTTTCCCCCCACCTTGTTTGTATTTCTCATATAACTTCTGGATTACAGTACTGGAATTAAGTAAATTGTGACTGTGGTAAATGGTCACATTTTTCAGCCTGTTCCCTTTGCCTTCAGGGAAGTGCTGATACTGCTATCTTAGAAAAAGCAGTCAGTGCTGGCAAGAAGAAACACTACAAATGAAATTAAGCACTAAGACAAAATACTTCCACTATTCTGCATTGTCTGTGTTCTGTATTGTCTGTGATACTTGCAAAATCACTGTCAGTTTTGAACTTGAAACTGTGAACCTTAACCTGTCTGGTAAATGAGAACATTGACATTACTTCCTACTTGATGAATACTTGCTTTGCTTCTCTTCCTTCCTTCCTTCCTCCCATCCTCATAATAGAGATATTCTGTTCATACTGAAATGACTGTTGAATTGAAATAGCAAAATAACTTACCTCTAAGTTGCCTTCTAACTCTGAAGCATATTAGCCTGTTCTGGGTGTACATGAGAGATGGTTTCAGCAATTTTCTTCATTATTGCTTGGCAACCAGAACGGGCAAGTTGATTTTCCGTTCTGTTGATGATATGTATTTGAAGGAACAACTTTCTTGTCTTAGCTGACAGCCTATGTGGTAAAGAAACCTCCCCTGTATGTGTTATGTTTTGTGTTGGATCTGTGGGTCAGTTTATAAGGCAATGTGAAGCCTAAAGATGACACCCTCCATCTTGGTGAAGGATTTCTTGGTTTAGTGGCAAGCCCACAGAATGTTACCATAGCAAATGCTTATGGAGACTACTTGAAGCAATGTTGCTTGTCTTTGGAGCCTTCTTTGTCCTGGAAGCAGGGGAAATGAAGGAAGAATTCACCACTGGCTGAGCTGAACTGTTCCTAGTGCAGCTGTAAAGATGCTCTGGTGGTACATGCTGTGGTTTGGCTCAGGCTGGAAGGCACATTCAGCTGTGCTGCTGAAAGATGTAATCCACAGGCTCCACAGGCTGAACCATTGCTAGTTGTGTGTTTCCACACTATTTCCCATCAAGAAAAAGTCACCTAGTTACCAGGCAGCTGGCAGTTACCACTCAGTGCCTGGTTCAGAAGGAAACTCTTTAGTCCCTTTGCTGGTGGACTTTCTACTGGCTGACAGTCACTACATTTTTCCTCTTGTTTATTTCCTTCTCATCGTTGTTCTTTGTTTTACTTTTTGCTCTCTCTCTCTTCTTTTTTTCAGGCCTTACCTTCTTCACTGTCCCTCCATGTTCCATGTACCATCACAGGCGGTGACAGTCCTGACTGAAACTGCACTGTCTGTCCTGTGTGGTAGCTCCCTGAATGTGTGCTGCTCCCTGATTCCTTCATGGATAGCCCTCATCCCTCTTGCTGACAGGGTCTGCTGAAGGCAGGGACTGCTGGGAGGTCTCCTCAGATCCTGCAGCTACCAGCTCCATCACATCCACAACTCTTGTGAGTGGCAGGAAGGTTTGTTTGCCCGTGTTGTCTTGAGAAGGGAGGAGAAGTGTAACCAGAGCAGTGATATCTTCAGATGTTGTAGAAGTCTCTGACTATTTTCTCTGTGTTGAATGGTTTAGGAAACTTTGATTAATTTCATGAGTTAATAATGGTTTTGGTTCCAAAAGTGCTTTCAGAGAGTACAAAAGTCAAAAGCATAATTCAGATAAATTTGACAGCTTTCAATTTCTGCAGCTTATTCTCACTTCAAAATAAGTAAAACTGCCACAAAATCTGTGAGGAAGAGGTGAATCACAAAGCTGCAGTTTTTGTAATTACCTTTGAAGTATCTTGGTTCTTTTTTCCCTTTGGAGGACTGTTGATTCCTTTGAGTCTGAACAAATACCATGAAAAACTTAGGCTTCATTCTTTCATGAATCTCTTAATATGTGTGTACATATATATATACCCGCATACATATATATATCTATACAAGTGCATATGTACGTGTGCGTGCACATACACACAGACACATATTTAAATATTCTTGTCTGTAATGATGATGCCATAAGCACAGACTAATATCATATATCAAGAAGTTAATTTTGGAGAGATGCTACTTGTCTCTGTCATGGTTTGGGGGTGGTACTCATCAATTTAGTGCTCCTACTGAGACTCTCCAAACCATGTGCTGCTTTTCTCTTCCCCCTTCCTGTTTCCCTGTGGCTGGCTGGAGATGAGAATTGGGAATACAAAAGGTAAAGATCACAGGCTGAGATAGGAACAATTTACTGGAAACAGCAATGAGATAAGACAGCAAACAGTAACAGCAACACTACTAATGACAGAGGGTACAAGAAATGAGTGATTCACATGAACCCCTTGACAACAGGTTCACCTCCTCACTGCTCCTTCTGCTGTGCTGTGTTAATCCCAGAAGGGAGCCTCTCCCCTATCCCTGGGAAATGATGAGAGGTCATATAGAATACCTCTGTGTCTTAGCCTTGTCACCTCCTGGCTACTGCAAAAATTAACCCTGTCCTGGTTAGGACCAGGACAGGCTCCTTCTCCCTTGCTCTCCTCTCAACATCTTTCCTTTCAGACCTGAAACTCTGTTTTGGTTTTGCTCTGAAAAGTATAGCTATACTCAAATTATGTTGTTTCTCAAATTGGTATTTAGTGTAGATAGTGTAGATTTCTGTGTGTCTTTTTTTTTTTTTTATAAGGTTATTAAAGGGCTTCCCTGCCACCTTTCAATAGAATTTTTCCTGCTTATGAGTTAGAAAAACAATAAAGACACTCATGCACACATAAGCTTTTTCAGATTATTCTTACATGGGTAGAGAAGAGTGTGTAATCTTTTACCTGAATGGCTTTTTAAAAATTTCGTAATAGCTTGTTTCTTGTAAAGATAGCTGGAGACTGAATGTTGTTGGATATAAAGACATGAAGTATTTAGAAAATCTGTCAAAAGAGACACATGCTTTCTTTATACATATTTTACTTCTAAGTGAGCCTGCCACAACTGAAAAAATTTGAAATAACAAGAATTAAACCAACCCTTAAGTTATAGGAGAGCTCCAGGAGAACATCTGGCTTAGTCTAAACCAAAGAAAACCAGCCTTATAAATGGTGGTGGTTTATTAATTTCTGTATATGAATAATAGTTCCTTAATAGGAATGTCCTTGAGATAGCAGGTGAAAACATATTAAGGTCAGAAGCTTATGAAAAAGATGCAAGTATTTAAGAAGGAGATAATTAACAATAGGAAAATATGTAATTCTCTAGGTAACTTTCAAGGAAGAGATTTCCTATTAGAAAATCCACTCGGTCACACCAGTCATTGTGTTAGGGTATAGTATAGTTTATGAAAGGGAGCAGTGTTTAGGAAGAAGGTAAATTGTCTGAATGAAGTATAGGACTAGGAACTGAATTTTCCTGGTCGTTTTCACATGCACAGGTGAAAGAGCTTTGCATAGCTCTTGTTCTCTACTACTTGTTCTCTACTGCTCTTGACCCATTGTCCGCTCACTCTGATTCTAACTCTGCTGGTAACTGTGGGATTCCCAGGAGCATTTCTCATCGTGACTTCTTAGGTAGATAGAGTAGTGTCAGATAGCTGTGATATAAAATTTATTAATGAGTATTGACATATTTCTTGAAATTTTCATGCTGGTATTGCTATAGTAATACGAAGCCTTGTTTTAAGAATATTACTGGACACGTCTTTCTATTAATAGACACATCCTCGAATCTTTTAACATTATGTCTTCAGTTTATTGTTGGCTTTAAAAGTCTGTCTACTTTTTAAAAGATTTCTAGTTCTTTGCAAAACAGCTTCTGCATCAATCTTCTCAGATTAAAACAACCTGTAGATACCTTGTGAATTTTTTTATTTCCAGATGTTTTCTCTTGGGGTTTTATTACCTTCTCCTGTCTTGCCTTAGCAACATCTTTTACTAAAGGAAAAAAGCACAATGCCTTCTGTAGTGTCACCGTGATTGAATCAGAAACAGAATTTACTTGCAAGGGATTTTAGGTTTTTAGTTTCACTGTTCCTATTATTATCCTGAATTTATTATCTGCTATTTAATAGTGTGTATCAGATGGATCTACAGATTTTTAATCTATTTTTTCCAATGCTGGTATTGTAACCTTACCTGGAATTAGGAAGTGGGATAGTCAGCTGTGTGTAGTAGGATCTCTGGGTCTGGGTTGGATGAAGAAAATATTCCCGTTAATATTTTGCATAATTGCATATTATGGACTGCAATCTTCAGAGAAATCACTTTCCAAAGTTTCTGAGAAAATTCATTGTGTTCTCATTATGCTGCTGAGGAATTCTAAGAATTACAGTCTCAATTTTGGCATCAACTCCCTTAATTCTGGAGGCCAGGGGGTGCTATAGCTATATGCATTATAATCTATGTAGGTTTAGTAGTCAATATGAAGCCTACTGTCTTTTTTTCTATTTTGTTGCAGTTCTGAATTCTGAGTGTGCTTTTTCTTAAAGAATTATTCTAGTGGCATGTATACGTGTGCCTGCACTGATATCTAGTATAACTTGGGTGTATATGTATCTTACCTGAGGCAATGCAAAAATGAGGCTCAGGCCTGGAAGTTTGGTTCTGGGAGATGATGGATTATATATAGATTATATATAGATTATACTATAATTATATGATTTATTTTCTTAGGAGAAATAACTTTCAGCATGGAATGAAATGGGGGAGACCTCTACCCCCTTGGTGGTCAGAGTCATTGGTGTGGACAACAGAGGAAAATGCAGATAAGCCCCACATTTAAAGATATGTGTCAATAAAATACATGAATATCTTTATGTGCACTTTGATGTTCTTTTCACAGTTGGAAGATTTTGAAAGAATAATTTTCTTAATCTAATCTTTACTACTTGAAGAGAAATTTTATTACATTTAAATATTAGGCAAGGTTAAATGATTTGAACTATGTATTCTCAGAATCAGTTAGTTAATAAAGCAGTTGTTATTCCTTTCCTCCTGCTCTAACCATTCACATACATAGGCAGCTAGGTAGTGTGTGAGCCTAATCAGTTTTTTATAAAGTAATAAGATAGCATACACAAATGTTCACATAGCCTGAGTGCAGAGGAGACATCAGTAAGCTCACACAGAGCACGTCATATCTGTTTTTATTTGTGTGTTAGAATCTTTGATGAACTAATAATTAATTAGAGGATTTGTAGGTGGCAAGACCTGGGCCAAGTTTGTAGTTTTTTTTTTTCCAAAAGCCCATTTTCCCAGAAGTGGTTATTTGAGATAACAAAAATTAAATCCTGGTCCTCTGGGTTTTAAGAACCTTTTTATCATGATTTCCAATTTCCTTTTCTCATATGCCACATTATTTTACTGAATGTTAAAATGCAATACAACTGATTTGAAAAGGAGGTCGTTAAAATAATAATTTCTTTATTTTCCACTGCTAATACTGCAGGACTAAATCTATGTATCATTGCTATCTTCAAGGCAGCTTATGAACATATTCTGCAGACATATAATGCCTGCTAGCTTTTTGTGTATACAGTTGTGCACATCTATATGTATCTACCCAGAGACTTTCACAATTTTTTTCTTCCTAAGGGGACTTTGTTAGACTTGTATGTCTTTTTTTGGTGCAGTTTGTAGCTGACTTTGTATTTAAAAAATAATAAAAATTAGTTGCTGATGCCTGTTTAAAGATGAGCAAACTACAGGCAAAAAGGCTATGGGCACAGTTTATGGATATTGACATTTCATGAAAATAAGTAAGGCAGTGATTTCACTTTATGAACAGTCTATTAGCAATATTTACTTGGGACATTTTGGCTGATTCTCATAGAGTTACTGTCACCCCTTCTGCAGAGCAGACTTGCTGGCTTGTTGAACTGTACTGTAATCTAGATCAGGGAACACATCTAAAAAAACTTAGTAACTGTGAGAGCTGTGTGTGTGTGAGCATTTTAATCTTGGATCAGAAAACCGTGAAACCTGCCAGCAGTACTTCTGATCCCACCGAAGCAGTGGCTTAGGTTTAGAAAGGAACTACTGGGAAATGGAAGGCCAAAAACCCTGTAAGTCATAAAAGCAGCATTGTGGAAAGGAAATATATTATCAAAATTCCTCCTTTTTTGCGCCCATTGAAGACCATGGGTCTGAGAGCATTGTCCAAACACCTCCTGAGCTCTGTCACATTGCTGCTGTGACCGCTGCCCTGAGGAGCCTGTTCCAGTGCCCAACCACCCTCTGGGTGAAGAACCTTTTCCTGATATCCAACTTAAACCTCCCCTGAAACAACTCCAGGCCATTCCTTGGGTCTGGTCACTGTCAGCACAGAGCAGAGATCAATGCCAGCCCCTTCTCTTCCCCTCATGAGGAAGCTGTGACTGCAGTGAGGTCTTCTCCTGGCTGAACAGACCAAGTGACCTGGGCTGGCTTCTCCTCAAGGCCCTTCTCCAGCTGGAGCTGCTTCCAGGGCTGACCAGGAGTTGATAAATCCCACAGTAAGGGTCCTCCAGCTCAGGGCACTGAGACTGCCCTCGGTTGTCTCAGTCATTGGTGTTGACAACAGAGGCAAAGAATGTGTTTAACATTTCTGCCTTGTCCCTGTTTGTGAGGTGACCATGCTCATCCTGTAACAGATCAATGCTATTTTTACACTACCTGTTGCCATTAATATGTTTGAATACACTTTTTATTGTCTCCCACAGTTCTGTTCAGACGAACTTTGGTGGCATGAATTTCCTCATTACACTGTCAAGCACTGTCTTTGTATTCTTCCCATGTCACTTGACCTTGCTTCCACTGGGCATACACCTTATTTTTGTCCTTATTTTCAAGAGAAGATTCCTGTTTAGCCAAGCTGGGCTTCTGCCCTCACCTGCCTGAATTCTTACATTTGGGAATTGGCTGCTCCTGTGCCCTTAGGAGGTGATGTTTAAAATGTGACTAGCACTGATGGACCATAGCACCTGCAAAAAAACGTTTATCCAGGGGCTCATCCCACCAGGTTTCACTTATACCACTGATGTCAAACCTTTTGGGACTGGGCCAAAGACTCAGCTACTCTTTTTTGTTCCTCATGCTGCCTGCATCAGTGTAGAAATATTTCAGGTGTGCTACATGGTAGCCAGCACCTCCTGAAGCAGATTGAGCATTAGTGCTCAGTTCCTCAAGTTTTGGCTCACCATAAAGGTGTAATACTTCTGTAAGTAGAGTCCTAGAGATAACTTTAGTAGTGATGGTAAAAATGGTTATGGAAATATTTTGACTCAGAGCCGTTACCTAAGGTTAGGGAGATTTTTTCTGATGATCTGTATAGAAATTGTATGTGTCTGACTTGACTGGTCATATTCATGTAAAAGTGGTTTCTAGTGGCCAGATTCTGACCTGTGATGTTTGTGCATATCCTTTTTCCCTGAAGGCAATTGGTATTAATGTAACTGTCTTTAGTCTGACATATATCCAAAATGTTTTTTTTTTTTTTATTTTGAGGAGTCAACTTCAAGTCATCATCAGCTTATCTAAAATCTATTATCTACTGTTATTTGTTACCATATGTATTTGAACACAGTACATTATAAATGCAGTCCTTTCCTGGAGAACTGACCTTCATCATCTGGCAATGTCAGCAGTTTGAAGGCATTTTTTCTTTTTGTCATGGTTTGATTCAGGAAGAGAAGTGGGAAACTAGACAGAGCAGTTTCAAATAAATACTTGGTGACCATAAGCTTTTTCAACTGCAAGTTAAGAGGAAGTTCTTTTTTTTTAAGAAAAAGCTTTCTTTGCTGTGTTTTTTTCTAAAAGTTTGCTTGCCTTCCTTTTTCCCTCTTGACATTTATTTTTGGAATGCTGTTTTTACGAGAATAAAGAAAGTTTTTTTCTCTTTTTAGTCATGCAATTTGATACTTTATGGCAGATATCACAACACTCCTTAGTGTGTTAGACAATGTCTATTGGCACGTGTTCAGCATGTTGCCTGAGAAACAATGTGTTTTCTCAATTGACATTAAGGTATTATTTCAGCAGTGAGACTGTATTTTAGTAAAACAAAGTATGTATTAGACACTTGATTCCTTACTGCTAATGAGAAAGATGCTTTTAATTACTTTTTCAGTAATGTGTTCATCAGATAAATACTCAGCATCAAAGCGGAAATATGAATACTACAAAATTACAAGAACTACTAATTCATTGTTAGTTGAGCTTTATTGTTTATGGAGAGTAGAGTAAAATTTAATGACATGATTGCATGGTATTTCTTGTAAAATTTCTTTTTCTGGCACAAAATACAAGAAGCATAACTGATGAACATCCATTCCATGTTTCATCATCATTGTGTAATACATGGTGAAGTCCTTATTTTAAATATTGCTGTCAAAACATTATGGATATTAATAAATTTATTAATTTTTTTAAAGTATTTTTGTGGTTTAATATAAGACACCATTTCAAAACCACTGAGGACAAGAGAGAAATATTATTTCTAGTTTAGAGATCATGGATGGGATAAAAATTAGATTAGTAGAATTTAGTCTTTTGAGACCATATTTTTCTCAGCACTTAGAATTATAAAGCACATTAAATATTCATATTTAACCCTGAGCCTGAAGTGTCAATCTTAACTTCACCTCTGATGTACATAGGCAGTTAAAACTTAAAATTGAGTGTATTTAAAGTAAGGTGACAAAATAATTTGAGAGATATTACTCTTGACATTCCAAGGCTGATATTTTTATCATCTGTCAAGTTGTAAATATGTTGATTATATACTGGCAAAGACAGTATCTGTTATTTGCAAAAAAAAAAAAAAAAAAAAAGGGTTAACTACAGTCTGTCTTCAGTTCTATGCTAAGATTTAGACCACATTTTGAAGGAAGGAGGCATTAAAAACTAGGTGATAAAGAAAAAATGAGTTAAAATGAAACCAAAAGTTTATTGTGTACAGTAATTTGATTATTGCTTTGCTAATATATTTTCCAGACTAAGAAAACCCAATTGGTTTGATCAACATTACTTGAACCACTTGGGTAAAAATGACAGGAAAAACTATTAACTAGACAAGTGAAGATTAAAATCCCTAAAGCATAAGGTCTGGAGTAACTGAATTGTACAGTTTACTCAATTGTAAAACAGAATTGTAATGCTGTAAAATGAAAGGCAAGTTATATTATCAATTGTCCCTATAAAATGAGATCTCCCTGCCTGAAGTCAACTAAAGAATACTTCAAGTCTGGTATCCCTAGATATGTCTAGGTGTTTGTAGGCATACATCAATGTACTAGTTGTTAATTGTGTGGTTATTAATGGATACCATTAGTGCAGCTGTAATCGAGTCAATATGCTGAGGTGTTTCAGCGGATATTTGAGTACAAAAAAATATGGATATACTGCAGTTGGTCCAGCAAAGGGCTACAGAGGTGATTCAGGGCCTGGGGGATCTAAGGGGCAGAAAAAACTGTGTCTGTTCAGCCTGGAGTGAAGTGTGAGGAGTTCTGTCAGTGTGTATGAGTACCTGATGGGAGGCAGCAGGAGCTGGTGGACACAGACTAAAACACGAGAAATTCTACATAAATATAGGAAAAAACGTTCCTTACAGTAAGGGAGGAGTCAAGCATTGCAACGGGCTGCCCAGCTTTGTGGTGGAGTCTCCACCCTTGGAGATATTAAAAATCTGGCTCTGCACAGTATAAGCAACATGCTCTGGCTGCCCCTGCTTGAGCAGGGGGGTTGAACAAATGAATCTCTCAAGGTCTCTGCCCCTTTAGTGACTCCCATATCCTAGGATGTAGAGAAATACCTGTTCAACTGTATAACGTTCTGTATTATATTTTATATAATTTTTGTTCAGGTCACACATGTGCTAGAAAATTGGTTTGAACTAGAAGATGAGGAAAAAATGTATGAACTGTAATTTGAAAGGAAGAAATCTGGAAGAGGCATGAGAGATATGACAGAATACTCTGAATCAAGGACTGCAATCTTCAGGTAATGGATAGTGCTATTTAAGCTAAAAGACAGTAACCAAGATGAAAGCTGATATGAATGTAGAGGTTCTTAAAATATGTGCAATAAGATTCAAGAATCATTTTCCTCTCAGACTGAGAGATTTTAGCTGGTAAGAGCTATCTAATTTGATCAAAATGAAGTAAAACTTCACAGAAAAGCTGAAGATCCTTGTAACTTACAGCTCAAACTCCACTGTTTTGAACTCTGCTTGAGAATGCTGAAGTATTTGAAATGGTCAGTAAAAGGACAATGTATGTACTTTTCTCAGTGTTGTCCTTGGGAACATCACAGATTATCCATGGAAAAACTTATCCTGTGTACAGCACAGCAAATCACTGCAATAAATTTTATCCCACAGTGTTTTAAGAAGCTGAAAATATGAAAAGAGCTGTTGCACAACCTTAATTAATGGTAGTGTCACTAGGCTTTCTATAATGCAGTTCTATTATGCGTCTTAAATCAAATAGTAATATTTTGTTTGAGCCAGATGCATAACTGTATGAAGTGGTAAGGATTGCAGTATGCAGCAGGATAGAACTATTTCGTGTGTCTCACTACTGTTCAGGACACATGAGGAAAATAATTAAGTTTATTAGAAGGACTTTTGGTTAGCTAAACGTTTGTGCTTGATGGGATTTGCATAAACAGATATGAACTTAGAATGATTCTCTGCACATGATAATATTTGCCTGTTAACATTCCAAGACAATGTGCTGAATCTGGGTCAATTCTGGTGCACTCTAACCAAGTGGTGTGGAAAAGAAAAAGGCACTTTTACACTTTTCCCCTTTTCTTCTTTTGTACCGAGACTGTGCAGCCTCTGGACAGACCTTGGCTGTTTGCACATTTTGAGCAGCACAGCCTAGTTAGAGCACACAGCAGTAGTTGGGAGTCCATGGGATAAGACACTGAATAAGTGAAAGTTGTATTGTGGCTTCTTATTTCTACACATGTGCTGGAGCCTTTGCTACTGAACAAGCTCAAAGATAATAATGCACCTTCCCTCCTTTTAGCCCAACTGTTGCTAGCTGGGGGAAGGGTAAGAACCACGAGAGAAGGAAAAGCAAATGTATGTGCTCCCTCTAATACTCTCCCTGCCTTTAGTTAATTTAGGGATTTAAGGAACTAGGTCAGGCTTTTGAGTATTTAGTGAATTTCAGTGGATTGAGTTTCTCAGATTTCTCTGTGTCCCTCAGAATCCAAGTAAATTTAGAACATCTGGAAAATAATTTAGCAGTGAGCTCTCTGTTATATGAAAAAATATCTCTGGCTGTCTTGAATCTGGCTGTCAGTGGCTTCATTTCATGCCCTGTGGTTCTTGTACTTGTAAAGAGTTAAAATTCACCCATTTTCTTCATGTCATTCATGATATGCCTGATCTCTGTCATACTCCTTCTAATGTACCTCTTTTAATTAAAGAGTGCAATCCCAGTGTACTTTATCCTTCATCCTTTGTCCAAAGGAAACATTCTGCCTGTTCTCCCGACCTTTTGTCATCCTTGTTTATCTTAAACCTTTTGTGTCCTTGCATACACTGCTTAGGAGGAAGGGGCAAAACCTGCAAATGGTATTCCAGGTATAGAAAAAACACAGATTTTTGACAGAATTCTTTGTTGACCATTTTCCAATCATAATGTATGAAATTAAATTTGAGAGTGCACCACTCATTATTATTGCTTAATTGTTTCATTCGGGAGATTTTTAGCTGTCCTGAATGGAGAGAATCTGCCTCTGGCAATTTTTTTTTTTTTTATTCACTGTTTCATATCTTTCTATAGCCTGTTCTACACCCAGCAGCATTTCAGACAGATCTTTTCCTGAGTTTCTCACAAAGCAAGTTTGTGCTTCCTTTACCAACTGTCTAGTTATTCCATGTGGTTCTGCAAAGGACTGCTCTTCTTGCTCTACTTGCTGGTTTTTGTGCCCTGATCTTCAGCTAGCCCTTGGCAGGTGTCTGCTCTGGTTTTGTCTCAAAAACAATGTAGTGCAAGATTTGCTTTAGCTGTTTCTCAATCACTTTTTTTGGCCTGCCTTACAGTGTGCTTGCACCTAATCTCCTATGGCTCATCAGACTTTCTGTTTTCTTCCTTTAGACACGACTTCAGCCTTTGGAGTTTGTTTTCTTGCGTATAATCTACTCCCTTTACTTCCTAGCTTCTCTCTGCCCTTTCTCAAGCCTTTCCTCAAGTGGCTCTGTTCCTGTGATGGTGTCCTCAAGAAGCCACTTCTAAGGATTTAGTTATCTCAGCTCTCCCTGTGTGTTTTTTAACTCTTTATTTTTATGTTCTCTTGGATCTGAGGGCATTGTGGTGGGTATTTAGAATTTCATGCCTCTGCAGAGATGCTGTCTGTAGGCATGCAATGGTTGCTGTTCTACATGGACTGTGCAAGATTTTTGAACCAAGTCATGCACTGCATCTTTTATTGAGGACTATGTAACTATTTGCTCCATGAAACAATTATTAAAAGTGTCCTTTAAATGGGAGTTGTATTATAGCCTGATACATTTTCTGTACCTACACAGAGATAGTCAAAATCTGACATTATTGTCATATTTCCTGCAAGTGCTGCCTCACATCACATCAGAGACTATGTCACCATTCCAATAGCAGACTCCCATTCATGCTTTTTGTGTAGGCTTAATATTTCAAGCCCTAGAGTCTACAACTTTTTGAGGTGCTTAGCTCATCTATTTGTTTTCATTAGGATCTCTTTAACCTACAGAAGTACCCTATCTGCTTCTGATAAAGCTTTACTCTTTCCTGTGTATCAGGGATTATTCATTAGTTTCCAATATGCCCAGGGTGTCTGTGTCTTAATTTTGGGCTAGATATAGCAGTGCTGTCATCATATTTTTTATGCCTTCCAGTATTCATGTGGAAGCATGTGTACCAATATTTTTGTTCTTTTGGCACTCTGTTTAAAATGACATCTTGTTTTCTTTTTCACCCGTTTGACAACTCCTGTCCTCTGATACAGATTGTGCTGAATTTTCTCTTTGTCATCTGTAATAGAGATATTACATTATATGGTAGGGTATCTTTTCTCACATTGGTATTTTCTTACATTTTTTTTTTGTTGAAAAGCTTTCTGGTGATATTTTTTCTTAGTTTTAAGCATCAGTTGATTGGTTCCTGCTTTCTTCAGCTGAAGATTCCTTTATTTTGATGAAGCAGCCTCAATTTCTAATGATTCTGTGTTGCTGTTAATTAAGGATTAGATGTAGGAACGGTGGTAATAAGACACACAGCAACATTGGTCTCCTCTCAAAATAGGAAAGGGACGAGTTTATTGTAACACTCACTCGCTAACCTAAGAACAGAACACAGCCCATTGGTCAGAGCAAGCAACACCTATTGCAAGATGTTCTTACTGTAAACAATACCATTTCTCAAATTCTGTAAATAATAGCAGGTGCATCTTTGTTTGAGATTCTTTCCTTTCTGTTTTTCTCCAAGCTTATGAGAAAGCCTGTACTTCTCAGGCAGTCCATAGGAAAGCTCTACTGTTTTCACACTTTCCCAGGCTGTGTATCCACAAGTCCCCTTTCTTTACTTAAAAGAAAAAAGAGAAAAAAGAGAAGTGTTTGTGATCCCATGCCAGGCCCTCGCAGGGGAGAATAAACACAGCTCAAGTGACCTGAGGATACCCTGAGCACCCAAGAAATTTGTGTTCCTGTTGGTCTTTCTTACAAGAGGCTGCAGAATATTTTTTAAAATAAAATTATGAAATCTACTATAGCTAATACAATAGTAAACTCTACCATAAAACCAACACCTCTTAACTAAAATATCTTACCATACATTAATGAAATCTATCTAAAACAGAATACAACTCATGAATCAACTCTGTTGTCCTTTGAGCAGCCTGCTGCTCAAAGCAGCAGACTGCCCCTTTCCCTGGATGTCCAGTATGCTGTAATTCTGCACCTTGGTTCTTTGTTTCTGCCATATCCTAAGGTAGGTGTAAATCTTAGTACTCCACTTCTCATTCTAATTCTGAGCAGAATACTGTGAGCACTCAGAAAATGCCACCTCTGAAATCCTGGTCCTCTACTGGTTTCATAGGACCCTATATTTTTCCGTCTCAACTCAGCTATTCCTTAGGGTCGTGCATTATATGCCTGTATCAGGAACAGTGTGGCCAGCAGGAGCAGGGAGGTCATTCTCCCCCTGTACTTGGCACTGATGAGGTCACACCTTGAATGCTGTGTCCAGTTCTGAGCCCTTCAGTTTAGGAAGGACATTGAGATGCTTGAGCATGTCCAGAGGAGGACACAAGGTTAGTGAGGGGCTTGGAACACAAACCCTGTGAGGAATGGCTGAGGGAGCTGGGAGTGTTTAGCCTGGAGAAAAGGAGACTCAGGGGTGACCTTATCACTCGCTATAACTTCCTGAAAGGTGCTTGTAGTCATATGGGGGTTGGTCTCGTTCTCCATGCAACAACTGATAGAACGGGAGGACACAGTCTTAAACTGTGCCAAGGAAAATAAATATAGGCTGGATGTTAGGAAAAGGTTTATGGAAGGAGTGATCAAGTATTAGAACTGTCCACCAGAGGAGGTGGTGGAGTCACTATCACTGGATGTGTTTAAAAAAAGACTGGATGTGGCACTCGGTGCCATGGTTTAGTTGAGGTGTTAGGGCATAGGTTGGACTCGATGATCTTGAAGGTCTCTTCCAACCTATAGTTATTCTGTGATTCGGTGTGTGATCTGCATAAAAATATACAGGAGTGTTTCCTAACCACCTTCTATCTCAGACATACAGCTCTGAATTTCCATGGATCTCTGACTTAGGAGAGATGTTTAAAAAAAACACAACAAAACAACCTTTTCTCTTCCTCCTTATTCTCTCATAAGCACAGACAGCAAATGTCCACTCACCTTTTAGCATCTTGCAGGAGAGTGATAGCACGCTTTTCAGCATGGGTGTTCTCATTCTGAAGTGCTCTCTTCTTTTCCTACATGTATACTGCCAGAAACTTGTTGGTAGCAAAATCATCTTATTACTGCATGAACATCTCAGATTTTACCACAGTTCACAGAGGATTATGATAATTTAGGAAAGAAGAAGCTGGCAAAGGGCCTGAAGAATAAAATGAAAGTCTGCTACTTAGGCAGACAAAGTCAGAAGAACACCTACAGAGAGAAAATGGAATTATACCACCAAAAGCTAACTTGATTAATATTTAACTATTCTTAGTGATCTAATTAATCTTGATCCATTTAAAAGCTAGAAGTAAAAATCATGTCTTTCTTTTAACCTTTAGTAACCAAATACAAAACAGTAATCAGGTTTCTTCCCAGTATTATCAATATGTCATTTTTTCACTATCGCCTGATACATAGCAACTGTCTTCTTTTTTCATAACTCTTCAGTGAAAATAATTTGCCCAAGCTTCTTTCTGAATTCTAGGTAGTTATACAACTAGATATTCAGCACTGACAGATGAAAAAATATACATTTTTAGCATCATTTCCACCACTCTTACTCATGCAAATAACTTTCATCCCTGATGTAATGATTAATGGGAAGGAATCTATGTGGGTCCCTCTTGTGAGAACCTGTGGGATAATGGGAAGTTTGCTGTGTGCTCCTGAGTACCCTGAAGTGTTATCTGTGGGAAGGGTATCTCTGGTCTGTCATTTTTCTCAATCCATTTTCTCTTTGTTTTCATTTATATGATGCAGTAACTTCCTATTTTCCAGGGAGAAGGTATAACTCTTGTACTAACTCTCCTCCCTTGCTCTCTTCTCCCCTTCTTATTGTGGATGAGGAAAATATTGCTTGGGTAAAACTAAATAGATTTATCAGACCCTGGAAGGGAAATTTAGTACAGAAATTATGTGAGAGAGAAGTGAAATATGGCTAGAACAGCATTCATGTCCAGAAATCATGGTAGTGAATATAAAAACTTAGATAACCAGAACACAAGAAGTAGGTGTGGACTTTGTAGGAGCTTTTTTTTCTGGTTAGATTAGCCTTTTCAGCTGTAAAGTGTTTGTGCTCCTGACCCACGGCTGAACAGATCCCAGTTTGGATCTGTCTCTGTCCTGTTGTGCCGTATAAAGGGAGCTCTTGAGACAGGTTGCCATTTTTCCTTTCCATGCCCGAGGGCTCAGATAGCTGTGTATTGTTATGCTCCTGGTTTCATTTCTTTTAACACTTGCTCTTGTTTAATTTTAATCATAGTGTTCAGCACTGTTTGCAAACATGAAGCCGTTATGTCTTCTGCCCCCTTGAATGTGCGAATGTCATTATGACCGTGGGTCACTTTGGGCTGCCTGTCACCTGTGGCTGTGGAAATGAGTTACTGTAATCCTGGCCAGGTTCAGCTGGGCCCTCAGAAGTTGTGTCTGTATTCAGTGATACTCTTGCTTTTGTGGCGTTGTTTCTGCCTTTTATGTTTGCCCACAAGTTTTGCGAAACTTTTTAGGTTCTGTTAACGATCACTGGAAACTAATTTTTAGCTTTTAGAGGTTTCCAGAAGAATTAATTTATACTTCATTTAGAGAGGATTCCTTTTAGGAAATGTCCCAGGATCTCATGGGAACATGTCAGGTTTCTACCATATGAGAAGGTAGAGGGAGGAATATTCCTGTGCTCTGAGGAGAGCAGTGTTCACAAGGGTATATCTGCAAGGCTGAATTCTGTGGATGATACAGAGACATTATGGAATTATGACATGATCCTCTCCAGTCTGAGATTTCTTTGGTTTTGATAAACTAGGAAAAATACATCACATAGGCTTGCTAATTCTTGCCTGTGTAGTTGGCTTTAAAAAAAAAAAAAAAAAGCTTTTTTCCTATGTGTTTTCATCAATGGATGTGGAGCATTTCTAAAAAGCTTTTCTCACATAGATGAGATGCAATCTGCATATAACCTGCTGCCCTCTAATCTATGAGATCAAAGTGATGTATTTCAACTCTGAAAAAAAAGTTAAGTAGTAGTTAAAGCTTAGCAGTTTGGTTAGAATGAACTCCAGGAACAAAAGAAAGGCCATACTGGGTCAGATAACATATTTATGTAGCACAGAGTGCTGTCTCCAGCAGTGGCAAAAGGGGATGCATATTTAAATATATAAAAATGTAGTCAATTTATTATAATATTTCTAAAGAATGTGCCTTCTCTACCCAGCAGTTTGCAGCTTAGAAGCTTCCTGACTTAGCATCAGAATCTTTCTTTTCCAAAGTATTATCAGCAGTGTGAATAAGGGGTGGCCTGAAAGACCAATAAGGAACGAAAAGCTGAATGCCAAGTTCAGTGACTGGTAATCAAGGAAGATGGCAGAACTCTCCAGTTTTGAAATGAAGGAAAGGATTCAGTGCATGATGCTGGGCAAATTACAGTGCCAAAGGAAACAAGGTGTACTGTCAGACTAGGCCTCTCTCTGTGTAGGCTTTTGAGGACTGTTCTTTAAATAACCTGAAATGCTGGAGCTTTGCAAATAAGAGCAGTGGTATTGTTGTGCAAAGGGTGCTGTATGCAGACATCTGTGAGTGGCGTTCATAGTTTGTACATTTTCTTCTGTTTTAATGACTCCACTCATGAACTGTGAGAATGAAGGTGACATCTCATTTGAGAGGAGGGAAGTTCCATGGTCTCACATGGCAATTTCTCCCTGAGAGACTTTGTTGGAGGCCAGTTAGGCTAGTGCACTTGTGCCAGTATCTTAGGAGCTATGGATGTCTACCCTGAATTCCTCCAACCCAAAAAGTCGACATTTTTGCTAACAGCTGCCAGCACTACCGTGCTCCAGAATTCTGAGGTTTATTTCCATTAAAGGGGAAATTTTGAAATTGTGTTCACTGATAAAAGACAGCCTATAGGTAATATTATACATGAGGATGATTCAACATAGTCATTGGGCAGAAATATCTTCCAAAACCCACTGAGAGTGTTGAATGAGAAAAAATCATAGGCATCAGCCATTTTCAGAACAATGATAATCTAGGACAGAAAACGTGGAACTTGCTAATTTCATTGCTCACTCAACAGTCCTAAATCTGTAAAACTTCATGCTCTTTATCCCTTTTTCATTCCAGATTCTTGGCACATATCCAGATGCATTGGTTTACAACCCACTTCTGGGAAGTCTGTGTTTCTATGTTTTCTCTGTATTCACTGTCTCTTCTGTAAGCACTGGAAAAAGGATATATAGTATAATGTATTCATGAAATTTTGCTTCAAATTTGCCGTCACTTCAGACCAATATTCTTAAGAGGTCAACATTTATTTATTCTCTGTGTAGGAGGTTTCTTTTGCAAACCAGACTTGTGGTTAACAAGGATTATCTATCACTTAGACCCTCCCTGCCCTGTCCAAAAGAATGCTAACATCCATTGTTGCTTGAATATACAGCTGGTAGAGCCACAGCACTTAGAGTTTGATATCTAAGTCCTGAAATGATTTTTCAAATTTTATAACACTTTTTGAGTTTATAATAATTTTAAAATGTATCTTTATGGCATTCAGATTTCCTGCAAAACACTGTGGTAAGAATATTCTAAAAGTAAATATTCTAAGACAACTTTTCCAGTGGTGAAATCAAAGGTAAGTGCAAGTAATTCACATCTACCTATTCCTAATTTGGACACTTGCCCATTTTCCTATACAACATAGCTCAGCATATTGCCTTTAAAAAAATTTATAACTTGCTGCTTCAGGGCATACCACTTTCTGCTTCATTGTTTTCCTACAGTTGATCCCCCAGAGAACATTCTACTACGTTGTATTTTCTACAAATTTGGATAGACTAGGAAATCTAACTGAAAGAGTTGCTGTCTTCAGTCACTTAGTTAAAACTTTTAAATTAGTGATATTCCCCATTTAATTCCTCCTCACCCTAGAAATTCCTCTCCTCCTTATTCTGACATGGCTTAAATAACATGGGATTTTATCATAGAACAACTGTTACGTGGTTATTGTGAGTGGATAATTAAATGTGTTTGAGGGTTTTTTTAATAGTTTGGTTTTTTTCTGGTTTGTTTTTTTTTTTTACCCACAGAATTTGTATTTCAAATGGTAGTGATTATGATTTATATTCAGTCAGTGCCAGATTTTATCTGCTTTATACAAATGCCTCCCTTTTGCAATTTTTCTAGAGACTGTTCCTTTTGTCATTCAAATGAATTTCTTTTATAACCAACATTGCTAGCTCCAGACTTGTTTCCTAGTTTTCATTTTTAAAGTCTTAAAATGTTCTAATTCAAGTTTGAAGCCAAACTACTAATATCTTAAATGGGATTAGAATGAATCCTTTTAAACCAATGTGCTGTTTCACATATGCTTTCCATTGTCAACAGTGAATTTTGTTGCTAGTCATAATGCTCTGTCATAAATGCTGGTTGTATGGGCATTGCAGTAGTGATGAACTACTTCGTCTACTGGAAGTATTAATTCTGGTCATATTTGTGTGTATTTCAGTTAATTCTCTCCTAGTCATTGAGGTATCATTGTGGAAAGAATACTTTAGTGTTTTCTTTAAAGTAAAAACCGGCAAACTGGTTGGAGATTTAGTGAGTTGAGCTAGGAAAGTGAGAGAATGAATGTGCCTATCTACAGTGGCACATAGGCAAGTAGAGGCAAACTTATTTGTAGAGAACTTTTTTCAGTCCTCTGACCAATACTGTTTTTATCCCCTTTTCCAGTAGAATTTAGTTTACCTGCAAGAAAATTTTTATTCATCTGGATGTTTTGGAGCAGTATCACTCCAGGTAAATATGTGCTGGACTTTACAATGATATGCCTGCTTCAAAATAAATAAACCCTTACTTTATCTTTGTGGACCACACCCATGAACTAATCCAAAAGGAGTCCTCACTAGAGTGAGTGTTTGCACCCAATACCACAGTGCTGGGACTTGTCACCCATGCAGCACCGAGGCCCAATTCTTAAGATATTTTATGTCCTGGATAGTGAGAGGGTTCTACCTGTGTATCTGGGTGATAAGATGTGCATTTTTGTGCCTGGCTGCAAATGAAGAAGATACAAGTCCTTTGGGTTCAGGGGAATAGAAATACCCTGGAAGGGCAAAACTAAACTGAGAATTTATGCACTGTCTATCTGAAGGGAACCCTACAGCAAATGAAGCTGGGAGCTGTGTTTGTGTTTCCTGGGAAACTCAGTCGAATTTGCAGTCTTTGCTCTAAGCTGGTTGGATCACTCCAGCAGTTATCCCAGTATTGACATTAGAAGTTTAGCTATACAGTGAGTCAGAAAAGCAGGACTTGAACTGAATAATAAAATGAGCCAAGCAAGTGTTATATTTGCACATTTATTATAATCTTATTCCATGTCTCAGAAAACAATGCTTCTTGAAAGAGTATTGAGGGAACCAATCTGCCTGTGATCTGCTTGTGCAATATTGTGACCAGAAGACCTAATATAATCCTCAGATGTTGAAACAGGGAAGCACCATGCAGGATTGAGAAGATTGCTTGAAGCATACCAGAACAGACAATACTGATTCATTTGTCTATAATTTTAGAAGAATGTTGAAAAGCTGAAAAACAGAAACAAAAATTATCTGCAATTTGAGAAGTCTACAAGAGTGCAGGATCTCTGTTTTATCAGAGTTTCAAACTGTGCTAACTTCAAGGAACTTATGAACTCTGTTCATAGGTGTTGCACAATTGCAGTACAACTTTGTTTTCCTGCATCTCCTCTTGTATTTATCAGATACCCCTCTATACAGGACATGATTTACTCTTGTGGCTATGAATATTCCAACCAATCTCCCAACAGGGTAAGGGAGGAAGAGAGAACAGATGGGATTTAAACAGTACATCTAGATTTTAATTAGTACCTGAGTAACCACAATGCCATTAAATTATAATAAACTAGCAATAGATTTGGTCTTGCAATAGGTATATTCTGATGATTAAACAATATGATCAGGTTAACCTATGCGTAGGTTAAGATTTTTAAACATTTAATTTAGTTCTCAAAATAGTATTCCTGCTGGAATCTCTAGACATACTGGGGAAGGCAAGCATTTTGGATTTTGAATAACCTAATGGAAATAACATTGTAGAAAATGTTATCTGAAATGGTTTCATCAGCATCACTGAACTGCACAATGGCTCCCATTGTAGCTGAAAGCAGTGGCAACAGACTGATGTCAGTGATTTGCATATCTTTAGATATTCTTACATATATTGGGAAAAGACAATTATAGTTGAAAACTTAAAATTGTACCTGGAATATAGGAAAAAGATATTTTGTAGCAATTTCCAAACAATAAAGTGTTATTGTGAACTAAAAGATTTTTTTTTGTCCCCTTGTGCATTCAGAATAATGAATATTGAATATTGAATAAGGTATTTTTCCTGGGACTCTTCTAGTGTACTGGGAGGATTCCTATATGGAAAATTACTGCTTTTGCTAAGTACCTAGAAGAATATAATACAATTGGAAAATATGTCTAAGGGTAAAATATTTTTTATTTATTTATTAAACCACTTAGAATGGGTCTCAGACTATTTTGCCTGACCCTGCTCTCTCTCCATGCAGTTTCATACAGTTCAGCTACAGATGCTCCAGTGAAATGCTGAGACAGATGCCTGGATCTGTACTGTGCACTAGTACCTTCTCCCATGCCTTCATCTCTGTTTAAGAGGAAGCTTTTCCATTTATATTGACCATCTCTGAGCAGCAAACGTATGATTGCACAGTTGGCTGAGAGGATTATCAGTGCAATAATTTCTAGTTTTCAAAGGTGGCCTTATTTTGATTTCAGATTTCTTAGAATTTTGGACCTTGCAAAATTATATTCTGTGTAGTAGTAGCCTTTGTGTCATACACTTTGTTGATGGATGATATTCAATGAGAAAACGCAGATCAAGAAAGTGGAAAAACATCTGGTTTTTTGGGTTTCGTTCTGCTCTGTTGCTAAAGTGTAACCCTGCCATGTCCGTGTGTTGCATAAGGAAAAATATTAATGACATTTAATGTTTATAACTGTTCTGAGAACACTGCCTGATGCTGGCATAAAAATCGTACTGTGAGACTGAGTGGGTGAGGTGCTATGAATTTCCAGGATGTATATGAAATTGGGACATAGAGAAGTGAAATATTTTGGATATGTCAGACAGAGAAGGGTAATGGATAAATTTTATTTTACTAATTGCTGCAGCCTTCTTTGGTGAGGATAAGTAAATAAACTAGGAGTAATCTAGCCATTGCTTTTCATGGCAGTACAGCACCAGAGTACTTTTGAAATCACAGGTATGTGTGTAAACCTAAGCTAGGCTTGAGTGATGTGCAGATTCACTTGAAAATTCCTTTGATTTAATCACTCACCAAATGATTAAAACTATCTTGGTAGTTTTAGGCATAAAAATGACTGATAGTTTAAAATTTGAAAGGAAGCTAATCATTAGTGAGGATAAATATTCTGGTGAGAAGTAATTTCTGTTTTTCAGTTGGAAAACTATCCCTCATGGAAAAGTTATACCTTAATTCCACTACCCAGAAAATAAGACAACATTTTGTAATTGCCTGTGTTTTGCTCATGTTATTATCATTGTCCTCTAGGACCATAACGAGAATATGGGAACTCAGTTTCTTTGACCTCATACTTAGCTATGTATTCGAGGAAGGCTGAGTTCAGAGGGGGTTATCAGAAGTATAAATATATTATTTTTTGTATTAAACAAATTCTATCTAGTGATCTACTGAGCAATTTTTCCAGACTCTCTCTCTTTCACAGACAGAAACTTTGCCTTAATGCTGGCAAGGGATGGCTATGTACCTTGCCCCAGTAGGTTTCTGAGCCTGCTGTTCTTTCAGTGCTATGGACCATCCTAGCATATACACTTTGCACGAAGCTTTTTTGTTCAGGCTTTAATAGACCCCCCAGAGAAATCATTAGTCTTCCTGTATTGCTTAGCTTGGTGAAACCAGGTCTGTTGTGCATTTCAGTCTTCATCTAAAACTTATTTTGTGAGTTTTATATGAAAGCTTTGAATAAATCACACATAGCTCTGGGAGCAGGACCAAAATGCAAGTGTTCATTTTCCCCAGTGAAATTTCCAGCCACCAGGCTGCAGTCTTGCTTCTATTCATACTTTCATCACCTAAAAATAAAATAAAATACAATAAGTAACTAACTTAAGCTTTCTTGTAGTGTATTATTGTGTTAGATGTATTCAGAGCACTCCTTCCAAATTGTCCAGAGAGAATTTTAATGCTGTTTTTCCTCTTTTTTGTATCCCAGCTTGCCTGAGTCAGGAAACTGGGAACTCAACTGCTAAGGGAGAATGACTTCAGTGCTGTAGCAAAGGAGAAAAAGCAGTCATTTTTCAGATAAAGCAGGCAGATGTTTAGTGACTTCAGTTTCCTCTGAGGGTCATCAGAGTTGGTTTGATGTGTATTTTTGGGTTCCAGTTTTGAGTTTAATGAAGAGAATAGATAGGGACTGAGTGTTAAGATGTTATTCTGAAAGGAGAATGATGCCTAGACCACTCAGTGAAACTTCAAGAAACCATGTTCAGAACAAGCAAAAGGAAGTAATTTCCTACATAGAAGGCATTTGTGAGATTCTCTGACGAAGGTTGTTATGGATAGAAACAGTTTGTACAGGTTGAAGGGAAAATGAAAACAACTTGGAAGATAGCTCCATTGAGGATGGTTGAATAGATAACTGGATTAGGCTCAGCATACCCTGTGAGCAGAAAATAGAAGCTAGAAGATTATATAGGAGAAATATCACATATCCTGTTCTTTCCATTCCCTGAACATCCATTTGTAGCTGGCTGTTGCTGAAGAAAGTATTACATGGCTGCAGGGACTCTGTGTCTGCACCAATATAGCTTCACTTCTCCTCCAGTTAACTACCAGTCTGTTCTGTTGCTATCTAGTTCTTTTTATAAGACCAATTTAAACAGCTTTATTGAGTAAAGATTTCAAATATAGGCATCTGTTTTCAACCAAACAGTAATTTACTTTCTCACTAAGCACTAGCTTTGTGTGTCTATCACCTTTTCTCATGCCTTCATATAGTGCATTTGAGTTATGCAAGGTCAGCAGATATGAGCCTCCTTGGTGTCCCCAAAACAGTGTTTTTCTTAATTTTGGGAAACTGGTAGAGTGATTAAATTTTCTTGTACTTTGTTTTGGATGTATCTTTCAGTCACTTGTAGATGATCAGTAAGTCTCCAAATAAAATATGACTTGGTGAATAATTGAATCCAAAACACTGACAGTAGCCTTTAAAAGGAAAATAAATGCTATTATTCTGCCTTTGATTTACTATTATAAAATAACACAGAAAAAGACTCCATGTCCAATTTCAATTTTAATATTATCAGAATTTGCTATTTTTAAAAATAAGATGTGTTGATAATGCAAGAAGAAAACAATTTCTGTTTGTAAAGCTAATAACAGATATATCTATTTCAGCGACCAAAGCATTTTTATAAATACTTGTGTTACTATAGGTATATTTTTTAAAAAAGGCAGATAGGTGTTATGATCACTTCATCTTTACTAAATCTGTCTTAATTCATATGAAGTACAAGGTAAATGCAAGCAATGGATTTGAAATTTGTTTGGAATTCCATAATTTCCATAAGGAAGTGGTAATAAAACATAAAGTAGAAGGAGGACCTTAATGCCAGATGCAAACACAATCAACATTGCCTGTGTAGTTTCTGGACACAGTGGGCCACGCCTCACCTGGAAGCAGAAAAATGAAAGGTAGGTAGTAAAAGATGAAGGAAACCCTTCCAGCTTGCTCTGTGTGTGTGTGTCTGTGCAGGTCCATGCAGGCACAAGGGCCCCTGACATGTAGCTGCCACTTGCCCACACACAGCTGCTCCAAAGGTCACAGGTCTCCTCATATGTGCCAGCCTCATGTAGTGTCTTGGGTGTCCTAGAGGGACCTAAAAGATGTGAAAGGGCTGTATTTAGGCCACTGAATCGAGTGCAAAAGTACTGTTTTTAAGTATGATGCATAGCTGATTGGTAATGATACGAATTGTGCGTTGTTTTTTTTATGTGTGTCTGAAGGAATTTCTGTAGTCCCAGAAGCAAGGACTGCTAACCTGACCTGCATACAGTTTGGAAGTTTTTGCAAGAATATGTGGAAGTAAATAAAATAAAGTTTTTACAGATTGGCTTAACTGTTACTCTAAGTCATGATGAGGAAGACATTTGTGCAGTCTGGCTCTCCTCACTTATTTCTTCAGATTTCTTGTCACTACAAGCCAGAAGATTCAGAAGTCTCTCTTTGAAAATTTAAGCTGATTCAGAAGTGAAGAAAATATAAATTTTGTTTGCATATATTTAGATATGGAAAATTTAATTCTATTGAACAATATTTTCATATGTTCAAAGTGCTCTAGGTGTCTTACACATACAAAAATATTATGTTGTTTTGTGACTCTTTGTTCACATCTAATAATTCTGACCTCTGGTGTTCCTTAAAATGCAGTTTATTCAATTAATTTTTCTGTAGGTGAAGTATGTAACTACGTAAGGACAGTCTGTAAATGGAGCAAGATCTGAGTACGTAGGTAGAATTAGGAAAGGAATTCATGTGGAATTCAAAGATTCTGGAAAGCATATGAGATGAGGCAGTGATAAGCATTGCCAGCCACTTAACTGCAGATATGCATCTTGCTTTTTATTTGAAGAGATTATGACCTTGGCAAGGTTTTTGAGCCTTCAGCTTCTGGGAGATGATCAGGCCTCAATTTTTATGAACATTCTTGTTGCATTTCTGTCTGGAAGGAATTTACCTCTCCTTCTGGAGAGTAGTTTCTGTAATGTTACAGGCACTTCCATTTCTTTGAGATAAGATTATGGTATCTAAAATTTCATACTGGGATTGTTCACAGTGATCTCTTTTGATTGCTTCTTTACAACTTACATTTTTAAGCCATGTGAGCCTATGAAACTTTTCTTGAGAATATTCTTCAAGTTTGTGGTGTTGTAGTTTCAGTCAGGAAGGATGTTTTAACGGAGCTGCTTTGGATTAGGAGAAAGGAAGCTGGTGATGTGAAGCTATTAAGTAACATATCTAAAATTAGAAGTAAATATTAAAAATGTAAATATTAAAATATAAAATACTAACGATTAAAATATGAAGTAAATATGAAGTAAATATGAAGTAAATATGAAGTAAATATGAAGTAAATGCTTGTGTCCCTTATCCTGTGTAGGCCAGGTATTTTCTTTTGCAAATGCTATTGCAGGATCAGTGTATCTGGAGGTTTTTAGAAAAAAACAATTATTATGTTTGAATACTTTGCCCAAAATCAGTATTTTTACAGAGTGATAACTGTGCTTCAGACCTTGGTTTATTACAGTGTTTGCAGCTGTAAATTATTTAAGTAAACTCCGTGTTAATGTTTTTTAATATATTTAGGTAGAAATAAATAAAATACTATAGGATGAGGTACTTCTTGCCTCTAAATATTTTCTTGAAATTGAATGGTTTTTGATAGAAAGCCTGGTTATTGCCAAATATGAATGTGAAGTTGCTGTATCTATTAAAGGAAGAGAGCATGAAGTGCAGATGGATACATTTTGTTGCTGCCCTGAAAAATTAACACATATACCTAGAATGTGTTTAAAATGGTTAAGATTATTCTGTTTTCCATCATGGACTTCCATCCATGAGACTGAAAGGTGTCAGATAGAAGTGTTATGGCATCAGTGGTTACTGACAATGTCTGGGAGATTAAAATAAATAAAAATTTAACCCTTCAAAGCAGAAACTGTGTACCTGATAAAACAAAAACTGTTCAACTTTGCTGGAGTTCAAACATTGCTGCTACACTGTCTTTTATGGTGTTTTTTTTTTCTTGAATTCAGAATGCACGTAATCAGTAAGTCAAAAATCAGCTGCTAATTCTGTCAGTGAGGCTGTACAAGAGCATTTGCTCCTGTATTTCCTCAGAATTAACATTTCAAAGCAGAAATAGGGCAAGTAATATGACCTTGCAGTGGATTCCCTAGCCCCCTTGCCATTTTAATGAGAAGGGCTATAGTATTTTTACATAGCATTGTTGAAAATTTATTTGAGGATAGTCCTATTAATTTTATAGGGATGGACAAATTTCAGTTTTATCAAGGGTGGTTTTATGCAGTCTGGTTACCTCAGCTAAAATAAGTAGCCATCTGCATTCAACATGTACTTGTTTTGCCACAGAGAAGGTCCAGATTTTCAATAGGTCTTTTATTTTTTGCATAAAAGTGTGTTTTATATTATTTGATAATGAACAATGAACAGCAAGTTAGGAATACTTTATAGGGAAGAGTAGGTTGAAATGCCTGGGAAAATAAGCTGTGTCTGAAGTCATTAAACAAGAATTCCCACTGGTAAAATTGGAGGCTGGAAATGAAGTTGGAGATATCTTTACAAGTCAGTGTTCAATATACATTGTGGACTGATAAGCAACCTTTTTTATATATTGCCCAAAATACTACCTGACAGCCAGTGCAGTCTTTAAACACACATGACATCTACACTTGACTTGAAACTGCAGCAGTATTGTTAAGCATAGTCAAATTGCACAGTAGGAATTAATTGAACTACTGTTTAAATTCTAAAACTGTTAAGAACTGATTTATGGTATAAGCTCAAGATATAGGTCCAATATTTGCCCTCAGTTCCTTTTTCCAGTAAATATATTTCACAGCCATACACATATATTCAGTGAAGATCAGTCTCTCAAAATTAGCTCTCTGAAATATTTGTAAGATGCAAACTAAATTTTATCTCAACTAGAACTGTGAATGTTGAAGGATAAAATTTTGAACGAAAATAGTAACTTTTACTTCTGCTTCCAAATGTTTTGCTGAGGTATACTATGTGTCAGGATCCAGATTACATAAGAAGATACATCCTAGTGCATTTAATATCTGAAGACTGAAAGGTGGGGGGATTTGTGATTAGTCATGGGTACTAAGCATGTGCTTTCTGTGTGGTGCAGATTTTGCAGGCTGAAGTTCATATTACAGCTATGAAACTCTTCTAGTTAATAAGCAGCAACCAGATGAGGGTGGAAAGCAAGGACAAGCATTTTTCTTCTTCAGTAGCAGATGCAGGCTTTCAATGACAGTATGAATAATAATAGGTATTCTTGTAATTTGATCCATCATATTCAACTTCCTCTGACAAAATGAAACCTAGGCATACAGGGATTGCTGCTATAGTGAAGCAAAGTGCTGAATTACTAACCCTAGTATTTTGTCTCCAGCAATCTTTTAAATCCTGTGTGAAACTACCTTCAACTGAAGAAAAATTCTTAATATTATGGATAAACAGTTTTTGATCTGTCACAGGTATTGAAATTAATTTTATTTAACTTAAAATAATTATATATTCAGATAAATATTTCTATTCTAGTAAAAGAAGTCAGGATTCAGTGTTATTGTGACATTGAGTCACAATTTTAGTAGTAGTTATTTATATTATTCTTTGTCAACATTGTCTAATCACAAATATGCAGAAGTTCCTCATAAGTAGGTCATCTTTCACTTGTTTTGTGTACGAAAAGTGAACTGAACCTTCTCATAAAAAGTTTTGAAAAGCAAAATACAACTTCATATAAAGCAGAAACCATTTCTTCTTTTGCAAACGAGTCTTCAGATAAAACAAAATTATTAATTAAGGACAGTGCAGTATAGTACAGATAATAGAATATAAATAAACTATGTAAAAGATATATATAGCCCATAGTGTGTTTGATTCAGTTTTATCATGACGAGTTTGAATCTGTGGTGCACACACCCCTTTGAGAGTTTACATCTCTTCTGCTTTGGCTCATCGAGTGCACTGTTAAATTAATCTAAGCGCTTCCTGCTGCTGAACAGGGTGGTCTCCCTCTTCATTCTGGCCATGTGCTCCTGCAATTTCTCCTAATCTGGCTCAAAAGCTGCACCAGTGTGATATTTACCTTTTAAATACAACAAGAACATTTTGCTAATGTCAGTCTCCAGACTGGAAGCATGAAAGATGCAAGAATGAAAAGGCAGGATGAAGGATATGACCACTTTTGACAAACAGTTCACCGCTAAATCACTTAAGCTATATGGCAAAATTATTCTTTTTAAAACCCTGAGAAGCATGAAAGATTGACTTAACAAGGCTGTCTTTCAGGAAGGTGAATTCCCTGAACACTGAAGCAGGCATGTGTTTCCTGTGTGCCTTCCAAATGCTCCCTTGACTGTTTCAGGTCAGAAGTGCCCAGCAACTCACTGTATTTAATCAAGTCATGCTGAAGCTGCTGGGAGTGAGGCATGTCCAGGCTTCAGCAGTCTGCATTGCTCTTGAACTTTGTCTTTTAACAGGTAGATGGAAAACCAGTCTTTGGATCAAACCTAAAAGCCAGGAGCATTAGCTATAAACATAAATCATATACACCCAAGATGATTCCTAGGGAGCTGGACCAATTGTCCTGGAGTAGCTTGCATCTGTGCTAATACTTTCCACAAAGCAGTGGATAAATGCAAACTAAATAGTAGTAATGGTTCTGTAAATTTTTAATGTCTCAAGCTCAGGAATATTTTGGGGTACTGCTGTTTGGTGCATGCCAAACTTATCTCATGAAATATTACAACAGTTCATAGTACAATTGCAGAGAATCTGCAAGTCTGTTCTACTTTCACTAGGTTATAAACAGCTTTGAGTTTTATTGACCTGTAGCTCATTATCCTGAGGAAGATGCTTTCAGCATCTTCATTGTCACTTCTTCATTTCTCAGCCACCTCTGGTGAAGGTGGGTGATGCTGGCCTCTGCATGCTAACCTCCTTGCAGGGGTTCCAGCCTTCCTGGTGCCTTCCATGATGTCACCACATTGATTCTGTAGTGTGTCACCAGTCCCTATAGCTCTAATGATACCAGGACTGTTTGTACTCAGAGAAGAATCAATAGTGTCTACAATACTGACTATTTTTATTTTTTATCAAGAGGCCTTTCTAAGCATACTTATGCTATTTGAAGGAGTGTGGTAGAAAGAACTGTGCAACATCACTGTCTAAATTAGTTGTTGGTAATTAGTAACCTGGTGTAGAAGGCAGTGTAACTGTACTAGCAATATGCTGTCTTGTGAGATGGGGTTAATAATGCAGAGCATGGCACCTTGCTAGCAGCAGTGTTTCTTCTCATTTCAGTGCTGAGTCGGATGAAGATGGCTTGGGAATCTCTGTATCAGATGTCTCTGCATAGTACAGATCTGCCCTTTCTGTCATGTTGCACAAGTGATGCATTGCTGAGGTTCTGACTATGGCAAGGGCTCTTTTAGAATTACTAGGAATAATCCTTTATGTTAGTTGCACAATAAGAAATTAAATTTATTGGTATTTCTCCAGGGACAGAAAAAGTTGCTTAAAAATTTAAATTAATTTGCCAGAGGTGTAAGAGGTCTCTGGACAGCAGTGTTTGCTGCTTTTAAAGGTTTTGCAACTGTAACCTCAATTCCCTGGAAAAATGGCTACTAGTTAATATTAACTCTGGTTTTCCTATAATTTGACATCAAATCAAATATCAATATTCCTAAATTTGATGCCAATGATTTTTGTTCCCTCTCTTTGGTTTTGTAATTCATTAATAATAATTTCTTTGGCTTGTAGACCATTGTGCTAAATGAGTACGTGGAACTGTCTATTTCACTCACCTCTTATGGGTAGGAAACCTATTGATCTGATGGACTTCTGAACTTATAGGAGAGCCTGTATTGCAAAAGAGCCATTTCATTAAATTACTGATGGCTGTGTTTCAGAAAGACCTCCATCTTGTTGCACAAAACAATGAAAATGGTGGAAGAACAAATAAAGATAGGGGAATGCTGAAATAATAAATAACTTTGACCTTTTTTCCCCGTCTGTTGGCATCTAGTTACTACCTTTGATCTTCCCTGCCTTAAACAAGGTAATATCTGCCAAGAAAGCGCAACTGTTACTGAATCACTAAGGTCCTATTTGTTCCGCTTGACAGATGACAATGCATTTTTGTCTTTCTACAGAAGCACAGACTTTGAAAGTTTTCTCCAACAAGAAGCCTAGGTTTTCTCTGATACTAGATTTCTTTTTTCTTGCTTGCTTTTTTTTTCCCCTCATTTTTTTTTTGGTGTGGGTTTTATTTCCCATCTCATTGTGATGGTGCACTGCTGATGATTGTGTCACCATTCTCTGTGAGGTGCTGGTTAGACAACACTGAAGTCGTATGATTTTGTTGTTGCTCATGATTGTTCTGGCAAGAACAGAATGCTTCAACAGCTGTAGCATGTATTGATGCTTCAGTTGCATTATGCTTAGTTCGTGTTATTTGTGATTGCTCTCTTTGTTGCTCCCTGATTTTTTTGAGCAATTGTTGCTAGTGCTAATTCATCAGTTCTGTACAGGTTTCTTGTATTTGCAAATGTTGAATTGTTTGATAGCTTGATCAAAAGATTTTATATTTAGAGATTAGAAAACAGACCTGTTTTATTAAACAATGCGACTTCAAAACAGAAGCAGGAGATACATTACAAAGTCTATTTGATTTTTGTGGAGAAATGGAGACATTTGTTCTTTAAGGGTGCTGCATTTAGTCACTGATATATTTAAATCTGGGCTATTGAGTAAACATTCTTTGTTCTAAGTGTGCCTTGTACTTAGCACAACGAGAACCTAATTTCTGATGGTGATCTTAGGTGCTCCTGAGTACAAATAACAATCACAATAGAACTGAATGTTTTGCATTGGTTTTTCATTCAGATTCCATTGACTGTTCTTGTAGGCTTGTTAAGTCACTTTCAAAAATTCTTCTCTGGAGTGAGGAGGATACATTATATCACAGAACCAGAATTATATAAAGCTTACGAGTCATTCCCAAAAAATGAAATATAACCTCTGTTGATTTTGAATTTCTCTGATGGTTGGAGATGATGTGTGTGTGAAGATCAGACGTAGGCCTTGATCCAGGAAAGCACTTAAACTCATAATTTAGCTCATCATGATCAGTTTCCCTGGAGTCAACAACTGATTCAAATTATCATGGACAATATATAGCACAGCCTTATTTAGGAGTATATATTTAAAACAGTCCCTATCAGTTAAAAAAAGATATTAAATATATCAGAAAATGCCTTATAAGGATTCATTTCAAGATCTTTCTGGTTGTGCATGTCTTTGCTATGTCTGTTGTAGAAGAAGCCACTAATTAGCTCCAAAATGCATCTTTTAATAGAGATGGAAAATTTCTGCTATTTAAATGGAATCGTGTTTTCTGAGGGAACCTCTTACTGAGACTTTTGTAGAAGGTCTGAATTTTTGTTAGAATTAAGAAAGATTTTCTTAGCTGGTGATAGAAAATGTTGAGAAGTAGACCAGAGCAGGCAACACATCTCCAGGCTACAGAGGCTTGTTGAATTAACTCATAGCATTCTTCCCTACAACATCTATCATACTTTTATCTCTAGAATATTGAATTTGCTGCTTTACTTTACTGGGGTCTGCACAGGACAATTGCAGCCAGTACCTTCCCTGCTAGGCACAGTATTTTTTAATGACCACTTGCTGTCTGTATTTTTCTAGAGTATGGTTCAGAGGGATGACTAATGGCAGCTATGAACCACTCAGATGTAGCTGTAATTGTTTCTGCTCTGGTAGGGGCAATAACAAGCCTGTTCTTGACATCAAGGAGAGAATACAGAAACATGTATGGCAGCACTGATTAGTTCAACCACTGATACTCCTTGTCAACTTTTCCCCTTGGACTTTAGATCTGTGAGAATAGGCCCAAAGGTAAACTGAGACACCTTCCTTTGGAGGCACTGGCAATGGTCCAGGGGCTCTGTGATAATCTCTAAGTAGACAGGGAGAACCTAAGACATATAAGAGGACTTGATGTGCTGTCTGCAGATTATTCCCAGGTACATGTAGGCATGCTGCAATAGCAGAGATTGATTGACAGTGATTAGGGGAGTAAATAAAGCAAATCCATTTACCAGAAGATGCCCAGAAAATGAGGGACTTTTGCTACCAGTGTCTGGTAGATAAAAATGGGATGCTGAAAACAGCAAAACTTTTCCATGTAATTTGAGTGAAGAGTTTTACTGGCCTCAGGGTCACAATAAGTGTCACTGCTTGAGATGACATGGTTAGCCTCATCACAAGGACCTTTCAATTGGAGGTTCAGCTTCTAGGGAGGAAATGTGAATGTGTGAATGTTAAAACAAAATTTAGTATATTTGAATACCATTACTGAAGAGGAATGAGTGAAGAAAGTAGGTCATGTCATAAGATTGATTTTATACTTTCTTCTGTTTTGGGGTTAGGCTCTACTTTCTAAGTACTTGGACACTCTGGTCACTTTACTGTACTAGTACCTGCATTATATGGAGAAACACTGACACAGGGAACTAATGGCACTTCAGAATGAGTCTTTTGGTGGAGATAGTTATCTTCATCAAAAAAGGCAGCTGGTTTTGTTTTGTGGAAGCCACAAAAGATGGCTGTTTATTTATCACCAATGACTTTGTAAATGTTCAAAATAGGTCTGCCATTGACTACTGAGAACAGGGGGCCCACTGCTAAGGCAATGGGCAGCAAAGGTATTTTGGATAAGGAGTGGAGTAGTTTACAGAAACACTGAGAAGATACAATGAAGCCAGTAGAAATTTTTTCCTTCCTAACTCATGGAATTAATGTGTAAGATCTTGGAATGAGGTATCTGCGGAAAATGGGGAAATAGACCACCATCACCAAGGTAATGAATTTCTTCTGAGTATTTTGGTGCAGATCTGTGTATTTGATGCATAGAATCATGGAATAAATTGGAAAGGATATCAAGGTACAATCTAGTCCAAATCCCTGCTCAAAGAAGGCTTAAATCAGGCTGCTCAGGGACTCATCCAGTTGAGTCTTGAACTCAAAGTTGAGTCTCATCCTCAGCATCTCTGGACAGCCCGTTCCAGTATTATATAATTCCTAATGGAAAAAGTCACACTTGGTATTGAATCAGAGTTTCCCATAGTCCGTCTCGTGTCCTGTTGCCCCTTGGACTGTCGCCATGCACCTCCAAGATGTGTTTGTCTCTCTATTTTCTCTGTATTCTCTGCTCAGGTGGTTGTAGATAGCAGTAAAGTATTACAGCATCTTTTTTGCTTACAGTTGAGAAGGCCTTGCTGCCTGAGCCTGTTCTTATATGTCCTGACCATATTGGGATCTCTGGAGCTTAGGACTACAAGGATGTCATGAGGATATTCAGGGAGGAAACTGGAAGGGGCAAAGCCCAAGCAGAATTTTATTTGTCTGCTGCCATAAATGAGAGTAAAAGGTGTTTCTATAAATACAGCCACCCCCAGCTGGAGACTGGTTCCAAGTGCTGTTCCTCAGCGTTCAGTGTTGGTGCTGGTCCTGTTCAACATCTTTATTGTTGATCTGGACAAATTGAGTGCCTTCTCAGTCAGTTTGCAGATGACCCCAGGCTGGGTGGGAATGTTGATCTGCTTATGGATAGGAAAGCTCAGCAGGGGAATCTGGACCCACTTTCATTTCTTTAATCTCATAAACAAAACTCGAGAGTTTCACCACATAAAGCAGGTGTCTTATTTCTGACTGTGTGTGGGAGCTCAGGCATGGGAATATTTGATTATTTTGAAGATGCCTCTTCCTTAAGCCAATTGCAAGACATCCAAAAAATAGTTTACTTGCTAGACTAATGCTAGCAATCATGGTGATCAGTCAGTCCATTCAATTTTTCTCTAAACATGGGATACTAAGATACCATTTTGCATTTCCCAGCTCATTCTGGTTTTTACATAAAGCTAGATCTGTGAGAAATACTCTTTTAGGATGTTGTGTCTGTTATTAAGCATGGAATGTTGCTTAATCTTAAATCAAGGTATTGTTGCTTTTCTACCAGTGAACATCTGTGTTCACAAGTAGTTAACATTTTGTGTAGGAAAATGTTCTTTTTTGCTTCTGTCTTTCTACACCCATGAAAACATCTACCAACTCTTTGAAACATCAGTATTTGCAAGTATCTTTTGAGTTTGTCCAGAGTACTCAGGTATTTTGGCCCATTTTACATATGTGGTAAGGCATTTATTCTGTATGAGTCAGCCAGAATTATTTAGTTTTATATTCTCCCATCTTTGAGGTGCAAAACCACCAAAAAAAATGCACAAGATACCTATATTACAGGATCTCTTCTACTCCTTTAGAAAACGATCTGTTTTAACATGTTGTTTTCTAATGCTGAAGAAAAGGGAGATGGTGCCCCATTTTGGTTTCAGGAAATTCAGTCTGTATATCTGGGGACTGAAATTCAGTCTTGAAACTGACACAATAATCTGCACTTAATCCCAGACTATTACTCTGCCCCAGATGAGTAATGAAAGAGGAAAACATTCTGTATTTATACTAGTTTGGACTCTAGCATGTCATTCATTCTTTTGGTAAGTTTTGTGCCCGGCAGAGTCAGGACTAAGATCTGAAAGAGAGGAGAGCAAGCTCAGCCAGGAAAGAGCTTTTAGAAATCATCACTCTTAAAAACTTGCAATTTTTTCAAGGGTAGAAAAATTGGCCAAAGGTGGATGGAGTTTCAGAGGAATAGCAAAAGGCAGTTCTGTGATACACAGTTTCAGCTCCCTGCCAGATTCAGAGTTCCTGCTCCAAACTCCTTACTTGCTGCAGCAAAAGAGTTTCTTGTTTCAAAAAATGGTTTCTAGAAATCTCTAAGGAGGGAAAAGCAAATAATTTCCTTTCAACTGGCTCAGATACTTCCAAATTATTATCCCTGAGCTCATCACTGACACACAAAATTTCAATCTGAATGGCTAAAATCTTACAGTGTCATAAATAGATGTAAACAAAGTCTTAACATTTAAAATATCAGAATACTTAACCAAAAATATATGCTGACATCCTAGCCTAATATTTTTTGTGTTTGCATAGATAATTTCAGAGTATGCAGTAGGTCTTTCATACAAATTATGGGTTAAATTGAAGGCATATTTAAATACTGTAAATTAATAAACATAAGTGTGGAATAATTGCATTCAACAGTTCTCCATTTGCAATAAGAACTATTTGGACCAGTTTTTTTCAAAGCCTCTACTTACATTTGACATGCAAAAGCAGAAGCTCCCCTTTTGACAAGAAAACCAACCTAAACCAAAAATTTAGGGTTAGAAACCTTAGGTCTAGCCTTTTGGTGTGATGGCTAGTTATAGTGAGTTTTTTGGGAATAGAGGAAAAAAGAAGTAAACATCTTAGCATCAACTTATAAAACTTTAAATGTTCAAAACTTCCACTAGCAGCATGAAGCACTTATCTCAAAGTATAAGCAATTTTTAAGCATGGCTCATTTGCCTAGTGGTATCAAGAGCTTTAATTTTTTTTTTTTTTTTTCCCCAGAGAAGATTTATAAGGCAATGGGGTAGATGGTGCTGTTCCCCAGCTGTCTGTCTTGAGGAGTTTCCTCACTGGACTAAACATAACATAATTTCTCTGTAATGTTACTGTGGAATCTTGGAAAAACATAATGTTCCTCCTGTTGTGCACAATAGATTCTTTTTTAATTGCAGCAGCTAAAAAAAGCTTCTATCTTTATAGCTGTGGAACCAAAGCGACAAACTTTATAGTCTTCACTGTCAGCAGGTTTACAGAAAATTTATAGTATATGCTCTGAGTTTACAATTTTTTGCTGCAATACTTACTAAAACTAGTGCTGAAAAATGCCTGTTACAGATTGGAGTTTTGCTTTAATTTTTCCTATAATTTTAATAGCCTTTGTGTATATTTATATATTTAATTTATACATACACTTATATATGCATGTATATACTTTGAGTATATACTTTTGCATACTGTACTTTGTATAGTATTTTTTGGTTTATCTCCTTTTCCCTCAGGCTTCTGTTTTATCTTGTCCAAAATGCAAAATATGTCCAGACTGTTCCTTTTTCCTTTAATTTTTTTTTCTTTTTAATCCTATAAAATGAACTTATTTTGTTATCATTCTCTGACTGCCTTTCAGGATTTGTAGTCAATAGAAAATTATTGATGTTTATGACACTGAAATCCCGAAACTTAGTTCCACTTATTTAGAGAAGTTAAAATAATATCTTCTATATTTTTTAATTATTTGTTTTCTTTTTTCTGTTTCTGAGATCACTTCACTGGTTCCACAATATCTGGCATCAGTGGAAGAAGGGTACTTTTATGTTTTCTTAAAGCTGTATTCCAGTTTTGGAGTGTTGGACCCATGATCCAGTTGAGCCAAACTGCAGTATGCATAGTCTGCTAACTTAATCTGATCACGGTTGTCACTTGCCAACAAATTAAAAAAAAAATAGATGCAAACTATTCATCAATTAATCAAAATAAACAGAATTTGCCTTTACAAACATACCTACATATTTTTCAACTGTAAATGATACTAGTTTAACCACAGAGCTACAGAAATGTGATTTAGTTTTAATGCTGCTGTATTTGATATTTTGTTAACGTAATCAGAGTAAATTCCTCACTCTGGAAAATCTGAGTTGAGCACTGGAACTCCAGCCTATCTAGAAAAGGAAAACAGAAAGCTAGAAATTTTTAAAAGGGGAACACAGGATTTAATCGGTCACTTTCATTTATCTAAACTATTAATTCCTCATTTCCATGAGAAGTGTAGTGCCTGAGTCCTCACTGTTTCATCCCAACTAATTCTCATTAAAAATGTCTGTGTATTAAGATGCAGTTTCTGCTTTGATCTTCTTTGCTAACATGTCTGTAGTGCTCCTCAGTCACGGGAGGGACTGGTCCCTCCTACTTCTTCAGTATTCATTAAATGCCGTTTTCTTTCCGTCCTGTGCAGGCATAAATCTGGATGGAGCAAAGCCAAATTTTATTTGTATATTCCCAAACTTCAGAGATCCAGGAAAACCCTCAATCTATACACGATCCCAAGTTAACAAATCTTCACATTTTGTAGAATCAGTTCCTCTCTATTTTTATGTATCTATGCATCTCCTGTAGTATGTGCTCAGCAACTCCAAAACAGTATTAGACCCTCATTAAGGTGAGAGAAATACATAGGGCAGCTTGGCTGCAGCTGCATACACAATAGTTGAGAAATTATTAGATCTGAGAATGTAGATTTCCCCACTTTGAACACATCTGTCTAGCACTAGAAAGGAAGGTGCTGCAGCCAATTAATGTTTTTATTTACTCTCCCTTGTTACTACATGTAACAAAAAACTAAAAACCAGAGTGAATGAGGCAAGCCCTTCTGTATGAGATCTGCACAGTTTTAAAGGGATACATGATGTGGGATTTAGAAAAAACAAGTCTTTGCATAAACTTTTTGCTAAACAACACTAAATAGTATTGCTATATCCTGTACTCATTCTCATACTGTAATATTTCCATATTCTAGAGCATCTAAAATCTGACAGGTAAGAGATCAAAGTGGGTCCTGACCTTTAAGCACAAATGCCAGGTTTTAGAAACCTAGATCTCATTTTTCTGAGAGGCGAGTCCACAGGTGAGTGCACCCAATGCCATCTCTAAAGCAGGGTGAATTAGCAGTGTTTGCTAATTTGGGCCAAGCAATACAGTCTTTACCACATAGGACAAGAAAGAAAACAACCCTCGGATAACTTGTTGCATTTCATAGTTTCTTTATATCTGAGAATCCTATATATAGTAAGCAGAATCAAAGCCTGATTTTTTTTCAGTATACAAAAATCAAAAATTCATCTTCTTCATGGGATTTTTCTTAACACGTCCCCCACTTTACCCTTGCCCTTTCTTGCTCTCACTTTTCTTCCACGGGAAAAGTAAGTCAGACATTACAGGATGCTGTCACAAAGGTTCTCAGCCAATCCCCAAGATCTTGTTTGTGGCACTCACATTTTTTTCTCTCAAGATGTGTACGAGGCTGTGTGCTGCATGGATACTGCAGCTATCTATTGCTGAGCCCTTTAGTGGGAAGACTGTGGCTTGTGAAGAGCTGCTCATAGGGTCCCTAGTTTAAATGGTATGTTTAATGCTATTTGCATCTGATGGAAATTTTAAATATTTGACTCCCTGGAAACACACCACCTCCCAGAAAAAAATTAATGAGGTTCTTAAAAATTGTGAGTAAGAAGTACAGGGCACACCCAGAAATCAACTCTCCATTTGCTTACTTCTGTTTTCCATCTTCTGCCTAGCTATTACACTGGAGCACTTTATTTCATGTCAGTATATTAGTTTTAACTGAGCATACATGTTGGAGAATGCTTTAGATAAAAATTCAAAGTCCATTTTGTAGCATGCTATAGAAGTGGATACTTTCTATGGCAGGTAGAGTCACATTAATTCTCAGATTGTGCAGCTTAATAAGAGATAATGCCTTTTCTATGCATTTCAAAGCACATATCGAAATGTATAAGGGCGATTGGCTTAAACTTGTGAGTGCCATTCATTTCAGCCCATGCAGCCCTTCAGCCTGGCTGCTGAGAGCTGTGCTTACTTGCTGCTTTGTGAGTCTCTGCACATGCACGGTCGCCCACTCTAAGGGAACATGCACACACTCTATTTTCTCTCACACTGTCTGGCATACTTTCAGCATAACTCTTCGAAGGCTTTCTGAACTGCTGGGTATGGTCGTCTGATTATTATTTTTTTAACTGGGAACATGTTTAGTCCAGTGTTATTTAAACAAGCTTATCTCTTTGATCAAAGTCTACGATCTGAAATTTGAACAGGGTAGGGAGGGTGGCTGGGTGGGTGAGGAAATATATCAAGTACATAGTTAAGCGTGTGCTGATGTCTCAGCTCTGTGCTTGCGAAGGTAAAAACATATATTGTTTCAGAATATTCTTGCAAATATAAAAAAACTTTGGCTACTTTAGTAGAAGTTCTGAAAGCATAGATTTATTTCTAAAACAAAATCAGTTTTAGTAAACTTTTCTTGACACTTCTAGTGACCTGCGTATTCCGTTTTTCAGTTTCTTGGGTTTTTTGAAGGTTGAGCCAAATAACTGTGGAGTTGTTTAAGTATAGCATAGGCTTTGCTAGTATTCAAAGCACACTAACTGGAGCCCATATATTAATGCATTTAGGGTTGACATTAGCCTATTTCATTGACTGAACCACAGACCACAGCAATGAAGCTGGAGAGCTTGAAACAGTTTCTGGAGGTTTTCATTTAGCTCGTTCAGGAGAACTGGTTTGTGCGAAGTTAAAATTATATGGAATGAGATTGCAAGAAGAAGCATGCATGCCACACCTTTTCATTATGTTCTTTCTTTTCTTTTTTTTTTCTTACTAAATATAATTTTGAGAGGCATGTCAGATTTTTTTTGAGCTGATCCTATTTGATTATTTTAGATTACTTGATTTCATAGCCTGATTTCAAAATTCAAGTTTGCTAAGCTTTTGTTCACAAGACTAGGAAAAAGAATTTCCTGTATTTAATTTATGTATCATGCAATTAAATAACCATTTCCTAACTGTGGCAAAACGTGAATGATGTTTAGTTCATGATTTTATGCATAAAAAGAAGCAGGCATAATTTTCTAGGCTAATCTAAAGCTTTTCCTTGCTTTTAAATATTATTATAGTACTCTAGTAACCACAAGTTGCTGTTGCTGATGGAAGTATATTATAAATCTTCTCTTCTGCAGAGGGATCATGCACACTTTAATTTTGTGAGATGGCTTTATGGACTGGGGCTTGCACCCCACACACCCAGACACACAAACATACACAGACACACACAGACACACAGATGGGCACTTGCACACACACACACACACACACACACACACACACACACACACACATTCTGCTGTGCCCTATCTCGGTTACAGCACAGTCCTGCACAGGGTCAGTACAATGTACACAGTACATATTTCTAGCAAACATGAAAATGAATCAAACAGAAGGAGAGATAAGCACAGATAGATTGGAGCCTGCTGAGGAAATAAAAGGCAGTAATCTGACTGACCACTGGAGTAGTCTTCCTGGTTAGATTTAAGTGTTCTTTCCCGTTAGTTGCTGTAAAGCACTGTACCCTGAAGTGAAAAATTAAACGATTAGTAAGAATGAAGTAACATTTAGACGGACAATTCTTTGGTATAACTCCAAAACTAATTGTTTCTGAAGTGATGTTTAAACCAGCGTCGGCACAAGGCAAGGGTTCCTGGCTCACAGCCAGCACCTTGTAATGCATATTAGCGCAGATGAGGAGTTCCTAAAAGTTAGAGAGAGGGAGAGGGAGGGAAGAAGAGAGAGAGAGAGAATGTGCGTTTTCAGTGCTCACTCTGCGTTTGTTTGTATCCTCCTCCTTGCCGAGATTAAAGGAATACCTGTGTAGTGCTGCTTTATTATGATTTCTGTTGAGCCTCAGAATAGGTTCTGGTATTTTTTTTAGGTGGACTGCCAGCTGCCGATCTCGCTGTTGACAGTAAAAGCAGATATGTTCCTTGCTCACTGCCATTAGTACTGACCATGACCCTTCACACCAAAACCTCTGGAGTTACCCTGCTGCACCAGATTCAAGGCACCGAACTGGAGACACTGAGCAGACCTCAGCTGAAGATTCCCCTGGAAAGATCTCTCAGCGACATGTATGTGGAGACCAACAAGACAGGAGTTTTTAACTACCCAGAAGGAGCCACCTATGATTTTGGTACTACGGCTCCCGTCTACAGCTCTACTACACTCAGTTATGCTCCTACTTCTGAATCTTTTGGGTCCAGCAGTCTGGCAGGATTTCACTCACTGAACAGTGTCCCACCAAGCCCAGTGGTGTTCTTGCAAACGGCACCCCAGCTCTCACCGTTCATCCATCATCACAGTCAACAGGTACCCTATTACCTTGAAAATGATCAGGGCAGCTTTGGGATGAGGGAAGCTGCTCCTCCAGCCTTCTACAGGTAAATACTACAGAATTTTTTCTTTCTTATTTAAGCAGATGATCTGAGAAAATTAGAATGTAGAAATCCGTTATGCCCTAATACTTCCTTTTTGTGTGAAGGAGCATGTGATTTAACTGAATCATCGGTGATATCTAGACCATAAGAAATAGAGTAGAATAAAGCAAACTGTAATTCACAGCCCACTGTGACTGTAAGCTGTAAATTTTGAAAATCTGTGTAAAAAAACCAATCAGATAATGGGTATAAATATTTCCCGGGAAAACATGAAACCGTAATTGATTAAAGAATGGCAAAGGAACTCGGTATTGTAATACATTATAATAATGGCTGAAGTATACTAAAAAGACTTCTACCATCACACATTTTTCGGTGTGAGTGGTTGTTTGTTCAGCTCTTAGCTGGTAGTAAGGGTATTTTTCTCCTCTGTCTTCCTTTGCATTGTGAGAAGTGGCTTACATAGGAACTTGTTCGGAAGCACTATATCCTTCTTAATCAGTGTTAGAGTTGACTCAGTGACAGTATTTAGGTCAGTAATCACCTTCCCGAGCTATCCAAAGAGGTGTGTGCATATTAACGTGCATTTTTCATTGGAGGGTGATATATATTAACTGTAAATCTGGCATGCTGCTTTTCAAAAGAGGCTCGTTCAGTGGGGTTTTTAATATTTTTGTCCCTCAATAGGAGGTTGGTTCTTGTTTTTTCTTTTTGGTCTGGAATAGAAAGATAAAAGTATCATTGAAAGAGGGAAATAAATTTCCTTGGTTTAAATATTTATTGTCAATTGTGAAAAAAATTGCATCTTTACTTGAAGCAAGTGGCAGAAACTGATAGAATTATGGCTTTTAAAAAAATAAATTGTCATATGTACCTATACCCACTCTGTTAACATTTTATGCAGTGTTTATAGCATAGTTTTTTCAGCTTAGTATACTGACCTTCAGGGAATCAAAGTGAAGAATTAGATATACTTTTTTTTGAACTCTGTCATTCTCTGTTGATTTGAGAGATATAGGTGAGTTTGTTAGAAGTGTAACAACTCTGAAAAAATAAAAGCAAGTAATTTTTTCCATGTTGAGGTCCAGACTCTGCTAGACTTATTTACACAATATAACATGTTACCATGAACAGCAATGTATGTTCTTAAGTCTAACTCGGCCTGACTGAGAATCTGGTAGTAAAATCTGGTCCCAGAAAACAAAATGATTGCACTTTTTTGCAATGGATTAGGCAGTTTTGGGGAGCAGATAAAGACTGGTGAAATCATAGGTTATGGTTATGTTAAATTGTCCAATACAGTGATCTATAAACTGAATTGGTTCAAACAAAATTCGTTTTAGTGCAACCAAACACAGTACTTCCTGGAAGAATGAGTACATGTCAGAGCAGAGTGATCTTGAATGATTACCAGTGACTTGAAAGTTAAACTGCACTTTGTGCTCGATTAAAAGATTGTTTTTATGTGAGTGTCCTGTGCAAGCCTATGGTGAAAAGTATGTAAGCAACCTTACATATGTAAACAGTGGAGTAGTGAGTTTGTGAAGCTGAAATACACAGTCAGAAAAGGTTCTATAGTCATGTATTGTACTGCAAGAGGATTCAAACCTAAGAATCACCTGGACATAGAAGTTGCTATGGTAATAGCGTTGTTTCAATTTTCAATTTTGAGTGAATTGAGGTGAGACCCTTCAAAATAAAATTAAGGTACTTTTTCAGTTTAACAGCTTGAGCAAATGTGTAAGACCGGTGCTGTATTCCCCTTTTCCTGACATTTCTGATCAAGGTTGTGTGTCACCCTTGGAGATGTGTGTTAGCCATTTGAAATTGCTGAGGCCTAATGCAGCTGTAATTAGGTGAATTTATGATCTTGGATATGCCAGAAGGTTTATCTGCATACAGTGTTATACAAATGATTTAATGGTCCCTTCCAGCCATAACTCTGTGGAACGCATCTTATGTGGTAATAAGAAATGTGTTTCAAAGTGCTTGCTATGATAATCTTTTGTTAACAGGCATGGTCCTTTTGAAATTAAATTGACAAAAACTTTGCTTTTTTTGCTTTTCATTTTTGTGAGGTTGTATTTAAAAAGTTTAAAAAGTTTTCAGCCTCACAACATTAAACATTAGGTCTTTATTCTTGTATTTTGGCATGAGCCCAATCACTAGTAGTCTGTCAAAAATAATTTGAATAGGTGTTCACTGCCTGGTAAATATTTAAATGTCTAGCCATTTGGTTTAAGAATAAGTTCTTTAAAAAACTTCCAATTTGCTTTATTTATTTGGCTAGTCCCATTGGTTTCATTTGGGTTATGGGAGAAAAGAGAGCATAAGGCAGTGTAATCTGGCAATGAATAGATTGATGCTGGAGATTGAATGGTGTCTAACTACCAAAATAGTGAGTTTCTGGAACAGCCTACCAGTAGGAGTGGTAAAGGCAAAAAAATCTTAAAACAGAAGCCCTAAAAACAGTTATAATGAATCATGATTAGTTGATGATATGGCTGCCTGCTTCTATAAAAAGTTATGTAACCTAAGACCCAGGAAGACTCTGCAATTCTCATTTACCTTTCTGTCTAACTGAATTTTGCTATTTGGCTTTTAGGGCTGAAATAATTGCATTGTATCACCCTATTCTACTCTGAATTTGGGATGCAAGTGCTGCATTCAGTGATACGAATATCTAGAACAATAAATAAACATCATAGCTTGAAGCTGAGATTATATTCCTCTTGACACTCGGACAAGATGTTAAAAATCTTCAGTCACAAAACTAAACAATTGCTGTGTGTGCTAAGGAAAACTTTTAATGTTTTTTGATTTTGTTAATAAGCATTTAAAATCATACTGCCTATAGAAAATATGTATTTATAGCTTTATAACTATATGTCTGCTAATTCTGAAGTTATATTTTGTCTTTCAAATAGTTACTCTTTTACCAAAAGAGTTAGTCTCTTGTTGTGAGATAATGGTATGCTTCTATATCTAGCTGAAGGACATAATGATACATGAAAAGAATGATTTTTAAAGAATGCAATAAATATATTAATGTCCTTTCTGGAATCTCTAAATCATGAGGCATCAGAATTTGAGAAGCAGAAAAAAAAGGGCTTAATTAACTCAAATTGTGCTGTCTATACCTAGACCCCTTTATGTCTGATCTTGTGGTTGTTTTTATAGGCAGCCAAACTAAAATACCTTTTTTTAGCTGACAATGTCAAATATAATTTTTAAAATTTTATTGATAATTTTTAGTAGTGGGTTTTTTAATTATTAAATGCAGTGGTTGAAAATTATTACAGGAAATCTTGTACTCATGACTATTACAGTGAATTAACGGAAATATTTCTTGTGTTCTTAACTATTGAATTTGAGTTCAGGTAATTTCTACTTATTTCCTCTCACTCTTTGGCGAGTTTTGATCCACTCAGGGAAAAATCAAGTCGTTCAGTAGTTAATTTACCTCAGTAGATTGCTACAAGCAACAGCAGATCGTCCTTTTTGCTCTGCCAGTGTGTGATATTCTTGTGTCGTCTCACTGAGTCTGCACTCCTCAGAGCTGAAGTAAAATCATGCATATTCTTAAGGCCCTTTGCAGCCTGTCTTTGGTGCTGGTTCAAAATTTGGCCAAAAAGAAAAAAAAAGAAAAAAAAGACTTCCAGCTGCCTGATGAGAAAGCTGTCTGTCAGTCTGTAGTGAGGGACAGAGGTTGGGCAAATCAGTGTACAAACAGAGTAATAAATTAATTGCTCCCTTACTTTTAGTGGCTAGTTTATATCTTCTAATATTTCAGGCTCTATGTTTAGATTAATATAATAAAATATTTGTTTAGCATTAGCCACAATTATCAAACTGCAATTGAGTCTGCTGTTCTAATCTATATGAACACAGCTTTAATTTCAATGCTTGGTAAAATTGAGAAAGATTGCAAATGTAGATTGATCCCTCTTCTGCTGCAATTCATAAATCCATCCGTCGCAAAAATAGTTACATAACCAAATGCATCCACATACATAAACTTTGCTCACATTGTCTGATACATTATGAATTTTTCTAGCTGTTCATGTTGATTCATAAACAAAGATTTTTTCCAAATTTTAAAATTAAAAGTGTTAAAATGAATGCAAAGTTCAAAGATTATTTTTCTTTTCTTATTTTTTTAAAGTGTAGCATGAAGTATTTCATAACATAGACTGTGATGTAATGTAGTGTTTTGCTTTCCTTTTTTGTTTATTTTTCTCTAAAACATCAATCTGCTCAGAGGTCCTCTCTTGAACAGTTCAAGTGCTCAGGCATTTTCTTGAACACTTGGAGTGTTCCTGTTTTCAGGCCTTGTGCTGATATCTCTGACAATTTTGCAGCAACAGATGACTGTAATAAAAGAGACAGGAAAACATGGAGTTGTCTCATGGATAGTTTCTTATCTCATGGAAATGTTGTAAAGATAAGCCCATTAAGTGTTCTGAGATGCTCACACATGCCAATGATGAGGGACTTGTACAAACCAACTTTGGTGTTTCTGCAGCCCTTCTTGGAGCACGTGCTGATGTGGATCCTGCTGCAATTGTGCTGGCACCATAAAATCAGCAATCCACATTGCTGAGGAGCACATGTGATCTGTGCCTCCTTGTGCCCCTGAATAAGGGCAGACAGTGGTGGAAAGGGGTAAAGGAGCTGTTATGCTTCCTCATTATTCTCCATTCTGCCAAGGCAGATAGATGGATCTCACTTGCTCTCTCTTCTCATTGAAGAAAACTTTCTTCTCTTCTGCAGCAGTTATATTTTTGCATAAACCACAGATGTAGGAAGTGCTCCATATACCAAGTCATTCCCAACAGGACTTGAAATTTGTGTCTAAACCCATGGTTGTTCAGACTGTAGAATGGGGTTCACCTGATCAAATGTAGCCCTAGGTCTATATTCATTTTTCCTGTTCCTGAGGCTTCTGCTGCTGTTTGAGAAGCCAGAAGGTAAGATGGGTGTAGCAGATATGACACAGAACCTGCTGGGTAACTATGCTGTTTGGGGTAGGAACTGTGTGTCAGTGAGGGTCACCACCTGGAACACCACAAATGGCATTGACAGCAGCATCAAACGTGCACACGGACCCCCTTCTTACTCTGAGACACAGAGAGACACTGACAACACACTTTGTCTCTTTCTGGGGTACTTGATTAAAGTAGACCAAGTGCAAAAGCCAAATTTATCTTCCTATATTGTATAAGATGGCTACATTCTATTCCAGATAGCTACTGGATGAAGATGGATACCCAGTGATATCCAAAGTTACTTGAAATTAATCCCAATGATACATCTCCTGTAAAGAAAAAAAAGAAAAAATCTCTGTAATGTTCCTTCACATAGACACTGCATTTTGTCCCTGGAGAGGGAGACTAGGAGTTGACTCTGTGTCACTGGCCTTGATCACTGTTGCTCTGAGGCTATTGAAACAACAAACACTGCTGGCCATATCTGCTGTGATATGGAAAGCATTAGTTGCTGGCATCAGTTCCTTCAGCAATTGCAAAGTGAACATCAGATGCCAGCATTTTTTATTAAACCAACCAGATAGGCTGACCAGATCTAAGGCATTGCTCCAGAAAACCACAGGAGAAGAGTCCTGCAACTGAAGTGCATCCACATTTCCTAACAAATTGAGATTTTGGAAATTTTTGTAATTTGATATTGTTGACAATGAAACACTGAAATGAATCATGAGCTCCCTGGTCTGTCTGCAAGGAGTTTTCTATTATCTTTTCGGGCATCAGAACAGAGATTAAAGCAGAGATGCTGTCCTTCAACATTCTCATTTGAAGTGCTGTTTTCATTGCATTCATTGCAGGGACTGTTCATAAAATTTGCTGTACAGGAAGAAGTCACATCTGAGGCTGAGTGGCCTTTCCAGTGACTTGCAAAAGGTTATAATTTACCACAGCTCGTTAGGATCCCTGATCAATGTGACACTGAGCAAGGTAAGGTATTTCTGCTTTTCTGCCAAGCTCAGATTCCAGTTGCTGGGAAGCATCTTACTTCATCTCACTCAAGATATTCCTCTGTAAGACTATGAGTATGTGAGTGATACCTGTTAGAGACAAGAAGATCATGAGTCTGCAGGATAACATTTTTCCTTGCTAAGATATTGATAACATATTGATAATTGGTTTCAGGAGTGATTTATTAAGTGTTTTATTTTAAGCCTTTACTAACAAAAGGGAATATAGTCCTCAGAAGATAGAGAACTTAAATATGACTGTCCTAAATGTAAATCCTATTTGACACATGTAAATAACAATTGCAGTGGTCTTCCAACCATTGCAGTCTTAACTAATGACAAAACAGCCAGCATCTATATAAATAAGAAATAAGAAAAGATGGCTCACTGCATGGAAACCATTGGTAAAAGTGAAAAATAGCAGTAAAGGCTGAAAGTTGTAAGTAACTAAGAGGATTTCTTAAAAAAGCAGTTGATGATTAACAGTGAACAACTGTGCATGTATCCTCCTCATGTCCAGTGGGTTTTCTACAATTCTTCAAGGGTACAGTTCCCCCTGTGTTAGACAACATGGGTGAAATGTGTCACATTCTGGTCCCATGTGCTGCTGTCCCACAATGCTGTCAGGTGCCAGAACCGACCTCCCCAGGAGCCAGGCAGGAGAATCAGTGCAAGGTAACTGTTGAATGCTGCAGGGGAGAACCTTCTCTCCCTCTGAGGATGACAGAGCAGTGAGCATCAAGGCAGCACTGCATTAAATGCAAGGCTGCATTTAAGGTCAATGCATTTTCACCTTGCATTCAAAAGTGAGTGAGCAGTGTGGGTTTTTTTCACCTTGACCATACTATTTAATTAAGAGAATTACTTTTAACTGATTATATAGGGAAAAGCTGTATTCTCCCATTCAAGTTTTTTTCCAGCTTCTCAGCAATCCGCAAATTTCATTGCTACTTCCAGTCTTTTCTCCCCCTTTTACTACTTGCTATCATGCAGTGCTTTGATCCCTCAGCATACTTCAGTACTGATTTGTGCTGCTAAAAGACAGTTATATAAAACTTTCTAGGATACTACAAAGGAGAGATCAAAGCTGGAAGAAAAAGGAAGGGAAATTTACTGCAACACAGGAAAAGCTCATGATAATAAAAATCATTAGGAAGATGCTGTGCAGAAAGCAGCAGCTGTAGAAGAAAATCCAGCATAAAATTTAGGCCCCAAATCTTAAATCACAAGGCTGGGAAACTCGTAATAGCTTTCCAAATAGCCTTCACTGTGGTTTTTGCATGTAGTTCTGTTAAAATTGAAATACGTAATACCTACTGCTTTCTTTTTATTTCCCTTCTACTTTTCTTTTTTATTTTAAATGTAATTCAGGCTTGTGAGATAAGATCTATTAATTAAAAAATAAGTGAAAGATCATAGAATCGTGGAAGTTTGGGTTGAAAGGGAAGACTAGTTCCAAGTCACTTGGCATGGGCAGGGACACCTTTCACTAGACCAGGTTGCTCAGAGCTCCATTCAGCCTTGCCTTGAACACTTCCAGGGATGAGGCATTCACAACTTCTCTGGACAACTTGTTCCAGTGCCTCATCACTGTCATAACAAAAAATTTCTTCTTAATATTCAGTCTAAACCAACCCTCCTTCAGTTTAAGGTCATTTCCTCTTGCCCTGTCACTACAAGCCCTTGTAAAAAGTTCCTCTCTGGCTTTCTTGTAGGCCCCCTTTAGGTACTGGAATGTTACTATAAAGTCTCTTCTTCGGGTTGAACAGCCTGAGCTCTCTCAGCCTCTCTCCATAGGAGGGGTGCTCCATTCCTCTGATCATCTTTATGGTCTTCCTCTGGACCTTCTCGATAAGGTGGCTTGTAGCAGACCTCCACTACATAATGTCAGCTGTCCCTGCCCCCCCTTTAATCCTGACCTGTAAGTTCTCAGCTGGCTCTACATCCATCCCCAGGCAGAGATTCTTGCATTCCAGCTCTTCATCGACATATTCTGATGCTTAGAAACTTAGTCTTTTTCCTTCGTCAAGTTGATCTGTAAACAGATGGAAGTTTGGAAGGTGCTAACTCTAAAAAATGTAATTTAATTTTACTGTTGAAGACAAGTACTATAAAACCTGATCTTTGGCAAAAATAAAATGTCACATAATACCCTGCCATCTCTGTTTTCAGTTTATAAAGCCAGTAAACATTCTTAAAACATTTCGTTTGCTGAGCAATCTTGATTAAGCAGTATCTAGTTATTACTGAATAACTTGCATCAGTTGGTATCTAAAAGAAATTAATTCAAATAAGTGTTCCCTGCTTTCATTATTAGTTACAGCTTGGACTTGACAGTGAGATCCCTGTTTCAAATTACATATCACAGAATGCTTGTCTTCAGGAAACTGTAGCAAAGAATACTCTGAGAGTGCACAGCAAATCTAATTGCCTTTGGGGAACTAATATGTCAAAGGACAACTTTGTCTGTTTGCTTCCATCCTGCAGTAAAATGATACTTCTCCTTCAGTGATATTGATAACCACAAGCAAGGAAAAATATGAATGTTGCCAGCACATGAGCCACTGTAGCAGTTGCTATTACCTTGCAATACCTTTTTGTGGCTTGGATTATTTAGAATTTATGGGTTGAAAAGTATGTTAGCTTATTCTTGCTATGCTATGAGAAATATAATCCTAATTTTAATCTACAGGAATATCAATTAGAGATAAAGCATGCAAACCCTGGAAGTGGTGAGAGTATTTTAGTTATGTTCATGGAGAAATGTGGTGAGATAGAAACCCATATAAAATAACGTAGCTGAATGTTTAATGGTAATAATATCAGAACCAGTTAAGATGTTAGAATATCTGACAGATGTGTGCCATTTTAAGGAGTCAAATATTTTAAAGCAGGTTGAGCATCAGTAAGTTGTTACTATTTTTTCCTTGATTCATGTAAAAAAAAAAAGCCACACAGAGTGGAAGTAAATCTGATTTTACAGAGAAATTTTTAAACATCCCAGAATAAAATTCAACTTTATTTACTGTCAGTTCTAATAACACTGTTTATTGTTAAGTCTGACTAAGTTCCTCTCTGTTTTGCTTGCTTATATTCTTTAGCTTTGACTTATATTTTCCATGTTAGGTGATTGTCTCAGGTAAATTTTTAAAAATGCATTTTGACAAAAGTGGCTCAAATTTCTAAGTAATATGGAGGGAAAAGAAAATTTTGCTATACTCATGGCAAAGAGCCTGTAACCTTTTCACTGGATTTCCTAGACACCATTGTTTAATAGGTATACATTCACCTCATACTTGGTAGTAAGGGAATGCTGTCAAATCAAGGTTATTTTTCTTTATTTTTCTCAGCAGAAATTTTGCTCAAATTTAAGCTACAAACTCTTGAAACACCTCACTATTCACAGTGGGAATTTGTTTGCATTTGATAGCTAAATTATATGAAATTTTATCTACCATGCATGCTCCATCCTTTCTCAGTGATTGCATATTGGCCCGATTGCAAGAGCATCCTTCTCTGACAAAATGTGTGAAGTTGCTTCATTGTACAGTTGCATGACATTTCAAAAGGATTTTCTCTGCAAATATTACTGTGGGCAGGGGCAGTTTACTGAGAGATGAGAATCACAGAGTAATGTAAGTTTGAATGGGCGAGTAAGTTCGAAGATTATCTGGTCAACATCTTGCTCAAAGCAAGGCTCGCTTCAAAGCTAGATGAGGTTTCTCAGGCCCTTATCCAGTTAAGCTTTGCAGATACCCAGGAATAGAGGCTCCACATCCACCCAGGGCAGTCTTTTACAGTGCTGAACCACTCTCACTGTGAAAAAGTTTTTCCTGATATATAATTAGAATATTCTTCACCCTAAGATGTGTCGGATGTCTCTCGTCCTTTCATGGTGTGCTCCAAGAGGAGTCTGGCTCTGTTCCCTTTAAAGCATCCCATTATACTGTTGAAGACAGCAATAAATCCTGCCTTAGCCTTCTCTTTGGAAAACTGAACAAATCCAGTTCCCTCAGCATCTCCTCATATGCCATTTGTTCCAGACCTCTCCTCATCTTAGTGGCCTTCCCTGGACTTGGTCCAGTTTGTCAGAAGCTGGCTTCAGCTTGGTAAGCCCCAAATCGGAAGCAGTTTTGCAACTGCCAAGGACAGGGGAACCAGCTCTGCTCTCAGCCTCCTGTAGATGTTCATATTAGTACAGCCCAGCCCCTGCTGTATTTCTGCTGGGGGTTATTCTATTCCAGGTGCATTAATCTGCGGTTTCCAGTGCTGAAATTAATGAGATTTCTCCAGCCATTGAGGTCTGGGCCATTTCTCCAGCCTGTTGAGGTCCACCTTGCTGGGAGCTTTTCTCTGCAGCAAATCCACCACTCTGCATGTTCCCTGTCTCCCAGCTTGATATCTGTCATTACCTTGCTAGGGGTGCAGTTTCTCCCTTCATCTCTATTGTTATTGAAATATTCACCTCAGTATTGATTGCCCACAAATACTGTTGCAAGCTTACCAAATTTCAACTGCTCATAAAAGTCTGTTGAGATGAGCAGGCATTTTCCATCCACCTTATAGTTCATCTGTGCAGCCCATATTGCACTTCACCGGGATTGAGAAAATTGGTCTCCCTTGTGCTTTTAGTGCCTTTGGTCTGTGTTTGGCAAAAGTCACATCAGCAGAATGCCGGAAAAAATTGAGCTTTCAGTATGGGAAGATGGGCTGAGAAGAAAATAAAGGTGGTTTCAATGAAGAACAGGATGGGACTAGTGCAGAAATATGATGGGTCTGGTGAGGTAGAAACTTCGAATCTCTGGAGAGGTACTGTAGCAGGCTGTAGCAAACTGTGAGACACAACATGGAAGAGGAGGGAATGCTCTAGTAGTAGAAAATAGATGATGAATAAGTTCCTGGAAGAGTTTGAGATGGACTGAAAAATTAAGATGAGGGAGAACCTCCAGAACTGAAAAAGCTGAAGAAACCCCAGAAGAGGTCTGAACTGGAGATAAATAATAGAATTTAAATGATCTTGAGCAATGTGACTTGGACTGGGAATGGGCTGTAAACACTGAAACAGGGCAAGTGCATGTTAGCAAAGCTTGGAGAAATGAAAAGGCTCACAGGGAGAAACAGGGAGTATGGAGCTGGCCCATGTAGAACTGTCTTCCTCCCGACAGATATGTGCAACTCTTGCATTTTGTTGCTGTCTGTTACAGATTTAGCCAGAAGGTAATGGATTAGCCCAGCTGTTGGTTTGATCAAAGGCCCAATGTGGCAGACGTTGGTGCTGTCCACATGAGCTTCCATCACTCCTGAAACGACTGCCACTCACAAAGACTGATTGGATTTTGATTATTTTAATTGCGTAAAGCGTTGGTATTTCTCATATGCATAGAGAAAATAAAGTTATGCGTGAGATCATATCAGCAACTTTCCTAAAGCTGAAAGAATTGTGTGTGTGTGTAGATTTCTTCCTCTCTTGGCATAATGTCCTAACATGTGAAATGAAGACATTGCTGTTTTACCATACAGGACCTCTGTGAACATTTATTGGTGTCTGTGAAGTGCCCATCTGTAATAATGAACTGAAAATCATGTGCGAAAAATCAACAGCACTGTTTCCATAGCAGGCTTATAACAAAGAAGACACGAGGCTACATATGAGTAAGGGTGAAAAGAACAAAATATTGAGTTGGTTCTCAGTCACTGAGTATGGGTTTGGAAACTAGCAATGGTATTGCTAAATACAGTATCTGAAATGGAACAAAAATTGTTTACAAGCTTGCTAAACACACATACCCAGCATATTTCTCAGAAAGAATGGGGCATCAATATATTTCCACTTCAGTCCTTATAAGGAATTATATGTTCAGCTACCTTGTATTTATTTATTCTATAGGTAGATAAGGGATGACTGCACAGAATCAAGGAGTTCATTTTCTTTTGGCATGAACTTTTGGATACAACCTTCAGTTCATTGTATTCTTTATTCAAGATGAAGGACTTTGCTGGTTTTATTTCAGCAAAACACTGAAGATCTTACTCTTCAGAGAGAGGGATGCACTTTGGTACAAAAATACATAAGCAAATATAAAATGCTGTCTGTAAAGCCCCCCTCCTTTTCCTTTTTTTTTTTTTTAAGCATTTAAGAATGTTACCTAGAATGAAGACTACATTTTCAAGAAGATTTAAAATGTTGTTGTATGGATAGAAGAAGCTTTTTAATAATTTTTTAAATGGCAGTTTTAGGTATTAATAGCTTCAAGCTTTTATCATGTATGACCCGTTTTCTGACTCATAAATGCCTTATTTCCTCTCTCTCTAATTCACTTTATTGTCAACAAATGTGGATCTGTCTGGAAATGTCAAGCAACCTGAAAGCTGCATTGCCTAAGAGACTGGCCCCACTTCAGCACGGTCCTTCTAGGTTATTCCAGAACTAAAAACCAGAGGAGAAGAGCAAAATTATTTGTCTTGTTTATTACAGGGAAGACATGGTAAGAAATAAATGAGAGCAGGTCCCCAAGACTACCATTTTATGAATTCTGATGAGAGACATGTTTGTGTCATGTAGCAGCCTAAAATGGATGAAGTCTGGAGGTACTTTTTGTTATAGTCAATTTGCTACCAGATTATTTGGGGAAGTTCTCCTTGTCCCAGAGAAATTCCTCAGGTACATGCCTGCCAAATACTTGATCCTTTTCTGATGACATCAGAGAACAAATTTTAAAAAATAAGGACAAGACTTCTGTCCTGTGGCCAATCCTGAATCCCAGATTCCAAATCAGAGTTTTCATTGCAACATTCTCTCTCTAAGGGTGAGAGATATTAAAGACTGCTTTTGTGAGAACTGAGACTCCTTGAAAAGTGTAATGCCAGTCGTTAGTCCAACAAAAATAGGCTAAATAGAAATAAAAAATAATATTAAAAAAATAAATATGTATCTAATGGAAATGTAGTACAGTATTTCAGTGCTTAATAACTCTGAAATCACTACCTTTATTATAAACCTCAGTTGTCCCAGCATAGTTAAGGAATGGAAGTTTCATTTACTGCATGCTATGAATAATTACTTCAGAATCACTACAGAAAGGTTTAGAACTGGTATTTCTGTAACTGGGAAGTGATTGGTGCATGCTGTCCAATTGCATGGTTGGTTTTGGGGGGGTGATTTCTTATTTATTTATTTATTTATTTATTTATTTATTTATTTATTTAAGGATCGTTGGTTTTTTGTCTGTGTTAGGCTCTGTACTAAAATTGTCATAGGGAAAAATTAATTGAAGAGCTACTTTTATTATTTAGATTTGAATTTTGTGACTCTCAACACTTTCAAGCTATTTTCTTTGTCTATTTAATCCTTGGATGTTCTGAAGATGTGGGGTGCTGTTTCTACCATTGGACATATGCACAGTTGCTCTGTAGGAGGAGCAGGATGTAAAAGATGTCGTAAAAAATTACTTTGTTCTTGCAATTAGAGGTTCTGAGGTAGGTTTGAAATTCAGTACCATTTCAGATACTCAGATGATATTAATCCTCATGCTGTTAGCTGAAGTCTAATACTGAATGGAATTATCACTGCACTGAAGTAATTGCTATTGAACATGATTTTTCATAGATATAATCTATAAACCCATTTCAAATGTATTTTTGACCAAATGAATTTGTGATGATGAGAGCATCCATAAAAAAAGGTTGAACTATTGAGATTCATGAATTTAGTAAGGCTACCTTGTAGTTACAGAGTATTTTTGAGGAGAACTGATGAATTCTAAAGCAGAAGTAGATACTACATTAGGAAACCTGCTGCTAAACTTGAAATTGCCATTTTATATTTTTCACTTTTTATTTCAAAATAAAGGTCAAGGTCGTAGAAAAAAGTTTGCGTCAGTTCAATTTCTTGTCTGAGAATATGATTTTTGCATTTGCACACATATAGCATAGGGTTTAAGTGAACTGTATCTGATAGGTTCAGAAAAATATCTCGTGTCTTTTTAAACAAAAAAGAATTCAAATAATTTTTAGAAGGTGCTTTGAATATGAATCAAATTTAATAAACAGAAACCTACTAGCAGATACCTATTCATACATTAAAAGCTCAGCTAAAAATTGATTCCTGTTGTTTTTGGTGGATTTTCGTGCATTTGCAGAGCTGCCCCTTATCAGTTAGGAATATTGTTTCTCTCTCCTTCCCTACACATTTCTCATTTTCTGATTCACTATCATGTGCAGCAGCGTGCCTTCTCTTTGCCCCCAGTGCAGATTTATGTATACTTGCCTTTCCAAGCCTGCTGCAGTGTGTACACTTCCACCACTGTTCAGCTCTTGAGGGATGTGTGATCCAGCGTGTGCAGCTGGAAGGGAGCTGAGCTCTTGGGTAGGAATGCAAAAGGTTCTCCAGCAAGGTTACCAGGGTTATCAGCAAGTAAAAACAGAAATCAAGAATGTCTCATGTGGCAGTTCCCACTGGGGTTTGTAAAGCAGTGCTGAGGCTACAGAATGGAGAAACAGTTAAGATACATTCATTGAGAATCTCTGCACTATTGGTTTATCTTTCCATTTTATGTTATACTTTTCAAAATGACCTGATTGAAGCTAGTTTTGGATTCTGGATTTGCAATAGCAAGAATTATTTAGAATTATTTAACTTTGTGATCTGTAAATTCACATAAATATGTATGTGAAATTAAGTGACTATAGTGCTAGATGGAACTAATGAAGAAAGACAGTACAATTTTAGAACTTACTGATATTTCAAAATATTTTTATTAATCAGAACTAAGTTAAAAGCAAACCAGAATTAAATCAAAAAACAGAGGCTTATGGGCAATAATTGAAATATCTTCCTGTTTGTCTTACAGAACACTTTTGATATCACAGAATGATCAAGGTTGGAAGAGATCTTCAAGATCATCTAGTCCAACCGTCAACCCAGCACTGCCATAATCACCCCAACACCATATCCCCACGTGCCACATCCAGATGCCTCTTGAACACTTGAGACAGTGACTCTACCGCCTCTTTGGGCAACTTATTCTAATGCCTAACTACTTTTTCAGTGATTTGTTTTTTTAAAATCTTTTTGGAACCTCGCCTGACATAACTTAGGGTCACTTCCTCTTGTCCTTCCACTTGAGACAGGGCAGAAGAGACTGACCCCTGCTTCACTTCAACCTCCTTCAGGCAGCTGTAGAGAATCTTCTCAGAACAAATAACCCTATTTCCCTCAGCTGCTCCTCATGAGACTTATGCCCTTTCTTGGACTTGCTCCAGCACACTCCTTTTTGAAATGAGTAGCCCATAACCAGCCACAGGATTAGAGGTGTAGCCTCACCAGTGTTGAGTACAGGGGGATGATCTTTGCCCTGCTCCTGCTGGCCACACTGTAGCTGATACAGACCAGGATGCTGCTGGCCTTCTTGGCCATCTGAGCTCACGTTCAGCAGCTGTCAACCAGCACCCCCAAGTCCCTGTCCACTCAGCAGCTCTTGAGCCACTCTGCCCCAAGCCTGTAGCAATGCATGGGATTATTGTGACCCAAGTGCAGCACCCAGTACTTCACCATATGCAGATATATTTTTGAATACATGGACTATTTGAAAAACAAACATTAATTTTGGTCATATTTATACTACAGTAAGCTTAGAAGAGAGACTGGTGTTTTCTCCTAACTTGCTGCTCATTCAGGCAATTTTCTGGAAGACTAATATCTGAAACAGAATGTTGGCAGCTCTTGGGACTATTTAGGTGTGAGGAAATGCAAAATATTTTAGGTGTTTTTGGTGAAAGTTGTCATAGCTGCTGGCTCTTGCAGGTCTAGTGCCATGAGAGTCTGTGGGGCTAGGATAGGATCCTGCTGGTCTTCTCAGAACAGATTTGAAGAGGGATGTGCTGCCATTAGCTGCCAGCTTCAGCTCCACTGAGCTGCTGCTTTCCAGTCGAGGCTTGGACTCGTCCATGGTGGGCTAACAGGTTTGCTGTGCTAAGTGCAGTGCAACATGCACTTCCAACATTCAGCCGTATGCAACAAAGCTAGAAATGAGTAAATAGATGGGTTTTCTGCAATAGTTAGCCATTAAAGAGTATTATGCAACAAACAGAAGTTCAAATCTGGGTGGATTATTTTCCCATTCATTTATAAGCAGCGTACATATCTGGAAAATGAATATTCAGCCGGAGTCCCTGGTGTCTAGTAGACTGGTGTTAGGTGTCTCCCATGTGAATGGGTAATGTATTTTTAAATGTCATGACGGAAGTGTGGCTGTTGTGTCCATAATACTGTACATTTAATTCTACATTAATTTGTCTAATAGACTTTTTCCTTCCTTTGCAGTTTAAAAGGCAGGGAGCAATTACTGTCTAGCAACAATAAAAAGTGAGAAGATTAATGAGGTGTTATATTGTGGCACCTGTGAAGAACTTGAACTTATTCTGTGTTGCTGTGAGGAATAATAAATGCCACAAACAGATTATATGGATTTGCCAAAGTGAAATGCAACTCTTTAATGTATTGAAAAAGAATTATCAACAACACAAGAGGCAAGTTTATGTATTTCTCATGGACCTAATTTCTCACACACAGTTGCATAAGTTACCCCCAAAATACATCAAGCTGTGTTGCAACCATGTATTATGTACAGTTGGCTACATGAATGTATTTCCTACCTTTCATGAACCATGTTCTCTTTGCTTGATTGCATAGTCAGCATGTGCAAATTAATCTGTGAATATTATCTGAATAAATAATTTAACTATTTTGGGATAATTTAGAGAATTTGGATACGCAAAACTTACTATTTACTATTGGGTTAGTACTGATGACTGGGAAGCCTGCACATGAAGAAAGATCTGCAGAAAAGAGAAGCTCTAGAGGAATGAGGAAAAGAACATGGCCCAGTTTTTCAATGTGCTCTTTATTCTGTTGTAATGTAACCATTAGTCTGATCAACTGAAAGCTGCCACTGAGGGAGTATTTTTTCCCCTGTCACATTACTGGTCACAGTTCCTGTGGCTGGATTAGTAAGCCAGTGTGAGCACACAGTTGGGATCCTTCTTTCTTCACTCTGCATTTTCTGGCCTCCTCCCATCTCAACTCTTGTGACTGTATGTTGAACAGCATTTACTTTCTACTCTGGGCTTCAGCATCTATGTTCAGAAATGAAAGGAGAGCTAGACTGCCTGCCTGGCAGCAGTTTACAGTTTCTGTGCTTTAGACATAAAGAAAAATTACAGCCCTTGTAACCTTTAACGCTAAATTTTCAGAGGTGATGTCCAAGAGTTACTTAGAGAGATGCTGAATGTTTACGGCTGCCCTTGTTTGAAAGAAGAGCTGTAGAATGTGAGAAATCAAATAATTTTGGAAATCTCTCTGGTGGAACAATCTGTTCAGGTTCTGTTTCTTATTATTTCTTACATGATTCTGAACTCCCCCTCTCTAGAGGTGTTCAAGACCAGACTGGAAAGGGCTCTGAGTAATCTGGCTAGTGAAAAGTGTCCCTGTCCATGGATGGAGGGTTGGAAATGATCTTTAAGGTCCCTTCCAACCCAAATTTTGTGATTCTAAATTTTGTGATATTTCTAGCATATGTAATTTTCTGGAGAACCTCTATGACATACATAATCAGTAATTACATTTTATGTCACTGTGTGTTAACAGGGTCTGTCCTTAAAAAGCTAGGACATACCTAAGACCTAGAGCACATGGTATTGACAGATTATACTGCTGTGTGTCAAACTCTAGCATGTTTATCTCATGATTTTCTCTTCATTATTACTCACAGAATGACTTGGCATGCAAAGTTGAATTTAGCAATTTCCAGAGGACAAGTATAAGTCAAATACCTCAGCTGGATCAATGATTCCTCACAAACTATCATGATTTTGTGAGGCATCTTATTTCTGTGCATCCATTTTGCCTCCATTTCTACTGAAAGGACAAACTAAAGCATGCTTCTGTAAGGTCTGCATTTCCCCTACCAGGGTCCAGGCTGTCCAAGGCTGAAACTATTTTTGTAGCTCATCCCTGCAGGTGAAATGCAGTCCTTGTATGCAGTGACTGGACAGTACAATGTACTTTCAGACTGGCTTTTTGTTTGCCTTCTGTCAGGCTTTTTTCACCTGTCCTTTGATGGGTTACACTTGGCCATGGGATCTTTTCCCATCAGTTTCCCTTGCTACACTTTCAAGCATATGACTTTCAAGCAATATTTAAATGTATAGAGGGAATATTCCTTGTACATGTACCAGTAGAATCATAGAATAATAGAGTATCCTGACTTGGAAGGAGCCCACAAGGATCATCAAACTCCTGGCCCCGCACAGGACAACCCCAAAAGCGACACCATGTACCTGAGAGCATTGTCCTAATGCTTCTTGAACTCTGTCAGGCTGGTGCTGATGTGACCACTTCCCTGGGGAGCCCGTTCCAGTGCTCAGCCACCTTCTGGGTCAAGAGTCTTTTCCTAAAATCTAACCTAAATCACCCCTGAAACAACGTCAGGCCATTCCCTTGTGTCCTATCACTGTCACCACAGAGGAGATCAGCGCCTGCTCCTCCTCTCCCCTCATGAGGAAGCTGTAACAGCAATGGGGTCCCCCTTCAGGCTCCTCCAGGCTGAACACACCAAGCGACCTCAGCCCCTCCTTGAGGCTTCCCCTCAGGGCCCTTCACCATCCTCACGGCCCTCCTTTGGATGCTCTCTAATAATTTAATGTTGTTACAGTGTGGCACCCAAACTGCCCCCAGCACTGGGGGTGAGGCTGCCCCAGCTCAGAGCAGAGCAGGACAATCCCCTCCCTTGCCTGGCTGGCCATGCTGTGCCTGCTGCCCCCAGGACAGGGTTGGCCCTCCTGGCTGCCAGGGCACTGCTGACTCGTGTTCAACTTGCCCTGGACCAGGACCCCCAGCTCCCTTTCCATGGCCCTGCTCTCCAGCCTCTCATTCCCCACTGTCTGTACACCCAGGGCTGTCCATCTCAAGTGCAGGGTACAGCACTTTCTCTTGTTGAATTTCTTAAGGTTGGTGACTGCACAGCCCTCTAATTTGTTTAGGTCTCTCTGCAGGAGCCTTGTGGAACCCCACTAGTGACAGGTCACCAGTCTGATGTCACCCCATTCACTGTAACCCTCTGTGCCTGACCCATGAGCCAGGTGCTCACCCATCTCACTAAGAGTTTATCCAGCCATGAGCTGGACATTGTCTCCAGAAGGACACCGTGAGAAACAGTATCTAAATCTTTACTAAAATCTGAAAAGATTATGTCATCTGGCTTCCCTTGATCAGCTAGGTTTGTTACCTCGTCATAAGAGGAGATTTCCTCTCATGAAGTCATGCTATCTGTGACCAATGGCTGTATTGTCCTTCAGGGATTTTTCGGTAACTCCCAAAATAATCTTCCCAAAAATTTTACCCTAAATGTGTGTATTTATTAGTTTGGTTTGATGAAATTGGCTTAAGCACAAATGAGTCTCTGTTCAGGAACTCTTTTTCTTTCACTGGGCCCTGAACTGTGCACTGCTAGTCCAAGGGACTGTAGAGGCTCTATCCCTAGGGATTACTGTTTTGAGACAAAAATAAGAAGCTTCAGATAAACCTTCTTTGCTGGGGTAAATACTCAAGCATTTTTACAAGCAGGTGTCAGATTTTTCCAAGTGTCTCCTTCCTTCTCTGCTGCCCATCGTGTTTTTGGGTTTGGCACCCCTGCCTAGCCTTTTTTTTCTGTATCCTTGCAAGCAGCTGGCACAGAGTTTCTTGGAGATGGCCTGATGGTAATCTGTTTGGGAAAATGGTTTGTCTCTTCTCTAGCTAGTTCAAGAGGTCTGCATGCACTTTGATGAACTTCAAAGGACTACTTTAAGTAGACTTTTATTTCACCAAGGTTTATTTTCCTGTGGCCTAGAGCCCTCAGATTTCTTTGTTGTGACCACACGTGGCTGTACCAATGTTTTGTTTCAAAAGTTCATTTTGAAATGCAGTATGCCTCTGAAAGTAACATTTTAAGATTTCATTCTAAAGAAATGTAATTTGAAACACTAGGTTGGTTTTGGTTGGAATTTTTGAAACAATGGCATCTAAATTATAATGTTGCTTTTTGTAATTGACATTCCTAGTTAATAATTTTTTGAGTGTGATATAAATGAGAAAATTTAAATATTTCAAGTATTTTTCTTAAAAATGTCTTTAATGTTGGCCATTGAAAATTTTTGCAAGGAATTTAATAAACCTTTGGATAATTGGTTAAACAATGTGTGCATCCTAAATATTTGGAAAGAGGGCTTGCCCAAGAATAAAGGGATCACATGAGAACTTAGAAGTCCTACAAAGGCACAATAAAGAAAGATTTATGACCAAGTCCTGTGTTTTTGCTGGCACTTACCTTTGAAATAGTTTGGAGGTAAGTGTAAGAATCTGACAGCACTTCCTGAAATACCTTTTTCCAATCTATTGAGTGCACTTAACCTTTTCCTTTCAGATGGTTGGATTGTGATAATTTATCTGAGCATTAAGAAAAGAAAAAAAAAAGTAGCTTAGTGTCTGGGTAATTTTGGAAAAGGTTTACTAGATTAAAATCTGGAGAAAATAATTCTTTTGGATATGTAATGAAAGGACTAACTTCAGCCTTTTCACAAAAGCCATATTATAATTCTAAGACTCTTATAAGAAATGCAGGAGCGCAATTTCTCGCCGAGTCTTTGAGGGATAGAATAACTTCAGTAGAGACAAGGATGACTGGGAATTTCTGAAAGCGTGAAAGCTGTACAGGATGTACATGAGATTGTTAGCTGAAGCTGGCCCTTTGGTTTGTTAATGCTTTCAGCTTTACATACTTTTTATTCTTCAGGCTGTTTACACTCAAGTGAGATATCCTAAGTGCATGCTTCCAGAGTGTTTGCCTGCTGGGCACTCCACTTTGGCACACTTGTGGGCACAGCTGATTGCCACACTCAGGGCTCTGCTGCTGCTGTCTCCAGAGCCACACAGCCACACAGCAACTCAGCATTGCTGCCAGAAAATCATATCTTATGTAGCGCCCAGGGACACTTTGTCAGCAGCTTTTTCATCAAATTTGGCATGCTTTAAGCCAGCGGAATGAGGTTCCTCAGATTGCATGACTCTTCACGCAGCAGAGTCTGGGACTGAGAGATGGTGTCAGGGACAGAGCGTGCCTAGGCAAAACTGCACTTGGCAGGAGGTAGAAATGGGCAGGAAAACCCTAAGCAATTTGACCAGTCATTATTTTATATCCTAGGGAATTAGATCAAACTTTTTTTCTATTGGTGTTGTTCCTAAAAGAGTAGAGGAATCATCTAGTGAGAAGGGATTCAAAAGACATAGAAACCCAATAATTTGCAGATATTTTACTCCACAGATTATTTTTAAAATTATTATTTTTAAATAACAAAATTATTTTTAAATAACGAAAAGTTATCTGCCAGTTGTTATAGATAGCAGAGGTCTGTAAATTGGTCACTTGCAATATAATTATGTAAGAAAACATTTTTCTAGGGCTGCTTACCACAACAGAATCTGAAACATGAAATATTTTTCAAATTCTAAGGATCAGTGCAGTATCTGGCCTTTAGGAAGGGGAAAACTAATAAACAAGTACAATAACTGGAGAATTACTAAGTAGAGAAAAGGACATCAAAATAAGAAATAGTCTAAGTGAAAGAGAAGATCAGAAGTGAAATGTAAATCAACAGAGTAATCTTTTGCAGAAACGGCAGATTTTATTCTGTGAACAGAAAAACACATGAACAGGTCAATATGCTGTTTAAAGAGAGACTGGCAAGGAGTCTTTCAGATTTTTATGCTCGCTAAGCATAGTGGGCATGAAATAATCTTCTGCGAGCAAAGTCCTTATGAGAGCAGGAGAATTAGAAAGAAGACTCTGAAAGAAAAGATGGAGGCAGAGTGGGTGGTGTGGCAGGAAAGGGAAGGGAAAATGTATACCAAAAGAGAAGCATCTGAATTGTTCTCCAGGATAACTGGAAATAACTGAGGAAAAATCAGCTTTTTTTCCAGCAGAGGACTTGGGCTCGCCATGAGGTAGTGAAGCAGCAAACGGTTCACAGAGAGAGACTTAATCAGTGGAAGTATATTAAGGGCAAATTAAAACAAGTTCCTGTGGAGCAGGTCTAGATATACAGTCTTTTAAGTGATGCTCTGCCTGTACTTTACTGGATGCTACTACATAGTGAATTCAGACTATAAAAATTCTGTGAGTTTGTTGATGTTACTTATGTCACATCGAGGCTGCAGGGCATTTTCCTGCAGGTAGAGATCTCAGCAATTTCTCGTCCAGCTTAATAAGGCAGAATAGTACCTATGGATATGCCTTTTATTCTTTGTGCTCATTATATACATTTTTTCTTTGTAAATGTGCATTGCATGAAAAGAAAAGTTTTCGTGTTTGAATATATTTCTGTCAAATCTTTTAAAAATCAATATTTCTAAAAAATGGAAATCTCACTGTAAATATTTTTTTCTTGAAAATTGAAGGAGACACATTTTCTTGTCTGAACTTTTTCTTTGGAGAAACTAGATTTCTGTGGTGATTTAAGTAGTCTTCAAAATATTAATAGGAGAATAATGTTTTCTCTTGTTCCAGAAGTTAAATTCTAGTGTAAAATAGTATGGTATTTATCACACTTTACATGGCAACTCTTAATTGGTTCTTCTAAGATGTATTTCTGGCCTTCATGTTATCCCATGGGCACACAAAACCTCATGCCATGGGGAGTGGTTACTCTGAAGACTGATCTTCTAAGAGAAGCAGTCCCACTCCAGAGGAGAAAAGACAAAATTACAAATCACATAAGGCGAGGCCTTATACATAAATGACATTTCATAGCTGTACAGGTGTTACCAAGAAATAGTTGTGATTTTTTTTTTTAATTTATATTTTTTTAATTCTAGTAGGGCTGACTTGAAAAACTTCATAGTTTGTCTGGTTGACAGTTTATAGCATTTATAAAGAGCTGCCACAAGATTGCAAAAATTTTAAATTCAGCCTTGGTAAGAAATATAGAGTTATGTCCTTTTATGATCAACAAGTTGTATGTGGTGAAGCGACGGCAATACTAAGGTCCCTCAAATCTTCTTTAGTTACAAATCTCAGTATGTGCTTGTGCAACTGCTGGGTCAGGTCACAGGGAAAAAAATATTATATATAAATATTACAGAAGCCAAATAATCATGGCAGACTGGCTTGCTGGGGTGCAGAGGGAGGCAGAAGACTGGAGCCATCCTGCCCAGGACACGAGGAAAATTAGTAGTTGAGAGAGAGGAGAGCTTTGGATGAAATTCCTGCAGGGAGCCTGGGCATGAGGGAAGTAGCCAGGCAGGGTCAGGCCAGGAACCAGAGGAAGGAATTTTGTCCTTTCTAGACAGGGAGATGAGGCTGGAAGGGAAAGCCCAAAGGTGAAGGTGAGTGTAAGAATGGGACAAGTGGGGCTGGATGGGCCAAATGAGAGCAGTAGACACAGATCTTGCAGGAGGACAGAGCAGAAGGTCTGGCAGCAGTGGTAGCAGCCTCTGTCTGTCCTAGAGCTTTTACTTCTACTAAAACAGAGCAGAAGAAAGGACTTGTAGTGTCACGACATACAACAGTTAGTGAGTGTCACTGGTATTCTTCCCCTGCTGCTGAATAGTGATCTGTCATCACATGCTGCATTAACACGAGTGAGGGGTCCACCAACATCTGCTGTCTGTGACTCTGTGAGGCAGAAAGGTAACTTTTTTTTTCTAGATGGCCTCTTTAGAAGGTGAGACGTTACATGCCAAAAAAACTATTATTTGCAAGCTTGTAATTTTATTAAGCCCAAGATAAGGTGACCTGTGCAAATCTTATTTGGTCCCTTTTGATTAGGATTATAATTATTTCCATATTTGTATGGTAATTATAAGTGGGATGCTATTCCAATATATGAAAATGATCACCTGTGGAATGTTTCATTCTTCTATAGAGGAATAAGTCACTGTAAATTCTCTACACATTTTTCCCAAAGGCTGGTAACTAAAAAAGGAAAGAGGCAAAAATTATTATGTGGAAGCAGCTGATTTTCTGGCCTGAAGAACTAAATTTCTGACTAATTCTGCCACAAATGCTTCTTTAAAGTTCAGAAATCATTTTAATCAAACTCTTCACAAGCATTCTGGTGTGGTGTTGTAATTTTCTTTGTCAGAATGGAAGTCCTACAGTCTGATTCATGTAAGTGTTGAACATTTGCTCTTGCAATTGCAGACAAGAAAAGTAGCACTCAGAGCATTCAAAACCTGTTTAATGGTGAGTACTTAAGAACTCAGGTCGCCCATAACTCACTATATACTTTTGACCTTAATCTCTCTCAGTCTCATTTTTTATCCTTTCAACTCAGAAGAGTATTGGAAAAATACATTCATTAGGACCTGCCAGCTGCTAAATTGCTATAGTGGCATGGAAATACTGGGAGGAAATTAATTCTGAGTTTCGACAATGTGCTGATAGTAAGGCACCAGACACTGAACAGTCATGGAAAAAAACCCTCACAGACAGAGTAGCTTCTCATTTATTAAGTTCTTTTTTATTTGGTGCACTGATGAGCTGTTGCCCTTTCAAAAGTATGGTCACATAATTAAAGATAACATACATATACACAGGACAGATAAATGAAGGTTTGAGTAGCATTTGCAAGATGCAGTTCAACCACTCTGTGTTTAAAATATTAATCTTTTTTAAAGGTATAGTCATATAAAGAATGTGTGTGGGTGTTTCTGCATTCACCTTATGTACAGAAAGAAATTATTAAACTTCTCTGCATAAGGAAAAAAAACCCAGAAAATTGCTATTGCTTCAATGCTATTTCAATTTTGGCCTATTCCATAAAGTACAGCTACATCACCATTCTTTACTTAAGAATAATGAAAATGACCCTGTAAGTGAGCTGTAGTTTAGATTCCAACAGCACTGAGAAACAGAATGAAAGAGAATCAATTTCTCAGTATTTATTTAAAATATTTTTTTTTTGTATGAATTTAAATTTCAGACTCACAGAACTGATAAATAGGTTGAGATCTTTCCTATTTAGAGCCCATCCCTCACTCCCCTGCTATTTCCAAGAAAAACTTCTACATTTTTCAGAAATCTGGGCAAACTTCTATGTTGTCAAGGGAATCTGCTGAAAAATTATTAGCTGACATGTATATACCATGGAAAACGAATCCAAGGACTGGAAGTATGGGACAGGAAAATATTGAAAACATCCAAATACAGCTTTAGACACATGAACAAGTAGTCTGGGCTCCTTTACCCTCCCATCAATAGAACCTCCAGGAAATTTGGCTAGAGATGCTGTGGACCACTCAGTGACAGTGCATAAGCACATCTCTCTAGACTTTAATGCAGTCTGCAAATATTAGTGACAGATCTGAGAATAAAATTAAATTTGTCAAGAATGAAGCTTCAAGGGACTGAAAGAATGTGCAAATTTATACTGACTTTACTAGATAGCTCTAGAGGACATTTTGCTGCACACATGGACTGGTTTAGTTTTGGCCTATCTAAATGTAGCATTTCAATCACTCATTTTTAAATTAACCAGAGTTAAGAATAAAGGAAGATGATAAAACTAATGCCAAGGGAAATGTTTAATTTCATGTCAAATAAGGAGTTTTGATGACCTAAGAAGATAAGCTGTTTTTTCATCTTGCCAGAGCTTGTCGTCAACACTACTGTTTCTTGGTAAATATCAAGATATTTTACTTGAGTTTTTACATTTTAATTGCCAAATCAAATTGTATTTTATTTTAGTTGTAAGGAAAGCATTTCAATGTCTTCTGACATAAGTTTTCTGATACACTGTGGAATACCATCAGCATTTAAAGATTATTTAATTATTCAACTTTCATATAACTTTATTTTCATTTCTTTTTCTTACATTGCTTTTTTGTCAGTTATATTTTTTCTTTTCTTGCAATGAGACTGGTCAGTTTTCATTTGGTTTCGTTGCCGTTTTTGGTTTACTTGCTGTTGTTTTAAAAGTAGTTCTTCATATTGTCTCTCCTCATTCTTTTACATCAATGTTTCTTCACCTCATCCACTCACTACATCAACTTGGGGTTTTCTCTGCAAGTAATCCTGTTGAGATATCCCCGCACTTACTCCAAAGGAGAAGAAAAGATGTGAGCAAAAGCCATGAAATTGATGAGAATAAGTGAGCAGAGGAGCATTTCTCAGGCAGGATGGTCACCTCCTGTCTTGTCTAGACACCAGAGGTGCTGCTGTGCAGCTCTGCTCTGGTGGTCTTCCTGCTTACAGTTTGTATTTCTCTTGACAGAAAGACCTGTGAAGCCATAGGTAGCAGCTGTCAGGGCTGTGGGCAAGAGAAGGAGCTAGCCATATATTCCATTTACACGTATGATTTAAAGGCAGCTCTTCCTCATCCTACAGCTTTTCACCCAGGAGTGTCAGACCTTCACAGCTATGTTTATCTCATACAGAAACTTGGTGAGCTCGAATGACAAGTTTAGTGAGGCACTAAGCTGGAAAGGACCTCATCGTTGTCTAAGGGAAATGCTTACTACTCTTGGTTTTGATGCTACACCCAGGGACATTGCTGATCATCAGGGAATAAACTGAGGATACTCGGGCAAGAAAGCCTTGCATATATTTTAGTTACCTAAACAAAGGCAGGGCATTGTGCAAAGATCACATGATGGCTCTCACTGCTGAATAGCTTTGCACTCCCATGCAGGGTTTGGCTCTCCCAAGACCTGGGTCAGGACCTATGCAAGAGTTCTCCTTGTCATAGACAAAACCATCCTGTTTTGGGGAGGAAGAGAATTTAGTTGTGTGTTTCACATGTGCTCAGGACCGTGGATCAGGAATCATCGGCAATTAGGTCTCAGGGTGAGCCCTAGCTGATATTCATCACCAGTGGAGTACCAGCCAAGGAGTGATGCCAGTTTCTGCTCCCATTGCTGGAGCCCACCTTCATGGCTGTATCCTGTCTCATGCCAATGCTGGCTTGGCATGTGATCATGTCCCAAAGTTCCATCTATCCTAAAATATCCTGTGATTCTGTCCATCTGAGATGCAACTACATGTAAGGCTTTGTCTCTCTGTCGTCAGGTTGTACTTAGCTTAATTACAGCCCTAGACATTTTTGGATATCTTTTTAAGCCAATACTTTCATTTGGATGGCATATGATTTTTTTCAGATTCATTGGAGTTATTTTTAAGAGTACAGTTTTGAGGTCCTTAATGTGTTTGACAATTTTCTCTTTATTTATATACTTGGTCAATCCTATGGCAGTACTTCTCCTTGAGATATCTTGTAAGTGTTTTCAAGCACCTATATCTGTTCAAATAGTATTTCATAAATATTTTGCCCCATACAGAAGTTCACATTATAAGAGCAGATTAATTTCATATGGAATGGCAGAATGGTGTTATTATAAGTCCAATGTGTGCAAAAGCATTTGTACTAGACCTTGACTGCTTTTGAAATTACCATTAGTTTTGAGGCACCTTACCCTGGGAAATTTCATCCATTCTGGTAAGAAAGACTCAGCAGCTACAGATTAAAGTTTTGTGTTTGAAAATAAATCCAGTAAACAAGAATTTCTCAAGGTCTATTTTTGACTATTTATATAATTTTCCCCTTAAGCCCTCCTACTACAAGACCTCTTTTTTTCAGGTAAAGCCGCGGTTGTGAATAAATTGGGCCTTACCTCACTGTTGAGTGGATTGTGTACTTTGGGCTATCCTAAATTCATTCTGCCTGCCAGTCAGATTCTCTTGATGTAAAAAACCTAAGTTTACATTATAAAACTATAATTGTGTCATGCACACTTCCTTTTTATTTTGCAGTCAATATAAGGTTAATAGTCTCTTTCTGATTGAGAGCTGCAGATGATGAGTGAGTGTATAAAGTAGAGGTGTCTTGTTTCCTTACACACTCATCAAAGTGTGAAACATGAAAGGGGGTGTGGAAGACAAGTTTGGTCTGCTCTGTAGGTTCCAAACACTTTCCATTTTATGTCCGCTGTGCTATTATGTTTGGAAATGTGCAGTAAATTCTGGGGGTTTGTCGATTTTTAATCTGTCCTGGTTTTGTGCAGGCTTTGGAGAGAGGGCTTTATCTGGGGTTTTCTTTCTTTGCAATTTGTGGGTTTTTTCGGTAAACATAGTTGGCAAGATCTTTTGGTATTTTATTTTTTTGTTATGGTTTGCATAGGTTACAAAGGGAATTGCAGAAAAGGTTCTGATCTTGTATTTTGAGAATGATGGTCTTGCCAAAGTCATTAAGCTGGGTTAGGTTGTACTATATTCTCCAGAACACCAACCCTGGAAACCTAACTGAAAACTGGATGAAGAGTGGACTGCTATGTTTTTTTTTTTTTTCTTTTTGGCAGGACACAGCATCAGTGGTCTGTGATATACACTAACTAGCAGCTGGTTTCTGGATGAAATCTGATATGTTATTTTGATTTAACAATCTCTATTATTGGGATCTTCTTTTCACAAAAAGTTTTTCTCCTCACCTCCTCTAATAATTACTTGACTTAATTTATTACCAGCTTTTATTTCCACTGTATAAATGGAAATAATGTTATTTTTGGGGAATATGGGGCTAGGGGTATTTTAGTGTGCTTCCCACTGGTGGTTCACCAAAGCATGAATGTGCTGACTCTGCAGGGTCAGTTTGCAAAACCTTGCTCAAGTGCTGCTGGAGTGGAACTGATCTTGAGGGTGGGAAGCAGCAACGTCATCTTTAGATTCCTTTTGCTTTGTGAAAGCCTGTGTTAACAGGTTTATAGTGCTTTCTCCATATTGCAGTTTGTGTGTAGGAAGGCAGTGGAGGGCCATGCCAGGTTTGACACCTGTGGGCATTGCAGGCAGGTGTGAGCAGCAGCTCTGCTTCCCTGTGATCCCTGGGACCACGAACCCTGGGAATCCTGCAGGGAACAAGTGCTCTATTGCTTCTGCCTGCAGCTCCCTGGGGAAAAGGGGCCTCTTTGTGTGACTGAGGATGGACAGGACCTGTGGGGCAGACTCCACATAAGCATGAAAAGATACCTGTCTTTACTGCATCTTCCTTCTTAGTGTTTTCATGCAGCTTATTTTCTTTGCAGTGCACATATTTAATGAGCTTTTTTATTTGTTCTACATTAGAAAAACCTTTGTTTTTTGTTTGTTTCAGGTAGTTTTTCAGTAATTTTTTCTCTTTCTTAAGTATAACTTCAATAAAAATATTTTGTGAACCTAGGCTTGATCTGAAAAAGGATGAATATTCTGAAAAGATGAAAATTTAATTTATCTGGATAGATAGATCAGTGATGACTAATACTTTTTGGTATTTCTTAATTTTGGTTTTACCTATGAAAGGGTTTTCTTTTGTATCCAGCTGGGAAACTAGGATTGCTTTAGTAAGTGTGTAATGTTGGAAAACCTTTACACACCTGAAAAAATACGTAATTGTTTTGAAACTTGAATTTTTTTTCTCATACTGTTTTTTAAAGTGCCAAGTTTTAATTTCTTTGTGCTTCTTATTGATATGAAAATAATTCTGGGAAGCTTATCTTCTGTAACATGCATATTTGTATCAGTTTAAAAAAATGATCAAAAATTAGAAATATCTATCAAGTCATCATGTATACCTAATAGATTAGCCTATTACTAATTATAAAATTTTATTGACAGTTATTAGATTGCTTGCTGGATTACATCAAATTCTTGTAGTTATGTGCACCTAAGAACATGTATTTTAAAGAAGCCACAACATGGTTTATTTAAACTTATACTGACAGAGGTGATAAAGCTGCAGACAGATGAGAATGGGGTGGAGAAGATAAGAAACAACAACTTTGATCAGTGCTCAGTAGTGAAAAAAAAGAAGTCAATTAAATGAGGCACTGGGATAAAGCAAATTCAAAGGAAGGTTCAGAACCTTAAGAAGAATAAAAAGTATTAGCTAGGTTTGTTGGGCTAGAAAAGGTAAAAGGTAGTTATATGTACAATGTACGTGTTTTATCCATAATGACTGATTAATAATATTAATTTTGGTAAATTTTGGAATTTTTAATCTTTTACATGTTAACATCTAAAATATTCAGGGGCTTTTTTCTCTGCCTAGTTTCACAGAATCATATTGTCAATTCTGACATTCTCCAATTTTCCTGTCTCACTAGAAAACCAGAAATGTGCCATGTCAGCATTTCACCCTTTACAATTCTTCACTTCTGCACAAGTTCCAAGCAAAAGAAAAAGGTTATTTAAATAAATGTTCAAATTTAGCTCATGTACAAGTCTTGACAAAGAACATTGGGTTTAAAAAATGCAGTTTACCTAAATGATGCCAGTAGCAATTTCTGCTAAGTTGGTAAAGCCTCATGTTCCTCTAATAACTGGTATATTTTCATTGAAAAGCTTTGAATTAATATCATGTTTGGGGCCAGAAATTATATATATCAAGTCTTGAGGGGATGGCTGAGAGCACATGTGAGACTGTCCAGGTGCCTTTGGCTGGTAGAAAGCAGTTGAGAGGTACTGCAGAAGGAGTTGTCAGGAAACCTAGGCTAGATGAGCTATTAGAGCATGCCTAAAGAAATCAGAAAGCTTCTGGGGATTAAAGTTTTGGAGCAGAAAGCTGTGGTTGGTGCCAGATGTCTCGGTTCATCAAAGCACAGCAAGTTTTTCTGTGCTCAAGAAGGGAATCAGGCAAAATTAGGTATGTAGGAAGAAATCGGAAAGATTTCTAGGCCCAAAACCAGGATATGTTTGTGAAAATATTGAGACTCTGGGGATATAAAAGCCACTTGTTTACTAATCAGCAATTAAAGCGTGCATTTAAGTGGATAATTACTATAAACAGTAGGATTCTTCATGCTTTAGCTTGTCTGGTGCTGTCACACGCAATGATATTTGTCTCCTGGACAATTTTTAGTGCAGACTCTTACTGGAAAGCATGTTTTGCAAGAACTATTTGCCTTCCAGGGGCAGTCTCAGAGTTCACTGGTGGTTCTCTTGGCAATTTCACATCCTCTCCACTTCACGTAGCACACCTGCAGCAGCTACCCATAATAACCTCTTACAAGGTTCTGTGGATGTGAATTAATTGCTATTTACAGATAGATCTGTTTGGTTTTCACCTGCACACCATCCTGCACATGCTGGTCATGTGCCTGTCCAGTACATGTGTAGTAACATCTGTGTCACTGGAACAAAAGTTCTTCAGCAACAATTTTTAATATATATTTTTTTATCATGCTGAAACAGCTTCCTAATTTTTATGAAAGTGGTATCGTGATGAGAAAAGGCACTTTTTTATGCAGTATTAGATCTTGACAATTGAAGGAGAGCTTGCATCTCTTATTGGACAATTACACTTGAAAACAGTTTGGTTAATAATTTAGGTGTATATAATATAATAATTTAAGTTAATAATTAAACTAATTCAGGTACAATCATAAGTGATTTTTGACTCAGATTTTCCACCTAGCTGCTGATATAGCAGTTATGCTGAAACCTTTGGATGGGAGCAGGTACAGAAAAGAGTGCTAGTTTTTTTGGTATTTCTTTGTATTGTGGAAAAATTGGTTAATTTATCAAATAGCTTTTTTATTTTTCAAGTACAATGCCCAATTACTTCAGGCTGATTTATAATAAATTGCCCTGTATCATACTAATTCTGCAGCTTCCCAACTAGGAGAGAGGGCAGTAGATTTTATTTTTTATTTTTTTATTATCGGTTGTTTTCAAACAAACAGGACTTTCGTCTTTCTTACAACCTGAAGCAGCGGATGAAGCTTGACCTCCCTGAAAGAACTCTGCTTGTTTTTTGTTTTTTTTTTTGGTTTTTTTTGCTATCAACAGACCGAGCTCCGATAACAGGCGCCACAGCATGCGGGAGAGGATGTCCAGTACCAACGAGAAGGGGAGCCTGTCCATGGAATCCACCAAGGAAACGCGGTACTGCGCCGTCTGCAACGACTACGCCTCGGGGTACCACTACGGCGTCTGGTCCTGCGAGGGCTGCAAAGCCTTCTTCAAGAGGAGTATTCAAGGTAATAAACTGCTCAAGTGAGCCACCTTCACTCTTGAGGAAACTGAGGATACTTGAGATTCCAGCCTGAGTCAGGGACAGTGACATTTATTGGGTTTTCATTAGCAGTTGTTGTGCTAATGCTTTTGGCAGGTATAAAATGTGTTGTTATTTAGTCCAACATTAATGAGGAAAAGCAAAGCTTTTCTATATCATCCTTGCTTTAGGTATATCTGACCATGGTGACCATTGTGGTAGTGAGAAATGTAATTTAAAAATCCATGTTGGATCAAGATGATCACTCTTTCAGGATATGCATATCTCTCCTCTTATCCGAGGCATTTTTTTTTGAGAATTCCCTGTCAGTTGATTAATTCCTGCTGATTGATTTATTAATCTTAATTTAGTGCTCCATCGGCCAGATGATTCAGTCCAAATCTCAATTCCTTAAAGATGCTAGATGTCTTTTGAGAGCCAGTATTGAAAAGGAATGTTTCCTTGATGAAATATTATTTGTGTCTGTCAACAAAGCAGGCTTTGAACTGTACACAGAACGGTTTGGTTCACAGTCTTGTTGTGGTTAAAAAGGCTAGTGGAGTAAAGGGCATCTAACAAAAACACTGTTAATTACTGTGACAGAGATAATTCTTTATTTAAATGCCTGACACTTTGTGGAATGGATGCTTTTTTTTCCTTTTCTTTGTTCAACATCTCTTAAAATGAGTAAGAAGTAATTATAATTCTACTGAAAATACAGGTACTGTTCAGTATATAAGTTTTAGAGAAGAAAATAAAAACAAATTTCTTCCTTTTAAACAGAGAACTGGTAAAGTGCAGTGCTTTATTTATGTTTCTCTAGTTTTTTAATTCTCCAGGTGATAGATAGGCACAAAAATTTCTGTTGCCTCTTTTACTGAAATGAACATAGTTTGGAACAGTTTTACATCATGTCACAAGGTGATTATTGCCTGTTTTGTTGCATGACTAGCACTGAGGTGAGTTAAATAGGACTTCCAGCATTCAGCTCAGAATTTCCCCCCTCTAAAAGAAAAAAACATGAAAGAGTGACTGAGGAGTAGACATTGATGGAATTATTTGTATGCCAATGATTAGTTAACAGTTACTCATATTTCTGTTTGTCCAGATACACTGAAATGATTTTTGAAAGAGCGAATGGTTAGAGCCAGACATCAGCAATAAACAACACTGAAGGGAGAAAGAGTGAAATGCATTTTTTCTTCCCATCAGAGTCAATTTCAGGAGAACAGCCCTCTTATTTTGTATTTGTTATTTTTCCTTTTCAGTTCCTCTGACCAAGTCAGAATTATTCTTAGACTTTTGAAATTATGTCCTTGTCCTTGAACTGAACTAAGCCACAACAAAGTGGAAAGTGAAATAGCCTTAAGCAAAAGTCAGAGTTATCAAGTAATTGTGCAGCAAAGATCTTCAGCTTTTGGCCATTGTAGTAGAAAAAAATGAATCTGTTTCATTGAGTTTCTGCTGCCAGCACTTGGTGGTTTTGCCCTGGTCTCCACATGGACAAATGTTGTGGTCCACCACACTGGATCTATTTTCTATTTGTGCTATACTAAAGACTAGTTAGTAAATTTGCTTCTTGCTACCTATATATCTAAGGGAATTTTTAAGTAGATAAGCTTTTAAATCTTAAAATTTAAGTTTCCAGGATCTCATAAATTGCTTTTCATTATCTATAAGTCATGCTTGCTTTGATTTAAGCTCCATGCTTCTTGCCCTATCCCCTGTGGGCACGAAGAACTCTTATTACAACAACCTTTTACATAGTTGAAGACTGTTATCATATTTTTCTCAGTCTTCTCTTTTTTAGACTAAACAAACCAAGTTCTTTCAGTAGAACATGCTTTCTAGACTTCTGATCCCATTTGTTAAGCTCCTCTGTACTTTCTCCAGTTGATCCACCTCTTTTGTGATTAAGTTATCATAAACAATGACATCTACAAGTCTAAAGAAAATAATTCAAGAATAGGAGTACTTATGAGAGAATTGTGATCATAGAGGGTAAGAAATGTCTTCTGAAATTGTAAAGTCATAGCTACCCAGTCTTGATGAACTAAGGTAATTTTTGAATTTTCTACTGGGTTTGGAAGAGATCTCTATTTCAGCAATTGCATGTTCTCATTGAACATGTGTCCATTCATTTATGAAAATGAAATTAATTTTTGGATTGAGAATAGATGCAAAAATATGCATTTACCTTGCAGATGATAATAAATTTAAATGTATTGTGATCAGATAGCTAGGAATGAATGCTACTTATGTGCAGGTATATTTATAGAAGAGTATGTGGACTAAATATAATTGTATATATTTTGATTTATTATATATAATATATATTTATTATATATATTATTTATTATATTGATTATATAATTATACTGCATTGTATATATGCCCTGCATTCTTAAAATAAATGGGAAAAAATTCATTAATCATATGATCAAACACTGTTGAGGTTCACAGAACTTTTTTGTATGAACAAAACAAAACCAAAATGCCTTAAGCAAAGATTTTTGTTGTTTCAGCAACTTTGTTCTTTGCTAACCTGCATTTCTCAATACATATATAGATGCAGAGATGATAATTTCTGTGCTTCTCATCAGAGACTTCATAGGAGAATTGCTGTAACGAACCTTGATGTTCCATTTAGACTGTATACAAACATTCTACATTGTTCTTAATAGAACCACAGTAAGGAAAAAGGAAGGACAGACCTGAATAGGCTGTATGTGGTAATGAATTACCTCTGTTATTCTCAGTGATGTCTGAGGTATCTATATTTACCTGCATAAGTATATACTGAAATTTTATGAAAACTCATATCTGCATTGGAACTTATCTGAGGTGACAATAGACATCTTCACTTTTATCCAGGGGATCTGGAATGTTCCTGGTAATTTTTGTGAGTTTTAAATGCTAAGATGTTTTTCTTTGTTGTCAAGTAGTTAAATCTTAAAAGGTAACCTGAATTAGAAATTGTCTCAATATGTGCAAATTTTCAGTTTTGTTTAAACAACAGATGGTTTGCGGAAAACTTGAACTGCCTCCTGAAACTGCCTATGTCAGTCTATTTTGTTAGTTTATATCCCAAAAGTGATTTGGGAACTTGTTTTGAGAAACCTCAGTGCAAAGTGATATTTATGTACAATGTTTCATGGGAGAGAAAAGTCACAGGACACCAAGGATACCACATTGCTTGGTGATAGAAGAGTGCTTTACTCTTCACCCAGCATATGTAGCCTTTAGAAGTGTACTTGGTTGAGGGACTTGATTTCAGAAGTATAACAAGAAGCCACACCACAGCAAACTGTACTTCTCTCCTAAAATTTTTATGAATTTTAAGGCCAAGAAGGGCTGTTAGATCAATAATTCTGTTCTTTTCTCAATATAAACTTTATATGCTATCCAGCTACAAAGCCCAGTAACTTGATGGAGGTAAACATTTTAGAAGATGCCCAGACTCAAGACGCCTATGGGCTCAAGCGTTTTCTTACAATGATGACTTATTTTAATGATTTATCCTCCTATATGCTAAAAATTGACCTAATTAAGATGCATTACTGAAAGTTATGTGTCTTACTCTGGCTTTTACATCATTTTCACGAAACAGACTTAGTAACTACTATCTTTCTCCTGTGGAAAGTTCTTAAAAATTAGGTCATCAAGTAATAAAATCACCTTGATATCTTAAGTGAACTAAAGTGTTTCAGTCTCCTGCTGTATATCTTTCTACCTTCTGAGTCCATTATCTTTGCACCTCTGCTCCTTCCCCACGCCTGTAACAGCCTCTCTAAAATTTGGACGTCAGAATTGGATGAGGTACACAAGCCTTAAAAATGCCATTTATAAATTTAAAAAATCCCCTTGTGACTCACACATTCTTTCCCTCTTCTAATTCCCTTGTTTTTTGGATAGCCACCAAGCCCTATAAGACAGGAAGGAATTACTCATACCACCTCTGACAAGCATCCAGCAAATGCCTACATATGGGCGTCTGCAAACCCCCAGAGGGAGCAAAAGGGACTCAGAACAAACCAGAAAAAATCCTTACATTAGAGGGTATCTTGATCCTAGAATTGCTCAAGCATTTTAGAGATTGCCGATTCTATTTCCCTTTCATATGCACTTCGGATGTTTTTCAGGTGCATCTTCTCTGCTTTTGTTCATATCTGGGATATTTCACATATAGTGAATTAAAAATTACTCCATGATGGGAGGCATTACCAGAACAGGTTGGCTTCTAAGAATGGATGAATAGCTGAAGAATTGCAGAGGTCTGCCTTTAATGTCTTGATCAGAGATATAATGGCCTCCAAGGTGCAGGAATTCTTGAATCTGGGAAGTATTTTGCTTGTGTGTCTTGAACCTGGATTTTAATTAGCAGTTATGCCTGCTCTCCTGTGTCTAGGAGAGTTTTGGCAGTAGACTTTGAGTGTTATCAATTGTTTTTATTTGACAGAGATAGAGCTGTACTTTGTTGAAAGCATGTAATGTTGAGAGAAGTGGTAATGTATACATATTTTCATGTTTGAGAGAATTTTACTGGAAAAACATGCTCTTAAGTGAGTGTTTAGGCAGTGGTGAAGTACAGCAATTGCAATAGCGTCAATTTGGGAGGTTTCTGAGATCTTCTCTTTAATTTTCCATTCTTGTCTCCTGTTTTGATGGTATTTTTGTAATCTGTTTTGTAACAGCTCAGATCCTGCAGCCAAAAAGGCAGAAACTCCCTAATAAGACTGCTTGTACACTGGTACTGTGAGCTGTCAGCCAAACTACAGAACATGAACCTCAGTGAGACTGGCAGAGTTAATCACAGCCAAGCAACAGGGAGCTGCAGATGGGCATCTGGCCTCAGGGTGGAAAACACATGGTTCCAGTTGGAGATGGCTGTTGGAAGTTTGAAGGCTGGAAAAGGTGGATTTGGAAAGTCTACCTGGATTTAGCTGTCATTGAGACCGCTCTAACTGCTGGTAGTTAGCCAGCAGGTTCTTCTGAAACTTCTTTTGATTTATTTTTGTGCATTTAGTAGTTTTCTCCAGTGTCCCTTGAGGTAAACACATCCTCTGATTCAATTTTTTTTTTTTCTCTGATTGCATTCTCTAAGATACATTTTAAATTTCAGCTGTGTAATTTATGGTGATCTTGTTTCAGAAATTTGAGTGCTATTGAAAGGCAAGAGTCAATACCCCTTTTTTCCTCGTAAGGCCATTTTGAATGTGGTACTTTTCTAGCAAATTTTAAGTGCTGCATTCAGCATGGATGTGATAGTGGCTTAAGATGTTTGAATCCAGGATACTTCCTTATTTTTCAAGGCCCAAGCAAATCATAGGGCTGAGTGGACCCTGAGCTCTAGTTCATCTTTATGTCCTGCGATAGGACCAACTTCTACCAACTCCTTGTATATGTTTATGGAATTGCTTCTTAAAACCTGTAGCTTGATCCAATGTTTTATTCTCCTTATCTTTGAAGGCTACTGAGAAATTTGAATTTTCCTGCCTGCAGGTTAAGGTCACCACTTGTTTTCCTTCAAATCATGCCACAAAAACCAATGTTCTCTTTCTTTCTGCAACAGCCTTTAAAGCAAGGAAGTTTGCTATCAGACTTAAAAAAATTATTCTGTTTTACCTAACCTGAAGAAACAAGGTTTATTCAACATTTTCTCATTGGTCTTGTTTTATTGTTTTATAGGTCTTCTAATCTTCTAGTTGCTCTGCTTTGTAGGTTCTTCACTTTTTGCTGTTTTCTTTTTTTGTTGAAGCGTGATTTCCTTCAATATCGTGTTTCACAAGTACTGAATAGGGCAATAGGATTATCTTACAGGCACATCCATCACACTGCTTTTGTCTATATCCATCACACTGTAATGTTTGCCTTATTTGCAAAAACATGATACTCTTCACTCATAATCAATGTGTGATGCAGAATAAACTCAGGCATGCTCTTCTGGAGAAGAAACCATTTTTTTTCCGTATTGTTTTGTGCATATGATTACTCCTTTTTTAATCCAGAGATTTCTACCTGTCCTTTGTACTTTGTGCTTTTGTGCTGTTGTTTTCCCATGTGCTACCTCCAGTTTGCCAAGGTAATTTGGGATTCTTATTCTGTAGTCTCCTGTCATTTATTTCAGTCTGGCTAGCAAAGTAGTCTGCCCTTTTTTCTGTCCTTCTAACACATATAAATGTCATCTTCAAATGAATAACAATGAATAAAAGAAATACTCCAGATCACTATCCATTTCTGAGGAAAACATTACATATAACTGGATTCGGGACAGACACTATGGAGCCTTATTCAATATCAGCTTCCATTGTAATAGTGAACTCTGGTAGTTCTTCCCTGAGCCTGATTTTCTGAAATCATCTAAACTACATTTTCCTAGCTGACATATGAAATATCAATCTAGGCAATATTGAAAACATTTCTGAAGTTGGGCAACACACATTGCCAGAGAGTGGAGAACTGACTCTTACCTGCTTTTTATAAATGGTTATTTGTTTTTTCTCTGCCAAATCCAAAGCTCTTCCCACTTCCTAGACAGAATTCCTGGCTTTTAGAAGCTGTTCTTAATGTATCCTGTATTATCACCTTCAATGTGGTTTTACTTCCTCTGGAATATTGTTGTGCAATAACAAGCAATAGCAACAAAAAATTAAACAGTATTACATGTTGCAAGTGTTTAGTGAATATTTCGTCTGAAAACTCACATTATTCCTAGCTCAGGACTGAGCCTGTCAGCAATTCAAAATATTCAGATGAGAAACAAAAGCACTTTGTATTTAAAAGCTACAAGAGAGGAAGCAATTTTTGTCCAGTAGTAAGGTGCTAAACTGTTTCACTTGCTTTTAGAGAGTGTGACAAATAACACAGCTACTCCCACTCTAAAATGTGGCTAGAGATATGCAGGACAGGAGACTAAGATACCTTGGTTGACCCTTCTGATTATAAAATGAGTGACTCTTCATACTATAGATCATGGATGATGTTAGGGTATGAGGGAGCAAGCCGAGGATCATAGATACATATCTGTTAGTTAAAGAACAATATAACTAGGTATTACTTTGCAGGAGAAAGTGGCACACAGGCAGAAAACTTTCTTTTCTTTTTTTTTTGTTTGTTTGTTTTTTTGTTTGGTCAAAATACTTGTGTCAAAGAGTCGTATAATAATTTAGCTGTAGTAGTAATATATAAGTATAAATATATATATATATATATATATATATATATATAAGCAGCATATAATTACTAGGATAATAAGCCAGCTGTTGCCTGTACTGAGGTTTCAGTTTTACAGACTTCAATGCAGGAAACTCACTGTGCTTAGAAATGCCCATGTCCACGCTCTGTGTGGTGAAAATCCTTTATTGCTCCCCTCTTTTTGTCATTAAAATAAAAATGTTTTAAATATTTAATAATATTTAAATAATAAATTAATATGAAGATAAAGAATAAATTTTTTAAAACCCAATAATTCACTTCCAAAGGTACTGCTAGAATGACTATATTACAGGTCCTAGAAAAATGTATGATAGCAGGAACCATTCAGGTACTGAAGATTCAAACCTGATGTTATATCTGGAATAAAAATAGAGAGTTACATAAATTTTTTGTCGATTTGATAGTATTTTGAGTGCACAAGAGTAGTTTGCAATATTTTTAGCTTCTTAGGGTCTTTATAATAGTTGTGGGAGTTTTCTTTAGTAGAATTCTACCCTTTCCCATTATGGCTCAAATAAACTGGGAAGCTAAAAATACAAGAGTTTCATTCAAAGTCTATGGGAATAAGATGGCCATGACATGCCTATAACTCTCTCTGAAAATGCTTTTTGTCTCTGGAGAGATCATATTGAGATGGTTGTGAGTAATACATTGTGGGAGTTTTTCCCTTTAACACAGCTGTTGTTTTAATCATGTGCCAAGGACTTAAAACAATTGTGATTTATCAGCTAGGGAAACAGAAACTTGATGTCACACTCCTTGCCAGATTTTGTGGGATTGGATCAGTATTTTTGTCTGTTTTTATTTGTCATGAGGAAAAAATATACTTTCTATTTTGTTACCTTGTATAAAATTAGAAAAATTGGATTGGGGTAGAAGTAGACTTTGTACATGGTATCATAATCATAATCAAAATTATTTGCTTGAGTAGAAAATATAATTTTATATTTATAGATGTATAAAGTTATATAGTGGCTTTCTTATACATGTCATCCTTTCTCAATATATAAGTTCATGCATTATTATACTGGTCAGATGGCAGCAGGCTTGGTACCCTCATGCAGTGCCCATTTAATTTTTCCTGTTGATATATGGAAAGGTTTAAGAAAAGCTCGGTATCATAGTCATTTGGCTGGAATTACCTGCTCATGTGAGCAGTTACAGTTATAAGTAAGTGAAGACAAGGAGATTCCACTAGAAAGCAAACACAGTCTGTGAGCTCCATGAGACTGCTGAAGGACATAACACAGAGTATATAAATTTTAACCTCTCCTCCTTTCTTTCGCATTCTTCAGTGGTTCTGTGATTGATGTGTGTCAGTGCTCTCAGGCACATGGTGCAGTTGTTGGGACTGTCCTGTGCAGGGCCAGGAGCTGGATGATCCTCGCAGGTCCCTTCTAATTCAGGATATTTCATAATCTTTCCTTTTGAGGTATGCAGAAAAAGAGGACTTCCTCACTGGATGCAAATGAAGGATGTTTTACAGCCTTCTAGACCCTTTTTCTTACTGTCACATTACTAATGTTCTGCTTAAAACCAGAAAGAAGATCAATCTTCTCAGCAGTGCTGAGTAGTTGCTAAGAGAACCCAAATTTCAAATCCAAAGACCTTGTCTGAGAGTAACTTAACTGTGAATTTGAGTATCTGTGCTTATAAAGGATTTAGATATAACCTTCTGTTCTTCTGTGAAGCTGTTAGAAAAAAGTGTGATTTTAAAACCAATCAGTGCAGTTTTATTGGGGCACTGTAACTTGAAATTTTTTACTTTTTATTTTACATTCAACACTTATTTTTACTGGGTTAGCCTATGTAATGTCCTGTAAGAGCCGAAAACGAGGGATGAGGGGGGCTCTTTAAAATGCTGTTTATTATATCCAAACGATGCAACAATTCACGGGTCGTGGGTGACAAGAGCCCAGACTACAGCCTTTTTAGTCACAGCTGTAGGTTTGTCTGAAGCCTCCTTCAGTTCTGGTTACAATGCATTATATACTTTACATTACAGAGCGTTTTAATACATGACAACTAATTAATACTTTTACTTATGGCTTATCCTAACTACTAACATTACACATTCATGTTACTATTTCTAATCACAAAAGGTTAGTATGTTACAGTTTAAGCTAGAAGTTGCTTTTTAGTTTTCTTGCAGTGGAAAAACACTGGCTTTCTTGTTTGTGAAAATCCTTTTGTTTGGTAAAAACATCTTTTGTTTGAGATGGGTTTATTTTTTGCTCTAAGTCATAAAATCGCCTTCCAACTCACTTGCTCTTTGCCTTCTAGTTACCCAGTAAGACTGGTTCTTTTCTTCTATATCAAAACTTGCTATCATTTCTATTCCTTCTTCAGATTTTACATTCAAAGATCTTTCTGTTACACATACATATCTGTGAGACTTTCCTGTCAAATCTTTATCTTTCTTAACAATGTCCAAGTGCTTTTCTTTTTTATTCTTTTTTCTTTTTCTTCTTTTTCTTTCTGTTTTTAATGTAATTCTTTCCAAGGTTTTGCTTTTCTTCTCCAGTCTTGTTTAGATAAAGTCTACGGTTTAGCTTTCCTTTCCTTCCTTCCTTTCATCCTAGCTGACATGTGTCAAAATTTTGCTAATTTCACTGTCAGATAACAGAAGGATCTGGTGCTTCCAGAAGAAGTAGCTAAGCTGGTAGCTGCCTTATTCAGATAGATAACGAATAGTTTAAGAAATATGTGACATGAGGATTGAAAATACAAGAATAATTAAAGGAAAAGCACATAGAGGAAAAGGATAATAATTATTGCTGGCTTTGTTCAAGATGCATGAGTCAAGTCAACTACATCAGTTTAGGCATCCTTAACCTTTTCTCCTCTACTGTTAATCATACTTAATTTTATATACTTAATTTTATTTTGACTGCTTTAAAATGTGCAATTCATGAGTTTTCATAAGAAAAAAAATCTCTCCCTAAGCTCTTCCAATTGACTCCTTAAACTCTTCCATGATAGATCATGACAAGTAGCTCAAGTTACACATTTGGGGAATTAAAACTAGGAGATCCACCCTGTTAAATTCACTGCCTTTAATTTTATGCAGGTTAATCTGATCGTTCATTTTAAAAAAGCCTCAGTAAGATCACATAGTCCAAGTGCCATATGCTTCCCTCTAGAAGTGATCCTCAGTGATCACTGAAGGCATCTCTTCCTCTTGGTATTCCTGTGATACCAACTCTCAGGTAGCCTAATTACCCTCTCTTCTAGCCCATACCTGTATGCTTTGGATACCATGGAAAGAAAGGGAACCTGTTGATGTATCCCATTTTCATGTTGATGATTCCTACCAGTGAGAAATCCCTTCTAGTAGGTGTGAGTGGTTGGGATCAACTTTGCTGAGAGATGAGTTTTAAGCATTAGATAAAAGGTAGAATAGTTAAATGACAATTAACCTTCATCAAGGTTATTTAGTTCAGAACTATTTAGAAATAGTTCTGTACTATTTCACTTTAAAGTAAAACTTGTTTTTGCGTATAACCTATTCCTTAATTGGGTTTTCCTGCCTTTTTCTCTTCCATCTTACCCCAAACTAGACTGCCCTAGTTTGTCTGTGCCTTGTAAAGGTAACATCATTTTTGTTCACTTCCAGCAACTAAATATTTGAAATCAGATAGTATCGTGGAGAAGCAGGAAAGGTTCCTGCCTTCCCTCTTACCTTTGTTTCTTTCTTCTTTCCTGATTACATTGATAATGGTTTTTTACTATATATTCAAATTATCAAACATTTTCTTCCGGTTGCTTACATATTTTTCCATCTCTTGAAGGAATGTTGGTTAAAATAAAGCAAAAATTATGATAAATATTAAATGCATTATTTTTTTCCTAGATTTACAGGAATTGTGAAAGGCTAAACAATGATACTCCTAATCTAAAGAAGTATGCCCATTACACACAGATCTTTCTGTGTTTAGCAGATTTTGCATTCTTTATTCTGTGAAGTCAGTAAAGCACTTTGACTGAACTGTGTATTGTCTAAGGTGCAGATCATGTACATGAAAACAGACTAATTATGTTAACATTTAAATGGTAAATTCATAATAAAACTTCAAAAGGAAAAATATTATGATATGAATGTAGGAACTATAGCTCTATTAAAAATAGGATTATTTTATGTACTATAGTACAAGCCAAGTGTCTATCTCCAAACAATTGTGGTTTGCACAAGTAAATACAGATTCACAGCCAAGGAGAAGGTTATCACCCACATAAGCATAGCGAAAATAGGATGGGTCCCCTGAAGATATTGATTACACTTGATTTTTGGTTTTTGCATGCAGTCACTTCCATCACTTTTTTTTTTTTAACCTTTGAACCTTGTGAGCGTCACCCAATCCAGCAATGATGGTAAGCATCACTTCAGCTTTGACCAAAATGGGATTTACCTGTTTATTTTAGAGAGATCTAAATGGTGTTCTGAATTATTTGCTGATTTCAAAGCCTGCGCTCATTCACTATGTGAATTTACCTTTTCACTTCACCAGGAAGAAGATTAGCTATTCTTTCAAAGTATTTCTTTGTTTTTAAAAAGATTTATTAAAATTTTCCATCTTTATCTCATGGTATTTCCAAAGCTGGCTAATGAAACCAGGCAGGTGATTGAGGTCAGGTGCTACACTCTTTCATTGCTGCTTAGTGTGACTCAATACAAGTGCATTTTCTTTAAAATATGGCTTTCTTTTTTTACTCCTTTTCCCTGTAAATACTGCATAGCTGGTTGAGGGTGTTTTCTATCTGACTTGATTTTTTTTTTTCCTTACATGTGAAAGGTTTTGAATCAGATATAGAACGTCTGTATCCTACCGGAGGACCTGAAAATTAAAACCTGCTCTCATGCTGGGTTGAGATGGTGCTTCAGTTGTACCTGTTTACCACAGTGCTGGAGCAAAGCATGTAGATACAGACTTTTCCAGTATTTTTTTGTTCTGTCTAGTAGACCTAAAAAAAAATAATAGTTCTGTCTATTTGAGACAGGGCATAGTCAGCTGCTCTGCTGCTAACAAGTGTGGAGGTTGGCTACTTATTTTGATGTGATCCCAGTTATGCAGCATTAGAGAGCAGATGTTCCTGGTGTAATATGATAGTAATTTTTACTCTATTTTCTAATTTGTAGTCAAGGATAGATGATTTGATGAGACCAAGGCCTCTGTGAAACCTCCAGCCTATTTTACCTCAAGTTGATCCCTTGACCTCAAAAAAAGAACAAACAGTTCTGCAGTAACTTTTTTTTTGCATGTGTATGCTGTACCTTAGTTGTGTTCAGATGATTACAGAGCACCAATGAGATAATTTTGAAGAGGCTTTTTCTTCTTGCTAACCTTTGTCAATGGTTGGCAAATAATTTGTAGCAGATTTAAGCACACGTTTCTAAGAGCAAATTGGAATAGATGCTTTTTATCAGTAACAAATAATAGTATGCTAAAAATACTTGTTATGATAATTGAGATGCAGAGAGTAATAAATGAGGAAGAGGAGCTCTGAGGGAGAAGATACCAGTAAGAAGCTTGGTTTTATCATATGGTAATTTTAGAATTTGTCATGTCAAAGTTTTTGCACAAATAAGTAGACAGGCAGCTGGAATTAGCAACTGATTTATCCCTGAGATACAGTTAATCATTTGAGGATTGTTGCTTCTGTTTTATGTTGTTGTTTGTTTTCTTAACTGGCCCTGACTGTCATAGATAAAATCTTTTGTGCATAGACTTTTTCAATTTTGTAAACCTCATTTTGTGCAGTCTATTGGTTAAACATCAGCATAGGCACAGAAAACCAGATGGCATTGTATTTCTCGGCCTGAGAGCAAGCAAGTCAAAGCACTTGTTCATATTAATATATCCTCTTTTGTGTTTGCTTTAATTGTTCACTATTTTAATTAGTCTACAGAAGTCTTAATTTAAAGAACTTGCGAAAAAATGTGTGGCATAGAGATGTTAGTTTCAAAATCTGTATCAACATTTTTATGAGAGATTATGATGGTAAGCCTGCTTTTTTTCCCAACATACTATAGTAATTTTTGTCATGTCTGTGTATAACTGTGTCCTTACTTTCCCTCTGGTTTTACAGGGCACAACGACTACATGTGTCCTGCTACTAACCAGTGCACCATTGACAAGAACAGAAGGAAGAGTTGCCAGGCCTGCCGACTGAGGAAATGCTACGAAGTGGGAATGATGAAAGGTGGTATGTACATAGCCATCATCAAATCTTTAACATTGCTGTCTGCCTTCCTGCCTTTTAACTTCATTGGGCAGATGATATGGTTTCAGGCTAAAGGAGGAAGCTACTGATTTTATTGAGTTGAAGTCTATTAAATCAAAAGTATTTTATTAAATAAAAAAATGAAAAGCTCCTGAATATCATGTTATCTTGTCCAAATTTGCATGAAAAATAAGAAGATGATTGATTTCAATAGAAATAGAATTCCTCTGTTATGATTTTTAGCTCAGTATTTTTTTTGTCTTTCATGGTAGGCATCAGATCCTGATGACCAAAATTTAACCCAAGATTTTGCAGCATTTTGCAGTTCAATGTGAAGAGCATTGGTAGTCTAAAATTAGTCCATATTTGTTAAATAATCTTCTGGATATGTAATTCTTATTCTGTGAATCCTGGAAGGGAAAGTTAATTTCTCTGTTCCAGTACTGTACACATATATTTAGATATGAATTAATTTAACACAACAATATTAAAGGCTTACTTATTTTATAAAAACTGAGATAAATGCCACTTTCCTGGAACACGTGTAATAATGATGGCTTGTTGTAGCCTGATAAAAATTTCAGATTGCTTTTATCAATGAAGAGTAATCAGTAGCTGTATGGAAACCTGTATCTATAGGGAAAACTTAGCAAACTACTAAGTGCTCAGAGAAGCAGGGATTAGGTTCCATGTATTTTGTGTGTAAAGAGCTAATTAGTTACAGACTAGTCCTTCCTTTCTTTGGCATGCCTAATGCTTACTTATGCCACAGAAATTCTGATGCAAGACAGAAGAGTAGCTCATCACGTTTGTACTTTCCTCAACAAATCATTTATAAGTCCAGCAAAGGTAGGCCAAGTCTGGGAATCTTAGGAGAAAAAGGGAAAGACTAAAGGAAAAATTCTCCGTTGTTCCTGCACTTGATATTGGATCTGCATTTTTCTCAACTCAAGAATTAGGAAGGAGCTGAGACTGATATTTTTAGTCTCAATTTTGGGATGCAAGCAGGAGGAAGACGTAAAATCTGCTTTTGCTTCTAGAAGTTAGGACAGTGGTTGATTTCTTTGATGAGATCTTTTGTATTGATCTGAACGGCCTGGTTTATATGGCTAGAACTCTTCTAAGCGTAGGTAGTTAATATCACAGCTATGATCCAGAAAAGATAGAGGTTTAAGAAAGGCAAACTAAAACCAGAGAATCCATACATTAATATACCATGCAGATTTAACTTTGACCTTTGTACATATGGCAGATCATAGCTAGGATTTATAATTGTGCTTTATGTTGATGACATTACATTTTTTATTTTGGCACATTTACATCCAGTTACACTTAGGTGTATTGTTTTTCATATCTCCCCTCTAGGATGCAGGTTCTAATAGGTTTTAGAATATTCTATATATAACTGTTTTACTCTCATAAAAATTGTAAAGATTTCTCAACTAGCATTTTTTAGGTTAAAGTAGTCCAAAAGAAATTCTGCCATTCTTTTTAAATTTTCTTTCAAATATAAATATTCTGGAATCTTTATTTCATACAGTGGTTCTCACCTGAGAGAAGTCATCTGGATTTCATCCTTTCCTTTCTTTTTGCAACGTTGTAAGACCTGACAGGGTCAGGATTAGCATAAATTGTATCTGCTCTTATAGTACTACTAATAGTGCATGAAGTCCATCACTGGTTCATAGGCAAGAGTTTAAAAATAGTTATTTTATGAAGTCTTGGAAAAAAATTGTGAGATCCCTCAGTTACAAGTAATAAATCTGCCATATGTGCAGATGACCTCAGGGAAGGTAAAGTTAATGGACGTGAAGTAAAACATTCAAAGTTTTTCTGGAGTCTTTATTGATCCCCTGTTGTCCACATGGATGTGTGGGGAAGAAAAGCCTTTCTTCTAAATCTAGACCTTTATGGTTGTCCCATTTCTCTCAGATGAAGATAAAGGTTAAGTAAGTATTCTTGTTATGCCATCTGGCTTAATTTCTAAGTGATAATGTTTAAATTATTTCAATTTTTAAATTTTATTTTCTGAGGAGAGCTATGAAGATTTTCTCTTTTAACAGATATAATAGAACTTTTCTTCAATGTTCTAAAATCCTGTAGCTCTGTGGTTAGCTCAAGGTTCACACTGTTCTCCAATAATTCCTAGTTCTTGTGATTGAATCTTTTAGTTTAAATAATCACCTCATGTTCATGTTGAAGGATTTGACTTTTTTAAAGGCATTAATTCTATCATACACTTGAATATTTGTTTGTGTCTTATCTCACTTTTATCTCTGTCTCCACAATTTTCTTACTATGATGCAACTTTTAGATGTAGTGGAAAACACATGTAATCTTTCTTTCCCCTAAATGTAATCCCACTTATTCTTCTGTACTAAATTAGCTGAGGTTTCTCAATAAATTGTAAAAGTTGCCAACTTATGACTTTCATCTGCCATTTAAGTGATATGAGTAATAACTGATATTAAATATAGACTTTCAGTAAATATTGGGGAAGGTAGATAAAGTCTTGATTAATTGTCTGGTTAATTCTAAACATATGATATAGAATATGGTTGCTGAGGTTTTCCTCACAGAAGGTCACTTAATGCAGAATGAAAAAGTTCATATATATAATTTTTAGTAGAGTGGACACAACTGAAATATGTTTTAGAGGCTTCATGTAGAAAAAAATGCAGCCTTCAAGTGGCCCTTGAACTGTGTGGTAGGAACATTTACTTATGAGTTCCTCTTATGAGTTCCTCTTATGAGTTCCTGTGGAAATTTTATTGATTTTTTTCCTTCCCTGTTCTTGGGCCTTTTAAAAATTTCTTTCAGTACTGAAGAGTTATTTTTTTTCTCTCTCCTCTTGTGTTTGCAAGTGTTTCCTGCTGCATCTGCTACTGTGCTGCTTCAAGAGACAATTAGACTGCAAGAATCTCTGCTGATGCGGTCAGCATCTGAGGCATAATTTACAGCTGTGATATTTTGTCCAAATGCTTCATTCTCTCTTTCTGAATAAACCCAAAGGACCTTAAAATTATGTGTTATTATTTAGTCTGCACTCTCCTGTTTGTATGTGAGGATAAAGTGGATACATCGAATAAGATCCTTGCCATATCCCTTTTACTTTTGTTCCGTAGCTGGGGAAAGAAGCCTTGTTTTTGTTTACAATCTACTGATGCCTTCTTGAAGCTTGTTTCTGTTCTGGTTTGGAGAATTGTACTCCAACTTTCACGTGGAGTTGTTACAGCAGTTGCAACTCTGAAGCTCCAGCCATATGTAAGGTGCAGGTGACCTCTGCTCCAATACAGACCTAGTTTTCTGTTTCTCCATTGTTCTAAAAGCTTTCTCATGACTTGGACCCAAAGACCCAAATTTTATGAAACCGAAAGCACCCTTTTTTATTGCTTTTTTCTTAACTATTTTTTATAGTGTGGTAAGAGAATGAGGGTTTCTGGTAATTAGCATGCTGCATTCTTCCCCTCCTTTCAATGTGTGACAAAACAGATTTATCATTAAGTGCTGTGTGGAATCAGAGCAACAGGGTGCTAGTGGAATTTGTGCCTGTGGCAAGAAATTGCCATAATGCTAAATGCCAGATACCTAAAGAAAAATCCATTATTTGCCTGGTAGTCCATTTTTATCCACCCTGACACCTACATAATTCTCCCAATTGTCGAAAGCTGATGGCTTCCTAGCATCAAATCACAGGAAATGTGGAGCACTCAAAGATTGGAGTGCTCATGTGCTAGATTCAAATGGTGATTATGTATATGACATGGGGTACTTACTCTTTGAACTGCCTGAAATCTCAGGTTGTAGAGAGAAGATTCTGAGTACTGTTTGTTGTGATAGTGAAGTTACAGTGTTACAGCACTTTTGAAGCCTACATCCTTGGGTGTTACCCTAACAAATTGTCTGAGAACACTTCAGAAATTGCAGCTATACAGCCCAGGGAGTGAAACACTCTGCTGGCCATAACAGAGTGATAAAACAACATGCCATTTGACTGTAGAAACTTTCATTAACTCCTAGAGATTGGAGTCTCTAGGCTTCCAACTTTTGAAATAGTTACCCACCTCTAAGCCAGTCTGTTTCAGTGCAATAGTCTTGCTAAAGTTTAAGATAATTTTTTTCAGGGAAAATGAAAAAAACAAATTTTTCATTCTCTCAGAGAAGGACCTTGCTGATTTTTGTCTTTAAATGGAGAGTTATGCTTCCTTGCTGAATTCTATATTTATTCAGGAAAAATGGCTAGGGAGTTATTAAAATAATTCTCAAAAGCAGAAGTAAATTGATGTCTGATGCAACCACTGGACGGGCTCAAGGTCTTCTACATTTTCATGTAATTATCTTTTAATGAACTATTATATTAGAAAGAGAAATTAGTGAATGAAGGAAAATGGACAGTGGATGTGAAATGATTCTGGTTTGTTCGAGGAGAACCTCAATGATATTTATTAGACATACTGTTCTGCACTCAGCCAGATAACTGTGTAGGTGGAGCCTGATAAATATATGAGGAAAGGTACTCTTTAAAGTCGTAATTGTTAGGCTGAAATCATGTACTCATGCACATTTGAAGCAAAGTTTTGTGAGTTTACAGCAGTTTTCTGGGAAAATAAGGTGGAAATGAAATCAGATTTTTTTGTGAAATATTTTTTTCTCCTCTTTGCACACATGCAAAGGAATCACTGCCATTAAATTGTCATAAAATACAATATTCCTGTGTTCTGCCCCTAAAATTAGAAAGAGAGACCGTTGTTGTGAATACCTTTGCCAAAATTTATTTATCTTCATATTCCTCTTCATAAAATGATCTGTGCTTGAAGGAAATCTAGGATGTCTTTTGTTGAGCTGCCTGCTCAAAGCATATTCAACAATGAATTTATACATGGTTAAGACCTTTTGCAGTCAGGTGGAAATGGGATAAAATGGGACAAATTGTCTTATTCTTAGTTATATGCTATAACTGGATATGCAAAAAAAAATACTGTAGAATTTTTAATGTTTAACTCTGGAATATTTGAGATTATAAAGCTGATTATAGTTGTATATTTGATTGCACTTTCATTTTTTTTCATTAGTTGATTAATACCTAGAGTCTTGAGCTTTAAGAGAGCTCGAGAGGGACGTTTTACAAGATAATTTAGCGATAGGACAAGGGCTAATGGCTTCAAACTGGAAGAAGGTAGGTTAGGATGAGATATTAAGAAGAAATTCTTTTGTCTGAAGGTGGTGGAGAGACATTGGAACAGGTTGCTCAGAGATGTTGTCCCATCCCTGGAAGTGTTCAAGGCCAGCTTGGATGGGGCTCTGAGCAACCTGGTCTAATGAAAGGTGTCTTTGCTCATGGCAAGAAGGTTGGAACTAGATGATTTTTAGGAACCTCTCCAACTCAAAGCAGTCCATGATTCTGATTGTATGATTCTGGTTCTTCTCTTGGTTAGACATTTACAGTTCAGTTCTAGCACTCAGTCCTGGTATCAGGCCAAACACCTCCAATACTCAACTTAATTAATTTGTAAAATGTAGCAATTTCTTGTCATAAATTTCTTGTTGTCTTTGAGATTTATAACAATGGGCTCATTGTCTTAAAATGACTGGCTTTCCAAAATCATGGTGGATGTAAAGGTAGAGGATGTTCCTCTAACAGCTTTATTGTGATCCCTGAAATGTCTAAAGGTTCATTATAAATATTGCCTAGAAATGGGGCAGTATGAGTTTATCAGGAGTGTCAGTACTGAAAGGGATTAATTTGAATGATGGACTAATTGAACTTCTCTTGTTTCACTTCTACATGTCGTAAGATGCTCTTTAAAACATGTGCTATGACTGCCAAAGATTGAATACAAAAATACAGATTTGGATGAATCATGCCTTGCACCTTCATCTTTAATTTAATAGATCATTGGTTCTCAAACTGTGCATAATGAATAGTCATTAGAGACCCCAAATAACATTTGCCTGCTTGTTAACAGCTATTTTTTGTCACCAGTTCTTTAAGACTTTACATGGAAGACCAGTTTTATGCATTTTAGTTAGTAGGAGTTCTGGGACACTGAGATATGTATTGTGACTTGGTCAATAAGTAAACTAGTAGCAGAGCCGGGAGCTGAACCAGAATATCTTAAATTAAACCCTCACTTTGACTTCTCTCTCCCTCTATTTCCAATAGAAGGGGGTCCTGATTATGGAGGAGAAATAAGCCCCATTTTGGAAAAGGATGAGAGATATTTTTTGAAAAAAAACATTATAAATAGACATACAGCACTCAGTAGTCGTAAAGACTCTAACATCCAGGTGCACAGACTGAACACAAATCTGTTACTTTTTTATAGTACTGAGTGTTTAGATATCCTTGTCAGAAACCAGGCTGTTAAGCACTGTCACTTGGGGCAGGTTTGTTTGAGATTAGACAATAAATTCTGATTAATCTTTTTAGAAGATTTCAGACAATGTTTCTCATTTAAACTAATTGTCAACCCACCTGGGTTTTCAGCACAATTTACATTGCTGTGTCATTTTCCGAAAGAGAAACAGGAATGAAATAAGCGGCTGATTGTCTGAATCATATTCAAAAGAAGTATTTATTAGGCTATAGCATTTGAATTTGGAAAGTCGTGTTACTCTTCTGTGACCAAATAATATATTTATGTAGAGCGATTCAAGCAGAAAAGTTCCCAAAAATCTCAAAAGTCTTTAAAATCAGCTTGGAAGGACCATCAAGCTGAGATACGTTACAATATTAAAGCCAGTTGTGCTTAGACACTCAGGTTTGTGTTTGTAAGGGAACTGTTGGCTTGTTCACACTGTTTTACTTTTGCAGTCCCCTACTTTGGGTAATGGCAGCAATGACACCAAAGTGAGCCTGGACTCTGCCCCAAAGGTCTTCTCCCAACAGTTTAGTAAATGCTTCTCATACTTCCCATACATTTGAAGACAGGCTTTTGAATTCTGGCCTCTTCAAACCCAACTTCAGTTTCAGAACGTTAGGTTTCTGTCATAGGAAAATCTAGTTTCTTCCTTTGCAAACACTGGTGTAAAGGATTTGTGTGGCATCTCTGCTATCCCTGTTCTGTGCATTCTCCCTTAACACTCTGATCATCAGCGAGGCAATTGACTCTCTGCCTCTCTGACAGACGCCTTGTTTTTTTATAATATTTTTTACTTACCACATACATTTTGTCTTTTATTGTCAAGCAGGGTTTGTTTTACAAAACACTAGAGCGTCTTTCTCTTTAAAACAGAGATTCTTTCTCTCTGGCAATTTTCAACAGGATGACAATGAGGTAGGTTGGTCTTGAAGAGAGACAACAATGTTTAGAAGAGAAGGTGTTTCCAAGCACATGTGAAACACTCTTTTGACAAACTGACAAAATTATAGGCTGTTAATGCTACAAAGCTGTGCATGTATATAGAAGCGTCAAATGTCTCTCCTCTGGGGTCTGCTGACGAGGAACAGAAGCATGGACACAGAGCCTCAGGTTCAAAGGTTGTTACAGGCTGGAAGTTAGGTGGTAAACCATTTACCCATCACTGTTTCCAAACAGTGTTCCATCTTTTTGGTGTCCTTTTATATTAAAAAAGAAAAAAGATAAACAAAAAAACCCAAACCAAGCAAAACAAAACAACCCCCAAAAAACCCACCAAAAAAAAAAAAAAAAAAAACAAAACCAAAGTGTGGTTACAAACTGTTGTTTATTGACCAAATTTCTAACAAGAAAGAAATTGAAAAATATTTTACAAAGCAGTTCACAAGGAATATATTTAACTTGAATAAAATTTGAGATTATACCTATATCTTCAAATCTATAACGAATTATTCTGTCATTCACACACAGCCAAGAAAATTCATTCTAATTGGTCTCCTCCTTTTCTTCCTCTAAATATTCTTGAATATTTTATGTAATGTTGAAGTTATAAAAGTAGGGCTTTGTTATTAGCAATAGGTAGGAAAGGAATGGCTTTTGTATGGCTGAGATTCAGTGCTCATTCAGTGCATTTTTAATTTTGGATTTTTTGTTTCAATGATCTGGAATTTATTTTTTGTTTTGTTTTTAATGACACATGGGAAAACATTAGGGAAGTATTTCGTATGGTTAACATTTCTTTCACAAGCATACACTTATAGAATCTTGAGTTGGAAAGGACGTTAAAGATAATTTAATTCCAACTCCCCTGCCATGGGAGTGTCATATGCAATTTTATTGTCCACATGCAATTTTATTGCTAATCAGGTGCCAATTATTCGATTATATAATTACTTAGCAGTTTTGAAACCTGTCTCCATGCCCAAAAATCTGACTGAATTTACATATGAAGCTTTATAAAACTGCCTTTGGAATCTTGGCTCTTGCAGCTTTAAAACTCAAGTGGAAATTGTTTTAGAGCTCTTGCAAGATGCATAATACTTCAATTCTTGCTAGAATATTGTTTTTCATAACACTTGACAATTAAGGTCCCTTTATTGGCTGAACTGTCGAATTAAAATTGATGCATTCATATATTTAAAAACTCTTACAGAATCATTGCACTTTTGGCAAGGAAATTGTCGTTTTATGGGGTTGCCTTTTTTGGAATTAGTGACTATGCATCACTACTGTCTCTTTTTAACAGAGATAAAATTTTATTAAATTGCAGGAGATTTGGGAGCAGTTGCATTGTTCAGAGAACTACTCACTCCTATTTAGTCCATGGAAATGAATAAGTTTGTTGCTTGTCCATCTAGGGCTTAGGTAAAGAGTTAATAGTAAGTTCTATAAATCTCTGATGAATATGATACTTACACAGATTCAGAGATCTTTCTGTCTCTGACTATAAAAGCTGGTGATGTGATGCAGAAGGAATGCATACTCTTACTGACTTTTTTTTCAGACTTAGTCTCTACAAAATCCAGTAGTAAAATTGCTACAGTTGGTTGGTTGGTTGATTTTTTTAAAATCTCAAAATAAAAATGCAAAAAATAAATTTGTGTGGGTCATCTCCTCCAGACTGGTTATGTTCAGCTTTGCTTAATACAGCACTTTTTTTGTGCTAAGGTGAAGAAAATCCAGTGATAGCTTTTAGACAAATTAAAAATAAAACTAATATTCTTATTTAACATCTGGTTTATTTGTAAACAGCTAAATAGGCTTGCATTTGTCACTTTGTTATGTAAAATCCTCATCACATTCTTATTTTACTTACCAAGGCAGGTCTGGACTAAGCAAAAAGCAAACCCAAAAATACTCTGATCTTCCTCATCTATGTGATGGAGACATAATGCTGAAGTTGTCCTACTTGTATTTATTAACCTTTAATGGATTCTGTTGTCTATCACATTTGGCCTACAGCTTTCTAACTATACCACCTTCTAATTTATTCACCTTGTCAGTTTTCTTTCTCCATGGTGTGAAAGAGAACCTCTTCCTGTCTGTCCTGAACCTTGCATGGGGTATTTTCATTTGAAACCTTCCTGTATTAGCAGAGAAGCTTCAGTGTTTTGTACCTTATTCATCTTTTTGCTATTCCTGATTTTGTACTCTTGTATCTGGCTTGCAGGCAAAGAAGATAAAGTCAATTTAGATATTTCTTGTACCAAAGTTGTTTCACATTTCAAATCATTTTATTTGTTTTTCTCTTATCCCTTTTTCATTTATTTTTATATCTCTTTTTAATTTGGGAAGAACAGAACTGCATGCAGTGTTCACTGTAGTGTGCCTCACGATAATAAACTCTGTGATTTATGAAGTTGTTCTGTCCTCCCTTCCTTTCCTAGTAATTTCTAGCCTTCTATTTACTTTCTAAACTTATCTGATGTGTTTATAGTATTTTTCTAACCCCAACTTCTTGTTTATTAATTATGTCAGCCTATCTGTTTATGAGAAAGTTGAACACCACAGACCCCAAGGATGCTTTCTCTTTGAAAGAAAATTTGTAGATGAACAGGCATAAAATTTGGAATGTGAGAAGTTAACAAATGCCTTCGTTTCTGTGAACCATGTGGGCTTGTTCATGTAATTATATTTTCATGTTTCACGAGGCAATTTAAATTAAAAAAGATTAAATTGATACAAATCATACAACAAAAATATCTGTTACAGATAGAGCATGCCTGCTATTGAGTACTGCAAGGAAGTTACCAGTAAGAATCTTTGTGATGACAATTTGCCAGAATAAGTCTTTTTTCCTGAACAGCAAGAATCTCTTCTCACCCCCCCACCCTTAACAGAAACTGTTTAGTGGTAGGAAAGATTGGTATTGCTGAATGAAAAATGGGAAAAGCAACGCACTTAAAAGTTTTGGCTTAGAGATAGTTTAGTGAATAGGAAAATGTAGATAGGTTAAATAATAGGAGTGATGAAAGATTTACTGAACTCCCTTTATCTGAATAGATTAATGGAATGGAATCACAAAGCCCACTAGATTTTGAATGAATTAAACATAAAATCCCTAATCTCCAAATACTGGTTCAGTGAAAATCTCACCATAGTTGACGAAAGAGGAAAAGAGATTTAAAGATTCTCCTTGTTTCTTTGAGGAGACCTGCTGATGTAGTGCAACATTTAAATGAGAGCATGTTGTATGTGAGATGAAAATGCTGCCAACAAAGACTGGGATTCTAAAGGTTTAAAATTTTGTGGTGTGAAGAAAGCTGGGCAAATGTTGTCTTTCCCTTTCCCCAACCATTAGAAAGACCTGTCCTGATTGCTTGAAAGTGTTTTTGTTTTGGTTTGGTTTTGTTTTAAATGTTTTCTCTTCCCTATTTCTTGAATGGTTTACATCTTTACTCTCTGTAGATACTTTTGCATTTCAAGCTGTGACTAGTGCTGTTTTTTCCTATTGCGTGAGAACTCCAGAATAAGCCACATCATAAGCTGCCTTCTCCTCATATCTCAATTCCTTGTGTGCTTTCCTTATTACTTGGTTGTCCTCCCTTGCCTCCACTTGATGATGGATTTAAGTTTTTGACTTAGTCTCAAAATGCCTGTTACTCCTCCGCTTAGAGCCAGACTTAACCTTTCCCTTATGGTTGGAGTCCACGTGGGACTTATCATTATATTTTTCTTGTAACCTTTCCACAAAGGGAGATTTTGTTCTACTGCAAAAGTCTTGTGCTGTTTGAATTGGTATGGCTGACTTGATAATATCCCAAGGTTTAGGGTCATACAGTGCAAAGCACATTGCAGAAATGTGCAGTAATGACAGTAGTGGTTTCTGATGTGGTTATTTCAGCCTTTTGACAGTAGGTGTCCCACATTAGACTCTGAGGTCACAATTATCTCTCCTTTTCATATTTATGTTTTTCTACTTAAATGGCATTTTTTATTGCTGTATAGACTCATCTTATAATGGGAACTTTCCTGAGTGTTTTTCAACATATTTATTATGATCACAGGCTCAGTAATGCGATGATGTTTAATTAGAACAATTGGTGACCTTAAACAAAATATTCTAGATAGCTTTTGAGAGCTGCTTCAGTGATCCTTCTGACCCACCAATATCATTAATTTATCGTTGGTAATTTATAAAATAATGATTGGTTGGGACATACTTTGAAGTTTTGGGGTATAAAGAAATATTTAATTATTCCCAATAACTGACTTCCTTTTATGGGGCTAAGGCAGCTGTGCAGTATCACTAGTCTAGAGTTCTGTGTGAGCCCAACGGATCTAATTTTTAGGAAAGAGTCCACTATTCCTGACACCATACTTTATAAAATAGTTTTTCAGTCCAATTACTGGTGTAAGATTTCTGAAGAAGTCTACAGAAAATAAATCAAGAGTCAATGCTGCCTGGGTCTATCAGAAGCATCTGCTGTTGACTGAAGCCAAATGTACACAATACTGAAGTTCAAGGAGAGGAGTTCATTATATTTTTGTGTGTCTCTAGGAATCCGGAAAGACCGCAGAGGTGGGCGAGTGATGAAACAAAAACGCCAAAGAGAGGAGCAGGATTCCAGGAATGGGGAGGCTTCCTCAACAGAGCTGCGAGCTCCCACCCTTTGGACAAGTCCACTGGTGGTTAAACATAACAAGAAGAACAGCCCAGCCCTGTCCCTGACGGCAGAACAGATGGTCAGTGCCTTGCTGGAAGCTGAGCCACCCATAGTTTATTCTGAATATGACCCAAACAGACCATTCAATGAAGCCTCTATGATGACCCTGTTGACCAACCTTGCAGACAGAGAATTAGTGCACATGATCAACTGGGCAAAGAGAGTTCCAGGTAAGGAAAAAAAAAGCCCTAGTCAACTATAAACGTGTGAATTACAAACCAAAAAACCCCCTGATGTACTGATTTTCTGACTACCTATTCTTATGTAATTCAAATTGTTAATTTAAGTATAAATACATTAACAAAATTTACAGCATTAAACAAAGTTAATGTTATATTGGTCAATAAAATGCTAAAGTGCAATGTAAGTGACTTTTGAGGAAAGATTTATTCAAGAAAATGTATTTTCCCCACATTATAGAATGTTGGGCAGTTTTTTGTTCACAAATCCTTTTTTTTTCCATACAGAACTCAGCAAAATTAAAGGTTAAAAGAGATTATTGGTCAAATCTAGTGAATTTGAGCTAATCAACTTATGTTAAGTATTTTGATCCCCTACAAAAAGGGTTACTCTCATATATGTCATGTAAGCCATATATTCAATATCATTACTAAGCTCTTAAGCATTAATATAATTTATTTAATTTCCAGGTTATAGTTTTCACTGTGAATTACAGATCTTCCATGAATTTTGGGTTTGAAAAACAAATCCAGAATAACAGTTTTAGTGTGATTTTTTTTTTTGGTGGACCATGATTCCCTCTTTTTCCAAAAGGAATTACAAAACTGTGGGAAATATGTAACATTTTTCTTTGACTGTATGTTATACATTCATTCATGTAGCTCAATTAATCAATATAAATTAAATGAGAGAGTAGTTTTATAGTTAAAGTTCATCATCTTTCAAAGTTTCAGTCTACACAAATACTCTTTGTAAGTTAAGACTTAAAAATTTATAAGATATTTACTGCACATCATGTTTTTAGCTTGGTAAAAATACTGGCACATGATAATTTATACTTCATAATTCACTGGAATTTTGATCTTTTAAGTTTTAAATATAGCCATTTATTTAATTAAAATTATGTAGATGCCTTAGAAAGGGATACTAGAGGCGACTAACACAGCTCTCACTCAAGTAATGCATTACCTCAAAAGAATTACACCTAGGATATGCCATTTTTGTGTTTTCCTTCATTTAAACTTGGAAAGACTGTTCCTGGTAAATCAATAACCATGTCTTTTCCAGTCCTTAAGGGCTCCCTTTCAGCCACTTTTCACATGTCACTTTGTGGGCTCCAGCTATGATCAATGAGAACCTGTGTGTGTTTCATTTCTCATCGTATCTTATAAGAAATCACTTGAGAATTTTATTCTTGACAAAGTCACGGTGGTTGAAGTCTGATCTACAGTCTGTTCAAATCAAGGGCAGTTCTGCTGTTAATTTAGGTATGTTTTGCATCACGCTGTTACAAAAATGCTTTTGAAAAATGAACCTATGTACATAGTGTTAAAGCTATTCACTATCAAAATAGATAAATTCAAATTACCTTTCTATGGATTTTTAGAAATATAATTAGTCTGAGTTTGTTAAAATAAATTAATTTAAATTCAAGATGAATTTACCACAATCTAAATTCATATATTGTCTAACTGGAAACATTTGGTTTCCATGACTTTTTGAGAGTGTAATTAATGGAAATGTGTTTAGAAATTAAGTAACACTGTCAGAGAACCAAGATATATTTTTTTATTCAGAAATCTCTCTAGAACTGCCTGTCACAAGATGATTAAAACTGGCAACAATCAAAAAATTGCCTAGTTTACCAAATATAAACTTCAAATTTTATGAAAGCATCTGACACCAGAAGATCAAATGTATAAAGTTATCAACTGTTTGTGTATATCCAATGTATTTTACATTTAAATTTGCATTAATTCTCAAAGTAGCTCTTAAGAAGAAACCAAGCCCAGTGACTTGACCATGTATATCCACTAATAAGTACTCCAGCAGGTGAAGTTTTATATAGAACTTTGAACTTTGGGTAGAATTAAAGAAGAAAAGTCCTTTCCCCAGTCATAGTTTGATCTATCAGGCACCTTACAAACAATTACACCAAAGCAAAACAACAAGTATACCTAAAGCAGGACAGAGAAAAAAAAAGTTTGAGGGTTCTGAAAATGCTGGACACCTAGCTGGTTCTTGATGTTGTGGCCTGGAGAACAGTATGCATGAACAAAAGCAGAAATTGAAGAGTTTTAGAAAGTTGATTTGAAAGAATTAAGGTCCAATTGTTTGCCTTCCTCTACAACTGAGGCCTCTGAGAATAAGAAATTTGGATCTAGGTGCTTAAATATATATATCTTTTTAATCACTTATTTGGTCCCTAGGAAAGGTTGGGGGTACCTAGCTGCTGATACTAAATTTTAGAAGTACTGATCACCTATCAAAGACTGAGTCTTTGCTTGCCAAAGTTTTCTTCTGCTGAAATATATTGTGAATACATATACATTAATGGAAATGTGTCTGACAATATAAATCATACTGTTACCCCCACAGTACGTTGCATTGACTACTCCTTTATTACTAGGAATGATACTATACAGCTTAATCAGAGAGGATTTTTGCATACGTTATGCATGAACAGGGGAACTGAATAACTTTTCTCTGTTAAGTATTTGGTATAACAGCATTGTGGAAATCCACTCAGTTATTTTTTCAGCTAATTTGCTAGAGCCTCAAGCTTCAGAATCAAGGGTAAGAATATATTTTTTGTCCCAAAAAGTGAGTGTCCTTTTTAGCAATAGAAAAAAAGAAGTCTCAGGAAACAGCTTCCCTTACACACACTTTTCAAGCCTTGGGAACATTGTGCAAGTCACTTTACCTACATGCAGAATGCAGGAAAGCCAGGAGTTAAGTCTGTGTGAGTGGCTGAATTGAAATCACATTTCATAATGATCATGGAATCACAGGAAAGGAAAGGACCCATAAGGACCATTGTGTCCAAGGGCTGGCCCTGCCCAGCACCATCCCCAAGAGTCACACCCTGTGCCCGAGAGCATTGTCCAAACTCTGTCACGTTGGTGCTGTGACCACTGCCCTGGGGAGCCTGTTCCAGTGCCCCACCACCCTCAGGGTGAAGAACCTTTTCCTGATATCCAACTTAAACCTCCCCTGAAACAACTTCAGTCCATGCCCTCGGATCTGGTCACTGGTCCCCACAGCGATCAGTGCCTGCCCCTGCTCTACCCTTCACAAAGAGGCTGCAGACTGCAGTGAGGCCTTCCCTCAGGCTCCTCCAGGCTGAACACACCAAGCGACCTCAGCCCCTCCTCACACGGCTTCCCCTCAAGGCCCTTCACCATCCTCACGGCCCTCCTTTGGATGCTCTCTAATAATTTAATGTTGTTATAGTGTGGCACCCAAACTGCCCCCAGCACTGGGGGTGAGGCTGCCCCAGCTCAGAGCAGAGCAGGACAATCCCCTCCCTTGCCTGGCTGGCCATGCTGTGCCTGCTGCCCCCCAGGACAGGGTTGGCCCTCCTGGCTGCCAGGGCACTGCTGACTCGTGTTCAACTTGCCCTGGACCAGGACCCCCAGCTCCCTTTCCATGGCCCTGCTCTCCAGCCTCTCATTCCCCACTGTCTGTACACCCAGGGCTGTCCCACCCCAGGTGCAGAATCTGACACTTTCCCTTGTTGACCTTCACTTGGCTGACTTGGTGACTGCTCAACCCTCCAATTTATTGAGGTCTCTCTGCAGGGCCTCCCTGCTCTCAGGGGAGTCAGCAGCTCCTCCAGTTTTGTATCAGCTGTGAACTTGCTCAGTATCTCTTCCAGTCTTGTGTCCAAGTAAATTATGAAGATGTTGAAGAGCACAGGACCCTGTGGAACCCCATGAGTGACAGGTCACCAGCCCTATGTCACCCCATTCACCGTAAGCCTTTGTGCCCCACCCATAAACCAGGCGCTCACCCATTGCATGATGTTACAGAGTAATTTAAACAATTTCTTTGTACAACCCCTGAACACACACACACACACTTTAGCCTATGCCCCAACCCCAAAACTAAATTGGTTAGCGAAGTCTGAGTACTTTTTTGAAGAATATCTTCATATTTTTATTTTTGAATGTTGATAAATGAACTTTTAATGATAAAAGTAATTACTCATCTTTGAACTAAAGTATGAAAACAACTTTGTGCTGGATATTTTGTCCAGAAGCATACTGTGAGTATTGAAAATACTGTGTGTTTTGAAAGCTTTACTGAAATAAAAAAAGGTTACTTTTTTTTTTGAGGAAAGAAGAAATTTATATCAACATAGCAGAAAAACAATGAAGATACAGCTTACAAAAAAAGTGTAAAGACTTTCAGAGACATTTTTGGACTTTATTTTGCTTTGTAGGCTTTAAAGAATAGTTTTTGGTCAGGCAATCTTTCTGATGTTATAAATAGGTGGCATTGAAGAAGAAATAGCTAATTATATAAACTGGATAAAAGTGAAACTATTCTACAAAATGGAGTAATAAAATGTAATTTGTGATAGACTGTGTAAAATAATGTAGGCAGAGATCTTTTATAAAGAAATTATGAGGAAAATCTTCAAACTGAGATGAGTACCTTTGTAGACTTGCCCTGATTTGGAAGGTCAGAACTGGTCTCAATCTTTATTGCAACTAATTAAGCATTTTGCTTAAACTGGCTCTGCAAACTTGGTTCTGGAGAAAAGAGAACTTGTGGCAGCTTCTTATGAACAGTTTCAAAAAATAACTTCAATACCTAAATATAACATGATTTTTATCTGAGGTCAGAACCAAGTCCCTCTATGACAATGCAATTCATAGTATGCCAAGTACATAGAAGCTTGTTTTAATTTTTTTTTTTTCAACTCTGGCCACTAATAAAACTGGGTATGCCAAACTAAATGAACAAAAAATCTTGTGCAGTGTCCTATGACATAAACAAAAGATTCAGGATGCTTTACTCTTTAGATGGTCTAGTGGGGATTTAGGCTGCAGTCCTCCCAGGTGGCTTCTGTAAGATACTGAAGGTGCTTTTGTTGCCCCATTCCAGTTGGAATAGCTGGCAGCTGCACATCAGATGGGTGCAAACAGATTGTGGTGCAAATTGAGCCTTTTACCATTTAATTTGGATAGGTCAATAAAAATCACATGTAAGCAAGATATCAGCGTAGATGATTTCTGAATCGCATATTCCTGAAAGATATGCCTTCTTATGTTCTTGACTTACATAATGTCTTGGGGATATAGTACCACATTCAGAATAATCTTTAATAAAATGAGCAAAATCATTACTCTGCTTTTCTACAAAAGTGCTGTTATATCAAAGGAATGAACTTACCGTATATTTCATTATTCCTTTACTGTGTATTTAGTTTAATGTTTTATATGGAGTACTGTATTTTCTAAATGAAGCTGGCATTTTAGTGTAATCAACCAAACATTTTTGGTGCAGAATCTCTTGAGACATTACGAGCTTATGCAGTGAGCTCATGGTAAAGAGTGTAGCTTTAAGGAAATTTTGTTGCAAGGGTGAAATCTTTGGCAGTGCTGCTACAATCTTGTATAACTATTTACTACAAGTACAGTAGCTGTACAACTTAATAGCCTTAAAATGGTACACTGGGCATACAGGCTTTGAAGTTTTGAGATGATTCAGAGTGCTGTACTTATTTTATGGCTTCATGAACCGAGGAGATAAACATTTTGGCACTGGGTTTGGTGATTTTTTTCCTTTATTTCAAAGCCACAGAGGCTGCTCTTTTCTTAAGATATTGTTTTCCTATTTGACCTTCTAAACTGCTCTGTTAAATCAGGAACAGTGTGTAAAAAGGCCAATAGCCACAATTTTACACTGCACTTCAGTGGCACCAAACGTTAAAAAAAATTAGTCAGCTTGCAGTAGAAGAGAAGATGTCTTAGATGAGAGTGGTATGTGTTTATAACCCTTTAGGTGTAGAAATATTTATAGAGTTTGTAAGTGTAGCAATCCTCTTGCCAATAATTTACACTTTTTAAAAAAAGGAATGGCTTGCAATTCCTGTAATAATTTGTAATAAACCTTTCAAAATGGTCTCTTTTTTTACAGTCACTTCTCCTTTGCTTAACAGGCTTTCTGTGGAGATTTCTAAAATGTTATTAAAAAATCCACCCCTTTGCTTATCTCTTTAATCTGTTGCAGTGATACTCTCTGCTCCCCTGCTTCTTAGATGAAAACAGAGGAAGAAAATCTGTAAGCAAAAGAGAAATGAAAATAGGTATCTGGATCTACTTTATGGCTGCTTTTTGCTAATTTAATTTCTGTGAAGTTTCAATGAATTACCATGTATGTAAGAGATAAGTATCAAACATTATAGTGGAATAAAGTAAACACCATTTGAATTTGAACATCAAATTGAGATGTATCATTCAATAGAATGATTATGAAGGGCAGCAGAATTAAAATCATTGAATATGAAATTAAAGCTTTCAATCCCTGTGTTTTCTTAGTCTGGGAACCATCTTCAGTTTTTCTTGTCTACATTTGTAAAACGAAAAAAGCATTCTTTTCCATCCTTCTCTTCCAACTTCTGGGTGCTGAATGATAAAAACTCCTCCCTTAATAAGTTGTTTAGTTAGGAACTTGTGGTGCTTTAAAACAAAAGATGAGATATATTTCCTCCTGTGTAGAACGTCTAAAAAGAGAAAAGGATGAGACAATGTGACACAGTGGTCTGCTGTTGAGAGATGGGGTGGAGGTGCTGATTTTAAAGGACAGGGAGATGTTATATGCATCATGAGCTTGTGTCAGACAGGAAAAAGCCAAAGTTGAGAAGGAACAATTCAGCAGAAGTGCTTGCAAAGGAACATAAGCAATACAAAATAAACGAAAATACAGGCAGTGGTTTCACTAGCTGAAAACTGGAAGAAAATAATAGCAGAAGAGAAAAGGTATCAAGGTCTGAATTACAGCTATGATATTGGAAATTTAAGAGGTATCCTATTGCAATGGTTTTCAAACTCTTTGGAGTCCCTAGAGTTAGGGATATAGAAGGGGAGAAAAATACATCAGGACAAGCTGACCAAGCAGCAAGGAGACACCAACAGTGAGAAAAAGTAAAGAATACAGGCAAGAGGACCAGAGGAAAAAAATGCTGTGAATCAGTCAGATGAGCCACCAGTAAATTCAATAGCTCAATACTGGGCTTCTCACTTATTGCTGGGGCTCCTGCTGAAGGCAGTAATTTGTTCAGGGGCTCTTCCAAGTGGAAGGGTCTGGTTGTTGCTTGCTCCCATTGCCACAAGAAGAGCCTTGGAATGTGATTTACACACAATTCTTTCCCATTTCATCTTTCAAGCCAGAGTGTTCCAGCTTTCTGTCCTACTCTTTCCCCAGGAGTTTTCTGTCAATAGGCATTAGAAGAATGTGTTCAAACTGCATCGTCGTATTTCCATAAAATTTCAGTCAAGGGAAACAGAGTTAGGACCGGAAAAGTAGTTAGAGAACCACTTAGAATATTTCTTTAGAGAACCATTTAGAATATTTCTTCAGAGAACCTTCAAGTGAGCTCAGAAATATATCCTTGAGAGTTTTCTAAACTTATCTTGCAACATTTCATATTTTTTTCTTTATACTTACCAGTTTCTTTGCAAGCTCCTGAAACTAGTTCTGTAGCTTTCCAGATTTTATTTCATTGTCCAGAAGAAGAGAGAGATTCTGAAGAGTACATCAGCTGATGCCATTATGCAAATCCACAGCCAAAAAATCTTTTAAGATTGCTACTCTACATATAGAGTCATAGTTTCATCTGTACATAGTGGTTTTAAAATCAAAACTCTCAGTGCTATTACAAGGCTGATCCTATTCAGGCCTTTTCAGAGTAAGAAATATTTGAATTTCAAAGATTTGAATTTTGGGACTTCCCAACAAGCTGTCTCAAAAACTATCTTTAGTAACCAAAATTTATCTAGTATGAGTAATCTTGCTTACCTGTTTGACATCTACTGACAGAAGAAAAGTGACACCAAACAGGTAAGAAGGAGCAAAATTCTTTTAACAAGAGCTACTAATATGTTGGAGTTCACTGGACATTCAATAGTGTACAAGTTCAATTGATAATAAGTGTTTGAAAATGAAATTCTATTGGCCCTGGCAAATGGAAAGGCAAAAATGAGCATTCACAGCAATAATTTTTATATTTTTTAGCCAAAACTTTAGGAAATTAAATACTTAAACTATAGTATTTTTTAAAATAAAATAATATGATCCTTCTATAAAAACATTTCCTGCAATTTTTCTTTAGCTGATAAATAATTTACACTCTTGGATGAATATATCTGTCTTAGAGTCCTCAGCTATGCTGAACCCTGGAGCTTTCCAAGAAATGCTCATTAATTTCTACTCTAAGTAAACAGTAAGTATGATCCCTCCTGATTTATTTATTTCTTAAAATAATTTACAAAAAGAATATGCAATTGTTGGAAAGCACTGATGCGTTATGTATGTGCATGTGCACTTATCCATTGTTTCTTGTCCACATAATTCACACAAATTGGCCCTTTTTACTTGATATTTAATAACTTCATCCTAATTCTTTTAGGTTCTCTCTAGTACTACATTTCTGAGCACAGTCAGCTGTAATTCCAGATTAGAGGTTATTTTAATATCATTTGTATTAGTTTTCTGTTCAAGTGAATCACTCACTAAAATCTCATGTTAGATACATAGGAGATTTTAAGTTACAAAGAAATAATTAGGAAAGATTTATTGCAGATGACTTCTGGATGGGCTCTTACCCTGTCTGTATTACTGCACTGGTGCATTATATGACACATCTGTTACCAGCTCTTTTGTTTTCTTTGATTATCTCTCCGGGAAATGAACTATGTGTGCAAAGAGTATGTTGTTTTGTCTGCATGCTAGTTATGGACTGCTGTGAATTCAAACTAGTGTAAGCAAGATAAAGAATATCCCACAGTGGAATGGGAGATGAGAAATCTGCAATTGCCTTGCTCCTCCAGGAGTTTGTGCTCAGCTAAGAGTGTCCATAAGGAACTATTGCCTTCTTTTTCTTATGTAACGTTCTGTTGCTTCTAAGAAATGTCACTGTCTGCCACAGTCTGGAGCAGGGAGATAGAAGTGAAATATTTATCACTGTGCTTAGACTCTGAGTCTAGACTTAAAGCTTCTTAAGCCTCTTGATGAGTCCTGGAAACAGAAGGGAGGAATCATGATCTTGACTTGGATTCAGCGTCCAGTTCCCTTTGCCCACCAGAGCGGGGCACTGCTCAGGCTGTCAAAGGTACCCAGTGATTCTCACAGGTGTCTGGTATTCCTTGTGAGCAAACTGATCTCAGGAAAAGAAAATTCATGTCAGAATTTTCAGTTATTTTTTTATTTTCAACTTGAGATTTTTGGTTTGGACCTAAATGCAATTGGAAGTCTTAAGATCCAGAATCAAAGTTAATATACAGATGAGGGGGAAAGTACCATTTAAAATCTTGCTTATGGGGTAAATATGTTTTGTTCCCTATGGAAGGATATTCTGGAGTGTTTAGGTTGATTTGGAAAACCAAAATTCAAGAAATCTAATTTTGCTTTGATTCGCAAAGATAGAGAAATTGGTAGAGTAGGCTAATTAAAATGTTCCTAGAGAATATTAACTCATATCAATAGTCTAATGAAGCATCTTCTGCAACAGCTGCTGTCCCTCAGAAAACATGCATGAAAACAAGAGAAGTGGCTATACAGGCTGCTGGCATGAGAGCCAGGTGTTTACTGAAACCCTGAACAGTCTCTGACTGGGTGTGATCATTGTATTAAAAAACAAACTGACTGGAAGAGAGCTAAAATTACAATATTGCCGTATAATATCAACTATTATATTAATACTGCATGTCTGACCTATTATAGAAATCTCCTTTGATTGATACAAAGGTAGTATTTCCTATGAGTATCCCATACATTTAGTAGGATGTACTCTGCAAGATTGTAATTTCACAAGTATTCCAGTTGCAGTGCTGGCTAGAGCAATTCCCACCTTTGTTCTTCTCCCTGTCTTGGGATGGCTGTGCAAGTACAGGGATTTACTGGATTAAAAACGAATCTTTTGGGTGTGTGTTTTGAGATTCCAATAACTTGATCCTCAGTCTAGCTCATAAAATAGTCGAGGCAAATGGGGGGGTGACAGTATATCAGGAATGAATAGGCAGGTATTAATGTGATGGTGCTAGAAAGAAATATTCATGTCTCTACACTGCCAGTAGTAATATACAACTGTAGAGCAAGCCTTCTTATAATTTAATTTCTCGTTATTTTTATGCAGAGAGGTCTTTTCCAGTCTCTCCTGTACAAAGAGAATCTTTTAGTTCCTGGCACCATTTACAGTCTTTACCCTGTTTGCTTTAGTAGGTGTTTAGCTCCTACTTTGCATGTTCCTGCTTAATCTGCAGCATAAACTGTTATGCTGTGCCAGAGCTGTGAGGGGTTGGAGACTCACTGGTAAGAGGTAGCAGTCCCTAACTCAAGATGCATCCTTGTTCACAGAGGGTCTTTGGTTGGCTTCCATCCCTGGGGTACAAGATGCTTTACTTCCCTGGAGGCAAACACTGTCTGGTTGGTTGCCAGCTCTAGTGCATATTTTTTGAAAGTTTGTTCTTCTGTCTTTCTCTTCCAGGAAGGCAGTAAATTCTTCTGGAAGTTCTTTGGGCCAAGTTTGCACTGTACAGCTAGTAAATAGTGACCTGAAGTGACAGAAGCTTATGGCAGCCTTTTGGAATCAGCAGTTGACCCTTAGTCTTCTAAGAGTGGGTGGGATTTTGCAATGTTTGTGGAAAAGGAAAGCTCTAGTATACTTTATTTGGGGATGATGGGAATTAAACACTGGTATTAATTGGTTAACATCTCATACATTTTAAAACCAGTCCGCATAGAGTGGTTCTCAGCTGACATAGGAGACCTGCCCATGAAAATCCAGCACAATTATCAACTTGTGACTTTTATTTTTTCCAACACTTGGTATTCATATAAGCACAGTTGTGGAGGATCACTGGCTCCAATATGAAATATCAAATGCATTTTTTTCACCCCAGGTAAACATGCAGGGTTATGTTCCTTAATACTGGACTGTGTCAATGCACCCCTGTGTTGGTTATGTAGAACTCACTTACATTGTGCCTCAGTGAATCCACTCCTAAACTGGTGTCTCAGGATTTTATATGCTGCATGGGAAATCTATGAAGCACACTAAATATCCCTGTTGTGAACCACCCTCAACTCCCAATTTGAAAATTCTTAGCCTACAGGCAGAAATATGAGTTAAATCTGCTATTTCTTTTATACTGCTCATTATGCTCCTGTTTTATGCCTTGCCAATATTTGTGTCTCTTCTCAAAAAAAGTGGCTTATATTTTGCAGAATTTTTGTTCATTTTGTTTGTGTTGTCCTCTTGGTTTGGTTTTTTTTTTTCTTTTTTAGTTGTTGATTTTGTTGTTTATTTTTCCATTTTTAACAGGACACTTCTAATCAAGTGTTTAAATGGACACAAGCTTGAACATTTGAATGAAACAGTGCCAGGCAACACAAATACATTTCCTTTACAGACTAATTTCAGAAGACAGTGCAGTCAGAGTACTCTTTTCTTTAGACTCCAGATGAGCTTTTTTAAAAAGTACCTTATTTATCAGTAATAGGGCTTCTGAGAGGTTTTGGTAACAATCCATCACTTCAGGCTGATGAATCCAGATCTGCTTTTCTTCAGCTGACAGTGAATAACTGTTACCAGCTTTCCATGGGTTATTTTATTTACAAATAATGTGGAGTAACTTGTAAGCAATTTCATGTTGGTGGATGACTGAAATTATTTACTAATGGGATGTCAGAAGTAGTTCAGTATAACGTTGATGAGCTGTTTCCCCCCTTCTTAACAAGTTGCCAGCCTCTTGCACCCTCAGAGTCTCCTGGTTTCTGAGTCTCTGAGCAGCTTTCTAATACCTCATGATTAATCAGAGTAGGACTATATTTAAATATGTTTGCAGATGCTGTATTTTGCACTCAGAATGACCCTTTTTTGTGTATGTATAAGACAATAATATTAAGATTTTTTCCTCTTTTTTTGAATTTCCATGTTCATCCCTCATCCTCAGTTCATATTTTGATTGTCTATCTCTGCAAAAATGTAGCCTGAAAATGCTTTAAAAATTAGGTTGATTCCAGACTTAGCACAAACAGTTAGGAGGTGACTCACTTCTCTGAGTATCTCTGAAATTCCTGTTTTATTTGTTCTGATTAAGTTAAATTATTTTCTGCCATCTTCATATTTTGCTGCCTCATTGCTTTCTTGGCCCTGTTAGATCATTAATAAACACATTTACGATAATGAAAGTTAGAATGCTGTGTCATCTTGAAAAGTTTTCACCCCGTTGTGGCTTCATATTTTCTGTCTCTTGTTCAGATATTTAGAAGTTTGCCTTTCACCATCATAGTGCAGCATCGATTCTGTGTGACCTGTATTGGTTGTGTCGATAATGTGCTTACTGCATGACATCATCTCATCCTGGTAACTCTCCTCGTGGCAGCCTTGGGAGAACATAAACCTATATGAGCTGTAGAAGTGAGTAACAGGAACCCATAATCTTCTGGATATCATGAAAAGTGGGCAGCACGATTTTTGTAACAATCAGGTGATGTTTGCTGCCTTGGGGCTCCTACACGAAGCACAGTTCTCCTCTCAGGAGACTGCAGCCTGAAACAGTCTTTATGTGATCCAAATTGTGCTTTGAGGATCAATATGGTGATGTTATTAATAAAACAGTCTCCTACACTATGCCTGAACTATGTGAAGTGGATCTATTTCCTGAGGCAAGCCAAAGTTTTATTCTCATCCATAAGGAGTCTGTCAAATTTGCATTTCACATGCATGTGAAAGAAAAAAGGAAAACAAAATAAATCAAAATGTCTCTGAAATAAGGAAGATGAAAACTACCACTTTTTTTACAAGTTAGAAAAAAATATCAAATTATACTTCCAGGAAAAACTTTTTGAATTTTAAGTTACATATTTTTCTTCTAATCATTAATTTCTGGTATTGTACTTATTAGAAGGCATGACAGTGATATTTTTTAATGTAGTGGGATTCCATGCAATTTTCCAGTCCTGACAAAAGATGACAAGTTTATAGGTCTGGTCATTTTGGATGAGCTTGTACACTGTTCCAAAACTTTTCCATATGTCTCCATCAGAGTTGTGTAAATTAATTTTTTGTTTCATGGGAGATACAAACAGTAAAAAAATAAACTTTCTCACTTCATACAAAATGAAATTTTGGAAACTTTCTGCTGACAAGAACCTTTTTGGGTGAAATGAATTTTTTTTTAATGTGAAAGAGTAGACATCAATAAAGTTTCACCTATTTCAGGCACCTGTTTAAAATAAAAAGACTATTTTAGGGAAAAGGGTTCTATTTTTCCAGAAGTGTAGATACCTTTTTCAATGTTGAGTAGGAATAGGTGCCTGGGAAAATACTGAAAAGTAAGATGAGGCCAGCGTGTCCTGTCGAGGAGGTTTTGTTTCCAGATAGAAACCAGCTTTTTTTATTTATTTGTTTTAATTTTGTGAAATCTGACATGTTACCCAGAGTGTTTAAACTTGTCAGCTGTCACCTTCCAATGTGAAGTGCTGTGTCAGAGGGCTTCCAACCAGCTCCAGGCTCAGCCTGTATCTCAGCAGGCAGTATGGGAGCGTGAGTCAAGGTCGCTGTTCTCCAAGTGCAACACCCACATTTTGTGTGCTCACCTGAGCCTGCTCCATGAAAGGTGTCACAGTCTCCTGAGGGTGCCTTGGGTTTGTTACCCATGGAGGGAGAGTGCAAGGGGCTTAAGACAATGGTGTGTTTTGTGGAAACATGCTGCTTGATAAGTTACTAGGTCTCCATAGACAAGAAGATTAATACAAATTGCCAGCTGCATTCCAGTGTCTTGCTTTGCCTGTAAAGTATTCCTGTGCTCTGTCTTGTGATGACACTCCCACACAGCTGCTGAAATAGTCTTCTTGTTATAGTGGCTAAAGGAAATTGCTGCAATTAATTTTGCTGTCTTTCTTCTCTTTGATGTATCCTTACAATTTCTTGGGCAATTTTTTAGAGATTGGGTTCTGTTCAACACCAGTCATGTAGGGGTGAAAGGAATAGGAGAAAAAAGAAACACTTGATGTTTCATTTATATGTGCTTGTGTTTCTGTTTTGATGTAGGTACCAGGCAATGTAATGGATGCTAAAGTACACATATAAATATATATAGCTTCTGTTACTCACCTGTAAGTGCAATAGACAGAAATAGTACTTTAAAAGTGAACAATCTCAAGGAAAAAAAATGACGCATTAGTCAAGCTAGTTTTACATCCTAGTGACTATAAAGAATGACCAGACCATGAACTCTGAAGTTATGCCTCATTTCTTGGGTACAGCACACTGTGTTCTGAGAAATTTCTATTTGTAGTCTTGTAGTCTTGAAACTAGTCTTCTAGTTCACTACAAATTTGACAGTTCCCCCCTCTTTTCCTTGGCTTGCAAAACAATCCTCTTTTCTGCTTATTCCAAATTCTGCTACAATAAATGCTAATGGGTTCAGTGGTGAGCACAGTAGTGGGAGACACTGTGGAGAAAAAAGCTTAGTGCCTTGTTCACAGGATTTTATGAATGAAGGAGAGAGCTTAGCCCTCCCAGTTTAATCATGTGAATGTTTTTGCAGTCAAAAAATGTGTTAAATTAAAATGTGGCACTTCTAAGGCTTCCAGACATGGGTGGAGATATAAAGTGAAACAGCGGAACTTTAATTCTTAAAGAATTAAACAGAATTATTGGAAATAAAAGTATAAAACCAGTATTTCAGGGACAGTCAGAAAAGATGGGGTTAATCCTTAATTTCAGCTTAAATAACTAATGTTAGTATAGAAGAATGGCTGAAGCTGGCCATTGGTTGTGTTATCTTGCAAATCTAATTTATATGTTTTTTAAAATGTTCTTGATTGTGTTATGATGACCTTTAAGTCTTTCATATACCTCCTATAATTAAAGGAACAAAAAGAATAAAAAATGGAACAATTGAGATATTTTTGCACCCTAACATTTGTGGAAAAAGTGAGATGCAGAGCAGTAGAAATCAGCTGCCTGTGGTACAATAACCCTCCAGGCTCCCTTTAACCTAGTTTTGTTCACTTGCCATCCCTGTGCTGTCCCCCCTATGACCATTAGACCATGAGAGAGATCTGCATTGCCTTTATCCACCCTGAGCTTTTCCAGAGCCTGTTCCTCTAGCAAGGTCTGTCTAGTGGTGCTGCCCAAGCCAGCTCCAGCAGGGCTCCATGTGAACCACCCCTGCCTTGCTGCTCTCACTGACACCATTAGGGCACTGCCCCATCCAAAGTGCCTTTCCCAACTAGAGTGCTGATAAAAGCAGTAAGTGGATGTAGTAAAAGCATGTAGGTGCACCCTGCAAAAGAGGAAAACAACCGGGAAGTCTTTGATCTTTGGTTTTAAAGTTCTCCCCTAGTAATTGTGTATTGAATCAACCATTTGAAACCTTGCAGGGGCTTGCTGAGGTCATTTAAAAAGCTCTGAAAGATTCTGCCTCAGTCTGTCTCCTTTCCCCCCCTCCAGATTATATGTTTACTTGAAAACTGTGGTTGCTTAAAGAGATTGCTCAAAGAATGATTGCTTAATGAGACCTTTTGCCTCGATTTTTTTGACAGCCACAAAACCATCACTTCCATTTGGTTTAGGTTGTGATTGGAGCACAGCCTGGTACTTTAGTACAGAGGTCAAACAAATGCTGAAAACCTCACACTGTCTTGCATGCAACTGAACAGACAGAAAAAAAATCCAAGTCATGCTGGATATGACCTCAAGTCTTAGGGCAAATTTACATTAAGTGTAAACTCTCCAAGGTGGTTGGTGCTCCCTAACTGCTCACCAGTCGCTTTCATGCTCCTCCTTCTTGACAGGTTATTTCACCAATGGTCTCAACAATTAAGCCAGCAGAAGAGACCAGCAGTGTGGCAGCCCTAGTTGGGTGGGGAGGAGGGGAAAGAATGAAGTAGAGAGGACAGCTTGTATTTATGAGTCTGTCTTTAGAGTTCGTAAAAGTCAGTTAAGAATGCATAACCAGCCCCAGAAATTATTTTAGCTGCATTTGCTTTTGATGGAAAACATTTTGCATAGCTGTGACCTCTTACAAAAATGACAAATCCCCAAAAAACCCTCCAAACTACTTGCAACTGGCCTGAGTACTAGTATGAGTTTAATATAATGTAACTAACTGTTGCAGAGACAATAAATAAAAGATGTATTACCTCATACCATCTATTTTTGTCAGCAGCTAATAAATTTTGTGTAGTGTCTTTCTTCACCTGTCCAGGGAAAAATTCAGAGGACAACCTTCAAAGAAAAGCCTTCACATGCATCTGATGGGCTGTTCCTACACTCAAAATAAGAGGGAACAGCTGCTGTTCCTTTCTCAATAAGGAGACAGTGTTCTGTAGCTTTTATTTGCAAGCCTGAACTTCCTGAAAAATGGCACAGCTCTCAGTGCTAAAAGAACCATTAAGTAACATCTTACTGTTGTCAGAGTGTACCCTGAGTCTCAGACATCTGGATTACAGTCCAGGAAGGTATTATCATTAACATGCTTTAAATAACAGTATAGTGCAGCAAGAATTTTCCATGTAATAACAAACATCACTTTTTATTGATTAGTTAAAGAGCTTGTTTTCTGTACAGAAAATATATGTACGTCTCCTTTCTTGCTTTACAATACAAGTAGGATAAGCTTTCACTTGCAAACTGGCAAGCAGCCTTCACTTAAATAATCTTATGCAGTACTTGTTGTTATAATTAGCAAGATTTATTCTTATTTTAATAACTTTTAAAACTGCTTGTTAAGAGGGTGAGGAAAACTTATGCCTAAGATTTGTTTTGTACAGGTTATTACCTTGCCTAGATTAGTGAGGCTGGTTAAAGTTAATACTTGTGCACTTCCCTGCATCCAGTTTTTCTGCCCACATTCTAAGCAATGTTTACCCCAAATCTAACTTCATAAAGTTTTTTTTTCCTTTTTCTCTATGGGAAAAGTTCAGTTGCTTCTGTTTTGGTTTTTTTTTTTTTTTTTACTTTTACTGATTTGCAAGAAATGGAACTTTCACTTGGGCTCAAGGAGTCTTCAGCTCAAAGATTTTTGTGGTTGAAAGGATGACAGAATGTCCTGAGACACCTCTGTCCTAATCCTGCCTCCTCCTGGATGAGGCACTTAACCTCCCTGTGTTCTATCTATAAAATACATTTAATGATACTTAATGGTTTCACTGCCCTTTGAAAATGTAAAGTGCTTTGTGAGTGCCAATTACTTTTATTATGTTCCTTGATGGAAGGCCTCAAAGTATTTGTGTTATATGGTTACTGCTAATGCACTTCCTGGAATAATCTTTGGTTAACAAAGTACAACTGTTGCCGAAAAACTCCCGTGTTTAAGTCAGGCTGACAGTGACAGGTGCAAGAAAGTCAGGATTTGGCAGCGCTCAGCTTCACCGGGTACGTTTGTGTCCTGACTCAGGAATGGGCTCCAGCCACTACCCAGCTTGTCTTCTCTCCATGGAGGAAGTCTTGAGCTTTGGGCACACAGCCTGACCATCCACCAGCACAGGACAGATCTTCAGGCAGTCAGATAAATCCTATCGAATAATTTGCTTGTGCTGCTGTTCAGAGAGAACTTGCTGTCCCGAAAACTCACAGGAGCACCTCACAGCTAATAATGGCTGGCTCTCCAGGCTGAGTGTTTGTTCCTGCAGACTCCCCAGGCAGAATATGGTCCATCTCCCTAGGAGCATTGCCAGCCAAGCTGGTTTTGTGCTGGAGAATTCTCATGTTTGTCTCAGGTAAGGCATCAGTATTTCACAAAAATGTGGCAAGCGTTTGTCAGGAGAAAAGAATGTATGTCTGACCAGTGGCAATTGTCTGTCACTACCTCCGTAGTGTTGCCATGGCCCTAAATTCTATTAGCGCTTGGTGCAAAGTATTGCTTTGAGTATGTGAAATTCTACTTGCCCAACTTACTTAAAAGCTTACACTGGCATAAACAACTTGAAATAGGACAATTTTTAATATATCTGATGTAGGCAGGGCGCACTTGGCCATAGTTTAGACTGGTGTGTACCCAAGGAAGGAAAGAGAGGCTCCTACATTGTACAAGGAATTGCCTGCTTGGACCAGGAATGGTCTCAGGAACTTTTTAGACTTCTCATTCTGAAAAGATATGGACTGGACAGGTCTGAAAAAGCATGTACTTGTTGCACAAGCAGAAAGCATTGAGTGAATTCATGATAACTTTACATATTCCTGGAAAGGAGCTGAAACGGTTCTCATTTACCTGAGAAATGCATTTCAGAATCATCACAATGCAACTTTTAAGTGGAGACAGGAGACACCAGCTCCCAGAAATGGGATCTGAAATAAAAGTGGCAAATATGACATCCCTGCAGCATCCTGCTCTAGAGACAATGTCAGGTAGGGAGTTTGATTGGATGGTCCACCTGCCAAGCTGTTCAGTGGCTTTCCTAGGGCCAGCTCAGGAAGGACTGAAACCTCCACTAGAGGTGAAGAGCAAAAGCTTGCTTGATCTTGACTTTTAGTATGAATGCAGACTGTGAAAGTGGGGCCTCATCTTCCTTCTGACTTCTTTTGCCCAAAACCCCAAACATTCCTAATGAATATTAAGTGTACACCTGCAAATTGTAATTTTTATTTTTCAGAAAGAAGTTTAAAACCATTAGAGCTGAAAATGGAAAAATGAGAAGTTCAATTTTCAAAAGGAATTAACAGTAATTAAGAGCAGATGCTGTTCTCTTTGAGCTCAAGAAATTTAATTTCTGACAGACTGTTTACAATCAGATGAGACAGTGTCTAAGTTTGGATAGGTGTGCTGCTATACTATAATTATACAGACAGAAAAAACAGAGAATTGTAAAAGAGCAGACAAAGTAGCTAAAGGCTCTTACAACTGTGCCACTTGCTTTGTGTTTGCCTTTCAGATTTCCTCCCAGGAGCTCAGTAAATTGTAGTTAATTTTTTTCTGACCGCACTTAGAGAAACAAAAGCAATATCCTTTTAAAAAAAAAATGAAATAACAAGACTACTCTTCTAGCAAAATATTTGGATTGAAAATGTTGAGGTTTAGAGATCTTTGATCTTCGGTCTTCAAAATAAGTCTTGATTTAAAACACTGGTGGCGTGTAAACAATTAAACCAATATGTCCATGTCATACTGTAAGTGCCCTTAGGAGAGAGAACTTAATAAAAGTGTCATATAATTTTGGTTGGAAGATCTGTGGAAAGAATTAGGAATGAGTAACATTATAGAAATAGCTGTGTGAATACTGAGGTTCAAAGAAAACAGTATTTGTGGTTCTCTGATTCACTTGGCCTCAGAATTTGTTTTGCTCTGCCGTTGTGTACAGACAAGGCTATAGTCAAGGTGTGGGTTTTAGCCACCTCTTAACTAAGAGGTTTCAGGGCTCAGCCTTAAAGGTTGAAGAGGCTGAGTGATCTGTGCAATTTCAGAACAGAATGTCATCTTATGTGCTAGATAAATGCATAGATGCAGTCCCGCCACTCTGTTTAAAGTGGAGAGGTTGGGTACCAAGCTTATGGCATTAAAAACAGCACAGATTTCACCACTTGATCAAACAGTGGTGACTGAAGTATTGGTCCTTCAATGTGCTTTAGGTTAGGAAAAACTCATGTTTTCCTCTCTATGGCTCTTTGTTTGGGAACAGAACTTGCCATGGGAATTATTTTGCTGTTTGCCTTTCATCTACTTAGATATTTTTCTCTATAAAAGCCTCTCTTTATTTTGTTGCTTTATTGGATGGTTGCTGGCAATTAGGTTGCAGCACCCACCACTACTTTCCTTCTGTCTTTGCCAACCTAATTAGCATTCTGTTCCAAATGTGGTCTATTACATGACTGTAGCATGACTGAGGTACTGTATTGAATTGTAAACAGCAGCCTTTTTCAGTGGTTGTTGCCACTTTTCAAAATGCTGTATCAAGATAGAAAAAATAATGGTCTGTCTGGACATATTTAAGACACAAAATTTAAGTGTTCTGATTTCCTACAACTATTTTTATGGAGTTCAACATCCTGTTGTCTGCCATAGGAGGTATTATAAAAATTTCTGTTGCTATTAAGTTGAAGACAGTAGACAAGCTGGAAGGATGCTTAAGACTTCAGTGTTCAATCTATTCATAAGTTTGCTGGGAAAAAAAAGGTGTGGATAATAATAAAAATTATGGATGTTATTAAGTTGAATAATGTGATGAAGAAAGGGCAGACTGAAACCGTCTGCAATCCTGGTCTCACTGTCTCTAAAAGGATATAGCTGAACTGGAAAACGCTCCAAGAAGGACAACATTGTTTCAAAGGTGAACAGAATAACTTTCATCTAAGGAATGACTGAATATACTTAAAATGTTTGGAAAAGAGAAGTGATATGATACCTAGGGAATGATGGAATCTTCCAATACAGTAATTAGATGTATCAAGTGATAGAGAGAGATGCTTGTTTATTTCAGAACAACAGGAGATTGTGATTTACCTAGTGTTAACTGAGAGTATGAAAGTTCTTACTGGACACTACTGCTTCAGAGTATGTAAAACATATCTGAAGCATATGAAATGCCAAGTCAGTTCAGAAAGCATTGGAGAAACTTGGAGGGAAAAATATTAAAGGATATCAATCACAAAAAGACCATTTCCAGCTCTGCAAGTCTGAGCTGCACACCTCTGGAACATGAGGAAACTTCCTGTAGAAACCTATTTTTCCTGCTGTGTTTTTTGCCATAAACATCTGGTATCAATTTCTGTGAAAGAGAGAGATTTGTGTCATATTGTCGCTCATGCAGCACATATTGCCACTTTATACTAGAAAGGAAAATCAGTTTAATTTGAACATTACAATTTTGTGTTCTACACACAAGTTTCTTTGCCCCTTACTCCTAGCTGAATACGCTGAAGATCATTCTGGCTTTTCAGAAGTTCAGATTTCCATATTCCTACAAGAATTTACATTATATTTGTTGGCAATCACTTGGAAATGCTGCTAATGTATCTGTATTTGAAAAAAGGAGGAATAGTCTAGGCGTGTCTTTTATTCTCTAAGCATCTTTCTGCTGCCAAACATGATATATGTTGGATAGGATGGACTAGTGGCAATCTAGGTTATTGATTGATTGATATAAGATCATGAAATAAGTAATTCTGGTATATATGGTGTGAGATGTAGGTTACATCCAAACTGCAATTAATTAACTTATCAACAGTGGAGTGAATGTCTGTCTTCTTCCTTAAAGCACAGCTATTAAAAATTTAGAATTAAAAAATACTGTCTGAATAATTTTCAATACTTTCCAGCATTAAAAGTGTACTGAAATTTGAAAATTATGTGCACATCTACACATAATTTCAGTAACACTAAAGTGCAACATGTTCTATGTGATGAACTGACTAATGATGTATTCATAGTTTGATTTAATCTTCTGTTACATTATTCTGAATTAACTTTCTTGAAAAAGAATATGTCTTAAAAAATCATTAGATCTTGATTAATGTTTCAAATGGGAGCAAATTCAAGGAAATTTGATGTGGTGCTTTGGCAATAACTACTTTTGTTGTTAACAGTGCCCCCTAATTTGCAGTCTGATTTTCATTCTGACTTGAAGCCAGTCTAGCTGCCAGCATGGGCTTCTCTCCGTTATACCATTACCTTTAGCAATGGTATTCTCTTTTGCTTTGGATATTTATCCATTGCAGTCCTTCAAACCCTCTAGACTATGTAGCTTCACAAAGAGTAACTAAATTCCTCACCAGAGGGCATATGTTTCAATGCTTTATTCATTTTACTCTTTCTCAACCATTCTGTGTAACTTACTTACACTCTCAGAGTTTCCCTGGCTTCTTATAAAGTTTATTGTCTTCATTAGATGTTTCCCACATGCCAACAGGATGTCTGAACTATGACTTCTGATTTTTCCATGTCATCATTAAAGATTGTCTATGGTAAAGAAGTAAACTATATGTCCTTCCTTTAGAAATACTTCAGTTCAGTTCGTTACTCTTTTGCCTTGCCATACATGAAATTTAAAATATTTTCATTCAGTTAATGTGTTTCATGGTTTTACAGTATCAGTTATGTTACAGAACTTTGTTTCATCAAATCTGTTTTTTTATAGAATCATCAAACGGCTTGGACTGGAAGGGACTTTAAAGATCATCTAGTTCCATCCAACCCCCTTGCCATGGGCAGCGACACCTTCCATTAGACCAGGTTGTTCAAAATCCCTTCCATCCTGGCATTGAACACTTCCAGGGATAGGGATCCACACCTTCTCTGGGCAGGACATTTAGTTTTACCAACTAAATTAGCTAGCCAGTTTTATCAACAGCAAGACAATAAATTTACAATGCCACCTAAAAAGCTATCTAGGCAATTATTATGTATTGTCATTTTAATGGAATATTTAATAGGAAACTTGATGTTTATTATTTGTTCTCCATATATAGACATTTTCTTTCTGCCAATTTTGCGCTTGAGTGCTGTAACCAATGCTTTGTAGTTAAGAATGTTGTTCTTTTAAGTTTCAGCTCTATTGTTCAAGCTGCTTGGTGACTCTGGCAAGTGCCATTTAATCAGTCTTTGAAGTCTGGAAATAATTTTTTGTACTTAGTAATAAAGGAAAATACAGGAAAAAGCATTTATTTCTTTCTCCATTGTTACCACATCCATGAAAACAGCAGCTACTGAAACTGCCTAAATTCACTTCTAATGATTGATAGGTGGGTTTTATTTCAAATGTGTCAAAGCTGTTTGCTTTTATGGATGATTTCTTACCAGAAGATTGATTAGCTCTCTCAGATATTTTCATTAAATATTATTGTATCAACAACTGTTTTACCAAACCTAACAGTAATTTCTAAGTTATTGTGACCTGTATTTTGTTTATTCTCTACCTCTTTCTTATTTAAAAAAAATTTCCTTGGCACATCATTTAACTTTTAAAATATGTGCCTTTTTTATTCCTTTTTCTCAAGATAATACTCAAGTGTATGTCAGGTATATTCCTCAAAACTGACTCAGTATATACCTTCAGAGAGGACAGAACACAAAAGGAAAATCTCTACCATTTTAGGGTTGGTAAGGTAGTTTACCATGTATTCTGTAGATTATTATAAATCATTACAATTACCTCAAAAAAATATGGCAAGGTTCAAGAATGTGTTTCACTTGTAACACTGAGTAAAAGATAAATAAGATCTATTTTAAGGCAACTTCTGCATATTTTATTTTAGGAAATTCATTCTAATTTCAAGGAATAACTTACGCAAGATCTAATAAATTGTATTATGCAATCTCCACTTTGTTTATATTTTTGGATTGAAAATAACATTCATGAAAAGTGAGAATTCAAGCCAGACAATAACTCAATCTCTTGCAGGAAATGAATACTGTGATTACGGTTTCATGTCTACCTTCACCATTATTCCTTCTTTTTCATTTTTTGTAGTATTGCTATAAGCCATCTCTTATTGTACATTCATTGTTTCTAAACAATGTTGAAATACAAAGTACTTTCTTCCTCCATGTTCTGTAGTCCAGTAGGAATATAAGCAAGTGTTTCATCGGTGAATTCTGATTGTACAAAGATCAGCATTTGCTCTGTAGTTAATTTGAAATGCTCTGTTCGTCCCTCTAATACACAGGTACCACACTTTCAGTATGGTGAGTTGTCCATGAATTTGTAAAACAGCAAAGAGAATTGTTCTGGGCTTAGCTGATTAGAGCTGTCATTTCATTTTATAGCAGGCATTTTTCCGTCTTGCTCCAGGCAGTGTTGTGCTGGAGCAGACAGATGCCCCTTTCTGCAGTGCAAACCTGGATTCCCAGGCCCCTGGCAACAGGTGTGGGGATGGAGTTGCTGTCCAGACTCTTGCCTTGATTTTTGGGAAAAGTACGGCCAGCACAAAAACAGTAGGATAGAAAGCTCTGACTGTTCTGACACTGAGAACCCCGTTGGACAAAACTCAGCCCAAAATATAAAGAGAACAAATGTCTGTTTTATTGTTCTTTTTGGTTATCCAGCTCTAAAGTACTTTTTAATCTAGTTCTCTGAATAATGTTGTTCCACTTACAAAACTGGAGTGTTTTTACTGTCTCCTATTTATTCTTTCAGGATTTGTGGATTTAACACTCCATGATCAGGTCCATCTACTGGAATGTGCCTGGTTAGAGATCCTGATGATCGGCTTAGTCTGGCGCTCCATGGAACACCCAGGAAAGCTTTTGTTTGCACCTAACCTGTTACTGGACAGGTCAGTCTGCATGATGCTGTGAATTGTTTAAGTTATTTTATTTCTGCTGCAATCAGATTAATTTTTAGCATGATATAATCTCACTGATACTACAATTTGACAGTACTTCATATGTCAAGCAGGCTTATAGGAGGTGAGACTGGAAAATGAGCTCTAAAAAAACTAGGAATTCTCAGGAATGTGATACTTGTCATTTATTAAACAAGTAACACGTCTGGGATTCATCTACTGCTTGAAGTACTTTCTTTCAAAGGCAGCAGTAAATTTCTCTTATAATCTGTACTGTTTGTTGCAGAAGCAATTTAAATTAAAACCTGAAACCTATTCATTTAATTCAGATAGTTATTTTTCTTCATTTAAAATCCTCCCTAGTTTTTCTTAGTTAGAATGAATCTATCCAAGCAGCCAGCCAAAATTTTGGAAGAAAATACTCATAGATTCTTAAGAGCAGTCTTGTTTATTTATAAAGAATATATTAAGTTTGGGCTTTTTTTTTCCTCAGGAAAATGGGAGGCAAATATGACAAACACATATTTGCTTCCTTCACTAAGCCTTTTTTTTTTAACCAGTCTTGCTAATATGCTAAATATTTCTGAGAGAAAAATTATGCATCTGTGCTGTATGTCAATATCCTGGATTTTAGCTGGCAGTCTTCACGTTAAAAGCAGGCTGATAATGTAAAACGCATTTTCTACTATCTTAATGTAAACTCAAGCTCTCTTTTTCCTAGTCATGGGAAAAATTTCATTAAAAGATTCAATTAAATTTCAGAAATAATTGCTTAGGGTAGAGTCATCTTAGGTGTTAGTGGTCCTCTTAGTTGAAGATTACTGCCCACATAGCAGAGTTGGCAGGGGAGAGCTGCTGTGTGCACAGCAGTGACTTCAGGGCAGAGTTTGGCATCTTGGTCTAAACTGGAAGTGGCAGAAGAGCCAAGCTGAAATGGAGTATGCAGAGAGGCAGCTAAGACCTGGGCAAGGTCCTGACCTCATCACGTAGCTGCAGGGGCAGAGGCATGGCAACAGAAAGTCAAGGGTAGTGCCTTCAGCTACTACAGCCACCAGCTGTGTAAATTAATCAAAATTCTCATTAGCAGAAAAATTTCTTATTATCAACTTGCTTTGTTGGCTGTGGGGTACTGAGTTTCCATGGCTGCATTCATGCAGTGCTAATCCTTGGATTCCCTGCCCTCTATTTGCAAACAACCCCCAGGATTTACTTTTTGCATTTTAGTAAAATACAAATGATAATACCTAACAGTATAAAACATAATATTTCACAGTAATAGAGAAATATTTACTGCCTTAGGAAAAAAACTATTCTACTTGTGTAAGCACAATGGTCTGTGAGCTGTAGAATTAGATAAGTATAAAATACATTCTCATTTTAGGTAAAGAAAATATTTGGTTGTCTAAATGTAAGTATAGTCTTCAGAAAAAGCCACAACAGTTTTAAAACAATTTTGAAATTTTGGTCTTCCTCAACTTAAAATCCCCATGTTCTCAGTAAAATGGAGTTTGAGCAGTTAATTCACACAGTTTTAAGTCAATTGTTGGATTAAAGAAAACAATTGCATGCAACTAGAACCACATATTACTTCAGGGCTCTATGTTTTCTGAGTTTCAATTAAGACTGTAAAATTTAAATCTATTACATCTTCTAATTTTCAAATAATAAGAAACATGTTTCTAAGTCATCATACACTTGCCTCACCCTATTTGGTAGGGATATTTACAGAAAGTAAAATAATAAATTACTTGAATCTGTGAAGCACTGATATGCTAATCAGTTAAATAACTCTTAATTTACTAGTTAATTAGCGCTAACAGTATATTGAGGTGTTAATTTGATTTAGGCAAATTGGCTTTTGAGAATGTTATAGACCAAAAATATGTTGTTTTTCAGGTTTGAGAGGGCAGGACAGACACTAATTCAAAGCCTGTTTCACTCAGTGAAGTCTTTCCACTGCATCAAGTATTCATAAAATGGCTTAGGTTGGAAGGGACCTTAAAGATCACTAGTTCTAACCCCCCTTCCATGGGCAGGGACACCTTTCACTAGACCCCGTTGCTCAGAGCTGCATCCAACACTTCTATAGTTAGTGAAAATTTTATGTTGTTAATACAGAGGTTCACCATACTTTGTGTATGCCTCTAGATCTCTGTGATCATTATGTTGCAAACACCCTTTCTGATTTGAACATCCCTTTCATTTTAGCATTCAGGTTTATCCTGATTCTAACAGATGCTTTCTGTCAAGGATGTTTTATATAGGTAGTTGCTTGTATACGTCTGTTCCTAAAGCTTAGGTCACACTAAATTTAATTATACAAATTTTTTTCCTTTTGTCTAGATAAATACAGTCATGTCTTGTTAACAGCTATCTGAAATGTCATAAAAATAACCTTTCAGCTTTGCTGTTTTTTGAAAAAATGTGATCTTTCTTCTCCCAACTCACTCCTCCTACATGGGTCATATTACACATATGCTTGTCTTGTCTCTGAAGATCTTTTAGAAGCTGTCTTTTCTAATTCTATTTGAGCCAACCAGTTACATTGTCAAATGAGTACTTCTTTAACTTTCCATTGCAACAATTCACACTTGGAGGACTCCTTGAAAATATCTGTAAAGCAGACCTTAGTTATTAATTCTGTGTTCCTTTTAAAAAAATTTCTTTGCCTGTAAGAAAATAATTAAACAACAATTAAATTGACAGTATATGTAGATTGCTATCTTTTGTATGGATGAATATACTCACATTATCTCTTTTGTTCCCAGTCTGCATTGTAATTAGACGGTGCCTTTTGTGAGGTAATGCACCCTTTCTTATTCTGTTAATGCATTACCAAAACACTTATGTCTTGGTTCAAAATCAGCAATTTTAACAGTCTGCTAGTTACATAGGACTAGTAGATTTTTACAGTGTACAACTGCTGCTATTAAAATACTCAAATGACAATAATTATAGATTAGAAAAACAGGCTCAATCAGGAAATAAAATGGCACACTCAGTGCTTGCAATTAATGTACAGTAAATAATAAAATCGAATAATAAATTCAAGTCTTTTATCTTCTGTTTTTGAAAATTAGTATATTGTATAAGGCAAATTTAGAAGTAAAGGCTTAGGTTTCTAGTAGGACAAACCAGATGTTTCCTGTCTGGAGGGTTCCCAAGAAACTAGGCTTTAAAAATGTCATTAGACTAGGGTTGAAATTTGTCAGGCCTGACAGTAGACTGTTTATAATTTTGAAGAAAAGGTAATGTTTCTTCAGGAATAAAAGTAATATTTTACTGTATATTTTTAAAGGATTTATTGCCTTCAGATATCATGCTGATTCCAGGTTACTCAAAGACTTGAATCATAATTATAAAGAAACTCATGATAGAAATAGCTGGATTGCTGAATTTCACTTGAAACATTCTCAGTATGAGCAAAATGGGAAATGCAGTTCTGCATTTTAAAAAGGAAGCCTGGTGACCACAGTAAAGAAACTGATGGCATGCTATCTAAAGAAGAGACTTGGCTGAAGTTGAATGAATATGACATAGTGATAAAGAGTCACTGTGCATTTTGTAAGAGGAAGCCATGAATGCATTGAAGTCCTTTAAGAAATTAACAAGCAAGCAGATGATGGACATCTTGTCAAATTTCCAAAAAGTATTAAACAAGATCCAACTTTTATGTCGACAAATGTGATGGAATGCATATAGGAGAATAATAATTCTGATTTTTCTAAACAGCATTCTGGGTTGATCTTTCCACCTCATTGTTATCACCAATTAGTTCTACAAGACCAGCAGTTCTTTGCTTGCCAGTAGTCAAAGTCTGCAGCTTTCCTTCCCCCCAAGAATCTTTTCAACAGGAAATAGAAATAATACAGATCATTGCCATTCCTCTGTTTATTTCTGTGCTTCATCTGTGCTTATAGAATGGTGCCTTTCTGATTTTCTTTGTCTTGACAGTAGTATTGAAAGAATAGGAGAGCTACCCAGAGGGTTGCATAAGTAATCAAATAGAGGTACGAGCTTTGCTACAAAGACTAACTAAATGGACTGACTTCTCTACCCATGATACTCATTAGAAGAATGGGAACAAAGTAAAGATGATAGGAGTTATATGAAGTCATGAGCATGTTGAGAAGATGTGTGCTAATCCACAAGTTATTATGTCTTCCAGCTCAGCACTAGAGGTAGTCACTTGAAACCAGCAAATCCAAATGCCTGTGTGCTTAGCCCACAGCTAAATACACTTTTGATATGAGACAGTATGGCTATCTTCATGTTATTTTCTGCTATTATTTTCTTATCATGGTTGTAAAAAATCTCTTGTAGCAAAAAAAGTCTGTCTAGGGACTCACAAAATTTCAGTTCAATGTAGTCAGTATTTCTGTGTTTCTATCAGGTTTTCTCCTTCTTTTTATGGAGAAAGTTAGTCTGTTTTTCATGGCTTGTTTTAATTTGGAAACTTACTCACTTCCACTTCCAGTGCTTGATGAAGATTTTTCATTTTCTCTGAATAAAAGAATTTTCCTTTGACTGACTTTGTATTGAGCATATTGAGCAATGGCAGGAGACTGTGGATCTCTTTAAACGGCAACCAACGCAAATGGCAAAAAAACTTACAGCATTCACTCTGTGACTGGGTAGCTGAGTAATTTACTGCTTTCATGACTCTTTTTCTGTACTTTTCTCACTATATCTGAAAGTAATATTTTAAGTTCTTCGTGCAGATATTATGATAGACATCAAATTATATGCAATGAGAGAGCATCAATTTGAAGTCTGAGTACATTTTTCTAGTCCCTCAACTTGTAAAATGTTCCAAATGTCTGAGGACACCACACTTGTCTGTCACTTGAGTAAACACACTGCATTTCATGTGAAGTTGTGGATGCATTAATTACCATTAATTTATTAGAAAAACTGAAGCAAAGCGATCCCAAGTGCTTGATTCAGAATGCTTCCTTAGTGACGTTCTTCTTGTATTTATTTCTAAAAGGAAAAGTCCATAGGCAAAAAGTATATCCTAATTTACCCTTCAAAATGGATTTGAAAAGCAATTGTACATTTTCATCACATCTTTAGTAGCAATAGAGTCCATCCAGAAAACCTAGCTCAAAAAATCATCTTGTCATTAGGCTACTTACTCGATAGAGCTGAATGGATTAGCTTGTAGAGAATTAAGGAATCTCCCGAAATAATTAAATTTCTCTTTCATCATTCAGTGTATGGTTGAATTTTGAGATGTATTATTATACTGAAGACCCTGTAGAATGAAAAAAGCCAAACTATTACAAGAGACAGAATTAAAAAATTAGAAGTATGAAAAACTACTCTCTCTTTATTGTGAATCAGTCTTTACTGTCTCTTTGAGCAGAATTCAAAAACTACTCAATACCCTGGGTTCCCTGGGGGATTTGTAGGCACAGAAAAGAAGTTTCCAAAGAATATGAAATAATTCTGGGTTCAAGATAGCTCTTACACAAATTATGAGATTACTTGTTCATCTAGTAACCCTGACCTTGGAATCTTAGGCCCCAGTTCTAGGTCACATTGTACTGTGTTGCTGTTAATTCCAAAATCAAACTTTCTTTGCATTTCTGATATGGAGATAATTTTGAAATGTTTTTTGGCTTTATGGTGACTTAGACTGAATATAAATCAAATGAAAAAGGCCTTCCTGTAAATCAGAATAACTTCAGCCAATTATTTTAGCTTTGTTACTCCCAAATGGAGAGCCTTCATAATAATTTTATAATCTAAATGTCTTAAATATGACCAAAGAATAATCAATTTTCTTAGAACTATCATAGAAGCATTTTAGGGATTTTTTTCCTACCTGGCATATTTGTGAACCCATTTCACATTATATTTACAAAGAGAAAAATCTTTTAAAAGTACTTAATAACTAATTGTCTCTGTGTTTTAGACCTGATTGACCACTGCACACATGTACTGAGTACTACCTTACCCTGTTTGCCTAGGTGGATGATCCTCTGGTCATCCAGTCAGGAAGGACACTTCATTGGCTACCTGGCTCTGAGGCCAAGTGCCAAGCATGTGGGAACTCAGGCCCATGGGGGCTGCTGAGGACAAAGGGCTTGAGGCAGAATGGATGGATCCTGCAGGGCAACAACTGAGGGTATAGCTGGTGTCAACGGCAGGAATTCGAATATTTTATCATGGAACCTGCTGTGAGGATCAAGGATGTCTAGGAAGAGATGAAATCCATACCATAAAGTAGGGCAAAATCATGATTTCCACAGACTGGCCAGCCTGGTGAGGGAGCTTTAAACCAGGGTGATGTGGACAGGAAAGAAATCATAACAAAGCCTATTAGTGGGAAACCTCCCTAAGTATGTGCATGCACATAAATACAGAATTGCTTCCAGGACACCATGATGGGGGAAACTCCATTAACTTTCTGAGAATTCAACACAACTGTGTGCCCTCTGAACCAGCAGTTCTTCCCTCCCAGACTGCTTTAGAAAAAGCTTTAGCAGCAGCTAGAGATAGATGATGCCTCTCACTGCTCAGACATGCTGTGGCAGATCTGGAGTGCTGTGTCCTGTTCTGAGCTACCCTTTACAAGACAGACATGTGCATACTGGACTGAGGCTAGTGATGGGCCACAAAGAATGGACTGAAAAGCTCTCATACAGGGAGAATCTGAGAAGACTCAGATCTGAAAAATATCTGATGGAGAGAAGAAGTAAAGAAGGCAGTGGAAGATTCTTCTCAGTGACGGGACAAGAGATTTTGGAGTCTCAGTCCTTGGAGATACTGAAAACCCAACAATATATAGGCCTGAGCAGGGCCACTGAACTAAATATTTCCAGAAAATTCATGCAGTATCAGCAGCTCTGGTAATCTGTGACTAGCTATAGGTGAAAATAACTTTAAAATAGATATTTGTTTCTTTTTTTCTTTTTTAATTGATAAATGTGCTACTTCATATTTCTTGCAAATATTTTTCAATTATGACTTTAAAATCTTGGACTAATTTGATAACTTTTTAATATGTTTTAGCCAGTAATTGACCCAAGTCTTTGTCCTTAAGCTAATATTGAATAAGAAACAACGGGCTCATAACAGAATGCTCTGGAAGAGCAGATTGTAATACCAGCCATTGACTGTAGTCTATGAAGTTCCCCAGGGTGTGTTAATTGAAAGCCAGTATTCAGGGAGAAATGAGAAAAGATGTTGCTACCTCTGAAGGCTTATGAACAAATCAATTAAAAAATCCCCTAATCCCCAAACCAAAAACCACACAGAAAAACAACAAAACAGAACTGTAAAACAAGTGCTGTATATAATTAATTTGTCCCTTTCTACAGCTCACACCTTCATGACCACCTACCACTTATTGGATGATTTGTGTGAAAGTGCAAGCTTGATTACTGTGATCAAAACACCATTTTTCTCCAAAGCAAAATGGTATTGAACCTCCTGGATACTGACAGAATAGGCATTTCTCTTTATCAACAGAATTTGCATCAGACACTGTGATTTACTTTACACTTTGTATTTTATTTTTTCTTGCTTAGTTTTCCCCTAACCTTTTCCACAATCCCTTGGTAATACTGGTTAAATGCAGGATGGTCTAAAGTAAAATTTCTCGGCTGATAATAATTTTCTCATCTTTTGATGTCTGATAAAGCATAGCATCGAGAAAAGGTGGAATCCTCTGTTAGTTAAGCAGTCCAATAATGCCTGTCTGGCAGTATTTGAGGCATTCAAGTAAGTGTTCTTGATTTGGTGTTAAGTCCTTGCAGATGGAGTTTCCTGACATGCCACTTCCTTTAGCTGTTTTAGTTCATTGCTTTACGTAGGACTAGAAAGCTTCTACCAATGTCTACTAATAAAACTAGTTTATATAGAATACATTACTGTATATAAACATCATCAGTTGTTTGGAAGTCTGTATACAGACTTACGGTGCTCCTCCTGGATCAGAGCACAGATATTTGAGTTAAATCTGTGAATGCCCTCCTTTCTAACTGGGGATGTGAATGTTATTCTTGCAGCTTTTCTCTCTCTCATTTCCTAACTTACCTTTAGGCTCAGGAGCACATCCTTTGCCAAGCCTTGTTTAGAGGCTTCATCACCAAGTTACTAAGTCCACTTCTGAAGCTGATATTCCCTCTCCTAACCTTGTGCATCCCATCTGTTCTTGGCAGTCCCTTTTCATCAAATGAAGTACCATGGAAAAGAAGACAGAGAGATAACAAACACAGACATGGGTGCATCTGTATTAGTTTAGCATTTCCTTTTGAATGAAAAGTTTGATGAGAAGATCTGTTGAGTCCTTGAGTCCCTGTTCCCTTCACCCTTCATTATAAATTTTTACTTGATCCTGTGCTTCTGTTAAAAGCATTCCTGGTGTCTAGATTTTTCCCAAGACTTAAATAAAATCTAGATTCTTATTCCTATATATAGTGGAATAGCCCTGGTACTGCTACCACTATCAGTGGGAGGAAAGCCATTATCTGGAATTCCATATCCAGTTATTACAGGAAATATATTAATAAAATCCAGTAAACATAGTGGAGAGACACCAAGGCCAGACTCCGTGCCTTGTGGCTGGAAGAAGTGGATTTGTTCTGCCTGGAGGAGAAAGGACTTTTAAGTCTGCATAACCTACAAAATACAATGAGGTTATCAAGGCTCTTTATTAAAATGCCTGATGGGAGACTGAGAAATGGGAGTAATAAATTGAAGCAGAGGAGGTTATGACTGGATGTAGGAGAGGAAAAAAGCATGATGATGAAAACAATTAAGCTGAGGGAGGTTGTACAGTCTCCATTCTTGGAGATTTTCAAGACCAGTATTGCGTAAAGCCTTGAGTGAGCTGACGCTGCTTTGAGTGGGAGGCTGGTCTAAAGTAATTCTGAATTACCCTCTGGATGGTGCTGTGATTCTATAGACCTACTAAAGTTCATGTACACAGTATTTTTATGTGGTCACTTAAGACCTTTAAAAATAATGATTTAACTTTCCTAAACATTTCCTAATAGCCAAATTTAAAGAATTCTTCTGAGAATACATTGTGATGCTTTGCAGAAAACAAGATTTTTTTGTCTTGTCTTCAGCAAGGTGAGAGTACACAAAAACAACAGCAAGATGGTAAGATAAGGATAATTGTCAAATCTATTGCTAATTTGTCCTTCGGGAAAGTTCTCTAGACTTTCCCAAATAGGCTTCCCTATCAACTGAACACGACTGTGAAGATGGGATGGTATTATCAACTTGTGTTAGAAAGTTAGAAGGCAATTCAGGAGGACTGGAGATCCCAATTTCAGATAGTTTCTTGTTGGTTGACAAAGAAAATAATTGTTGTAGCCTAAATAATAATTAAAAAATAAATAGAGCCCTGTATTGCAAAGATACTTAGCTCCTGTAGTTCCTGTTGATGTCAATGGAGCTGGATCTGCTTCCTACCTCTGAAAATAAAGCAGAAATTTCTAAATTTCTTGGTCTTTTCTTGTACCCATGAGTACCTAAAGCTGGGTATATAACTTTACCTAAAATACATCACCTAAAGAGATACTCTTTGGGGGGTTTTTTTGTTTTTTTTTTCATTATGGAGTTGCCTGGTCTTTCACACACACAGCAGATAGCAAAGCAAAAGAGATTAGGAATTATTTAGAATCTCTTAAATTTACATAATTTTTATTAATCCTCTATCATATGAGTTCAGTTAATGGCAAAGAGGCACACAGATTGATTTAAGCATATGTAATATGTGTTGCTGGATTAGGGATTTTTGTCCAGAGGTTGTACTTGTCAGCAAGAGCATAATGACTGGAATATTGATTTTGTAAACTACATTCTATTGAACTATTTTTGTAGGAGTTTGGGAATAATTCTTACTTGCTATCAAAATGTCCATCTTAGGAGGCACCATAAAGCATGTTAAAAGGTCTTATTTTACAAATAATATCCTGCTTCTTTTTTCCTCTGTTCTTAGACATGCAAATTTTGCAATTTGTTCAGGCTGTGTAATATTTTGAAATGTTTGGAAGCTGGCTGCAGTAGTTTTGTGGATTCTAGTAACCAAACAGATATCTCAGTCAGACATGAAGATGTGGGATTTTTTTCTTATGGATCATTTGTCTTTTGATCCACTGAAACTTTTCATTCATGCAAAATTCTGAAATATGAAATTCTTGAACTTTTATTGGGGCATTATTTAAGTTTATGAAAAACTATTAAAGGATTCCAGTCCTCTGTGCTAAACTAGAAGGGAAATTAATCTTTCTATAACTGTGGGCAAATATATTGTATCAGAAGCATTGAAACTTGTCCTGATGCCTTGGAGAGGGCAAAGAAGTTTCTCAGTCTGTAATCAGAAGGGAAGATGTCTGCTTTGCCTGAGGGTCTGGTGTGGGTGCAGACCTCAGCTACAGGTTCACAACAGCACATCTGTGTTAAGACTTGAGGCAGGTGTCTCTATGCTTGTAGGTTTCTTGTCACAATGAAATTAGGACATTCTCAATCTTTGTCATGTTATAAATCATAGTTTTGAAAAAAAATTTCTTTTGCATTTTCCTGTAGCAATGATCTTCCTAATTTTGTTTATGAAGGCCATATCTAAAAAGTTTTATATTTCTAAACAGCAGATTGGATCACTGATTAAGTCTTATATATTAAAATTTCACTCAGGAAGGCATAAGAGAAGTAAAAGTATGTAGTTCTTGCAAAAGGTAGCAATGGAAATGACCAAAATATCTGCAGACTAAATTTTCACAGAAAATAATTACAATCTGCATTTATTCTTCAGCTGCATGTTGAGTGAGCAAGATTAAAATTATTGATTGGGAATGCCTAGTACTGTGAGCAGAAGGAGATTGTTAATTGCCTTTACTAATGAACACTTTGAGATGTTCCAAACTTCAGCTTTGTTTAATGCTGCAATGTAAAATGTTGCTTGATATGTGGAGTAAGCTGATACTTTTAATCAGTCATACAGACATGATTTTGGCCTCCTAGGTTCTCCTTGAGCATGAATAAGCTTATTCTTTAAGGAGGAATGATGTTGATATTGAACATCTAGAGAAGTGATTTGGAACATTAAAAGTTGCTCAGCCAGCTAGAAGCAAGTGCAAATGGTTAGGGAAGGAGAAATGTAAGGAATTGAGACCATTTCAGTTAAAGAGAAAAAAAGAAAAGAAAGGGGAAGCAAAGTAAAAAAAGCAGAATGCATACACACAAATCAAAATGCTTTAAATGTTTTAAACAAATCTTTTCCTCAATATAAAGATTTGGTTGAGTCAGTTTAAAATGTTCCACCATAGTAATGCCTTTGTGATGAGTTCCTGAATCTGATTCAATTTTTTAAAAGTATGGTAATTAATAGTTTATTTATTTTACTTGGAACACTGAGAACAATGCTTTTGTAATCACACATATATCAAATGTGCACAGAGTAGGAAGTCGCATACTTGCTCTTGAGCTGATGAAATCAAATTGGAGGGCATTGGTCCAAGGGGATGAAAAACTCATGGTCCCACCAGGTTACAACTGTGAATGTCTCCCCATTGATGGTATTCACACAGGAATCAAGGGAAATGTGTAGAGGGCATGGTGGAAATCTTTGACATGCTGCTGGCTACTGCTGCTCGGTTTCGCATGATGAACCTTCAAGGGGAGGAATTCGTGTGCCTTAAGTCCATCATCCTGCTCAATTCTGGTAAGTTTTGTGCTTTGCTGTCACGGGTAATTGTGGCTGCTTCTGCATATGGTTGAACACTGCTTGCTGTCCTTAATGGCACTTTCATTTTGAGACAGCAGCAATAGAAATGGTTTTCAGCACAGATGCAGACAGGAGCAGGCAGGGGTGGAAGCAGTCAAACCAGTCTGGTGATGTAGATGGGACCCAGAAAATGGATGCAGTGAGTAGATGACACACTGTGTGCAGCTGATGTGGAGACTGGTCAGAGAAGTGCTTTGAATCAGATGCTGGCAGGTCTTAAAACTGCTTACAAGACACTGAAGTAGGTGGAACCACACGTAGGGCACCCAAAGGCAATGCTTAACTGTAGTGCTTAGGTAATGGCAAAATAAAAGGAAATAAGGGCAAAAATGTGGTTGATTTTATCGTGGTTTAGTTTATAATACATTATAGGCATCTAACACTGATGCAATTACTTTCCACTTCCTTTATATTTTTTGACTGTAAATCTCATCCTGAAGTACACTTCAAAAATAAATGACTAGATAAAAAGTGTTAGTATAGATACAGATATATATGTCAGGTTAGATGATTTGAATTTTGCATGAGATGATTAAAGAAGCAAATTTAACTTGAAGCAGCTGACAAAACTGTTGCACATCAGAGGGCTATTTTCTGTTTGAAATGAGAAAAAACTCCAATTTGGGTTTTATATGCAGAAATGAGACCCATGGTGTTCTCATGGAAATGATAGACATCTAAAATAATAATGTAGGCACCAAAGTAAAAATTTTAGACACAATTGTCTGCTAAGCTGTTACCTGGTAACTGAAGATGCCAGAGTTTCCCAATGCTGAAGATTTACCCACTTGTAAAGATTTTCCTGTTGCATTTGAACTTGTAGATGGTACCACCCTCTAGAGAAAACAGATATGGAGGGCTCTGTGTCTTTTTTATCCAGTTGTCTAACACATCACTTGTCCAAATTGCAGGAAAAACAAATTTAGGGTATTCATATCAAAGGCTAACCGTAAACACAGCAGACATTGCTTTATTGATCGGGCACTTTTCTTTATGGAAGCTTAGAGGTGGTCTCCTCAAAGTTCAAGCAAAATTATGTACCTGTACAATCTAATATAAAATGCTTTATGTATGTTCTATGAGATACGAATGTTCAGGTTTTGTTGTAGTTGTAACCAATTGACAAAAACTAATATATGAGGCAAGCAAGGTCCATATTAGGAATGAAGGCCTATTGCTCTTACCTTAGCTGCCAGGGTGTGACAGTTGTAATTACTGTTTGACATTTTATTTTCATTTTATTGCCCTGATAATTAAAATAGAATATTTCCTGGAGTTAATATTTTTCCTGGAAAGTGATGCTCCTCCAGAATTTTAGTTAATATAGTCAAAGGTAATTAACTTTTAAAATAAATCTAGAATATGTAATTGATTTATAAAAACTTTGAATTTCAATTAGAAAAACTAGAACTGGAATTCTGGATAAAAAAAATTAGATGTTCATGTCTTGAACATGAAGAATTTAAGTCACACTCTTGAGAAATTTTGTGCCTATGTTGTATTTAGTATTGATCCATTAAAATAAATTCATTATGCAGACAAAGCCCTGCCAGGCATCACCAGCTATCCTTCAAAAGCATATCTCACTGTGTTAATTGAATTTTTTTTGTTACAAGATTCCTCTTAGGAAAAATTGAAAAAAAAAAATTGTAGCGAGTGAAGTTGGTGATAATCAGAGGCAAATTTCCTTCTGCACAAAAGAGAGATGGGACCACTTTAAACTCTATGTGTATATGGCCACAGAATGTATGTCTGTATTGCACATCACTACTTTTATGCATAAAGGTACATTTCAGTATTTGTATTCTTACAACAAATGAATTTTATAACTAGACAGTGGGAATGTGGATACAAGCTTCTGACAGACTCTCTAAATGCTCGAATTGAGAGGCTGCAGTAGACTGCAATACCGAGATAAGTAGCATAATTTGGGGTACGTGTAAGAGTTGTGTAAGCATTTGGCATAGATCCTCCAAAATGTCTTCTGGAGTTGCTTTACTTCACGGAATGTGGCCAACCTCCTTACATAAAGTGCTGGACGTTATGAAACATTGTGTGCCCTGAAGCACATGGCTGAGAGAGCTGAGTTGGTTCATCCAGGGAAAGAGAAGGTAAAGGAAAGTCTCACTGCAGCCCTCAGACAACTGATGGACAGGTTATGGAGAAACCAGGGCCAGCCCCTTCTCAGAGGTGCAAAAGGAAAGGACAATCTGAAATGGAGACAAACCACACCGAGGGACATCCGGACCAGATAAACAGAACAAAAACTCTACCCAGTGAGAGATTTAGCATTGGAACAGGTTGGCCAGAAAGATGGTAGGATCTCAATCCTTGCAAATACTCAGAATTCAGCTGGACAAAGCTCCAGGCAGCTTGATCTAACACTGAAATTGCCACTATTTGAGCAACAGGATGAACTAGATGACTTCCAAACCTACCCTAACCTGATTTCTTTCTGTGGGTGCCTATGTAAATATGCACAAAATTTCTACTAAAGACACAGCAGATAAACACACAATGAATTTTTGGCTTATTATGCTGCCTGTATTATATATGAATGTGATTAAACCAGTAGATCTCAAAAAGATTTAAACAAGTGGATTAATTAAACAAATAGGACTAATTATGCTACATCTCATGTTTAAAAGCAGCCTGCATTTGCATTCAAATCTTTGTGTTGATTTAATTCACTGAGTATACACAAACATTTCTTTATTAAATCCTTGGACATCAGGTAGTCTCTTCACATGAAGTACTGTTGTTCATTGCCTGTATTGGACATTTCTGTTTTTGCAACATCTTTCAAGGCTGATATCTTTACACTCCTTTTCCATGTGGTTTTGGGAAAAATGCAATTTTTTTTTTTTTTTTTTGAGTTCTGCTCAGTGCATGTGGAAAGGATGGAAGGTTTTGTTTGTAAACCAAGGTAGATGCTTATGCTACTTCCACAGTTTTCCTGAGATATCAAGGTGATAACATGGCTGTAACAACAAGGACATCATAATGTCCAGCTAAATAACAAACCTGAAGGTGCCCCTCTAAAGCTGCAGCAATAAACCTTTTGACTACAAAAGCAAAGTAGTATTTTTGAAAACCACATTCAGCTCAATATTAAAGGGGTGTTACTTAACATTGGACAATAAGTATTAGAATCATGAAAGGACAACATGATGCCAAATGTTTTACTTTTGAATGTATCGGAGGAGTGGTGCTATGTAGCAAAGGAACAGAGTTTCATTTTGGACGTGAAGATGTACATCACATCTGCCTTAGCAGCTGATTTACCTAATTAGTTAGCTGGTTAGTCCACAGAGGTGGAAAGATTTGGCTGATTTGATGCATATTGGAGACCTCCTGAGACATTGTTCCATGTGACTGCTTGTTATTCTTTTCTCTTGATGTTTTTCAGTTCCTGTTAAATTGTGCTTCTTATTTATTTCTTTATTTTGGGGGCTGGATGGTTCCAGCAGTGCATGGAACAGAGATGAATCTCCTTATACCTCAGCCTGTCTTGCTACAGCTTCAGAGCAATTGGGTGTAGTGGATGAAGAAGAGCCTTGGGTTCCGTGAGCCTGAACTCTAAATGAAAAAATGTTTTAAACTGGGGTTTATTGAGACAGAAAAGATGTTAAAGGCATTCTCTTCTACAGTAACATGCAGCAAATATATAATTATATATGGTGAGAGATATAAAATTTTATCAATGTATGCTAAGGGCTGACATAGTAGCACTGCAGCCTCCAAGGGATCCTATTCTGGTATGTGTTATGGGCATGGACCAACAGCGCCTTGCTTGGTTGTAGGGTGGTGTTTTCTCTGTTCTTGCACCTGTTCAGTTTTACAACACTGATTTACAGAAAGAGCTGGAAATCAGCCTGGTAGCTATTCAATTTAGGCTCGGAAAGGCATTGGAGACTGTTAAATTTCACTTTGCTAAGGCAATTTTCTGCACCCTCATTTGAAAACTGCTTGGATGTGGATGAGTGTGTGATAGGCAGCATTTTTTGGGGGGGAAATCTCTGGTCAGTGGTCTGGGGCGGGAGCAATCCTTGTGAGGATGTAGAAAGGAAAACGAAACATAATTTTCCTTGGCAGTTATTGACTGGCAGTTGCCTGAATTCTCTACAGTTATTGGGCAGTGCTTTTTTGATTTACAGTTTTTAATAGCTTTTAGACTAGGTGAGAAAAAATTCCTCCTAAAATATTCTTTTCTTTTAGTAGTTTCAGTAATATGAGGTATTGCTTCAAGAGCACAATAGATTCCTGTGGCTGAAGTAAACATCTCTGGATGGCACTGTGATTTTATGAATTAATATTTCCTTCTAGCGGACTGTGTTTTGCCAGTAATATTTAAGAATCTTGCCCCTACAGGTATGAGTTAACCTCATATCAAGCCTTGTATTGTCAGTGGGAATACATTAGGACAGTTCAGAGTCAGCTGAGAAAAGTTCAGCTGAGAAAAGCCCCAGGACCAGTTTCTGTTTGTGAATTAGTTTCAGTAAAAATAATAATAGCTATTAAAATCTCTGTGAGAAAAGAGGCCACTGTAGTATCCATCTATATCAAATTTGAAGCAATACCCATAACCAAAATTAAGAACTCTGACTGATGATTTTCAGAAGTTGTACTGTGTTTGAATTATCCTTTTGGTTTTTAAAAGCAGCTTCTTGCTTACTCTTTCCCAGAGACACATTCATAAACACATTTACATTTCTTTTTAGTACAGAAGACCCCAAATCATAAAAGCTGTTGCAGGTTACAGCAGTTCTAGTTGTCAGGTCCTTGAAGAACCCAGATGATGTGAGGAGATGAAGTAGGCCAAGATGTTAAAAAAATCTCAGCTCCCTGACTGCTCAGATGCATAGCAAAGTATCTTCACATCCAGTGGTAGCCCCAAGGCTACAAACAATGAAAACAAGCTATAGCATATATATCTGATAAGCTATAGCATATATGTCTGTGTGTGTGTGCATGCTAGTGTCTGTGTCTTTTATTCTTAATAACACTAACTGCATTCCATATTTTGCTATATATGATGCTTTAAAGAAAAGCAAAACAAAACATTATTCCAGAAACCATTTTTTCCAAGGACAAAATCCAAATCTCTTCCTGGCCCTGTGAGCTGATGCAGAAGGATCAAAGCACAGGATTTGTCAAGCCTGTTATAGACACAGGATGATGAACACTCTTATGTTGATTGTATTACAATTAGATGCATGTACATCTTAAACCTCTGGTGCCCCAGGACTGGATTATGGCAGTAAGACCTCTTCAGAGTTGTTGGTTCAGTCCAAAAGATTTAAAAACTGATGCTGAATGCAACAGCTCTCCTTTGGCAACACAGTGTTGTTGTGATCCGATTCAATTGGCTATGTGCTGTTGTCCAGAAAAAAATCAAGATAAAACAGCCTCAAATAGTTTAGACTTTCTCATTTTGAAAGCTGATGTGCTTCGTGCTCCCAAGATTTATGATTAGCAAAAGCTCTTATGCCTGGATTAGAGACTCTCGTAGGTGATATAGAGGGGCTGTTGGAAGAGGAGTTTTAACGTGTTTTGTCCTCTGGAAAAAGTTATATCTGGTCCAAACCCTCAGGCTTCTCAGTTTCAGCAGGAAGCAATTCAAGACAGCTAAATTTGCACAAGTTGACTTGGACATGGTTTTTAAAAGAGAGTCAGCTTTGCAGGTGAAGGAGCACATCTTTCAAAGTTTTGCTTGGTTGGGAGGATTTTGCTGAGAGAGGATGAAGAGGTGCTGAGCCATAATGTCCATAAAGAAACTCTTATTTTGTTTATATGTTTTGTTGTGATATTATTCAGTTCTAGATTGACTATAAAATCACTAAAAATCAAATATTAAACAGCAGGGGAAATGGCAAAAGATGCTGAAGGTTTGGGTTGGTTGGTAAGTATTGCAGTCTCAAGGGGAGCAGCATCTCCTCAAGGTTTCAGAGCCAAGTGACCAAGAGAAGAACACAGCCCACAGGTAGGTGTAGCTGCAGGTGTCACTCAGCTCCTGGTACAGACCTTGGTGGGACCCAGGCAGGGAACTGGCATCGTCTTCCTCTTCCTGCTTTTCCCATAGTGCCCAAATCCATGCTCCAGGGTCATTCAGAGCAGTGACCTCGCTACCAAGCAGGAGAGCTGGCACAGAGTCAGCCCATGGCTTAACACAGTTTAAGAGGCACCACAGGGCATACTTTGGGCAACTTTGAGTCCACCAAAGTAATTTTTGTCTGTGGTTTTTTTTTTTTTTTTTTCTTTCTCCCTCCTACTTTAGGTGTGTACACTTTTCTTTCCAGCACCTTGAAATCTCTGGAAGAGAAAGATTATATTCACCGCGTCCTGGACAAAATCACAGACACTCTGATACACTTGATGGCTAAGTCAGGTCTTTCTCTGCAGCAGCAACACAGACGACTGGCTCAGCTCCTCCTCATCCTCTCTCACATCAGACACATGAGGTGAGTGCTGGGCCTATGCAAGAGAGGTGTCACAAATGCACATGCACACTTTTCCTCCACAGGTGGGAGCACAAACTGTGTAAAGGGCTGTTACAAAAAAAAAAAAAAAAAAAAAAATCCACATGAAAAGATTTACCCTATTTGTCCCTTCTAGTTGTCTTTTCCTCTACCTTCTGTTTCCATAGTGCTGAAGGTTTGATGGAAAGCAGTATCTGCTTTTCATCTTATGTGTGTCATAGAGTCATAGAATGGCCTGATTTGGAAGGGAACTTAAAGGTCATCTAGTTCCAAACCTCCAGATATGGGTAGGGATGCCTTCACTTAGACCAGGCTGCTCAGGGCCCCATCCAAACTGGCCTTGAAGTGCCTCACAAGCCTACGTACAGAATTTCTTCCTAGTACCAAATCAAAACCTCCTCTCTTTCAGTTTGAAGCCACTCTCCTGTGTCCTGTCACTACATGCCCTTTTAAACAGTCCCTCTCCAGCTCTCTTCTAGGCCCCCTTCAGGTATTGGAAGGCTTCTCTAAGGACCCTCCTCCAGGCTGAACAACTCCAGCCTTTCCTCATAGGAAAGGTGCTTCAGCCCTTGGATCACCTTCATGGCCCTGCTCTGAACCTGTTCTAACAGGTGTAAGTTTTTCTCAGGGTGAGGACCCCAGACCTGGACACAGGTGTTTGAAAAGTACTGAGAAGAATATTAATGTAGGAGTAGCCTAACTCTGCAAACTTTAGTCTCCTATAAGATTTAATAAAATTATCACTTTTATGCAGCCACTTTTCAAAAGTGTTGTGATTGCAAATCACTTTAGAAAAGAGATTTAGGATCATTATGTGAATTGTGGATATCCTCATTATGGACGAGGATAAATGCAGAACTACTAAATTCCAGTCTAGAGAACCATGCCTTTTGCTAATCAGAAGTGAGCTGTCTGCTATTACACTGTTAGTAATTGCAGCAAATGATTCTCCCAAATTACCTCTAAAGGTAGCTGCTCAGTGGTGAGGAATTAACAAGATACATTTCTACTAAGATATGCTATAGATTTTATTATTATGAAACCACAGGAGAAATTGCTACACAGATTTAAATTTTCATTATTTCAGCTAATGAAATTTAAATTAAACACCACGTCATAGCTGCTAAAGCTGAAACATACACATTTTACCTCCTGAACTGATACACAGATCTTTGGGGAAAAGTCAAGGGATGTGTGCATGTGGTTTTGTTCATTTGTGTCATTTTATAGAGTTTCTTTGTCCTTATGTTAATGAACCCCTTTCCCACCCCCCAAAATAATTTTTACAATTAAGGAAATTCTAGATGCACAGTAAAGTTAATTATTTTTCATAGTTTTGTGAATGGATATTATTATAAGTGAGTTTCTGCTAAGAAATTGGTTCAACTTTCTTCCAGGAAAGAAAACTGATATTTTTTTATTATGGGAAAGGCAAAATTAATCCCATCCACTTAGTCACAGTGGCTAAGTTAAGAGTCTATGTGCTCTAGGCTACTTTTTAGGAAAAGAAGAGCAAAAGAGACACCTGTGGAAGGCAACTTGACTACATCAGTCTGCAACATTCTTTGAAGGTGACACCTTCTGCTTAACTGTAGCAGATGTGTACAGCAAATGCACTGCTAAGTTAGTTGAAGACAGGATTTATATAACCCCGCAAATATTATTAGCTGGTAGCTTCTTCCCCACCCCGCCCTAGCATATTTGGAAAGTAATTGGTGTTTCATCACAACCCTCAGCAACAAAGGAATGGAGCACCTGTACAACATGAAGTGTAAGAACGTAGTTCCGCTGTACGATCTCTTGCTGGAGATGCTGGACGCTCACCGACTGCACGCCCCAGCAGCCAGGAGTGCTGCACCCATGGAAGAGGAGAACCGAAGCCAGCTGACAGCTGCATCAGCTTCATCTCATTCCTTGCAGTCTTTTTATGTAAACAGCAAAGAAGAGGAGAATATGCAGAATACAATATAAGCAGAAGTCAGCATATACAGTGGTATGAGAAACCCAGCAGTGTTCTACCTAGCTCATGCTTCATTTCGTTCATAGTGCCACTTTTGAAAACACTCCAGTGACAACAGACACCAGCATTTTCCATGAGTGTTTGTCAAGTGCTTGCCTAAATTGATTGCTTATCCTAAATGGAAGACATTTCATTGCCATGGATAGCCAGCATGGATTGTCTGGCTAACTTGATTTAAAATTTGCAGTGTTTTTATTTAATTTTGCATGTTATTTGGGTAACTAAGTCCTAATCTAAACCATGCATTCATTTTACTATAAATTGATAGGTCATACCACCCATGCATATTGGTATCTTCATGAATGGTAGTCTTTGTTAATATCCAACCAAAATCCTGAGCTCATTTTGTCTTTTACTTTTAAAACTTGCTTGAAATTTGAAGCAGTTTGGTAGAGATTCTGGATGACTTGGGCAGTGTAAACAGAAAGTTTACTGGCATCTTAGTGTGCCATAGGAAAGCTGCACTGCAAGGGACTGTCTTGATAGTTTAGTTAGATTCCTGCCTCTTTTCTTCCTACAGTATAAAGGAACTGCTGTCTGAGAATTATACTATTTTACCTTGCTGGCTTACATCACCAGAAAACTCCCTCTCAAGCTCATTCTGACCAAACTTTTAGGTACCCTTACCATATCCTCTAGATGAATTGCTTTGCATGTGTGCTATCTTGTCTGATCCTAGAAAGTGAAGTTGTTTTGCTGCCCAAGAGTGTAAATCCAGGGCAACATGGCAAGCAATGATAACATAGAGAATTACTCTTGAATCAGACCAGATGATTACAAAAATCATCAGATCTTCAAAAAAGACACACATACAGGATCCAGCACGATTTACAAAAAATCCCTCCCCCTATCCTGTGCTTTGTTGTGTTACAAAGCAAGGGGTGAGGATGCCAGTGCGAGACTGGCACAGAAGGGTGGGATGGTCCCAGTCCCACTCAGCAGAGTGTGGTGTAGCTGTGTGTTGCAAGGCTAGTATCACAGTCAGAGCAGCAGGTTTTTCCTTGCCTTGGCTTTTTCTTTGGCTCCTGTGGCATGTTTCAAAATCACTGTTAAGAGCCAGCTTACCTGTGACACCAAAACTGGGCGATGAGCCTCAGACATGGTGTAGACTGTGGGACTGCATGTCCAGAAAGATAAATCTGTCTTTCTCCGTGCATGTCTGTAGCTCCTAAGGATATTCATAAGGATCAGTTTGATTCTGCAGACCAAATGTAAATATACAAAAGGTCCACGGACATCAAGAGTTTCAACAAGAAGTAAAAGAGACTGAAGAACTCCACATGATTTGCTATCCAAAGAGCTGGTGCTGCTATTTGACTGCCTCTATGCTAGAAAATGAAATGTCAGGGAACTTTGCTGGGTACTGGAATGAGATTATTACATATGCCAGGGATATTTTACTAATCTAATGATAAACTTTGCCTGTGCTATCTGCACTTCTGGTTGACAGGTGCAGATTGGGAGCTAGCACAGATCAGGAACTATTCTAACAGCTGGTTAGAAGTAACCACCCTGCCAGTGAGGATGTTTCCTACCACATGTGTAGGCTGCTCCACAGCAGCTGGCCACAGTGCTAGTGAAATGGTTCAGGGATGTTTTTATTAGAGTGAAAACCTTTGTGTTGATTGGAATATCCCATAGAAACTAAATATAGGAAACAGTGCAAGTAATGCCATACAGGAGTACCTATGTCTAATTACACTCCCTGTCACACAGGCAGAGTCTGTGTGCAGTGAGATCAAGTTTCACAGCAGTTGTGAAGGCAGCAAGGCATAGGACAGGTTTGTGCTTCAAGTCGAGAATTTGATTCTTTAGTGAATGTACATACTGGTGTCAATAATAGTTTCATGTACATATCTGAGGATATGAGCAGTTTGAAAGCCTAAATCTACATGCTACCAATATTTGAGAAGATTCCTCGAAAACTGTGCAAGCTTAAACATGTGAAGCAGTCACCGTAAGTTCATAGGCCTTTTCTTGATGCATATTATGGTGTCATTTATTTCTGAATGTGTTGAAGATTTTGTCTTTTTGTGTATTCAGTAAAAGCATGTATGTGTGTATGTGTGTGTGCACGAGCACTAATTTGGTACCTAAGGGCTTTTTGAGGGCTCCTAAACGTCATGTAAGAAAATGGAAATTTTGGAGTTTTTTAGTAGCTGGTTTTCAGATTTGTTAGAAAAACCATGAGTTTACTCAAATGAGTGCAGGCTAAGATCTGAATGGAGCACAGGAACCCCTGCAGCTAAATTCACATGCTTACACCATCATCATTCACCTGTAGCCCAGTGTGCATTAGAGCTGCTCTTTAAATACTGTACATGCAACTTGGTGTTCTCTAAGATAGAACACACAGATCAAGCTCATAAGCTGGAAGGCAAATTGGTTGAAATGAATGCCTCCCTTCCTACGTCCCAGAACAGGTCATTACATCGATTCAAGTGTAAATTTGACCTAGGGGATAAAAGGTAGTTCGTGGAGAGCAATTCACAACAGAGGGTCAGATTTGGATGGTACCTATATAGGGCAAGAACCTTTACACTCAAGAGATTTTGCCAGTGAAGATGGAAAAGCACGATTTAAAGTGGTATGCAGCAGTCAGAAGGGTATCATAATGTGTATTGGAATATACAGAATAGTATCAGTCAGCTCACAATAATTATGAATGCTTTCCTGGGCTCAGCCCTTGCAAGGAAGCAATTTACCTTTCAACCAGTCCTCCCATGTTTGCAGTGACAACAGTAAAGGGCAACCGAGCAAGAGGAAGAGTGATTCCCAGTAATACATTAATTTACCTCGGGGCAGATTTAGGAGCCATGTCATTAACTTTTTAATGAGATTTTAATAGAAGCAGCACCTTAGTGAATATAGTAACATTCCCAGAGTTAGCTATAAAGATGGCCCCCATATCAGACAGCTGAATGTAGCTATTCAATTGATTAAATAAAGTCTATGATACAAACATGGTAACTTATTTCATATGTAATTCTGAATGATGCTCTCATGTATGCAAACAATTGTGCCTGACATTTGGTAATTGTTATTTCACAAGACGCTATTTTATGTGTGTATATAGATATATACATATATACTTTATATTTGCAGCTGACAAACCAGTACTAACTGAATACCTGGTGCTGGATATTACATCAAATATATAGCATGTAAAAAAAAATTGAACGAAAACTTTTCAAGGCAGCTAATTATGCTTTTACCAAAACATTCATAGTGATGTCTCTGGACAGCTAACAAAATAATTATTTTGTAACATTTATACATGGATTTTTTTAAAAAAACAAAAACATCAAAAAACAAGAAAACCCTCTGGAAACATAGGCAATGTAATACCAGCACAAGGCAAACATAAATAGACCAGATAAATTTGCTTTGCTTGAGAATATGGTTGTTACTGAAGTATTGCAAAAAGCTTGGGAGGTGGAAGAGGAGATAGGGAGATGTGTAGCACTTAGTGGTGTCATAATATGTGGTGTTTGAATATGTGAAAGCTACTCTGGTTTATAGTGGTTTCAGCCACGTCTCAATGTTGCAGACTTTGTCTCAGGTAAAACTCCCAGTTGGGGTAGTAAGATTTGTACTCGGGTAAAATAGTTTAATGAAAGTTTCTTGGTGTGTGTTGTGATAAATTTACTATTATGTTTCAGTGACATCACTTGATGATTTTTCTCCTTCTCTACACTGAAGGGTTAAAAAATGTAATTAAAGAAATAATCTGAACTGAGCTCCCAAGGACATTGTGAGGACTGTCAGCAGATCACTGGACCTTGAGCTGGAAAAAAGCAAACAGAAAACCCCCAAACCATCCCCTTAATATGAGTCAGGATTTGTACTGGAGCCTCCATCCATTTCAGTTGATGCCAACTGATTCCTCAAGAGCTGTGCCAAATGTTTAAAAATAAGCAAACTACCAAAAAAGTAAAAATTCTGCCTCAGTAGTTTCTTAGTCTTATTACAGGCTTAGGTAAGAACATGGCAGGCCCCTCTTGAGTCTATAATTTCCTGCTTTAAAATTACAGTGCAATTCAACCTACAGATAATGGGATTTTGTATATAAGGCATTCTCAGCTAAACTTGTGTGAAGTGCATTTCTTATTTTGAATAAAGAGATTGATGTTTTCAGTGCTATCTACAACCATGATACGGCTTTACAGATAGAAAGTCAAAACGTAATAGAAGGGTGATGTTAACAATGGTATCGTAATGCAAGTGTAGCATTATCTCAAATTGATCTGAGAGCTTAAAATTAACGTTTTCCCAATATTAATGTCCTACCTTTTCTACTCACAGTTCCCTTTCATCCTTCAAATGTAGGTAGCCTTATATCCTGAAAGTTGTTTTCAAAGTGATTGTTGCCCATGAAGGGTATTTGGTTTTGCACTGTGTTGAAAAGATATTAAATTTTTTTGCATTCAAATGTGCCTAAAGAAATAAACAAACAAAAATTTTTAAAAAATTATATGCTGCCATCTTGCAAATTGGTAAATTCTGTAATCCTGTGTGCCTATGATTAGAAGTCTGTTTCTTCAGAAAGTGCCCATTGAATATGGAAGGGATAGACTGCTGGTCACGAGACTTGCATTATCAAGCCACTTTATGTATTACCTTATTGTATGTACTATGAAACAATGCTTTTGTGTGCACTATGTAGTCTGTCAATGCAAAGTCCTTTCTTTGGTAGAGGCTCAGCTGTCATAATGTATTGGTTGAAGTATTCTGTTCTTTTGCTGATGCATATGAAATTATTGATGTCTTTGGTTTTGGTGAGGTATTTTTTTCTTTGTTTTGCACCTAAAAAGTTCTAAAAAAGTCTAAATAAAAAAATCTGGTATGCTACCTGATTGGTGCAAGATTTTTATCAATGTATTTGATGTTGAAAATAAAGACTTAATCAGAACACGTTTCATTTTGTTATATTTTGCAAGTTTTGAAAATATGCTCCTCTGCTTACTGTTTTCCAGTGGATGGTAGAATGGTACACTGCTTTTGAAAGAATCAGAATGTGTCAGTTTCTATGCATCTAAATGAAAGTGAAAACTGTTTCTTAGTTTCTTCACTTTTCCTGAAAAGAATCAGACTCCACATCTACAGTCAACAACAAGATAGGTAGTCTCTAGTAATCCTAACAACACCAGGAAAGTTAGCTAAGTGCCTAGTAGTTTATGTTCTTTAATGTTCTTAGTATTTTTGTTTTGCATTCCTTATTTTGGCTTGTGAAATAGATTATGGCAGAAGAGACAAATTGTGTGAATTTAACCTTCTATGGCTTCCACTTACCATGACCTAGCTTATATCAAGGCAAATAGTAAAGTAAAACTGTCCTCAGGAAAAAAATCTTGACTAAGCCACTAGGAATTGATGAAAAGAAATGAAAGACACTTTTATTAACATAAGACTACTTTGAACTCAACTCTATTCTGTAAAATAATCTCAAAACCATATTTGGTGTTTGCAAAGAATCGAACCAGAAATCTATAGCATTTGCATACATATTGATGTATTTCAATACTTGTAGTATATATATGTATCAGTAACATAGAGACAATATGGTCCCTATATTGATTATCTTATAATCTATTTTTTGTGCCATGCTGGTTCAACATAGGATTATTGGATCATAGGTTCTTATACGAATATATATGCAAAAGCTCTATTTTTATGGGATGTTTCATTGTACTTAACTTAAAAAGAAAAAATTATAAGATGGTTACCTCAATTCCAAGTATCATCTCAATGATGAAGACAAGACAGGCAATATACTTTGTTCATGTGAAGCCTCGTCTTATAGCTTGTTAAATATGAAAGCAAATAACCTATTCAGACTCTAAAAGAATGCTGGGGACTGTTGGGATTTTTAAGTGCTGAGTAGAATGGTTCCAAATCATGTGGTTGTTTTGCAACATACTTCCATAACAAAGAACTTAACTGCAAGTTGCTTCTTTGACCACAAAAGGTGGGCCAGAGTAATAGGAACTAATTGCACATGTACATGTGCTCAAAATAATAAATTAATTTTCAATGGTGATTCAAAATATGACACCATTTCATGGCTTTATACAATTTTTTAACCACAGGACCAAATGAGCACTTTCAGTTCATGGAAATTAAAAAGACAGTTCCTACATTATACTGAACTTGCAGACCTTACCTTGAAAAAGCAGCTAGATAGGAGAATATTTCTGCAATATCAAAAGTATAACACTCCTAAATGAAAAACTACACAGATAAAGTCTGAACATACTTACCTCTGCAAAAATTGTAACAATTAGAATGAGCAGAGGATGGCACACTGCCTGGGATTGCACACTACTTGAGATTAGGCATTATTTTGCCCATCTCTTTCTGCAGCGTGACACGACAACACAGCATCAGTGCAGTGAGTTGGGAATGTGTCACTGGAGACTGTCTAGTCCAATTCCTGGCTCAGAGCTGGATCACCTAAAAAAGATTGCTCAGGGCCATGCCCAACTGAATGTTGAATAGCCACAAAAGGAGACCCTTCTGCCTATCTGGGTAACTTTTTCCAGTGTTTGATAATCTTCACTTTGTGAAATATTTTGCCTGTGCTCAGATGGAATTTCATCTGATTTAATTTGCACTCATTGCCTTTTGCCCAGTCAATGGGAACAACTGAAAAGAGTCTGTCTCCCTCATCTTCATTCCCTCCCATGATGTGTCTTCTGGGATGGGAGAAGGTGGATGAGTTGTCACCTTGCTCAGACACCCACAACCCACCAGGAAGAATGCCTCTGCAGCCAGGCACTGGGCACATTCCAATAGTCAGGAGCCATCTGGGACTCTAGCTTCATTCCCAATTTCTTATGTCTGTTGGGTGAAGAAGTTTGAGAAATTATACAGGAAGGACCCACCTTTCTATTTCATTGCAGAGCTTTTACAGCTAGAACTCCTGAGCCCATCACCCTCGTCTCCCTCACTGCACACACACCTTACAGAGCAGCTCTCCCAGGGGATCCTATATAGATGCACAGAGCTGGATGCATTGGCATCCCCCACACCCCTCCTTTCTCTCTTTGATGACATGTAAGGGATGCCTGTCTTGTTCAAGCAAATTTTATTCTATTTAACTAATCAGAAAGGTATGACATAGTTAAGGAATAATCAAAGAACATATTTGACTGTTTTTCTTTTCTGTTAGTTTGTGCAATCCTCATAATGCAATGATAATAGCTTTTTCATGGGCTAAAGCCTTGGTGTTCTCAGTCAGTGGGGTACCCTCCCTCATTAAAAGCCTTTTGGCCATGCTTATTCCTCAAAAATTAAATGATGCATTTTAATTTTCTTTTCCTATCCAGATACTGCAATATTAAAAGCCCCATGAAACAACAGTTTCTTAGGCTGGAAAAGTTTTACATCTCCTTCCTCCCACACAGTGAAGAGGAGAGGAAAATCCAAACACGTAAAATAGCACTCATCAGAGTGCTCACATAGAAAGAATGCCCATGGAAGGGCACTGCATATGTGTTTTTTCTTATGCCTAGCCAGGCTCCAATTACTACCATTCACCATGGCATCCTGCAGACACAGAGGCTCAAGTGCAAAAATGGTCATGAAGTCTCCAGGAAAATTGACCATCAAAATAATAACATTTGGCACTTATCTCAGCAGGAACAAGGCTAACAAGCTCTCATGTCCCTTTAAGAACTTTGTGCTGCAGTATTTAGGTGTCATTCTGCTAATGTCTTCATTTCTGAAGGCATACAGGTGATATGAAATTTATCTCCTGCTGTCTTCCATTCCTACACATTTGCGCACAACTTCAGAATGTTACCATTTTAAACAATGAAAAATGTGAATGTGAGGAAAGGAGGGCATTTTTTAGCTAGATTTTGCAACACTTTTGGGACCAAGGCTTTAGCTTCTCTTAGCTTCTCTTTATCTTAGCTTCTCTACAGATAAAGACTGAATACTACCCACTAAGACAAGAAAGATTCTGACAAGAAGCAAATATTTTTTTTCCACTCACCTCTTCAGAACTGGTGTCTTCTATGGAAAGATGAACAAATATGTTATACTCTAGAGATGAGCAAAAAGTGCTGTCCATTCTGTGGTGAGGGGGCACATAAAAGCTTGAATGTTTATGCATTTGTATGAAAGCAGGAAAGATTGAATTCCAGTCTGTCCTTACAGGATTAATTTTTGCTTACATTAAATCTGAAAATAGGAAAAGAAACTACAGCTCAAAAATGTCTTCTTTGTTTCTATCTATCTATCTATCTATCTATCTATCTATCTATCTATCTATCTAACCATCTATCTCAACCAAAATGCTACAGCATCATGATTTCTTCCACTACTTTTTTCTCCCCTTGCCCCCATAGTCTGCATACCTGCCTACACTATACTTCAAGTTTAGCAAAGGAGTAAAAATTGCAACTATATGTTTTAACCTGCAAGTCTATGGCCAGAAGAGCTTCCCAGACAATTTCTGAATTGTTTATAAAGAAAATACTACAGCCATGAATATCCCACATCTGGATAGCCTTGTGAGTATTTACATAAAAAAAGTGGACTCCGGCAGGTTTAATTCCAGCTGTTTTTTTAAAATATCCTTTCTAAAAACAAAGGAATGGAAAAACCCACAATTACAACATCCATAATAGTAGTCTCCCAGGAATTACAACATGCCAGAAAATAAAAACAATCCCTTATCTGAGTAACCTGTGTGCAAAGTACATCCACATCTGCATGATTCCTGACCAGAAGAGCTCTCCAGCGCACCTCTTCCTCCTCACCAAGGAAACCTTTGATACAAGAAATGGACAATACTTTCCTAAAGCATGCTGTCTTTCCAAAAAGTTAAATGTGTCTGTTATTCAGACCATGCTATGGTCAAATCCATTTGCTGTGTCTCAGACCCTTAAATAGATTCTTACTTGAACAAAGCAGTTTTGACCAATTCATTTCTGGAATGATATATTAGGTGGCACTAAACAACAGATGTTGCATCTTTCAGTTCCTATCTTCTTTTAAAGCAATCATTTAACAAAATTCAGATTTCTGTGACTTAACCAAGCCTTGGCCAATGACAGATCTTCAGTGCTTCAGCTAGCAGTTATTCAATTCCTTTTATCTTGTTTCACAGATTTTTATCTACCTCTTTCTGGGAAGACAAATGAATTCTCTAAATAATTCCTATTTATTTACTTATTGGGGAATATTATTAGAACATTCTTAATATTATTACCACAGCACAACTTCTTCCAAATACAGGTTTCATGCCTATGTCCCTCTGAGTCTAATTGTGGCCAAACAGGACAACAACAATAGAATTCAGCTGTCTGTAGTGCATTTCACAACATGCTGCCAAGGCTAAAAACACTCAGCCAGTACCCAGACAAGTTCTTCCCTTATGTAGGGAACTCTGTGCCTATAAATACACACAACCCGAAAGACCCCTGCACTCTTGTTTCCCCCCTCAATTTAGACAAATACTGCTTTAGATGAATTCCGCATCTGGCTGCTGCCAAACCACCCAGCTTAGATCAAAACTCACTATTCTGCTTTTTTCCTTTCCATAATCCATTGCTTTAAACACCAAATAAAATATGGTAATTGCCAGAAAGAGAGCAGATCAATGGTTTCTATTGCTTTAGAATCTACATTTCTTCTTGACTTGTTATTTTTCAGAATCCTCCTACAGTTGCTAAGACTTGATAGCATCTGTAGTCGGAAGGCTGTGAGCCAGCATCTGTTATGCCTTTGAACACACAGACACACATCCACTCAGATGCACATGATGATGATGAGCATATTGGGAGATGCTATCAGTTGTAAACAGATCTCTCAACCACAAATAACACAAGACCAAGGGCAAGGGATGACTGCTCATAAGCAAGCCCAGCATCTTTGCTCTCGTTCAATAGCCAGATGCAGAAAAAAGTTCTAAGGAAGGAGAGAGCAATACTGCAGGTGCTCACAAAGCTGGAAGAGTGGTAAACCGGTGGTGAGGAACTATTGATCTGTTGCAGAAAGAAGATGTTACTGTTGCTGGAGCAGTGCGAGGAATAGGTAATGGGTATCATCATGCTCACAGCTATGAGGCATAAGGGCACACTACTTCTGTCAAGATCATTTGTACTCCTAACATTGTCAGATGTCTCTAAATATCACTTTGCAGGATGCCTTCAGATTTTGCAAAGCACGATCCACAAATGAAGCTCTACAAAGAGATGCAGGTAGTCCAGGGTAAATTGTGCTCACTGTTTTTCACTATTATCAACACAAAATAATGACACAGTGCCTTGATACTACAGTCTGGAGTCACTGAGCAACCAGTTAACTTTAAACATTCACTAGCTCTGAGGTGACTACAAGCCAATAAGCAAGGTTCAGAGTTGCAAGGTATGTCAAGCTGAGGGGATGACTACACCACTACAGAAGCTACTGCATTTATCTACAGTATAAAATGGGAAAAAATACACCACAGTTATGACCTGAGTTCCCCAAGAGGCAGACTCTACTTTCTCTATGCCTGAACACATGATTTCAATACAGATCCATAGTTTGGCAGCTCCTCTGCTGCCTTTCTTCATGCCCTGCAGCCAAGGCTCAAGGTGCATCACCAGAAATCAGTCCTTGTGTTTGCAGAGCCCAAGTAGGTGATGTTTCAGAAAGAAGAGATGTGTTGGGTTGCAGGCTTACTACAGAGACAGGGCATCTCAGACTCTAACTTGTGGACTTCTTGGAGAGTTTTTGCAACTCAAGTTAGACTTCTGAGTCACTGGTGGTCTTGGGATGGAACTTGAGAAGGGTCTGCCCACTTATTTACATTTTGCATTCTTTGTGTCAATTTTTAGGATCAAGATCCAGTTGTGCAAAATCACATATGAAGTTATAATGGAATTGGTTCATGGCTAGAATTCCTTTGTAGGAGCATATTGCTCAAACCACTTTAACTGGTCTGATGCTGACTTTGAGTTGAGACATGAAGTATCAAAAAGCAAGAACTCCAAAGTAGCACTCAAAGGACCCTCTAACCTGGTGATGCACGTTGCCTGCAATCCCTTGACACATCAGCTTACAGACTGACATTCCTGTCCTCGAGGGAATGGGAAATTTAGCATGTACAAACAGGCATTTTTCCTGATATTTTTCTAATGGGTCTCTATCACCCTCTGTGACTGCCTTATTCACAGGCATTGTGAAGAGTTTGCTGTTCACTGGGAGGACTGCTTTGTGTGAGCAGATCCCTTGGGTTCAAAAAAAATTCTCTATATCAACAGTCAGCACACTGATAGTCAGATCTATGGCTACAGATCAGAGCTTGAAAGCATGGACACAAGAAACTTTACTTTGAAACATCTGGAAGGAAGCAAAGCATAGCAGGCACACTGTCCACCAGTCCACCAGCAAGGCAGAGGAGAGTGCATTTGTGTCCTGCAGGTAATCATCAGCCAAAAATGCACTGAATTTGAAAGGGCTACTGACACCTGATGATGTGATCTTCCACATTCTTTACTTCCTGGAAAACAGAAGACAGTGAGGCTCATTTATGTTTCCCTAAATTAGGGTTTTTTTTCTTTACAGTGTTTTTTTTTTTAAAGAAAACAAAAATACCTTTCAACAAAAAATTAACCAGCAGACGCAGAGTCTGGCTGATGAAAGCATGCACAGACCTAAACTAATAGATCCAGCAAACTACTGAATTACTCACGTAGGTGCACTGATTACCATTGATTAAATTATGTCACCAAAGAGCGTAATATCAGAAAAGAGAGAAGGGGTCAATTTTATGCAATATGTCAAGATTTTTGCAAGTAACAGCTCTTCCTTGTAGCCCAAATGTGTGTTCCTTATCTTCGTCTACTAAGAATGAGTGATTATGAATACCAATCTAGCCTAGCATAACTTCTGAATAGCAATGAAGGAAACTCAACCTTTAAAAAAACATATACTTGTGTCAGTCCAGACTTGTGTCTCAGACATTGAAAATACTTTGTGGACATACAAAATCCTTTTCACAAAAATGTTAGTGCTACACTTATCTGAAAAGGAAGCTTTATTTTGGCTCTTCCAAATGATGGAGTTCATCTTGTGGTTCCCTACCTCTGACCACCCTCTCCTTGTAACAGCTCAAAAGACGACATGCCAAAAAGTAATTCTACATAACAGCAACTAATGTGCTTGTAGTTTTTTCTGGCATTTTTATTTTTGTCATGCAAGCCAATATATTTTAAGCAAAAACAATTAACCCAGAAGAAAAATTCACATTGTGTGTGTCATGGCTTCAAATCCACCAAACTTATTAAAGAGCAGTAACTTAGAGCCATGCACTGTATTTTTTTCATAATTGAGAAGAATCCTGTTCTTTAAAAGCTGAGTTCTGACTGATAAACTGGGCAGAGTGCCACTGAGTAGACTGCAAGTTTTTTGCAATAATTTTGGAAAGCTAATGAGTTTTCAATTTCTTCTCTTTTTCTGCTGTTTATGTTTATGTTTTGAGCCTATTCCATTAAAATAATGATGGGTAAAACATAAATGTCTATCTTGGTACTGAGCTGCTATGGAGCATATTAGGAAGTTTCCAGTATACCTACAGGAAAAATTTGCTTCAGTGTGGATTGGTACAACCCCAATTGTCAAAGGCTGCATATGAATGCATACACAGAAACACAGATTGAAAAAAAACCCACACAGGTGAGAAGGAACTTCAAGAAGCAGCTTGAAAAAAAGAAAAACCTGAAGTGATGAGTCATTAGCCAAAACTTGTACTGCTTTCAAAATTAGCACAACTTCTAGTGTGATACTTTCCCATTCATTCTGCCAGTTGTCATTTTCCAGATCTTGTCATTCAAACATATACCTAATGCCATTAATTTGTTACAGAATTTTTTAATTATTTTTTGAAGTGCAGCATATGGATGTCTTCTATTTTTTTATAACATACATATCTTATTCTAAACTTAGAGATTTCCATAGTTGTCATTAAAAAGCACGTAGACAAAATATTTTATGGTATCTATAATAAATGCAAAGAAATCAATACAAACATAACTTGGCTTAGCAAACTGTACATACATAAATATGTTCTTTGTTTTTCAACTTGACATTCAACATTTTTTCCTCATAAAAACGTCTGCAATCTTATTTATTACATCCATTTTTTTTTAAACCTTAAAAAAGTGCTTCTCAGATTTACACCTTGTGCATCCAAAGCAAAAGTTAGAACACCATGCCTGAAACAGAAACCACAGGGAATAATACATTGCCATATAAGATTCTTTAAAATTGTATGTTACAAATGCTCTAAAATTCTTTAAGCATTGGTTATTTTGTATACTGTAGATACTGAGAGGGTATTTAACAAAGGCTGGCTAATGGGTCATTTAGAGCAGCACACAAGAAAGGATCTACAGTATCAAGTCCTTGGCTATGCATAGTACAGGGCAATGACCTGGATATAAAGTGGCTAAAAGATCCCAAAAGCTGTACAGAAGAGGTTTCCCTCACATACACTGCATCCTTCTTAGTACCCAGGATGCGAGTATTGAAATGATGCTACCCAGTAAAACGTTGTGCAGTTTGATACTGATGCACTGATGCGTTTCCAGCGGAGTGCCAGCACAGAAAGATATGGGCACAGTGGTGGCAACAGCAGACAGGTGAAGCTGCCATGCTGAACCCTGTCACCCTTTAAAACCATCTTGCTCCCAGCCAGCACTCCAGCAAGGTCTCCCGCTGTCTCACAGGTCCCCTTCACAGTGGAGGAGGACCATTCATGTATTTCAGCATGGGGTGGAAAGAGCGGGCAAAGTTGTTTGCCATAGCACAGCTGTAATCCTCCTCGGTCATTGGCACCAGGCACGCCAGCCCGATCAGGAGCAGCAGGAGGAGCTGAAGTGGCAGAGCAGCTCTGAGGACTCTGAGGAAGAAGGATGGGCACTGCCAGGCTGGCCCAGCCTCAGAAGGGGAGGAACCTGAGCCACCTCTTGTGGACCTGAGAAAAGAATATGGGCAGTTGAATACACTAAAACATTATTGAAGCAGAGGGCACTCAACCTTCCCTGAAGGTCGATTTACAATTTGCACAGACTTTGACTGACAACCGCAGAGGTATTTTTCAGTGAACATGCTATTTCCCTAACACTTTTAAAAGCCCCTGGATTTCTAGACTGGGTAGGAAAACATGAAATGATCAGAATAGAAGGGGCTTTGTGGCCCCACAGCCCCTTTATCTTTTATGGGAAGACTCTCCATTTAAAGCACTATGCTATAGAGAATGGGAAAATAAAAGGTGGGCCATACCTGTGATATTTGTTCAATGCATGCTGTCTAAAAGGTGGGTCTTCTTGTTTAAAATGGCCAGTTGCATTGGATTTGCAGAAGTTTCTACCTTTGTTTATGTATCAGGTATCCATGAGGGTATAATGCATTGAGATTCAGTTACATAATTTTCTGTCAATCAACACACCAATATACAGGTAATGGGGTCTTATTTTCTCCAAAGCACATTGTGTTTTGAATCTTGCACAGAACCAGCAGTTAACATCTATCTGCTCAACTGACTTGACACCATCACCTTCCAAGTTATTTTCTCCCTTATGTTGATGGACCTGACTTGAAATGGCACATACCTATCACATGTCTGTGAGGCAGGAGAGATCTAACACAAATATGTCCAAAGCGACACTTCAAAAATTCATTGCATTTCTTCAATGAAAGATAAAGACATAAATTTCACATTTTTCTTTTTGACTGAAACTGTAAAGAGCTGAAAAGAGTAACTAGGAAAGATTAGATCTGATGGTCTGAGTGTGCTAATTAAATGGCATGGGAAAATACTATATTTTGGCACAAGCCAAAAATGGAAGAACTCAGGGCCTTCAAGTAACTTGCTTCGAGAACTCTGCTATTAGGACATTAGGCCATGACTTTTGTCTCAGATGTGTTGCTATAATACATTTGCCTGGTTGCTATGATCATGAGGCCTCAGAAAAATCTATGCTTTCCTAGAGTTTAAGAGATAAAAATTCTCACAAGGAGATGTGGGTAATGAGGGTTATTGGCTGAGGTCAAATGCTTCCCAGTAAAGTAAGTATGGGGTGATGGTTCCTCAGCGTTTCTTTGACTTTCCCTTGTTCTTTTGATCCTGTCTCCCTGATTAATCTGAATCTGTGTGGGGAAGCATCCAAAACCAAAAATATCGTCTTCAAAGCAATGCCAGGCTTAGCAAGGGTTCTCTTCTCACATGTTCAGAAAAGAATTATTTCAGTGCTTGAGATTGTTTTATTTTCTTGTTCATATATGCACAGCACCCCAATATGAGGACTTCAACAAAGCCAGGCAAATTTGGTAAAGTTCAGATGATACCAACAGATACATAAACACTTATTTAGCAGATGTGCTAAATTATTAGCTTGAACTAAATATTCCAGGAAGCAGTGATGATCAAAACATCAGATCTTGTGTTGTCTGAATCCACATTATTGTAGCCCAGATGGAAAGTTGCTTATCGCATAATGTAGGATCACATAATATAAAAAAGATATTGAAAGGATATTAAGGCACATTAAACAGCATCAGAGCATTCCATATTAGAGCTCAATTAGATCAGGACTGCTACTGTCTGAGAATACCAAGACAGAAAGTTAATGGACTGATGCAGGAACAAAGGGAACAAGGAGTGCTTAATTACCTTCCAAGCATTTGATTGCACAGCTTACCTATTTACAAGGTTCTCATTGTGTAAACGTTGTTAATCCAAATAAAAAAAGACCACATTTCTACAGTTGCTAACTGGAGTTTGATAAAGAGCAAAGTGTTATTTTCATCATTGCCCCAGAGTAACTTGGGCAGCACTGGGTGTCAGAAGGGGAATTTCCAAAAAGCTGAATCAAAAGGGAGCAAAGTTAATACCTAGTTTTTCTTTTGTTTTTCCTATGCTTTTAGTAGCACAATCCGGGACTTCATGCTTTGTGTTTTACAAAAAGAAATTATAATGTAAGCTTGCATGGCTGATGTCAAAAGGAACATAAACTTTCAAAAATTAAAACAATTCACAGCAAACCATTTTTTTCTGCAGTGAAGTAGGGTACTGAAGAATAATACAGCATGGAAACAAATAAATAATGAAATGTTACAAAAACATCTTCAGAGGGGAGTAATAAAAAGTTTGCTGTACTGCCTGTGTTTATGCCAAGTACACCTCTGCAATCTACATAATTGGCTGACAAATGGAATGGGTCAGCTTAGAGTGTTTCATAGATTTGGTAAGGAGAGATGGTTAAAAATATACATTGTTAATAAAAAAAAAGGTCACTATTTTTAAGGACAGAACACCTATTTACTCTGGCAGGAGAAAGGAAAGCTGACGAACTGTGTGCCACTTTGGAGAAAAATGTAATTTCTGTTCTTGAGCTTGCCTCTCTAGCTGTCTCTTCTGACTGCTCCATCATATGTCACACTGTGAGGAGGGAAAGAGGTAGGGCCATCTGCTACTCACTCCAGTACACAATTCCTACTCGGTAGATGAAAGAGGGAAGCACAGCTGCAGTCCTGGCCAACGGTAAGCTTCTTCATGTCAAGAAATTTTATATATTAATCTAAGTGCAAGCAATAGCTACCCTACTTTGAGAGTTTGCAATGTCAGTGATATTGGAACTCTTCTCTAAGAATTTCAAGAGAAGACAAGTTAATTTACCAGGCTATAGATAGGATGGTCAAAGTGAACTTTAATTTCAGCTCCGAGGGGAACCTTTTTGTAAAGATGATTGCTACTTTTTTTCCCAAGGAAAACATGGTTGATGTAACCAATCTGTATTGCAGTAAGCTCTGAAAGCTTTCAAAAAGGAATTTATCATTCGAGTGAAGCTGATAGAAATAAATAAAGTGAATTTAATGCTAAGTGACTAATGGAATGTGGAAAACAGGCTCACATTGAAAGAGGCACTGCTGGGCTAGTAAGATGTTATTCACTGCAGTTAATCAAAAATGGGCCTTAATTTAATATCTTTATTAAAAGACTATTGCATAAAATATAAGAATAGTAAATTCAATCTGTATGATGACAGATGCTGAAGGTCTTTGCAAATACCAGACAGGATTTGCTTCTTGCACAACATAAAAGTGTGTGAATTCAGTAAGTTTAAGAAGCAGCAATTGTATACGATATTTGAGTAACAAGCACTAAGTAAGAGTGAGGGAGATAACTGGGAAAAGAATTATGGCAAACCAGACCCAAACCTTGTGTTTGAGCTACTGTGTAGCCATGAACACCATTTTGTGGGCAAAGGCAGAAAGAGTGATGTGGTTAAGTCTGCTCCAGGAACAGTAAGTGACCTTTAAAGATCCACTAGTCATTTGGGGAATCCTGGGGAGAGCAGGAAATGGAGGTTGGCACTATGGCACCAAGACTTGAATAGAGCTGCTCAGGAGAGACAATGTAAACACCCCTGAGCAGACTGAACCACTATTTCAATCCTTTAACATTTTAATAACTTCAAAAAAATTCATAGGCAGAGATCCAGGTGTGCACTTATGACAGCTCTATTAAACTGATGAAGAAAGAGGAGTTTCTTCTTGGATTTGCTTTCCCACCTAGCACATGACTACTAGTACTGCTTGGATGAGAATCTAGTTAAATCCACAATGCAATGTCTAGTTTAATCCTGCACCTTGCTTAGCATAACACTATATATACCTATCTTTTTGGGATGATAATGGAGAAAGCAAAGTGATATGATACTTTTTATACACAAAGCATGGCCCCTTTAATTTTTTAGATGAACTTTCCTTCACAACTTCTCGTGTTATAAACCTTTTAGGATTGACTTTATTTCTCCTTTATACTAAACTCTAACAGCGTTTGCTGATCCAGTGCAAGATCAAACACAAAGTACTCTGATCAGAGGCATGTCAAAATATTAAAGAACACAATGACAGCTTGTACCACATTATCAGTTAAAACCACATTATACATCAACCACAACCTGTCTGGCTTGCGCATTTGATTAAGTTTCCTATTCAGCAGTGACTCATTCGTATTCCATGCTTGTCTGAATGACAAATTGAACATTGTGTGGTGCAGCTACGAGATGTGCTAATAAACAGTGCTGGAAAGCCTTGATCTGAAAGGTACTGCAGCAATGCCACTGCTAGAACAGGGGTTGATCTCAAAGCTGCAAAGCACTGCTAGCTGCTTTTCGAGCCAGGGGCTCACACCTACAAACAGAAACCTCAGAAGGCTGGCAGAAGTGGTTTGACTACACAGGAGAGTGGAAAAGTGCACACAATGTGTTCCTTGAGTACAATGGTGCTAGTGCAAGCATGCTCATCTGTCAAAGACATTGTCTCCTCCTCCTCATTGTTAGTGGCTGCAGAGTAAAGCCCCTCTCCTCCCTTTTTTTCCTCCCTGTGAGAAACAAAACGCCAAGTTTCATAGCAGACTGGAGCTGAATAATTAGTTCGCTTTTTTCATCAGAGAGAACGATGAAGTTTACATATATCCCCTATTTTCTATGTGGTTTCCTTTTGTTTCAGAAGAAAAAATCCTTAAAAATAGGCAGCTTCTTAGTGCCTGTGGAAGCAGTAGAAGATACTTGTTCTATTTGTTACATGGTTTTACAACTATGCCGCTTTACGCACAGTCCCTAACTACAGATGCAAAGCAAATTTTTTAAAAGAAGTGTTTATGCAAATATCTACATGATAAGTAGTTTTGCCCTTTGCTTCATTTATAATGAGAACAAAATCTTGATTTTGCTCAAATAAAAAAAAATAATGCTCTTAAGGTAGTTTTTTTTGTCTGCTTATTTGTGGCTCAATCACTATATTAAATTTAGCGTTCACTTCTTTCTTTGACTCTAACAGGAGTGGTTTTTTTTTTTAATTACTTCATTTTGTGTTTTCTTCTTTCCAACATAAAATCTTCTATTCTAACAGGAGCTATTTTAAAAACAAGTTTTTGATATGCAGAGAATAAATGAGATTTAGGTTAAATGATATTTATTATTGGATTTAATATGAACAAATATACCTTAATCACACTTTCTGATTATTTTAGCAGTGTGAAAGACACTGAAATAGAAAAATATGTCCTCTTTACACACATTGGTTTGCTCATTTGCTTTTTTTGTTGTTGTTGTTGTTGTTGTTTAACTTCATAGCTGTAGAGGCCAGTAAACCCACCAGTGAAAGAGCGAAGGTACACACACCACACTGACAACAACAGGAATGCAGAAGCACTGTTAGCTGCAGCGATGACAGGTTGCTGGAGACACCGTGGAATGCAAGAAGCTGCAGCTGCAAGCCTGCTCTCTACTGGTCAGACAGAGATGGGGCAGTGCTGCTCCCGCAGCAGCGCAGGGATGCAGGCACTGGGCCAGCCATGGCAATGTTAGCATGTTATGCTGCAGTCGTCTGAGGTGGGGAGAGAGAGTGATCCCGACTCTCAGTACTCCCAAATGCTGACTTTTAGTTTGGAGTCTGAAGTATTGAAAACCCACAAACTGGACAAAACGTTTCAGGGAGGGAAAAAAAAAAACAAACAAACCAAACGAGAATAAATAAATAACTAAATAAATAAATAAATAAAAGGATGTTAGTATGTCTCATCCAGATCTGTGGGTTTTGTGACTTCTAGAATAAGATATTGGCCTATCACCTGCCTTAATTTAATATCTAGAGGTAAAGAGGATGATAGAAAGTGTTTGCCATGAACTTACTAGCATTCCTCTTAAATCACACCAAAATAAAATAATCATTAAATATCATGAGTGCAAACACACGCTCAACCTGATCAGGTATATGAAAAATAAATGTTGATTACATGGGATTTTTGTGAAGCAAAAGCTGCAGATGTCCAAAGATTAGCCCGTATATCTATTTAACAAAGAACTTGAAGTAATTGAAAGTCCGTTTTGCCAAACAACAATAGGGAATTTACCACTTCTATAAGTCCTGACCACCCGATGGAGTCAGTGGGACCGAGAGGAATCACGGCCAATTTCTATCATCCTCTTGGTGTTCTAGAACAGAGTGCGGAAACCAGGAGAATAAGGTACCTGCTATGTGGACTGCTGACAGAGGGTCCAGGCTGTGAGAGACTACATTTGCCCCGTGGCTGTTTGCAATGAACAGGGGGTAAAGAAAGAAGAATGTTCAGTCCAGGCAAATAAAGACAAGCTACTGATGAAACTAAATTAAAAGTGCAGCAAAGGAAACAAAAAAAATAAAAAAAAAAGAAAAATCAAATGAAGTGACCAATATCCATGAACCAAGGAAACTGGCTTTTCTTTGCACCTAGCCGAGTATGAAAATTATTGAAACATACATAATGAATGCAAAAATAACAGTTTAGACATTATGTTTATGAACAGTAGCTCTGGGTTTAAAAAAAAAATCTCTAGAAATTTAGTTCAAATAATTTTTAATATGAAACAGATCTTATTAAGTTGAATATGGAAAAATATATAGATTTTAAAAAGTACATGGAAAAAAATTAACATTCTCAAGGAAAAAAGGTCCAAGACCCTCCTTTGACAAGTTTTGCCTCTCCTCCACCCCACGATTTTGAAGGCCAAATAACTGCAGAGGCATTCTTGCACTCACATCTATTTGCTGGACTATTTAAAGCAGTTTGATGTTATACATCTGATTGTATTTCTTTTGTATTAGTATTTATTTAGCATATTTGGCACTGAAATTCTAAACAGTATCACTTTAGTCTTCAAAATTGTGTGGGTGCAGAACCCAGAAGTTTGAAAACTAGACCCAAGGAATCATATAACTTAGCTATGAATTATAAAGAAAAAAAAAAGTAGTCATGTACATGAACAGTAACAAATTAGAGACAGAAAAATCTTCATAAAAAGATTAAGATGAAACTTATTATAGTTCTACATGCTCTTTAGACAGAGATTTATGGTAAAATACTTCTCTATTTCCTGTAAAGGTCAGACAACCTTCAGTTACATCTGTGATCAGAGTTATTAGAAATTATTTAGGTTTAAATTTAAAAGATAAAAAACATTGACCTCTGAAAGAAAATGTTAAGGTTTATATTACTTCTCCTTTGGAAAAGCCAGTATTCCTTTACATTCTCATACTAGCATCTAAAAGGAAACTAGTGAATGTAGACAAAAAATTAAAAAAATAAATCAATTTCAAGAGTCATAAATTTATCAAGACAGAACTCAGAGGCTTTACAAAAAGGTGAAAATGGAAAAACAAAACAAAACAAAACCAATCTGATTGTCTTAAGAACTAAGGAAAAAAGCAAATTAATCAACCAATAGAATTGCAGAAAAAGACAAAATAATAGCAGTTCCAATTTGGGCTCAGAGTATGGAAGTGTTAAGTACTAGGCATGTATTGCTATATTTCTTGAATTTTGTGCCAGCGATGTAAATGGACAACTCCAGAGTTGCCACCATAGCCATTGATTAGGTCCTGCACAACTAGCTGGTTTGAATAATGTTTTGTGCCCTTCAGCTCTACTTAGCCATTCATCCAAAGTCTCAATAAGACCATATGCAACCTGCATCAGAAATGACAAAAAAACTTATTGAGATTCTTGATGAAGCAGCTCTGAAGAGAAGGCCAAACAGAAATGGAGGACTGATTATACCAGACAAGACCAGACTTTGGGGTGCTGCCATCACTAGAGCAAAATACAAGAGACACGACATGCCATACCATGGTAAACCAACCACACTGACAGCCCTGGTTTCAAATAGTATTTACCACTTCTGATTTCATGCAGGATGGGATATGCAGCAGGGTTGGGGAAAGCAGCTGTGTTTTGCTTTTGGTTTATGCCATTTCCTTTCCTAACAAATGAGAAGGGGTGACTTCCAGCTGGCTAGAACTGCTGTAGATATCTATAGCTCCCATCAAGAGGTGGAAGAAAATAAATGACATGAAATTACCGTTCTCTGTCTGCTTGGAGTGCTTCTTCCAGATACAGGACTCACTGAGCCTGATGTGTCTAATTCATCAGAAGACCATGAGGACAATTCCTAAAGTTCAGAAGGATCGGAGCTCAGAAATACAGCAACTAGCTGTACAGGTAAACAAACTACAAAAATTACCCTGGGTGAAATTCCAGCAGAGCTATTTCCAAGGCAAATAAAATAAAGGAGCTAAATTTTGTAACCAAATTTTAAAAGGCTAAGGCATTACATGCTTTCTCTGTCAGCCCTAAAGGAAAAGAAAAGCAAATAGTAATTAAAACTTCATTTGTTTAGGTGGCACATTTTCCACCAAAGTCAATACAGGCAATAAACCAGTTGTTCTTTACTGGCTTGGAATTACAAGAAGAGTTTGGTACTACCAAGATTTTAATTAAACAGGTAGAAATCCATTAGAAGGAGGGAAGAGCTGAGTTCTTGTGCTTTAAGCACTCTGCTAATCCAAGTCCTTTTAAAAAAAGTGAACTAAAGGAGAGCCTTAAAATCTTTACTCTGTATCTGTCACTGCTGGCAAAGACGTATGTGTAATTCCCTCTCAAACACCTGAGATACATGACAATTTGAAAGGATTTGGATTATAGCTCAAAGCCTAAGAGGCACATATGAGGGACTCCTTACCCTATTACTGAATTTATTTTATGTGGCTTTTTCTCTCTTTGACAGAGTGCGCATTACCTTCCTTTCCAGTGACAGCTGACACACTATAATTTTCAGTACTGCTACTGGAATAATTATCTCATATACTTTGCCAGTTGACTGATTCAGTAATAGCAGGGTAAACAAGAAGTTCAGTAATTATTGCTACACCAAATAGAAAAAAAATACTGAATTTAACCCCCCCATATCAGAAGAGATATTTACATGATGAAGTTTAAGATTTATGATATTCAAGATTATATGTTTCCTCTTGATAAGCACGGCAAACCACAGAAACAGAGCAGCCAATAACAAAGACCAGAGAAAGGCAGTCAAAACAGCAGGAAACACGCTCAGTGAACAGAAAGGAATAAAAAAGACGTGACTTACCAGTTGACTACTTGAAATGTCTAGAATTTTCTCTAGGTCTTTAATATGACGTGTAACCTCTTTCAAGAGGATCTTCAGTCTGTTTCCAATGACATGTACCTTTTCTTTGGCTTCAAGACAATCCTTGCCTTCAGCATTGACTAGCAATTGGCAAGACATATCTTGCAGTGACGCCACCTTCAACTGAGACTCCAGCAGTTCACGTCTGATTTGCTGTTGCCAAGGCAAGCATCAAATTTTTTAAATAGCAGTCAAAAAAAAAAAAAAAGCAAAAAAGTAGAACTCACAAAACTCACCATTTGAAATTAAAGAAATGGGGAAAAAAAAAAGAGACACAATACAGATTTCTAATCTGACAGGGAGATATACAGGAGACTAGTAGCTGCCTGAGATCTAAAATCACATGTTGTGTTATTAAGGAAAGTGAGTGGTGTTCTCTACCAAGGTAAAGTCAGTCACTGACGCTGGTCCCACAGCTCTGTGTTAGCACACAATATACAGTGCTAACCCTCATGAGAAAGAGAAATCTGATTAGATGTTTTTCTGGTGATGTGTTTTGGGAGTGAAAGGAGTGATTATAGTCATACCATCAGAAGTCTGTGATGATCCTGCAGTATTTCTGAGTCCAGGTTTGGATTGATGGGCACAATCTCATTTTTTCTTCTGTCAATGTTCTCCAACCAAAGCAGCAAACCATGGCTCAGTTCATGGAAATCCTGCAAATGATAAATCATGGTTTTAACAGGGTAGTAAAACATTCCAGTCAAATTCAGGCTTTTAATTTATCTAATTTAATTTATTTAATTTTATTTAGAATACTATACCAGAGATGACAAATTTTGTCAGTTTTGGACTGTAAATACATGTTTTAGTTAGCACAGGTGTACCTTTGAGAAAAACATGCCAAAGCTGTATTTTGGCTTTCACGGGCAAGTTTCAGACGGACTGTGAGCACACCAGGTAACTGAATGGTTTATATTTCCAGAATGTGGGCTGCTGACAATTTGGAATAGGCACAGTACAGACCTGGCACTGTATCAATGCATCCTGCAAGGAGCTGCGCCAGTCTTCGATCATGGTGCACACGTGCTCCCAGCGCACGTTCATCTGAGACAGGCGCTCCTGGAGCTTCTTGCTCTCCTCACTGTCAGACTGAGTGAACTCTGAGCTGCACAGATTGATGGACAAGATGATTGCTTTGCGGTTATCAATTGCTTTCTGCAGCTCCTTGAGGATAAGACAAAGGGGAAGAAAGAAAGGAAATTGGTAAATTGTGACTTTCAGAAGCATGAAGTAGAGAAGGCACCACAAGACTGCAATGATTTGCCATCAGCAGCTGCAGAAAGTATTGTAACAGTCCCTTTTCTCTGGATATGACATTTCTAGGCTCACTCTGTGACTCTGCAAATGTTCACTCTTTAACATTTACTAACATTTTACTGTGAACATAAACAAGAGCAAGTCAATTAAACTTGTAAAGTCTTAAAAGCCTGAAGTCAGAGTTGAATTTTAAAGATCTGGCTCATGTTTCAGATATTTTAAAGACAGAATAGGTCCAGCAAAATTTAAAGATGCAGCACAACTGTATTTTAGCTCACAATAAAACTTTTGCCCTCACTTCTCAGTTTTGCTGATAAACATGAAAACCAATGTATTTTCAAGTGGAAACTGCTGTCATCAGTATGTTAAAATAAAAGCTTTTACTGAGAGAAACCAAAATATACACAGCATATAAAGAACTTCAATTTATAGAAGCACAACTTGTATAAAAACTCTGATTTGTTTACACTGGAAGCCAAAAAAGAAACCCCACCTCTTTTGGTTTGGAGTGTACTAATGGGCTTTCCAAGAGAGGGTGAGATAAGAACAGAATTCTTATGGAATGCCCTGTTTTCCACCTACTTTACAGCATTTACTTAAAAGCACGATGTCACAGTAACCTTTGCAGTACTTATGGCAGCTATATTTGGATTACAGTGAAGATGAGCATTGACATGCTTCACATGGATGGCTGCTAGTAACAGCCTTTACTATCTGTTCACCTCAGCCCTGACACGAAGCACAGTGCATTTTGACATTGGGTCCCATATTTTCATGCCCATGCTTATAAGATGCTAGTAACTGAATGTGAAGTCATGGACCACCATATCTGCAGATTTTTATAGCTGTGAAATACACAAGAGAGATGAAAAAGCAACATTCTGATCTTGATGCATCTGAGAAGAAAAGGGATGCTGCAAAGGGGGCATCAAATTTTTCCTGTGTTGCACTGGTGACACTGGGTAAGTTACAACCCCTTTAGACTCCTTGTTCCTCCACACAAAGTAGTAATGCTCAATGAGGCGTTTCTTTGGAAGCAGCTATTTTGTTATCAATTTGAGTAGAAGGGAATTGATCTAACTTGGCACTTTTTAAAACTTTCATCCATTTGTGGCATCAGGACTTATCTGTACATTCTGGAATTACAGAATTGCCACAGAATCACTATTCCAAAACTTCATTTGGATAGCCAGTGGTACATTTTGCTTCCAAAAGGTGATTCAGAAAATCACTTTCCCAGTTACTTTATCAGAAGCAGACTGCTTTGTGGAGAAAACCACCTGCAATTACTGGCAACATCTTCAACATACCTGTTGCACTCAGCTTTAGGAGGTAACTAATGGAAAAGAGAAATAAAACTCACTTTCAGTTTTTTAATTCTGAGCTCAATAGTTTGTATGTCAGTGCTGAGATCAAGGCGGTGCAGCTTCTCCAGTTCCTCTTCAGTTTCTCCCAACCAAGCCCAGATGCTATTAAGGTCGGAGTTGAACTGCTGCCATTGCTGAAGGTTCTGCTTCATCCTCAGCTCCTTGCTTAGAGCTCGAGCCTGGATTAATTCCCATCTTTCAATTACACCTAGAATTACAAACACCAAATTCAGCAAAAGCCAAAAAAACCCCTACTAGCTACACACACACACGATTGCATAAATTGAATACTGTTCAGGACAAAAAGATGCTCCATAAAAAGCCTAAGTCACAAACACTAACCACTTTAAAAACTAAGTTTGATTGAAGAAAGTGATGTTGGAGAGAAAGAATGAAGAACTTGGATAATTCCAGTCAACAGGCAATTTTATTGCTTTCTAATGTCAGACTTCTATGAGTAAAATTAAGCTGATGCATGCAGGTCTCTAAAACAGGTTATGCTGGCAAAGAAGGCATCTTAAATTACCAGACAAATGCAAACCAGACAAGAAATATGAATATATCTAACTAACCACATATCTATTATTTTCATTGGTAGTTGTGCCTATCACAGTTTAATGGTCACACCTCACTACATTTGCCTCAGCTACTGCTGATTCATTGGATAAACACCTGCACTAGAAAGAAATAAATGAGGGGCTATTTCTTCTTACTAGTTATCTTGAAATGTTAAGTCAGAAGGACAAGCTGTATCATTCCATCAACTTAAAATTTACAAATAAAAACCCACAACAAAATAAAAGAGACTATATGGGTAGCATATATTTTCAAGCTAAGAATGGAATGATGCCTTTATAGTCTCTGGAAATCCATGTTTTCACAATCCAATACCTCTTGTTCTACAGCTGATGCTTAAAATTAGTCAGGTGAATACTTCTATCAGGTAAAAATAAATTTACTGTAGGCAGATAATCTTAGAGGTGAAAGCTAATATTAGAATAAACAAATTCTGACCTAGGTGTTTTGTACAGCAATATATGAAAATTTTAATGAGAAATCTCACAACAAAAACCCATTGCATCCACAGGGACCTCCTGAAAGGCTTAGGGTTATGCCTCATTACATGAAGGGGTTCTTAAAATGGACCTGTATGCCCAAACTCTTCATATGGCATATGCAGGGAATACTTATTATTCCCTACTATTCCTATTAAAAGATCTTAAACAGGACATGGTAACAGACAGTCATGTAAATATACATGCCAGCAAATAATACCATGTTTATTCAGAGAAGCTTTGCATGTTTGCTGCTTTCCATAATTGTTGCTCATCAAATGTGTTACTTACCAGCTGTTTGTGTTTCAGTACTGTTCATGTTAATGAGTCCTGAAAATTTTTCTTCTTCCTCCTTCAGTTTATACCCAAGTCTTCTTACTGAGTCTATGCTTCCACTGCATTCACCTAGCAGTTTCATCTATGTTAACAAAAAAAATATTCCTTTTCAATATGCACTGTACAGGACTAATTGGATGGACAGTGAGAATTACAATGCAACTTCCAGAAATTTCCAAAAGTAAGTATAAGTGAAGAAAAAGATCTATTATTTTAACAACCTGTGCTGATACTACAAAAAAGGTATATGCAGATGATAATGGCCTAAGCATAACTTATACAGAAATAACTTAGCACCATTAAGCCAAATCATTCCAGATGTCTTAGGTGCCATCTTTTCTAAATTTTAAGACACTACGGCAAAGACACAAGAAGACTGATAAAGAAAATGAACCTCAATGTGGAAATGCATCCAAGCAGCTAATTTTTAAATTCTGTCCTTAATAAAATTATTTGAATGGCTTAGAGAGAGATTTTTCTTTCAGAAAACCTCTCTGAGAAAAATATTTTTAATCAGGGATTCCATACATGCAACCTTGCTTATATGATGCATGGTTATAATTCTTTAGCAAGATGAATACTGTGCCTGAAGTTATAAAACCTGCTTTTAAAAGCAGAGGAATTTCAAACAAGCATATCATCATTAGATGGATAAAAGCATGTGTGAGAAAGTATTTCTAGACATCTGCAAAACAGGAAAATAAATTCCTTAGAGTCATGTTCCTCTAATCTTCTGCTTTGTAAACACACAAATAACATAAACAACAATAGCATGTGGTTAAGGGTAGTAACCACACAAGTGAGTTTGAGAAGCAGTTAGAGCTAATTGCTCTGCTGGAGCAGCTGCATTTCCTTCAATGGCTAAGCTAAGCTTGGAGTGCATATTTGACTGGGGCTCCAAAACACACGCACATATCCTTTGTAAGTGGAATCGAGCTCGGGTCCTGTAGGTGTCTTGCTGCGGATGATGTTTTCTGTTTGCTGTATCTGGAAGCGGCTGGTGTCCAAGGCCTTGTCCAGCTGCCGGATATGTGCTTCCAGGGCACCCGGTTCACCTGTTTCAAAACCAAAAAACAGGGACTGTCACCCCAACTTTTCCAAAGTTTCTTTTTCCTTGCCCAGGCAGAAGAGATATTAGGAACACTATTTAGATTAGATGGTGAAGAAAAAACGTGGCGGCAGCAGTATGAGTGGTACAATGTCAAAGCTAAGTGATAACTGGTTATGTTAGAGAGTGTTAGCAACCTTCAAAAGATGATACCAATGTTCAAGCTTGCCATAAGAATACTATAGAAGAGTCTACAGTTTAGAGTAGGCTTGAAAATTATTCTGAAGTGACTTTTCCCCCCATATTGAATGCCTTTTTTTTTCAAAGAGGAAGCTCTCAGCAAAGCATACTCTAACCTCACTGATTTTGGGAAACACCTTGCTCCCTTTCACAAACACTGTCAAATAAAACCCTGTAACCCAAATCTCCATTTGTATTATCTAAATCCATGTGAAATTTCTGTTTGTATTATTTCTCCCCACTAAAAAGCAGTAGAATTTGTATCTCCATGAAAGGATCCTATTTGTATACAATTTTAGAGACTAAAAGTGGCGTACAAATACTATATTGTCAAAAATATTGTTATAATTATTGTTATATATAGATGACTGGACATCTTGGAGGCCTGCAGCAAGTGTTCCATGACTGCTTTGGGCAATCACACTAAGCAGCAAAATTTATAGCATTTTTCCAATTATGTACTTGAAAAAGATCATGCTTAACATATCTGCAAGATGGTATTATACATTCAAGCTATTTATTCAAAAACATCAATGTTTTTGAAGCAGGACTAACTTGTAGTTTCATTATAGGGGTCAGCTGAATTCTGCGATATAAATTAGCTGCAGACAATTCTAATGTGAGCAGGCTGCAGCCTAGAGGACCACATGAGATCCTTCTTATCCATATTCTATCACTATGCCTGATTTCCATCTGTTTACAAAGACAGTTTGAATTTATTCATAAAGACACAATTAAAAACATGAATAGAGAAGGAGAGCCTTCTGTCCACTTAATTACAGAAAATGGATCCTCTTTGGATGATTAATCTTTTTTTGTATATAACACCACCTCACCCCACAAGGACAGGACAAAGAGCTCAACACTGTTTTTTACTTTAAAAATAATTTCATGGGTCAGAAAACTAAACACACTTTTTCTGTAATTTCTGTATTGCTATTACTTATACCCTTAATCAATAATATTATTTCACTAATTTAGGGAGTAAATGAAAATGGATAGTGAAGCTGAGGCTTGTGTCACAGACACTAAGATTTTAATTGTTTGCTTTTTGCGATGAAGTCATTAATTAAAAAGAAGAAAACTGTGAAATAATGAGAAAAGGTATTTGCAAATGCATCTATTTCCTCCAAGAGAGTCATCGAACAAATGAGACAGAAGGTTTAATCTTGTGCAATGAGAAGAGAGAATAATTTTCCAATATATGAGACTAAGATAAAGACAACTCAACTTGACGTTTTGATCACATGAAACAACAACTAACCTAACACTTTATATCTTCATGATAATCCAAGATGTGGCTGTGTTAAAAAAATGCAAACTTGAAAAATTAGGTATTGTTCTTATACCTTTTCCTTCTGCCTTAAGATGTAATATATTAAGTTCAGTTGATGGACACCAGAGAAAAAAGATCAATCAGATCAGTTTATTTTAGTTAGCTAAGGTGGGAGGGCTAATACTTCAAACATCATTGATTCATCCATGCCACCAATGGTACCTTTAAGCACAGCAATAAAGCAGGAGGATACTTCTAAGTTAATATGCCAATGCTGCCATGTAAGAAATATTTAACTTGCAAGTTGTCAAAAGATAGCAGGTGCTAGGAGAAGAGAAAGAAGTTATGCTTGTGCACCATGGTATTTGCATCTGGCTATGCTTAGACTTTTATGATGCCTACCAGATATATTTTTGAGGGCGTTTTCTGTGAGTGTTACATAGGCCTCAAGAGTTTCAGGGATCTCTACATCTGAAAAAATAAAAGCACAATCTGAATTGCTGGCTCGGCAATGGCCATCTCCTTACAGCAGGAGTCCTGTTCACGGGATGGATTAAATAAATTTTCCGATAGCAAACATTCTCTGGAGAAGGAAAAAGATGAAGACTGAAACACAGGGAGGCAGCTACAAAGTCTTGTAAGATCCAGGCAAACCTGACTCTTTCCAGAGCAATGACCTGGAAAGCAAAAGACAGCCAGAAGATCAGAGTAAAATACACTGGTATGTCTTATCCCACAACTAGCTCAATTTGGGCACTCTCACTTGTTAAGACTTATTACACAAAGAACACTTAGAAAGGATTTCCAACTTCACTGGAGAACAAGACCCAAGAGCCCATCTCTGACTAAACACTCATTTGCTGGAGTCTTGCCTGCATCAGGGCAGAGCTGGGATTTACTTAAACACTTGATTTTCTCTATGTGTCTCTCCCACAGCATTTCTTCATTAGTTTGCTCTGCACTTTTTGCCATATCCAGTATCGTTTCTCCTAGTCAGAATAACTCAGGACACAGGGCTGTTACAGATGACATATCTCATCTGGCAGGCCTCACGCACAGATACACAGCCAATTCTCTGCCATATCATGTACGCCAGCATTTTCCAAGGCTGTCATCATCCAGGAATCTCCATCACCGTCTCTAAGGCCAGAGGGCCACAGAGATCACTTAAGAAACACTATTTAAAGTCATCAGGGACTATTTAAAGTACATTTCCATGAGAATCTTGGCCACACAATCACACATAAAACATTTGCCTTTTTTTTCCCCTCGGGGAAAACAGAGCACTCAGCCTGCCACCATACCTGCTATGCCTGCTGCTCCTCTCAGGTAGAAGTCTTTTTCTTGTCCTCCATCTTCTTCAGAGTGCAGCGTCCGTGAGACAGCTGTCTCCAGGTCCCTGCTAAGGTCGTAGTCATGATCCCACTCCAGGGGGATGGAGTCCACGCTGGCAGGGGTATCCCGCCCTGATCGCTCGCTCCTCAGCGGCTGGGAAAGAGGCAGCGAAAGGTTGGAAGAGGGGTGCGGGGAGAGAACGCTGTCCGCAGATTTGTCATGCCAGCGTATGTCAGAGAGATCTGCTGATTCATCCAGATCCACCTCTCTGTCAGAGAGGTCGTGCTCGTCATCTGTTAGCTAGAAGCATAATGCAAACAGAAGCATCAATGAAACGTGCACGGGCACTGCATGGTCAGCCTGGGTCAGTGAAATAAAGGAGCATTAGGTGACAGGCACAATGGAGGGGTTTTCATTTTGCACATTTCCTTTGGCACTTTCCCTTCATTATTTTTAAGGTATACTAAAAACCCCAAAAAACAAAGCAGATCAAACTGCCAGCTCATTTTAATTACTTGAGGCACATAACATCTCACATAAGGCAAATATCTCTAGACTTTTACTGATGTCACTTCAATGCAAATATTAAGTTAGAAAAACATCTGGAATCAATTAATAGAAAGCATAAGTGATCTTCATCACGAGTATTGCTCTCACTATATTATTTTATATTTTGAAACCCCTGGATTTTGTTCTTTTCATTCAGTAGGACGTGAGCTACCAAAAATTGTTTTCCTTTCACTTTCTCCTTTTGTTTTCCTTTTCCACTTTTGAGCTTGAATTCAGTTCTGGAGACAAATTTCCGTCTCTTCTGATGAGAAAAATCATTTTATCATTGTTTTTTTTAAAAACCAATTTCCTAAGCTGCCAGTCAATCTACGTGACAGTGCAGGGAGATGGTCTTATGACCAGTACCACAGTGCTATTCCCATGAATAAAGCTTTATAAATCTCCAATTTGCAGGCATTTTCATGATGATTTACAGAAATTCCACATCTTGTCAGTTTGCTCTTTGAACAGGACACAAATAGCATGTAATGGAAGGGAGGCAGGTGGTCAGGGTTGCAACAAAATTTAACCACAGGACTTTTGGAAAGTTACTTAAGTTTCATTTCAATATCCTTCCTCATTCTCACATTTGTAAAATGGCAATGAACCAAACAAGTAAAAACATATGTAAATATACACACAGGAAGGCGGATAAGTTTCTTGTGGTAGCGCTCCACACGCCCAAAGACCTCTTGGCAGTAACGACGCAGCTCATCGAGTTCTTCTTCAATCACAGCTGCATCCAGGGGCTCACTTTTTTCAATGAGTTGCTCACCTTGAACAATTATCTGCTCAATTTTGTTGTTGTTCAGGGAAATTTCTTGCTGGAAAGCCTGTATAAAAGAAAAGCCTTTGCTTTATCAGCAAAATCAACACAATAAAAGCCTAAGGAATTAAAGATGCAAGTCTTAAAGAGTTTCGCAGAAAGAATGGTGTGGGTAACAAATAAGATTGTGCCAAATACTCTCATCATGAGCAACATTGTGAAATTAAATTAAATTTAGCATTCCACAGGCTTTCAAGCCAAAACCAGTGATACTTCATGGCTTACCATCTCATTCCTTACTTGTTGAATTTGGAAAGAAAGGTCTTCTCTAAACAAGCCAGGCCAATGACCAAATGTCTAGAACGAACACAGATGCTAAACCTAGCACAGTGGAATTTTGGATAATGTGATATTTGATATTGTTTTCTTCAGATAAGGAGTTTTCTGATGCAGAAATGGTTGAGAAGCATACTAATTATTAGATATTAGCAATAATGGAGGCCTTACATAAATATTTTTATTAACATTTCCTATTTGGATGAGGGAAAGTACACTATCACTCCTGGTTTTTCTTTTTACATTTTTCACAGATCAAGGATCTTCTATTTTGACAAAAAGTACATATTGGAATCTGACATAACTCATAACTTTTGAGGCTGAAGTTTCGGCCTGCAAGTAAAGGAACCATATGAGACTGTATTTCTGCATAATGTTTCTTAAAATGCTTTGCCCACCATGCATGGCTTTTTACTTTTCCCCTTCTTTCATCACTTCTTCTGTAACTACACAATCATTTTTTACCTTAAGTTGCTTTATCTTTGCTTGGACATCACACTCGGAGAAATGCTCGATGTTGGTCAGCTGCAGATCCATCTCTGTTAGCCATACCAGGATGCTGTCACGTGCTGTTTCAAACTCCTCACGCTGGCCAATAAAATGCTGGAGGGTGAAAAATTGAGTGGCATAAAATGACTAGAAACATGAAAACCCCCAGCAATAGTAGGGAAATTACTTTCATCCCCATCAAATCCAATTTAAACTCAGTACACCTTCTTCTTTCATTTCCTACATACTTTCTAAGGTTACTTTTTAAGTAATACAATCTAGAGCTGCAATTAGCTGACCAATGAAAGTTATTTTCTATGAGGAAGGTGGTGTTTGATGTCACCAAGCCTCTACTTTGGTTACTTTTGACTAAGTGAACTGAAGAGATTCCTTCCTCTTCCAGAGGTAGAAATCCCTACAAAAACACTGTGCAAATGCATTAAACTGAAAGCTGCTGAAGTACCCTTGATTCATAACTAGAGTAGTGAAATTGAAGTCTTAAAAATGGGAAAATACTTTTAGCCTGCGCAGGATGGAGGTAACTCGCTTTTGTAAGTTGTCCCATCTCTGGTTCCCCTCGTGAACCATCTGCTTGAGGCTGCCCTCGGAGTCAGTGCGGTTCTCCCGTGCCAGGCGCCGATATTGCTTATTGATCAGCTCCAGCTGAGTCAGGCTTTCATGCACTTGTCTCTGGAAAGCCTAAAGCAGTATGAACAAAAGACACCTTCAGAATCATAATTACTGAAATCAGGAGGCATGTGTAAATCTCTGGCCTTATTTTGACCCTTCTTCTGCACTCTGCCTTATGTAAACCAATAAACCCCACTAGCTGGAGACAACTCCTGAGGGCTACCCTATAGAGATGCTGCCTTCTGATTAAAAAAAGCAAAACCATAAAACCCCTCCAAATACACAAAAACATTTATAAAACTGACATGGTTCACTGAATGAGAAATTGCAACATGAATATCCATTACAAAGGCAAAATCAGTACCAAAAGAAATGGCTCTTCTTCCTGCAAAATTATATGCTTCTGTATTTGAGAACAGAAGTACAAACCATGAACATGAAACTCTTCTTTTTTTAAAAAAGCAACAGAAATCCAAGATTCCTGTGGCTTCACTGGATTTCTTTTCACATATTGAATTTGCTGAAATGCAAACATTGAAGAGATTTGAGCAATTGTTTATTCTGAAACACGATGCTAAATGAGACATCTCTTTATATTGAATACACTGGTGTGCAAGTCAGTTTTGTCTTAAAATATTCACAGAAAAGAAAATGTCACTAATATCCATGCCAACTTATGTCTGGGCAAATGTTTGCACCATGTACTTTTGGTGCTTTCTCTGGTGTTACAAGAGCTGAGGTGCACAGGTGACTTAGCCCATGGCTTTTATGTTGTGACTAGCAATCATGAAGCTTGGGGGAAGCACTTTGTAAAGGAATGACTGCATTAATGCTACTATTATTACTACTACCACCACCACCAATAACAACAGAATATTTTTTCAAAAATCTACTTGTTTTTATCTTGTCACATCTCTGAAATAGAAAAGCAATCAAAGGAAGACCTATAAATCTAGATTGCACTAGCTGTCTTTTGACAGTAGGGTTTGGATCCCACCATGGTTCTACAAACTTGCTGTCTGATATTCCTCACAATGCAATAAAACAGTCAATCTCTTCGAAAACAATACACCTCCCTTAATAATGGGTGTAGAACCAGGATAGGTAATACACATCTGTAGAGAAATTTAATTAAACACATGAGTTTTCTATGTAAAAAAATATACACTTCATACTGTACCATTCAAAGCTAAAAATGAGATAAGCACATTTCTGCTGTAATACCAGAAAAGAAAGTAAAGGAACTGGTTGGAAAAAAGATCAAATTCTGTAGAGTCTTCTCAACATAATTCTCCTCATTGAATGGCCATCAAATTGGGTAGGGGACAACCAAAAAGGAGGAAATGCACTTGCAGCTGGGGTGAAATTATCAGAATGGAATTAATTTAAAATTGCACAAGTATTCCTATGTTGTAGGCACAATTCTGACTGTATTTACTAGGATAATGAAATCTAAAAGTGTGCAGTTGCTGTTTCACCTGTTACCAAGCCTCCAGCAAAAGAACAGCTGTTTATTTGCCATCCATTTTTTCATCTCAGCTACACAAGAATTCATCTGTTGCATTCCTTCCTGTTACTTGCTTTTAATTTCTCCATAAACTACTGAAGAGGAAGGAGCTTGGTTTTGTACAGTGAAGTCAGTGAGAGTTCAAGAACTGAAAAGTTCCTATATGGTCTGATGAGTTCTTTTTTTTAATGTGCTGCTAGTTTTTTAATTGAAGTGCAGATATGGAAAAGAAAATTAAATTAGAAAAAATGCCTATTAGAAATGCCTGCTTCTGTTAGTATTTGGAAGTGGCTGACTTCACACTGAATTCACAGAAAAGCTGCTGAATGCTACTGGATTTTAATACCACATTGCCTTCCTGCTGTTTGGTAGCCAATGAAATGAGGTGCTCAGGAGAAGAGAAATAAAAAGAGAAATAAAAAAGAGGGGAAAAAGGGAAAAAAGGAAAAAAGAAAAATAACCAAACTGCAGGGAAAAGAGGGTTTTGGAGAGGCTACACTGTTCTTTTTGCATCTTGGTCCTGTTGACACTCTAAAGACAAAATCCAAATTAAAAAAAATGTGTACAAAATCCACAAGTCTGCTGCAGAGGGAAAGTCAACAGCTGAGCTTCAATGAAACAGACTTCGGGCAAAGTCAATTCAGCTGTAAAACTCAGAGTCAATATACTTGTGGTATGGCTTCTCATACAGAGACTTACTAAATAAGAGATTTAAATCCTGATCACCACATAAAGGGACAATGGGAAAGAGGTCTGAGGCAAAGTGTTTGTGTCCAGGAAGCAAACATTTCTATACTATGGCAATCTACCTGGCCATAACGAAGTCTGGCATAATGAAGTCTGTCTAAAACCAAAACCTGGCCAGTACATTCATAAATGCGAATGTCAATTATAGAACAGAGTGCTTCACAGTTTATGTTTTTGATTTCTGTTAAACCAAAACCTACCAACTGCGCTTAGACATTGTTTAAAATCTGCATTTCTTCTTCACAGCAAATACTTTACAGTGACTGACTGTTCATGGAATTACCAAGTAATTTGTTCTCTTTCTTCTCTCCCATCTTGACATATTCTTTGCAAATATGAATCCAAGCAAAAGATCTTGTTCTATGACTCCCCAGGCAATGTGCATGTGTGCTTTACAGACAGGTTTACAATCTCTTGTAACTGTGAGATAAGCCCTCATATTGCAGTGGACCCAACAGAGTCATATAACAAGCTCCTAAGCACTGACCAAAAGGACAGCTTGTCAGTCTTGAAGCATGCTTAACTTTTTTAAGTCACAAGGGACACCATGCGGACAAATAACAATATTTGCATGAACATGAATTTAATATAAAGATCCAAAGGGAGAGTATTCTGCAATGTACGAGAGATTTCAGAGAGATGGCTTCAGAGAGTTATGGAAAGAAGAGGAGGGATAAAATCAAAGCAAAAGCTGGAACATGCAGCATGCATTTGAAGAATGTATGACTTGGTGAAGGGAAATTTAGCAAGGCTTTGGAACACTGACTGACTGGACATATTTAAAAGTTGCAGAAATAAAAAAAAAGTGAGGAATCTAGCTTTGGAGAGCTAACAGTGAAGGCACTTCCAGTTGCCACTTTCCACTGTGCTTTTATCTTAGAAACTTGCCACTGAAGACAGCTACAAAATCATCAACTCCACTTTATTAATACAGCATCTCTTCTGTAACTTGGTTATGGGAAGCAAGAACAGCAGCTGCCTGCTGCAATGTGATCAGTAGGTATTGAATTTCAACCACTATAAATCACCTCAAATTTCTTCAGTTCTTCCTTAGCAACAGTGTAAAGCACACCAGAGGAGCTTGGGAAAGCAGCTGTCCTCTCAGAGGCTTTTAGCCACTCTTCAAATCTAGAGTAGTCATCCAAAAATTTTTGCCATAGCCGCCAGGTCTCTTCAATTCTGCAACAGATAATGGAAAATCAGAGAATGCTTGGACTGATGGCCAATTGACCTACAGAACTTTAACCTGTCATCTGCAACAGCAAGCTAGCACTGGACCAGACAATAACTGACTATTAATCTAACTCAGCCAGCCAGACTGATAAACAGACCACAGGGAAGGCTGGCTCATTCCAGACAGCTAGAATAAGATGAAGGCATTTTTTAAAAATGCATCTAATTTTGGAATCAGTATAAAAAAAGTTTTAAGTATGTAATAGGAAATCTAAAAAGCTGAGCATGCACTAAATAACTTCTCAAATGCAGTACCAGTGACATCAGTAAAGCTGCTCTTTAATACAAATAATTGTTTCTAGTACAATAAAGATCCTAAATACTGATAGCTCATTTAACTTACCAGTACAAATCCACTAAAGCATAATGTGTATATTCTAAGAAAGTCAAATAGAGTTCCATGCATAGTTCCATATTAACTTAAAATAGTTCTGAATTGATGTGTTGGACACAAAGTTATGAAAGCCCATGTATTTCAAGACAGACTATGTTGAAGATAGAACTTATAAATGTAGTGATAAGTAGAACTTACAACATAGAACTTATAGATATATACAATTCAAGAATTTCCATGGCAATAGGATAAAATTACTTAGAGATATGAATATATCGATATAGAATCAAACCTAAAAGCAATAAATAAAACTGCATAAAATAAACAAAAAACTACTAAATGCATTAAGAATATCCCAAAAAATTAAAGATCATAAAAAATTCAATTCAGCATTTTGAAACATCAAATTATTCCTAGAGTTTTTTATACGACTGTATCAAACATGACAGTTTCCCATCAATCTCAGAAACTCTTGCGTAAATTTAAGCGTTACAGCCTCTCTTTTAGGTCACGTTTTCTAAATCTCTTGGAGTCATTGCTATGATCTAAAATTTCTCTAGTTTCTCTCTCATCATATCTATGAAGAATGAGAAATAAAAATCATTCTGTTGAAGGACCTGTGGGTGAAATTTGATGATTGTTATCTGTACTTTGTATGAAGGCATGTGCAACCCAAAATTTAATTTTTTAAATAGAGGCATAGTAGCTATTGGCTTCTACTCAGTGTATGACCTTTTTCTGAACCTTACACTCTTTTATTCAGTGCTACAACCATATAATATACATCCCATCTGGTATTTCTGCCTGTGGAAGGAAATACTTAACTGTACTTAACTGTAGGTGTATTAGACTTACTTAAGTCGCCTTTCCATTGACATTGCACAAATATTTCTCCACCTTCTGTCCAGATTGCGTGTAGCCTGCTGGATAGAGTCACACTCTGCTTCTGTGGCACAAGCATCACAGTCATGAAGAAGTACTTCACACAGATTGAGAACAGATGCCACGCCAGTGCTGTGTTTCTCTATGTCCCTCTGGAGCTCCTGCAGGTGAAGAGATTAGTTCTTAAGAGAAATTGCAAAACATGCATCCATTCAAATGTATTTATCTTCCACTTATTTAAAAAAAAAGAAAAAAGCTTGCAAACAGAAGAAAAACATCCAGTAATACCAATTAAGAGAGTCCATCTATGCAAGTGGTGATGCAATGTTATCAATGAGGCCAGGAGAACCTGGCAGCATGCACAGCTCTCCCAGGGACTACAAACACCAAACCATTAACTGGGACAAACTGCCAGAGCTCTGCATGCTCAGCTGAGCATCTTTCACACACATTTAATCAACATCACCAGTAAATGGTAGAATTATTCTCAGCCCTTTCCCATTATCACAGAGAATGTAAAGCAGAAGTTAGTAAGAGAAGTGTGACAAGGAAATACATTCTTATGTACTGCAAGGATTTGGCAGAGGGACCCTTCTTGAACATGCTGCTCCCCAGGTGAGATAGCTCCAAAGTGGCATGTTTGACATGGAGATTGGCAGTAGCACATGTTGCAGTGCACGTCTAAGAGATTTTTCTTCCATCATATTTCCAGTTCTATAATGTTTTCATTGGAAATGGAAAACAAAAATCCCAGACACCTAAAGAAAAAGCGCTCACACTGTCTTACCACTTATTATATGTGATCAGTATTATTTTTACTGATGGTTTCTTGGTTTCAATGTTTTGTTCTACACTGATGAAAATGTTTCCTCTAGAATTAATATTTCACCTTAGTTTTCATCTCCATATTCAAATTAAGACAAACCACAAAAGTAATTGGCTGTTGCTGTTGGATCAGTGCAAAGAAAAGAAACTCTGCTTGACTTTTGTCTACATTTGTAATAAATGATCAGGATATTAGATGGAAAAATCAGTATGGACAATAACTAAGCCAAGACAACCAAATTCCAGTTGTGGCAAAGAAATACTAATGTAACTACATCAAAAAGTGCTTATTACATCTAGAATATTAGGTTCAATTCTGATTCAGATAAAGAAAGGAAGCAATAGGACGATTAGAGATGTGGAAGTTTACATAGGAGAATGTGGCAGCTTGAGGATGAGTAGAAATAAACTGCTCCATAATTTTTCTATTGAAGTCAACTATGGCATGCAAAGGGGAATACAGTGTCAATACACTGTGTCTACACATATTTAAGGTCTAACTAGAAGAACTTTTCTTACAGCTAGTAGCATGACATGAAAATGTCTTCCAGCAGGAAATGAGATCTAAATGTCAAATTTAAAACTCAGAAAATTTAATTAGAGCAAGGTGGACTAATATCAATCCTTTTCTTTGATTGTTTATAATAACTGGAGTTTCACTTAATGAAGTAATCTAGTTCATCTTCTCAAGTAGAAAGTTATTTTGTAAACATCTACTTGAAAACTTCGAGTGGAAAATCACAATCTTTTCTTCCTCAGCAACTGCCGTCTCACTTCACTTGCCTGAAAATACTTTCATTGTGATGTCAAAATATATAGGTTTTTTTCTATCTGCTCTGAAATATTATAGAAGGGTGGATACTATAATCAGATGTCATACTTTATGAAGCACACACTCCAGACAGCTATGAGACTTGAGGTTAAGCAAGTTCAGGTAACACTATATCCTTTCTAATGTTTTGGAATAAAGCAGTAGTGAGAATTATGGCTCCTGAGCATTCCTAAGAATTACACCTTTTTTATTCACCTACAGAACATTTCCACAAGCAATGTCTAGACTATTTCTTCTCCACAGTCTAATATTTATTTCCTAGATTTTAAAATTTATTATGTTTATTAGAGAAGATTAAGCCTTTAGGTTAGTTCACAAAGGAGTGTCACTTTTATGCACTGCTGTCATCCATATACAACCTCTTTCTTCTACTTTATTTGCCCAGAAGCAAACATGATTTTTTCATATTTCAAGAGGCAAGAGACTGAGAAAATAACAAACAAGCAATCCTTTAAATGAAGTTCATTATCCCAGGAAAATACTGCATTGAAGTTACTCTACCTTCCCCCAGGATATTCAGATTCAACTGCAATTTTAATTTCACTAGAGACCAGCAATCTGCAAAGCTGATGCTTGGCTGAAGCAGATGCTGAGAAGGATATAATGGAGTTTCATAAATGGAATTTGTCTCTACTCTTTCACAACATAGCATATTTAACCTAATTTTGCATATGAACAACTGGGAAAATAACATGACCTCAGTGGAAGATCAAACATGGAAAAGAACACAAAGTCACAAACAGAAGAGACAGGGAATAAAGTATTTGAGAAGGTAGCCTTTTGAGCTACGGTGCATAGTGATATAGCCTCCATCTAATAACAATACTGGTTGCCATGCATTGAAAGTGGGTGTGTTTTAAAAACTATTATTATTATAACCATGTCTTGTATCGTTATCATATCAAATCATCACAATGTTTCCAAATACAGCATCCTCCCATGGTAAGATTCACCTCTATTTCTCCCCTTTAGAGTTCAAATTAAACCACTCTCACTTCTACAGATTATCACTGCATGCTGTCACCACAATGAAACAGTGGAAGACAGAGATATACCAGTCTCTGTGCCCAAAATAAATCCCCTAAGAAGTGGTTGTAACAAACTATGCATAGGGATTCTACTAAATAATCTCAACTGTCTACTTTGTTGATAGCAATGTTTAGCCCTTCCCAGGACTTTATTGTCTCAGAAACACCATTCATTAGTGACACTTCTGGGTTATAAATTATTATCCCTATGTAAATTACATATAAAACATTAATAATTAATTCTGAACAGAGAAGTAGCAAATCAGCTGAGGAGCTGGAAAAATCTCTGAGGGAACTCTTGGCTCTCAGTTCTACCCTCAGCTTTAAGGAGCAAAATGCCCATTTGTACTCTTCATAAATTATCCACAAAATATCCTCTTCCCACACATTTATTTCTCCTCTGGAAAAAGGACCCAGAAAAACATCTAACTCATCTCCAGTGGGCAACAGAAAGGTATTTTTGCCAATAAATCATCAACAGGAACACAAAGGACAACAGTTCTCTCCAGCAAGGTTCTGCTAGGTAAAACTGCACTGGGCAGCGAAGTGTAACAGGAAGGAGAAAGTATAGTAAATCATCTTAGAAGTAACATTACTTTCAATGCCAAAAACTGGCTGACTTTCACATTTTTTTACATATTTTAATCTAGCACTGCATAAAGGCTTTGTGTAGTATAAACCAACCAATTTTAACTTCACATGTATAGCTCATGCATCTTTGCGTGCAAAGTGACTCTCAAACAAGCTGCAAAATAAAAATGAGTTAGAAAGGTTGCTAAAAATAGTAATTTTCAAGCATTTGCAAAATTTGTAAGGTCTAATAGGTGTCAGTTTTGCCTCTGGGAACAGACAATTCAAACAAACAAAAACCACAAGCCCCAAGGGAAAACAATTGCAATAACTCGTTCAGGTTACATCTCTTGGTGCCTTACCTTTCTTGGAAATGTCAATCAGCTCCTGGAGGATTCGATGTCAAGGCCAGCAGAAGGCTCTATAAGTGACACAGTAAGTACCACTTGCCTTGATATTTAAGCATTTTGCCTCATGCCCTCTCAATTGAACTGGGTGTGGGCAGCCCAAGGACACTCTACTTTGGCTCTCCCCATGTCACTGATCACCTGGTAAGTGGGTTGTATTTTACCTGCTGTTCATTTATCTTCCTTTGTATCTCCTCAGAGTCACAAGTTTCATAGACGATAGGTTTGGACAGCTCTGACTCAATGTGGGCAAGCCAAGATCTCAGACTACTCATGTTTTTATCCAGCTGCTGCACTGCAACAAGGGTTTCCTTCAACTTCTTTACCCTGTAAAGAAAAAGAAATGGCAATATTAAGTACACTCTGAAAAAAAAGTCACAGCATTTCAGGAAGTTTTCAGAGAAACTTAGACGGCGAGTTCTGTTGTAAAGTCTTCCTTTATTATGTAACAGAAGTATATTCTATGTTCATAGAGTCCTGCATTCACAGCTGCTGGTTAAGAAAAATTGAGTTCTTACTAATGCCACACAACATTTTCAAAGCTTCTGGGTTTTTTTTATTTGGTTGGGGTTTTTTTTTGTTGTTCTTATTGTTTGTTTTTTAAATTAACTCACACACATACACCCCCTAAAACAACCTAATTTAGTAACTTAGTTGTGTATTTGACTACTAGATGCCAACTGTTCTTCTTAGAGTACAAGAATCACTTCTGTTCTTGTTAGAGTACAAGGACTACCCGCATCCATATACTGGTGGGAGAGTGCACTGAGTGAGCAGGCCTTTTTCACATCCGTGAGAACACTGAAATAACTAACACAGAAGATTTGGGTTGGAAGGGATATTTAAAAGTCATCTAGTCCAGCCGCTCTGCAATGAGCAAGGATATCATCAACTAGATCAGGTCATTCAGAGCCCCATCCAGCCTGACCTTGAACATTCCTAGGGATGGGGCATCATCTGGGCAACCTCTCTGGGCAACCTGTTCCAGGGTGAAGACTTTGAATAAATAAATTAATAAGAATAAATAAGTTTCAGAGCAAGAAATCTAGATCAGAACCTGAGAGAATTCTGGAATCCCAAGGGCTGCTTTAAGTTGGTGTTATTCTACTATTTCAGGTTTAAACAGATGAAACTGGTATGGAACTGCATAGTGATTCTGAATTAGTATTTTTCTTGGAATTCTGACCCTGGAAGACCAATGACCAGGAAAAAATAAATAGATTTCTGGTTTTCTGGTTGTTTTTGTTGTTGTTGTTGTTGTTTTGGTGTGGGTTTTTTGTGGTTTTGTTTGTTTGTTTGTTTGTTTGCTGCTTTTTTGTTTGTTTTTTTTTTTTAAATCAAGAGAGCATTAAGTTTAGAGAGGGAATAAATTCAAGTAAACTTTCATCCTATCTCGATGATATTTCCTTCAATCTGTTTGTACTGTAAAACTGTCCTTCAGTTATTCTCTCCTTCCTATCCCCATGTTTCATAACATACATTATAGGTAGATTCTAATTTCTTTTTCTAAACTCTCCCTTTTTCCCTGTTTGTGTGTTACCAAAACCAATCTTGAGTAATGTACCCTCTTATGCTCCTATCGCTCTTCTACTTAAGTGTTTCAATACCAGAAAGGTTTAAAACATGAGTGGAGTTGGGAACAGATTGTCTAAATTGGGTTGAAACGCACAAGATTGACAGATTTGTTAAAGAAACAAAATAACACCTCACTATCCTATAATTCAAATTAAGCATTTCACTTTTTTTTCTCACAATACTAACCAGCAAATTTATCAAGTCTTTCCATACTGGAAGCAGTAGTTGCACCTGACCATTAAGAGAATCACAGAGATATTAAAGTCATCTTAAAAAAAAAAAACTTTCCCATTTTCTTTTCTTTATAGCCCTCTCTTTAGCTCACAGACACTTAAATCATGGTTCTTTATAGTTAAAAACCCTTAAGAACAGTTCAAACACAGCTTCCTTGCCTGAGTCTCATGACCAATAGCTGTAGGGTTTTGAACTGTTAAAAACCCCACATGGTAACTGGAAAAAATATGAACTACCTGAAAATCTGTCTGTGATGGGACTGAAGTCAATACAATTCTGCTGAAAGACTGCCTCAGTCCTCATTATGAGGCTGTCTCATAACACAGCTATGTTTTTCGGCTTGGGGAGATGGCAGGAGAACACCCACTGAGGGCACCATCTCCTTGTCACCCATGGTTCACATACAATGTTTTGTGGGTTTGAACCAACTGAAACTTGCTCATAGGGTGACCAAGAAGGCTGGTTATCACCCTTCTGGAAGTCACATACAGCATTTTAATCTCTGATGTTATTTAAAAGGAGTGAAATCCTGCCCATTCTCTGCCTGTATTTTCAAGGCTCTATGCTACTGACCTTTTGCAGGTCTGCTGGAGTGGGAAATGGAACAATGAGTCATGTCAGCCCTGTGGAGAAGCAATGTCACTCGATCATCTGCAAGACCAAGCTGTGGATCAGGATTTTTTTGTTTGCAGTTGTGTGGTACTCTAATCTCTGTGCTGGATTTCATCTACATTTTGCATGCAACAACTATAAAGGATCCCTCATTTAGAAAGTGCCCTCTGCCTCAGGTAAACTGCACAGGAGTACATCCCTTGCAGAGCATAAAAAATAGTCTGGGACAACTACCATTATTTCCAGTCACATGATCTAAGTTATTTTAGAGAGAGAAAGAAAAATAGCTAAAACATACTTAAAGAATGATCCAACCAAACCCAGACCCTACAGCTTCCTTCCTGTCTCCCCAGTACATCTACCCTTAACACTGTTCTTTTTTTTGTACTGAGTTTAACATAAGAGGTTCCTTGCCCGTGGTACAAACAGAAACAAATAAACAAGTGCTTATTTGAGTCTGCTGAGATTTTTTTTTGACTGAACTGCAGTACAGTGTTGTGCCTCCAGCTACACTGAAAACATATCCACAATCAAATAATTGATGTAATCCAACATGTCTGAGCTTTCCTTCTGAATTTCAGCAAGCAAAGTTGCCTATGCTCTAAAAGCTCTTCTTAAAAGACAAAGATCAAATTCTTAATCAGGTATGTGGGATCCCTGGCCAAGGGTAATTTTGAGATGTTTTGAGATTTCACTTGCAAGATTATGTTTAAAATGTTAATAATTCCAATAATCATTTCATGCTTTTGTTGCAGCACTAGGCAGCACAGTAACTGCACGTGGTACTGTGAAAGGCTTCAGATAACTTTTCTCCTTGCTAATAAAAATTCTGCACTGAAATCAAAGGGTTGGAACCATGACACAGTTGAGTTGAAGGTTGCTTTTCATAAACACACACACACCCTGCAGTCCTACTACATTTTAGAAATACTTAAACTTTCAGAAAGGAAAATACAGCAGAATTCAATTGTTTTTCATGGTTTACTAATGAAAAATCATCTAACAATTTGAATGGCCTTATGATACTTATGTTTTCATGTTCCAATTAGTGTGCCTCAATTTCCCCAAGAAAGCAATAACTTTAGATTGTCTATTAATAATATCTATTATTCTAAATTGGGCAAAGATAGTGGGAAAACAACTAGGAGCTAAAATTAAGTACAGATATATTTAATTCAACTAGTCCTAAAGAAGATAAGTCTTAGATTCCACTTGAATCTAAATGGGAACAACCCTGTAAGTCCAGAAAAATGCATCATATAGAAGTCATAACTACTGCATTAGTCATTTAGACAGCTGCTTACTAATATTAAACTTTAAAAGCAACATGAAAATCTCAGTCAAAGCATGCTGGCTAAGTCTGTACAGTAGACACCAGAAAGCAGAAAAGATGTTTTTAAAAAATGCATCTACTTGGAACAGTAGACAAAGTTCAAAGAAATAATCTGAAACAGTGAAAAATGTTGCACTATTAAATGAACTTTGAAAAGTTCAGTTGAAAAGTAATCTTTTTATGATTAAAAAGTATTTATTTTCCAAAGTACAGTACTACTGTGTAGTAAGACAGCAGTAAAGCCTGTTATATTAACTACTCCAGTCAGTTTGCTCTTTCAAAAACTGAATTTCTAGAATTCTGAACAATGGCTAAATTTCCAGAACAGATAATGAGAAAAGGGAAAAAGAGAAACTGAACCAAAATCCAGGATGATCTTGGCTGAGTTCAAGTATTACATGCAGTTACAAAACAGTCATTAATATGAACAGGACAGACATGCTTTGATAAGTTAAGTCTGAAACACTTTCTTTACAGCTTCTTTCCTTCTCTGCTTTTTGCTTGTAGCCATGCCCCTCTGATGACACAAACATCAAGCAGACAGATAGTCTGTTTATTCTCATGTGTGTACATGCTCTCGTATTTGAAAACAGCAGTAAAATCAGTCCACAGTTTCTCTCAGACAGCTAAGAGATTTTACTAGTTCTAAGTCTCCATCACTATGAAAAAATTATTCCAGGATCCAAAAGTACTAGCTGTAAAACAAAGTATGCTGTTATCACTGTCAACTGTTTTTCAACTGAGCAGAAACCAGTAATTTCTAGCTATAGTACGGATTTCTACATATCAATATTTCCGTTAGTTTCCCAGCAAGCCAAGACTTGAGAAAGAATAGTATCAATCAAAAGCAAACAAAAATAGCTGCCTGCCTTGTGATATCACAGTTACAGTCTGGGAGGTCTGAATCCACATTGCTGTCCTCCGCCATCCTCACAGCATGCAAGTCTTCCACCACAACCATGAAATTTTCCAGTATTAAAAAGAAGAACTTCCACTCTCAAAGCCTGCAACACTGTTCTTTTGGTGGGGGGAGGAAAGGGGACACACTTTGCTGGTGAGTACTGTACAGAAAATGTTTCACGCCAAGCAAATGTTACCAGCCGTTGCTTGATAACATGACACTGGATGGTGACAAGTGGTCATGTTTCTAAATAAAACTTGCATTCATCAACATGTGCCAGATTTGATCTCCAGGAATGTGGACTGGGAGTGGTAGGGGAAAGGATGAAAACACATACAAAATCTTCTTTGCAAAGCCTGAGCAGTTGCAGCAATAGCACTGTTTCCTGCCTGTAAACAATGCCAACTTTTTTCACAAGGCTGACATATCAGACAAATTCATCTGAAAGGATTGCAAGGTTCTAGAAGGGAAAAAATGGAAGTCTCTGATGCAGAGACAATTCTGCAGCTGTCATTTCTGTAGTTACAGATCTCCTCTGAACGGAGGGGCAATAAAGAATAAATGGTAAGGGAACAGAATGTGACAAAGAAAGATGCTTTTACAAGTGACTGGAGAAGTTTCACCACACAGCATAAAATTGACAGGTAAAGATTCAAACTGGGCATGTATTACCATAATATATTGCTTAAGCATTTTCACAAAGCACTTTCTATTAGTTCACAGCTGTAGGAAACAAACCACTAAGAAAAATGCTGCAGTCAAGGGATTACTGTAGCATTGCAGAAAAGTCTGCAGGCTCTAATAATTTATTAATACTGTCAGGTATCCGGAACGTGAAAATATGTATTTTATACTCAGTACCAGGACAACTAATCTGCCTTTACTAGCTGAATGAAGCCAAAATTATGTTATATGATACACTCCAAATTCCAAAATATCATAACAGAAACATATGCCAATTTATAAGAACATATTCTAAAGGGCCTTCGGAGCCTACTAAAAAATTATCTTGGGGGATGTCAACCCTTTTGTCTTTTGTAATTAGACATCAATACGAGCATTTTGTGCATACACTAATCAGCAGCTTGGGTTTTAATGATTTCCAGCCTAAGATACAGCTGAAGTACCAAAATTATTTAATATCAAACCTTTCCACAATTTTTTTCCAAATTTCAGCAAATTTGCAGTTTCTTTTTCCCTTCAGTGGGCACTGGAATGTAAAGTGTTATATGTTTAATTGCATACAATAATGTTGAGCATGCCAGTTGAGAAGACTAAGTTGAAATGATCTGGAAATAACAGTAAATAATATTTTACATTCATTGAATGAATAGAACTAGGTTTAGAACTAGGTTTAGAACTAGGTTTAGAACTAGGACTTGACACTTCATGATAACAGAATCAGAGAGTTTAAACGTATAATATTGCATTTTATGTCTCCTCACCTGAGAATGACACAAAATCCTAAAACCTCAGCTCTCCCGATAGTGGGGACTAATCTGTAATACTGAATAAACAAGACAGAAAATTTTAAGATGTGTTCTGTAGTTTCTGAATACAACCCCTTTTTGCTAGAAACTTCCTGGAGGTATTATTTGAACATTTCTCTGAGTAAGCATTTCAAAAGAATAACAAAAAAAAAAAGATATACTTTAAGTTCAACAATTGCTGATGTATTACATGCTCTGAAACCAAGCAGGCTCCTTGATGGCAATGCAATGCTCCCTGACTTAATCGCTCTGTAAGAAATATATGGTGTTCATTACTTTAAAACAAACTACTATTAAAGAAGCTGGAGCTGGAATGCTTCTGCTTACATAAAATTTACTGCTCCCATGCTAACAGATTTCAGAGCAAGAATGCACTGAAATCATATGAAAACAGAAGAGACAAAAAACCCGATGAAAGTAAACATGCCTTTTTGCTGCTAACAGAACTAAACTACTGCTAATTACAGCCCTTACATCAAAGAAATGGGAATTAATAAAGTATATGAGCTATTTATGCAATTCATGAAGTAGAAAATTGTGGGAAAATTATTGTTGGTAATGGAAGGGAGGCTGCAGCACAGCTAAAGAGAAAGTGCTGAAACAAATAATTTTCTTAACATATCCAAACAATGATCCTATATTTTTTTCAAGTTCTGAAAATTGCTGTTACACTTTTGACCTTGAATAAAAAGAGTCTTTAAGCCCAATGTGCAGTTAGTCTTCTCCATCCATGAAAGAATGATCTGGCAGAAAACTTAAGACTTAATTTTGGATCTGCTCTTCTTGAAATACAAAACTATAAAGGCAATGTTTTGATTCTGCTGTCAAGGAATTTTTAGAAAAACTACATTTGCATCCAGTTTTAAGCACCATGTATAGTAAGATGGTACTGGAGCAAGGCTCATTAAATCTGATTGCAACTGATCCTATATTGTAGGAACATAGAATTGTTAAGTTTGGAACAGAGTTTTAAGATCAAGTTCAACTACCACCATCACCATGTTATTATAATGAAGCTTTTAAATGACTCTTCTTGAAGAAATGTTGTCCTGTAGTATAAAGTAAAACAGGAAAGTGAATTTCACAGAAATGTGTTGATGGTTAAGATTAAATTTATTTCAGAATTTATGTTGAAAAGGCAGACAATAAATTATTTTAAATGCATAACATCCGGCATATTAATCTGTCCCACTTAAAACTTAGAAGCAAAACAACAGTCTTACCTGGCTGCAATAAGATCTAGAAGATGCTGCCACCTGTCATTGATCTTGCCAAGTTTGTACTCAATCTCTGATGCCTTACTCTCATGGCTGGCTTTAGCAAGTCTCTCTCCCATTTGCTGAAGCTGGATTTTGTTTTTCTGGGCTACAGCAATTTCCTCTTGATAATCCTAGAGAGTCAAGAGCAAACAGAAGACAGGGTATTTGTTCTAAATATACTTTGCTCTGCACTGCAAAAGGAATGGCAGAAGTACAAGTGAATGTTGCTTCTTTAGTTAATTGGTACAGCATAGTGACAACCTCATATACATTTGATGGATAAACAAAAACTACTACCAGAAGAAGGAAAAAACCTACCAACACAACCCAAAACACAATGCCTTCTATAAATATGCTGTACTTTAATTTGTTACAGGCAATTCTGATTGGACACTTAGTAAAGCATTCAGATGGCTGACTTTGCATTCACTTAATTTTCTGGTATTCTGGGAGGTCCTATCTCAAGAAGGACCAGAAAATGCTGCATAGTGAGAGAACACAAACACCAGAACACATCAAGGTAAGGTGAAACCTTAATTTCAGCTAATTCACAAACAAGTAAACAGTTAGAGTATATAAATGTACACTATACCTTTTTAAGTTTTTCAATCATTTCTTCTATGAGGATGTCACCATTTTGAGACACCTTACTTTCCATTTGCGTCAGCCATTCACAGAGCTCCTTGTTCTTCTCACTGAAGACAGCCCACTCATTCAGTCTCTCACTAACTTGTTGTCTACGCAAGGAGACCTTTAACCATTTGCAAAGAGTAAACAAAACTAAAATAACAAAACGCATTTAACACATGCTTAAAACACTTGGTGCCTCAATGTGAATTCCTCTAGTCTTGAAAAAGTGTTGCAGCCACTTGCTCTTGAAATAAATTGGAACTGTACAGCAAAAATTTGTGACTGCCTGTAAATTCAGGGGTAAGCGCTGATCTCAGATTTCCTGTTAGCTACATCCTATGCACAGAGACGAGCACCCAAGCGTTAAGCTCAGTAGTCTGTCAATATCTTGTTTCATAATTTTTCTGACCCAAAGTGTTCATTAGAAGATAAAAATTGTATTTTCTTACAATTCTTGTTCACTTTTAAAATTTTATAAAATGTATTAGTTTATTTTTAGTCTAAGAGATTAAATTAAAAAGAAAAATGCTTCACCAAAGCATAAAAAAAAAAAGATACAAACGTAGTAAATGCCAAAATCCAAAATTCTGTGCTCTTTGTGCACGAGTACATGAATACAAAGCTAAATCCAAGATATACTGTATTTTGCAAAAGTAATTTTTTTTACTTGTGTCTCAATATGCTAATTTAATAGACGACTACTTCCTGTGTATAGGCATGACATCTTGAGAGATTCCAAAGCACTGAGGTGTGCCGTGACAACAAAGATTGGGCATGACATATCAAACAAGCAAATGCTGCAGTTAACACAGAAGGAAGGAAAACATTGCTGCATTTAAGAAATAGCTGTAACTGTGGTACCATCTCAGAATGCAGGGGCAGACCAAGATGGACACTGAAACCAAAACAGCGGCACACGCTAAGCAGCAAAGTCATCTCTCCAGTTTCAAACAGTGGTAAAACTACTTACTTCCTCCTCACTGTGATCTGGGTTATTTCTGATTTTGTATCATATTTTCAGCTGAAAAGATGAAGCTCTTTCACAAATTAAACTGACGTGCTTTTTAACTGCTGCGTTAGCTTGAACAGGGTCATGCATGTGATCTTGCATTTCCCTTTTGTGGTTCTAAAGTTGATGACAGATTTCCGGAAATAAGCAGCAGATGAATGAAGGGTTGCACTAGGTTACATCCTGAAACACTCAGCATGCTCAAAATGAAGATAAAACTTCTTTACTTGGTTCCTTCTTTTACCATAAACATACAAGCAATGACTGAATCATTATGTAGATGTACCTACATTTGCTCATTCAAATGAAACCAACTCATAACAAGTTCTGTGCTGGTAACTGTGAAGCATTTTTCCTACTTTGGGGATGTTTTTGAAGCCTTCACAGGTAATTTACATGAGGTAACTATTTCAAGTTAGCCCCAGCATATCTGGACTGCAGTCTTTACTGAACCACACAAATGACATCAGGATAATCTGAAAAGCTGGGTAAGGAAGACTCCACTACATGAAGTGCAAATCAGAGGTCAGAAGCACACTAACAGTGTGATGCACCTGAAAAAATTAAACAATACTCCTCAGCTCATTTTGCAGGCAAGCAAGTCACTCTCAGACTAAAAGAAATGCAGGCACTGAGGTCTGAAGAAGAAGCTATCTGCAGAACTGAGGGTACAGTAGGGCAATGTTGAGTGGGGAGGGGACATTCTTTCTTCCACCAAAGAAAAGCACAGCGGTATTATTTCTGTTTTTTCCCAGCCAGCCATGCCAAGTCCCACAGCTCATGGTGTGACACTTTTGCTGATTTTTCAAGGCAGTTTAAATATGACCTCACAGCCATTACAAAGTTCAAGAGCTCTAGAAGCACTAGCAGTAACTAAAGGAATGTTTCAATGGATGTTTCCCCTGACTCAGAAAGAATTCACTTTTGAATATAGGTGTGTCTACATGAATCTTTTTCTAAAAGCTGCCGTTTGGATTCAATTTTTCTCCCAACACTTTTGTAGCCGGCTACTGCTCCCATCAGTGCTCAGTGCTGTACTTGCCTGGTGGCACAGCTCCTCCCACTGCCTGTGCAGAAGCTCTATTCGTTCACTCAGGATGGAGATATCGTCTGCACTGATGTATACAGACAGGGTCTCCTTCAGCAGGGACAGGTGTGCAAGGTCATCTCTCCAGCCTTCAACAGCATTCTCTAACTCCTTAAAAGAAGAACACAAGGAAAAAGGACCAGTTTTCTAACAAATAAAAATCTGTGTATGTTGATGAAGCAGACAAGCAGTGTTACCCACTGATTTAAGTCACATCTGATCAGACCCACTGTGTCAAGCAGACTGTTTCAGCCCCATCCCAAAGAAAAAGAAAAGCATCAATCCCAAATGTATCAATATTTTCAGAGTTATGATGGTATTAACTCCACAGTAGAAAATGAAACATCAGCCTTATAACTAGAAGTTGCAAACTAAGATACTACTCAACTCTCTGGGAAGTTCAAGTACTGGTCTGAACTTCTCTGTATTGAAAATATTTTCAAGTTTGTAATCCACTTCCAAAATGCAAATATATAGCCTAAAAGTGTTGTCTAAAACCCCCCATAGTCACTTCACCTCAAACAAAAAGCACTAAACCAGAAGTTTAGATACCATGAGTTTAAATTTGAGTTTAGAATGTCTGTAATAATAGCACACCAATATAAAGTCCTTCTAGAGTATTTCTCAGACCCTGTTCTGGTATCACTTTGATCAGATCTATAATTACTCAGAAAGATTTGCATTATGGTGAGATCATTCTGGTATTATGGTGTCCATATGTTACATGGATAGCTTCTTGTCATGGGGATGGCTGACTGGTTTGCATCGTCAGTAATATGAACCCAGTTAACAACAGAAGAGGTTACTGCACAAAGGCAGGCAAATACAAGAAAACAATCAACAGAAAAGGAGTGCTTTACCTTGCAACGTATCTGCTCTGCATGCAATTCATCATGGTGATCTGGCAATGGCTGAGAAAGCTTTTTTTTGAATGATCTTAGCTTCTCCAGGGAGTCTCCTATGCCCTTTTCACATTTTTCCCAGTCCTGAAAACAGAACGTTTATTAGACTTCAGTTCTGATCTGTGTTATAATTAATGTCAGTTGATTTGCCTAAAAATAACATGCTCTGAAAACTCCCTCTAGATAATACTAAAAGTCTCAGAGCTTGAGTCAAGTGTAGAAATGTGTAGAATTTTTTGTGTCTAGGTCTCTGTTAGTAGAAATACACAAGGTCTTCTGTTATTAGAATTCTGTCTAGATCCAACTCCATCCTTTCAGCAAAGTGTCTCCCTGACAAAACGAGTTTTCCACTTTCTTTTTTGAATGCTTATATTAAACACACCACTATTCTTTGACAAGAGCTTCATTCAGGTGCATTAATCTCTGTGGGATAAAAAGTAAAATGGTTAGGGAAACTAGTATCTTCTTTAAATCAGGATTCTAGCAGCTACACCCTTCTTTAGTGTTTGTATACTTTCCAAAATTTTTAATGTGTTCAATGCAAGCAAACCATATCAAGTAACAGTATGGTTTTACCTGCCTCACCTGCTTGTCAGGGCCTTCTATTAGGACCAAAAGATCTCTAATAAGTCAGTCAGCCCCCAAAGAATGCCAGTTGTGTGATACCAGAAAACACAGAACCTGTATTGAAACTTGCATTGTATTGAAACTAAGTCTTCCATTTCAAGATATTCTCCTTCTACCACTGCCTTTGTATTTCTCTCCTTCCTTTTTCCCCATCCTATGTCAGTATTTAATGATTATCTTGATGAAGAATTAGCCATATCAAACAATAGGACCTTGTGTGACAATAGCCTGTGATGTTCTTAACAGTCTTCCCCTGCTCTGGCATGGGTCCCTCCCATGGAGAGAATCCTCCATGAATTTTCCCTTGAGCTCTTCCTATGGGCTGCAGTTCTTCACAAACTACCCCGGATAGAGTCCCTTCCATGGATTTCTTCCAGACTCTTGGGAACAGACTCCAACAAGGGTTTGGAATCTGAGGTCCTGCCAGCAATATGGCTCTAATGAGGGCTTTCCATGGGGTCACAGATTCCTTTGGGCATCCACCTGCTCTGGTGTGGGTTTTCCATGAGCTGCAGGTGGCTCTCAGCTTCCCTATGGACCTCCGTGGGCTGCAGGTGGATTTCTGTTCCACTCTAGAGCTCCATGTCTCTGCCATGAGCTGCAGGGTAATCTCTGCTCTGGCTCCTGGAGTGCCTCCTCCTCCTTCTTACTCACCTTGGTGTCTGCAAAGTTGCTGCTGTCACACTGTCTCACTCCTCTCTCTGAATGTATTTGCTTCTGCACAGTAATATCTTTTCTTTTCATTTTCTTAACTGTGTTATCCCAGAGGCACTACCACCATCACTGTTGGGCTCAGCCTTGGCCAGAATGGGTCCATCATGGACCCAGCTGACACTGGCTCCATCAGACACAGAGAAAGCTTTTGGCAGCTTCTCACAGAAGTCATCCCTGCAGCTTCCACCTAGAAAGACTTTGCCACTCAAATCCAATTACAAATGCGTGTAAAAGTCAAAATTTGTGCAAAATAAAATAAATTTTTGCTCTATTTTGAAAATAGGAGTGGTATGGATATACTTCATTGGCTGTATTCTGGAAATATCAGTTACAATATATCAACTGACATGGAAGCCTGCTATGAAGGATTACCACTCCCAGTTTCAGAGGTGGTGAAGGGAAATAGTTCATGTACTATAAATGCAGTTCCTGTATTTGTGTTGGAGAATGCTTTCTTCCACCAGGGTTCACAGAGAGAAACCACAAACTTGCTGAAGAAGTACAGAAGAAATTGTACACTTACTTTTAGCAGCAAAGTAAGCTGTTTCTTTTGTTGCTCCAGCTGAGTGCTAACTATCTTCCAGCGCTCCTGGATTTCAGTAAGCTCTGCCTGCAGGACTGCCTCCGCTCCACTGTCAGCAGAGAGCAGCAGCTGCTTCCCAGCCTCCACAGTGAGGATGTAGCTCCCTTGCTGCCTTAAGAGAACTTTCTCTTTAAGCTGAAAATATTAATAGTTTTCTGTCAGCTTTTTCCTTTTAATTACAATTAGCACTTAATTACAATTCAGTAATTCACTCTCAAGCCCATATTTTAATTGGTTGCATATCCTGTCTTACGCATGAGCTACGGCCCAAACACTTTACCCTAACATTTTCACAATCGTTTACTGCAGCAGACCTTTAGAAAATTTCCAAGAAGATGAAGGCATGAAAGGCTTCTTTCTCCCCATTAATGTCAGTCTCTCAATTGCTCTTAAAGAGAGAGTTCCTCTAAAGCCTGTTATGCTTATGAGTTATTATTAGTAGTATTTTATTATTATTATTATTATCATCATATCAATCTTCCAGCTAAAAAGCTTGAAGACTCCAAGCTGCTTAGTAGATACTGTTAACCTTTCATGAAGATGGACACTTAAGGAATCCTTGTTATCTAGTATACATTCCTCAAGCAGATCACCACTATCTTTTCAAGACTGTTTCAGTGTGACACTGGGTGAAAGCAAAAACAGAAGCAAACACGGCTTGAGAGGGCCCAGTAAGCTCTCTCTTTCATGTTCTTTATGAGCTCCACCTTTGCTTCCATCACACTTCTATGCCAGTTCCAAAAAAGATCTGGTAGAGCAGACAGGCTGAATCTAAGACATTTAAAAGAGCATTTTAAATGGCGGAGACTGTAAAAAAGGCAGGGATTTTTTCCTTTGTCTTCAAACACACTGGACATACCTGCACTTCATCCAGCAGCACTCTGGCTTGCTGCAATGGGATAGGAGCACTGCCCGGCTCAGTTACTGGCTGGCAGGACATCTCCAGCAGCCACCTGCGCAGCTTCTCTGCCATCTCCCTGTAGCGTTGCCACTGGTGAATGCGGCTGTCAATGATCCCCCGCATCTGCTGCGCCCGGCGAATCACTCCTTGCCACTGGTTACTCAGAAGAGTCAGATTCAGATTAAATTCATCCCTATTACAAACAGATAAATGACAAAAATAACATAGCAACCTTCATACTTTGATATATTTGCTTAATGAAATAAACTGAAGTGAAAAGGAAGGTGTCTGTCAGGCAATTACAAAACGTGAAGAGAAAAGCACTCAAGTCTCATGAAGGCTGACTGAAGATAAGAACTTCACACTTTACGTACTGTGAGAGTTTAAGGGATCTAATTATTGAGACCTTAAAAATCCCAAATCCTTAATGCACAAAACTCTTTTATCTTCTTCCCAGAAATACACAAAGAAAACCCATAGGTTTTGCCAGTTTGGATTAGTCAAATTCATAGTAAATCATGAAGATTTCACAATTCACCCCACATTTACTACTGAGTTCAAAGCAGGCGTTAAGATACAGCATTAATAAAATTCTCACATTCCAATAAAACAGTTCATCTTTGTACTATGATAACCTTAGCAAAGTCAATACATATGCACAAGTGTGAAGCCACTGGTGTTCTGCTGATTTTCATTCATTTGATCACAAGCGTTTAGAATAAAATTCCAGGCAACAATGAATTCCTATTCCATCACATTAAGGCTGCAGGTGCTCTTAAATGGCAGTAGGGAGTCATCCTGGTAGAGACAAATCCCCAGGTGGCATAGATCAAATGTAGTGATGCTAAATGTGTCACTGCTGGCTCCTTTGGTGAAAGTGATATTTTGAGAATACATCGGAATAGATATATTTGTAACACGCTTGATATTTCAAGACAAATCTTTGTCAGAGAAGCAGCCTCAGAAGGTTGTTGTATTCCCAAATGCATTCACATGCCCCATAGCATCTAAAGGACAATGTCTTAAGGTCTGGCTAATTAACAGCTTAACCACAGCAACATTAACTGGCACTTCAGAAGAGCATGATCTGAAGGCTGCCATCTTCTACCTTCTCCGCTTGGATGTCTCCCACTAGTCTAAGAAAAGCTTCACATAACCAGCAGCAGCAACAATACAGCAATGTCTACCTGTCATCCACCTGTCCTTGTTCTAGGAGGTGCTGCCCATCGGAGATAATTGAATGCAAAATCTGCTGGCGGCTGAACATCTCTGCCTGGAATAGCTGTTTACAGGAGACAAGGATGTTAAAACAAGATCTTACATTTTAATTGTGTCTGTATGCACTGATAAAAATGAATTTTCATGTATTTAATCTTATTTCAGATTAATTCAATGGGAGTTTTGTCGTGACCATTTGCAACATTTGCAAACTCTCATTTTAGAGGTAATTGCTGCTTCTAGTAATTATTATTAATTCCTCAAGACCAATATTATACAGCTAAATTATATCAACAGGAGCTAGGTTTTATGTTTCTGAGTACAGTTGTGTGATTGACATTACAATTTACAACAAAATCCAGATTGGGTATTTTTTCTTGGACAGAAAGGGTAATTTTTATTTTTTGACATGTTTAAAAATTTCATAATCTTTTGCTTTGTTACACAGACCATGGATGATAGTGCTATATAAACTTTTAATACACTTTTACATTGCCAATAGTGCTTTAAAAGAAATAGACAGCTTGTATAGGAACTAGACAACAATTTTCCACTTCTTCCAAGTTTTCATATTTATTTTACAATTTTCCCCACAAATAATAATAGCACAATAAACTTCCACAATACTTTTAAAACCCTCTTATTACTTAACGCTACTTAAGACAAAAAATTGCCTAGTTACTACTTAAGCAAACATAACTCCAGTGTATATTATACTTAAATTTATTCTTAAAAACATCTTTTTTTTGGTAATGGACCATGTCTCTACATAAGGTTCTTCAGGAATAACTTTATGCTAATGGAGGTACACTCATATGTTCAGAAAATTTACAGAGGGATTCAAAGAAAAAGCCAAAATTCAAAGTATGAAGCCTGAGATTTTCTTTTTCCTTTTGTTGGTGATGGCATTTGCAGTTGATAGAAGTTCACCCTTGCCTGAACTATTCTCCACTCCTGTTATATGGCATCTCACCAGTTCAAAATGTGATTGTAACAATCCCTGCATCTGCACCTGCCAGCAGAACACCCACAGGCATCTGCACATTTAAATCTCTCAAATGCACTGCATGTAGTAATGATGTAGTAATTTTTCAAAATGAGATTTTTTTCCTCTCTGAATCACTGAGTTAACTCTGAAGTGCTACTCAGGTCATATATTTTCTCACAGAAAGAAATAGTGTTGTCTGATTTCTTTACAGTAATATTTGATACTGTTCTTTGAATACCTTGGCACTTATCACTGACTGAGCGAGGGAAACTGAATGCTATTATTATGTCATGAATGAAGCCACAATAGTGTGGCATCGAGAATTTCAGAAAGCTGAGTAAAAGGCAAAATTTTACTTTCTGCCACATCTATTTTTTCTTGTTGGGGGACATGTAGCACAGGAGGTAACAGCACTTACCAGCATGGTTGACAGATCAAGACTAAACAGAACACAACTGGCCGTAACTGGTTAAACAAGTTCCCCGCCCCATAACCCCAACCTTTCCCGTCCTCCCCACCTCCACACCCCCAAAGATATGAAAACAAAATAAAACTAAAAACCAGCAAAACTAATTCCTTCAAAAGGGAAAATTTTAATACTTTTTTAGGAGAACAAGTGAAATAAAAGCTTATTAAGCATGAGGAGCTCTGCTTAGAGTGAATGTATTCAAGCCCTACACAAAAGTAGGTATATTTTGGTCACCATGCACTTCCTTTCCATATTTACACTCTTTATACATAAGAGGGATACTTTGTTACCTGGGACCACTTGTCACCCAAATTTATTCTCATATGTATGAGCCACAGAAACAGGAGTTCAAAGGGGGAAAGTGTTGAAACACACAACACCAGCACACAGGGAAGAATTTGGTAATTAAGTTGTCGAGGAGCTTCCTTCCCCTGCCAGCACTTTCTCAAGTGCTTGTCTCAGTGCATTCCCATTGCATGGGAGTCCCAAGCACTGTCCCATGTACTGGAGAACCCTGCAAGAGTGATTACAAGATTGTCCTGGCAGAATGATGCAGTGTTAGCATGTGATGTCTGGAAAAGCTATCACCTCCACCTTGTAAACTCCACCAGGAAGATATTTCTAATAAGACCACTGAGATGGCCGGGGTCTTCTTCAGGTAAAGACCAGCAAAAGTTATGAGTCACTGGCAATAACAGAGCTGGAAGCATTTCAATATCTATTCTAGGAATTTCAGTGGAAACAGAATATTTTCTCATTATTTTCAAAAATACAAAGCAAAACAATGTGAAAATGCTTTTTGAGAAGTTGAGATTTGACCCTTTGAGCTACAAAGAGTGGAAAGAAAATTCTTAGTGACTATCAGGAAGCACTGAAAAGGACATTTTGTAATGAATACTTTTTGATAATAAAAAATGTGAAAAACAAGGTTAAAAAAATAAAAGCACGTTACTTTTTTAAGGATGAACTGCAATATTTAGAAAAACAGATATTAATAATATTAATTCTGAGATTTACAGTCTCAAAAAAAGGGCTTAAATAGAATGCCCAAGTAATGTTCATCTGCGCAGATCAAAGTTCCAGGAAAGAATTATGATGAGATCTCAAGACAAACGAAGGCAAGAAGATTGCCCTAACTCCCTTCAAATAATTATAGCTATGACTAGAGAAAACAACAGTAGGAAATTATTCACTTAGTAATGATTTCTGGACATTCAAATCTCAAAGACCTGAGATGATTAAACTTATAGAGACTGTTCAGTTAATGCTGGCAGCAATGAAAGGAAATTAAATGGATGAAAGCAGTTAGATGCTAAGGCAAATATATGCTAAAAATGGTTGTGAATTACTTTTTGCTATCAGACACTCATTCAAACACTATGCTGTAAAAGGCAGGAGAGGGGAAAGGACATAACTCTTCCTGTAATCTGGCCTGAGTCTAGGGGAAGGTCAGCTGAAAAAGTTGTGGGAACTGAAACTACTGGGGCCACATGGGAGCTCTGGTATGAAAATTGACTTCTTTTACTTGATCTTTACAGATCTTGGCAGTAACAACATGGGTGGAAAAAAATGGGCACCGCTTAACTTCACAGAAGAATCATAAACTGAATCTAGTACTAGTAAAAACTCTGAATCAGTTTTTCCCTGCAGCAAAAGCTGTGCTAGCTCATGGTTTGTTACAAACAAATGACTCTAGCATGCAGCAATGATCAAATCAGCTTGGTCTCCAAGGAAATGTCAAATGGAGGATCCATGGTGAATTATAACTCAGTACTTGACAGAAAACTCCTCCTTTAACATGCTTTTCAAAAGCTATATGCATTGATAAGTTAGTAAAAAATAAACAAAACCAAAATAGAGATTTCCTCCAGTTATGAGTGAAGGCAAAGAGCCAAACAACATGAGAATTGTTAGGTTTTTAAAGGAGCTTTGTTTTCCTTGGTACAAATGAATCTGAAGTAGACTAAACGTAGGGGGCACACACTCATAGGCATAGTGATGCATTTTGAGACACAGACCCTCAGGTCCTCCCCCACACGGGTTATTATTGACATATTTGCATGGTTCTGTTTTTAAGTTTTCCTCATATGGTGTACACAAATAGAATTCACGGCATGGTATTGTATAATTCAAAAGAAGAATGTGCATTCCTTCTATGTATAAATAGGCATTCCTTCTATGTATAAATAGGATGCATTTTAGCAATGTATAAAATATACACAATTACTTGCCTCGTGTTCTCTCTGTTGCTCTAAAAGCCTTTGGTAGTTTCCTGAAACCTCTACTGCCAACTTCTGCTCAGTCTGAACTAATAAATCCATCCAAGTCCCACATTTCTCCAAAAAGGTCTGCTGCTGCAGCAAGAAAGACTGCAACTTACTGAAAGAAAGAAAGAGAGAGAGATGGATTCAGGTAATTCCAAATCAGATGGTAACACTTTCCCACTTAGCTGCCTCATTGAATTTATTTAGTCAATACTTAGAAAAGTAGTAGTCCTTCTCATTTCGAATCCTGTAAATTTGTGGCAAAACAAGCATCTCAGCTCAATGGCTTTGCTCTTTACTTATAAGTACACTAAAGGAAAGGAACTTTGGTCAATAAAATACCTGAAATATTTCTATATTCCGCAAAAGGTACACTTTCTAACTTGTAGAAAACGGTAGAACCATATTTATCCCCACCTGAATCTCTCTGTAGTCTGAGATGAGATCAGAGACCAATGTCTGTTCAGGTTCTGCATCCTTTTGATTTCCTTGTCATTGAGAGGAAGCCTGTAACCCAGCTCATTAAGACGGTCCAAATCAGGGGCCATGCTGCTGAACTTCAGCATTTGATTCTGCAACAAAAAATAAAAGTTATAACTGGGAAGTTCAGGAATTACATTATTATTAACTTGAAAATGATGAACTAGCACTTAGTTAAATTTAGAATGGCCTTGGTTGCCACCAAGTGGTAAGCAATCTCTATGCCAGGGAAAAAATTGCACTTTCAGTTTTCATTTTCTGGTCCTGGAACAGGAGAAGACCTGCATTCATGTTTAAAAGTGTGCAGAGAAGCATACTTCAATTGCACTGATGTGTTTTGCTAAATTAATGATTTACAGCATGGAGCTGAAGAAGGCTGGTGTTCAAAGCCGTATAGTTACACTGTCAAAATAAGTGAGCCTTTTTCCTTGTTTCTTAGCCTAAATTGTAGGCTGCTAAATTCCCACTGATATTATTCAATTTTCTATTTTTAAGGGTTTTTTTTTAGTACAGAAATATTCAATTCACTCCATAAGCGAAATGCTCTGCATGTCCAAAGGAACTCTATCTATAGATAATCTTGATAGAAAAATAAAGGAAGATTACAATGATAAAAACAGCCTAGATGGCAAAGTTCAGCAACTTCTTGTCATGGCCCCTGAAAAAAGGAGAGGGGAAAAAAGAAGATCCACGAAAATAAAAGGGGGCAAGACCTCAGATGGAGATCACACAGTACACACTATGAATGTTGCTTCAGTGTATCAAGTTACCCAAATGTGTAAATTACTTCACACCTAAACGAGATACCACTGAGACAGGAATTGAATACATTAAAAAAAGTTGGGAGAAAACAAGATGAAGGAAATCTCCAAAAACTGCTACAGTTTCCATGCCTATTTTGATCTGTTATTGATTTTACTCTGAACAGTTTGACTGCCCTTTTCATCTTTCCTCAGGGACAATGTGACAATCATTCCTTGACTGCCATCAAAGTTCTCAGTCTTACACTTTCCATGAGTGATAGTCCTTTACCACATATAAGATGCACATATGACACCTGTGCATACCCTGCACTACAAATAGCCAGGCTAACAGAAGGAAAACCCCAGCACTTCCTTCGTTTATTTGTCACCTTGAGTTGTTCCATTCTACTCTGTATTGCCAAGACATCAGATGAGTGACTGGGATCCTGTTCTTTCAATGTTTCTTCTGCTTCTGTTATCCAGGTCTCAAGGACTTCCAGGTTCTTGGCAAAGGTTTGATAGTCCAGGACTCCAGCCTGGAATACAAAAGGATCCAGTTTAATAATTTTGGCTTCACAGCCTCCTTATTGACATTACACTCCTGTTTATTCTCGTTATACATTTGCAAACAGTTGAATTGGCTAGGAGCAATTGTAACTGCTGCTTTGTTTGTAGACTGTGGAATTAGATTTTTTTTAGGTTAGATGAGGATTTTTGATCATAGCAAAGGCAACATTTCAGCAAAGTGCATAATTGTCTCCTTACCTTGAAACAGATAATCTTTTCTAACTTTCTTTTCTTTTATGAAAGAAACTCCTCTGTTTAATTTATTTCCAGCAGAGAGAACTAGTAACTCTTATTGCAATTTTTAATTAAAAACTTTTCTTGTGTTTTGTCTACTCACAGTACAGTGATACTATAAGCACATCCCACACACCGCTGGATTTCTTGAGTAAATCCTTTTTTCTCAAACACAAGCTGATACTTTTGTGGCTTTTTCAATCCAAATAGTTTCCTATGGAATACATTCTTCCACTTTGGTCTTTAGACCCTGGTGATACAAGCAATTTGGCGCCATCTGCTAAACCACAGGCTTTGACACAAATGGTAGGTGTCAGTCTGGTCACTGACATTAACAGGAACCACAAAAAATCAATCCTACATGATATTCAGAATCTCTCATTTCTTTTACTGTTGAAGAAATAGGTGGGAAGAGTGATTGTCTGCAGGGGAGCAGTAGCTGTGGATCCAGCTGTTAGCACTATGGTAGTGTGCTGAAAGCATGGCCACCTTGGCATTCCAGACAGATCCTTTCCCGCATGAATTTTGCTATCCTTTTCCCAGAATTTGGACCTTCTTACAAGGTCTCTTTGCTGGACTTGAGCACATTTTCTATTCTCAGCTTTGGCTTCCAGGGAAGTCTAGGAAAAGCTGTCTAACAGGTAACACCTCTCCCAGGCAGATTCAGCTAGTTTATGTGTTTCCACAGGGACCACAGGATGACCACACTGAGGACTGTAAGCACCGTCTGCATACCTGGAGTGCAGCCTGTTGCTTGCGGAGAGCCTGCTCTAGGCTTGACAGATTCTGGTTCAGAGAGAGATGATCAGATTGTATGGCTGCTGCTGCTGAAGCCTCCACCTGGCTTTTCAGCTCCTCCCCCAGTTCTTGAAGAACAACCAGAGACTCCTGTGCTGTTTTCAAATCTGTGAGTACATCCTGTGGCAACACATTGAATAAGGACATGAATAGTTAACCTGACACTCTGGTGGTGCCATCATCCCCTGATTTAAAGGAAAAATGAAATTATTGAACTCAGGCACTGTAAGGAAAACTTTTATTTACTATTGCATTTCAATATCAAACTTTCTAGTTACATTCTGTATGACTAGAAGAATAAAAAAGATATGTCAGAGAACCTGTACTGAAAGGAACAGAAAAAAGACAGTGCTCAACTACCTTTGAGGAAGCCTGAGTTGTTGATGAGAGAAACCTTTTGAATTTACTGACATGATGGTCCTGAGCAGTGGCAGCCCTCACTGTCAATTGATTCAGGTGTAGGCCTCCCTTTTCTTCCTGCTGTGATTTACCAGGAGGGCTGAAAAAACAACTTTTGTAAATGGCCTAAAATGATTGCTAAAGAATGGGACATCAGGAAATATATGATTTGAACCAAACAATTTGAATTGCCAGTCCATGGTGCCTGACCATGGCAGCAAATGCTCCAAAAGATCATGAGCATGTTTGTTTTTTAAACACTGATGTTTGGGCTTTTTTTCCTCACTCTAATCTTGTTGCTTACATTTTATCTTTTAGGTCAATAATACTTAACTTAAGCTCAAAAGAAATGTAAGCACAGAGAGGAGATAAACTATTCTGCTGCCTTGAGATACAATCTTGAAATAGGAAGAATCTCAAGGTTTTATAGTGAATGGTGTCCTCCCATAAGGAAGGATAAAGACATCTCCATCATTCTGAAAATGAGAACAGTCTTGATTGATGGGAATATAGCCAAAGGATTTTGAGTTTCTTTCTATTGTAAGGAACTCAAAAGACTTGGCAGAGATAGTTTCCCAAGAATAAATACCTTCATTAAGCAGGAAATTTAGACTGAATCAAATGATGTAATTTATCTACCTTCTCCAGACAGAAGACTTTAGATACAAGCTTCTGAAACAACATCTCAACAACTAAGGGAGGGATCAACATTTAGAGACGCTTATGAGATTTGGGTAGCAGACATAAAGGTGTCTCTCCTATGCCTAAGCTGCACAGTAAAATGAAATATATTAGTATACAAGATTCCAAAACACCAACTACAGAGTTTAGCAATGGAGAGCCTCTTGGGATTTTTTTTTTTAGTTCACAGAGCTGAGAAAAGCTGCAAAGCTTAACTGAACATACATTGCAGTCCCGAATCCAAGTAGTAACTTCATCATCAGCAATGTCTTTGCTGGTTGCAGTCTTCAGGAGCTCATTGGTCTGGGCTTCTCGCTGCCGGAGCGTGGAAGAGCACTGCTGGTAGCAGTCCCTGTACCTCTGCCACAGCTGGAGCAGCGCCCTGCTGGCCCGCAGCCGCTCCGCGATCTCCTGCAGGAGGTTGTTCCACCTGGGAAAGAGACTGCATGAGCGACCGGAGCCTGGCAGTCCACCATGACTATCCGTGTCCCTCTTTCTCCCTGCTGTTTCCCATGGTCTCTCGACTTTAAAAAAAATTGGTAATAATCAAGATCCAGACATCTGGTGAAAATAATACCAAATCAAGAAATTTCTGTTTCAACACCAAACCAGGCTGTTCTAGCTGTCACAATGTGTGTGATCTCTGCTATATCTTGGATGCTGTTTATTAATGCTGCTGGTCAGACCTGCAGCACATTTTTTGTAGTGAACCTCCTGCTATTTCCTAGTACCCTCAGCATCACAAAGCATCCATGACTAACCATGCACTGCCAATAGCAAATTCCTGTGAAGGCCTAAGAGGCTCAGAACAGCTGTAAACAAGACACCATTTCTTCTTCTGCCACTTCCTCCCAAACTCTGACACTCTATTTAAAGTCATAAAGCTCTGTGTAACTAGCTTGCAAAATACTCCCAGACATATTAAAATCTTTATATGTCTATTATCCAATTAAATATCTAATCTCCCTTTGAATCCTCTCCTATAATAATTCTCCATTGAATTTTTTGCTCTAATAGCAACCAGGAACACATACTTTCTCAAATGTGCTTGTAGTTACCAAACTGCCTAATTGTTTCCTTACCAAAGAAAACCACAATTTCTCAATAATTATTATATAATGAAAAACAAAGGTTTTGGAGCTGACAGAATTCTGCTAGCCATCACTGAAACTGTTAAATTCTATGGTATCTTTAGGGAAATGGGATTAAATAATCTCTTCTCCCATTTCCAGTTTCTAGGACAGGACTGAACACAGATTAAAATAAACTGTTCCAACAAACACCTCATGACCTCAGGAACTTAAAATAATAAAATATAACAAAAATAGGGATAATGGATAAATACAGATTTGCTACTGAAATTAAACTTCAATACAAAGACATTTTCTACCTCATATTCACTTCTTTCAAAGTGCTGGTAAGTGTTTCAGTCACTGGGGGGTGACATTCTTTCAACAACTCATTGGTCACAGAACCAAATTTCTGTAAGTTATTCTCTTGTTTTTCCAATTCATCTTGTAGGCTCTGAAGTAGAATAATAATGAAACGAAACAGAAAGCATTAGTTATAAAATTTGATGATGTAGAAACATTTCAAAATAGCATGCATCAATTGCATTAGATTATGAATGAAAACTTGATTTCATGTCTTTCATATAAATAGGTTGTTTAATATAAAGATTTTTTTTTATATCAAATATAGCAAAAAGCAAATTTTAACCCTGTATTTTCGCAAAATATTAATATCTTGTTAAAGTAATTATTTTAAACAAGTACTTTTGTACAGAATGAGTAAGCACGTGGACTGATTCAGATTTAAAAACTTAACAAATGGATGAAAACTAGCTAAATTTTCCTGTTTAGAACAAGATGAAAAACAACATAAAAAAAGCCATATTAGGAAAATAAGGATCTTGCTCTTTCAGTTACCACCCTGATGTGTGTCTGCCAGGGAAGTGTGTTGTGTCCAGCAGAGGGAAACGAGGCTGATGAGGGGACTGGAGCATCTGCCTTACGAGGAAAGGCTGAGGGAACTGGGCCTGTTCAGACTCAGGAAGAGACAACGGAGAGGGGACCTCAATTGTACATAAATATCTAAAGGGGATGTGCCAAGAGGATGCTTCCAGGTCCTCCTTGGTGGTGCCCAGCAATAGGACAAGAGATAATGGCAGAAACTGATGCACAGAATTTCCACCTGAACATGAGGAGGAACTTCTTTACAGTGTGGGTAACCATGCACTGGAACAGATTGTCCAGAGAGGTTGTGGAGTCTCCCTCACTGGAGATACTCAAGATCCATCTGGACACAATCCTGTGCCATGTGCTGTGGGATGACCCTGCTTGAGCATGGAGGCTGGACTGAATGATCCACTGTGGTCCTTCCAACCACTCTGTGACTCTCCGAAAATGCTCTTTTTTTTAAACTTAAATATTTTTATGCATATTGTTACAGTTTGAAAGCCCAGCAAAAAAGCACCCATATTTTATAGGCAAAGTCTTAATCAGCAAAAAAGTACTTTTCTGTACCTATTGTTTTACCTACTCCTTCTCTCTAACATGTAAAATCTAAAATAATGGCTGTAAAGTCAATTCTTGGATTCTCTTTTAATCCTGGTTTTGAAAGCACTGTCCATGCTTAGGTAATTTGACTTTATATATGTCTGGAATTCAAATAACACAAATATTTAAATGATAATGTAAATTTAAACTTGCTGGTAAATACTAATAAAAGAACAGAATAAGAACAACAGAATAAGAACCTCTAATTTGGGCATCTGGAAATGTTTGCATATTTATTTTTGTTTTCAAAGATGAAAACTTTTGTTGAACTAAAAGGGTTTTTATGAAATATAACAATAATTTGATTTTTTATTTAATTAAATTAATTTATTTTCATTATTATTAATTTACAAGTTTATAAAGGGAATCTCCTTATATTTTATGCTTTTTTTACAATGGTAGATTACTTGAATATGTGAGTGTCTCAGCTTCTGGAACATTATTTTTTTGATCATCAAACTACTGCAAGGTTTGTGGGGGGATAAAAATGTGATCACAACATGCACCTGTAGCTCCTAAGCCTTATGAAGTAGCATGAGAAACCTGTTTTAATGGCCATTAGCACGATTTAAAAACTTGTAACAATTTCGTAGTATGGCTCAAAATTATAAAGAATGGAATCAAGAATCTAAAAAGAAAACAACTATCCCAAATTAACTTTTCTGCAAAATTAAATATGAAATGAAATATGTAGTGGCTGGTTTATAAAGTGTTCTCCTAATGTCATATGATTATAGTGTGCCAATATGTCTTTACTTCTACTTCTTATAAGCCAAAATCAGCCAAAATCTACAGTTATCTGCAACCATGCAATTTCAGACAAAATTAACTCCCTTCACCTGAAGTTTATCAACTTGGACTTTCACAGCTTCCAGAGAACCAGTAAGAAGATAAAAACGGGACAAAGAATATCTGGCTTCTGTCAGGTAATTGTTCAGTTCTTCATAAGCCACTTTGTAAATGCTCCACTGATCCAGAACTGATTGCAATAATATCTTCAGCTGGCTAACCTGGGAGGAGGAAGGTATAAATACAGAAGTAAATTAAAAGCATTCATGCTATTTGGGATTTGTTTAAATTATTTTCTTTCTTTGAATCTCACATGCTTCTTGTCCTACATGCCTTACCTTAAACCTATTGGATAGTGACGATTTTGTACAACCATCAGCTGGGCTTACACTTGGAACAGCATAATTTATAAAGGTTGGATGGAAGGTATTGTAAAGATGTAAAAATTCATTTTACTTTGGTCCAAAGCAGGATCAAGAGAAATTTCTTGAGACTACACATATCCCTAAGGCAGGGAAATCAGGCTATGGAAATCAGCAGAGAGGCTAGCACTAACACACTGCATTCCCGAGAAGGCAGACTGATGCTGATTAAACTTTGAATGCTGAAAATTAATGATGATCTCTTCCTTTTTCTGTGAGACCTGTGGGCTTGAAAAGTTAATTCCTGACAGATAGCCTTTATACAAAATATCAGGAAGCATCTAAAAAGCTTCAATTACAACGACTAAAAGCATTGTTGAAACAAGAAATATTATACTTATTTTATGTGGAGTGTACACACAAACTTGGGGATTGATGGCTAGAGAGCTGGAAAGAGGGACACAATTCAGAATCTCTTCCCTTACAACACAGAAGAAATCCACTAGTTGCAACTGTTAATTCTCCCTCTCCTCCATGCCTTATTCCTAGAGCTGTAATTTTCCCCTTATGGATTCTTTTACCATGTGATCCAAATTGGCCCAGGAATGGTTAATTTCTTGCAGTGTATTCATAACAGCAGAAGAGACTTCTTCTTTCTTGTTTTGTACCAAAGAAAGACCCCTCTGTTCCACGTTCTCTACTTCTTTTTCCTTTGCTCTTATTGACTCTTCTAATTCCTAAAAAAAAAAAAAAGAAGAAAAAAGGTACCTGAGTATTTTTGCTTGTTTAATTGGCTAAATAATACCTTGATATAGAAAAGATGTCCATAAGTTCCTTAGTTAAAAAAAAAATGGAAACATGCTGGCATATTTTGACTTTTTATTCTCAAGGCATTCACAACTCATCAGCAATTTCATTGAATATTTTATGTTCCCTTTAAAGCCTAGTAGTTTGTTGTTGATTTAAATAGAAGCACTATATAAAACTTCTGTATAATTTTCTGCTCTCTTGTAAGAGTAAAAGAACTCATTTAAAAATAGCCATTTCTAGCTGGGAAACTATGTATATCATTTCATAGCACGGTGCAGGGAGATCCAAGAAAGTCCTGCAGTGCTCTGACTCATATGGAAGCTCTGGAGCTTCAGGCAGCACAAACACTGAGTGAGCAGAGTGGGCCAGTAAGGCTTGCAGGCTTCAGGCCAGCACAGATTTGTGTTTACCTGTCAGTATGATACAGAAAGCAGACTGTGAGGTGACAGCAACCTTGGGCTACCCCTGCATTAACTAGTATACCATGTGATCTCAGGTTATTGTGTAATTTTCTGCAAGCCTCTCCTTACTGAGAGAAACAGATCAACAGAGAAAGAAGAAAAGAAAAGAAAAGAAAAGAAAAGAAAAGAAAAGAAAAGAAAAGAAAAGAAAAGAAAAGAAAAGAAAAGAAAAGAAAAGAAAAGAAAAGAAAAGAAAAGAAAAGAAAAGAAAAGAAAAGAGAAAAGAAAAGAGAAAAACACTGGTCAACCTGAAACCCCACGTCTTTCAATAATTTTCACTCCCTATGAATGCCGAAACACAACAAGTGAGCCACTGCCATAAGAGACTTTACATTGTAGATAGCTGGGCAAGTATTTGGAGCAAAATTCTCCCAAGTCTTGCAAACACCTGTTATTAACAGAATTTATCCCTGCACAAATACGACACACTTTTGTCTATATACATATTTCTGAGAGCATTTTCATGGCACTATTTATTCTCAGCCTTTTTTTCTGTGTTATTTCACATTTCTTCAAACATCTAGCCATGACCTTACTCCAGAGCACAGCCAGTGTAATAGATCCCTTTTTTTACAAGCTGACAACAACACAAACACTTCTAAGTTGAACAGAGTAAATTTGACTTAGCAAAAAGTGGATTTTTGCACTGAACAAAGTAATTTAAGCTTATACAAGGTTGCTCCAGAATTCAGAATGTAAGATAGGCAAAAGTTGCAAGTACCAAGACTGCAAATATTTCTGGTTCTTTTTGAAAAGGGCTTTTAAATTCATAATTTAAAACTTATAACTGAATTAAAGACGCATTATTTTTTCTAACCTATGACAGGAAAAAATGGTTGACTTCACTTACTAATAAGACACTATAATAGCAGCAACTAGCACTGGTTAATAAATAAACTCCAGCTTTTGTACTAGTTGAACCGGATATCTGGGAGTGTCTGACACGGTTATTTCTTAAACGATTTGTTTCTCTGCTGATCAAAGTCTTACCATTCATAACTAACTCCCCAAGTGTATTTGCTAACTTCCCTGACCAAAAGGAACCAATAAGGTGATAAATCAGACTCAGCTTTGAACTGTAGCCAAGCACAGACTGCTGATTATGTCAGGCTATGTTAAATTATCCTTGCTTCAGTTGTATGGGTTAATTGTGCTGCAACCATAAAGATATCTGAATTAAAACTAAGCACTTCAGACAGATTGAAAACTTAGACCACCAATTTCAGAAAAAAATTTCACCTATAACGTATCTGGCCTAACCACCCTATATGCCTTTACAGAAACAAAGATGAGTTTAATGTACTGGTGAATATAGAGCAAATTCTTTTATACATTTCATTTGAATTTAAAGCTGTTCTCTTTTTGAAGACATGAATGCTAGATTATTTTTATCTCATTTATTAAATTAATGCAGGAAAGACATATAAATAAAAACACACTTCCTCACTCCCTTTTATGGGTTAAGAACACCAAGATTTTGTGCATTCAGTTGGCCTGAGAGAGTTTTAATTTGATCTGGTGTAAAATTTATTATATGGTATCTGGTAGGACAAAATTCTTTTGAACAAATATTATGTGACGCTTGATATTGTGGGGAGCCCTTGTCTATAAATTCAAAAATATCTGCCTATACATCTGTAAGCTTTAACTCTGGCCTGACAGCTCCAGAGGTAAGCTTCTTACTATTTAAGTATGTGCTACTCTGAGTAAGATGTTCAGAGACAACTGTGATACCCAGTAAGGTGTTCTGAGACAACTGCTGTGATACCCAGTTCACTGCTGTGTTATCCTTGTATGAATTCCATGTTAAAAACTGTGGTGGTTTTGAACTTATATGAATTATGTATAGCTGCACTTTGCCTCATGTCATCTTTGCACATCATGATCATGACTCTCTTCTATTTTCTGGATGGTTAAATATTTGAAAAAAAAAACAAACAAAACCAAAAAAAGCCAATTCTCAACTTTCTCAATGAAAGCACAAAACTTCATTGGACTTTAGAATTTTTCTCTGAATAGTCAGGTTGGATATATGAGATGGAAAAGGAATGGAAAAAAGTGAGCCGTGGAGCAAAGATAGTAAAAAGGCAGAAAAAAACCATAAGACTGGTGAAACAGATGTGACAATATATTCCTTTGACAGTCTTCTAGTTCAGTATGCTGGCATGCTTCAAAATTTCCACTGTAAAAATAATGACGACTTTAGTTGGCCTTAAGCAACTTTGAGACATTATGGCTCCTTCCTCCTCTTTTATTGCTTGCACCTTAGGAATGAAATCTCTCCTTTACTGAAGTCAAGAAGAGTTGAGTCACTGACTTCACCAATATTAAGATTTCACATGGATTTATCAAGTGTTGTTTGAAACAGAACACTAGTAGTAGACATTACCTGACAGTCTTTCAAAGCATTCTGTACTGAAGCCTGGTCTCCAATTTTCTGTTGCTGTTTCAGCTTCTTCTCTTGGGTTTCAAACCAAGTTTTTAGGCACTGCACATTATTTTCATATTCTGTCCAAGACTCTTGCAAACTTTCCAAGAGCTGGATCTGCAATGAAAAATTAGTATATGCTTTCTCATACAATTATCTTTATTGTTGAGTCAATTATATAAATCATTGAAGACCAATGCAAAGTAGTGCCTTCTTGGAATTCAGTGCTTTCAGAATTTAAAAATAGTATATACATTCAAATTTAAATATATCTAGTATTTTTAATGTAATTAATAATTACCCTGGCTTCATTCAGCTTGGGGAAAAGAGGGCAAAGGAATCATCTCACAGTGTTGTCCACTCCTTATAGGGAGGCATGGGGAAAGTGAAGACAGACTATTCTGGCAGGTACTCAATAGAAGATATAAGAGTCACAAGTTGCAACATGGGAAATCCTGATTGGGAACAAGACAAAAACTCATTCCCCACCAGAATGCTTAAGCGAGAATCAGCTACCTAGAAGAGTTTGTGGAATCTCTCCTTGGAAATTTTCAAGCTTCAGAAAATCAGGTCCCCTCTGATCTAACTGTAAAGTTAGCTCTATTTGAGAAGGAGATTGATCTAGATGATCTGCAGAGACTTCCAACCACTGTAATCTTATTGTTTTATGCATTTTGAAAGTTCAGCCCAGAGCAGTTAGGTTTTTTCCTTTACCTTTTCTGTTATCAGGCCTTGCAGGATCTGCCAACGTCTGTTCATTGCTCCAAGCTGTTCTGCAAAATCAGTTTTGTCACTGCGTTTACTTTCAACATCCTGGCTGCTGATTTGTAGCACTGATTGGTTCACAAAGTCTACAGTCAACTGTTTGCAATTTAAATCTATCTTGAAACCCTAAAAGAAAAAAAACGGAATAAACAAAGCAGCATGTAAGTACCATAATTTCTCACCTTCCTGTAAAACAGAGGAAAAATGTTGAACACCTATATCTTTATCACAATTTAACTAGAAGAGCTTTTTAGCAATTGACCAGGAATTAAAAAACAAGTCCTTCCCACTGTAAGCAAAGAACAGGTTCAGCACCACTTGATGAAACTCAATAGGCACAAGTTATGGGACCTGATGAGATGCATCCCAGGTTCCTGAGGGAGATGATTGAGTTGTTGCCAAGCCACTTTCCATCATATTTGAAAAGTCATGGTGGTTAGGCAAATACCCAAAGACTGGAAAAGGGGAAGCATCACTCCTATCTTTACAATGGGAAGAAAGGAGGATCTAGGGAATTACAGACTGGTTAGCCCCACTTCTGTGTCTAGGAAGATCATGGAACACATCCTCATGGAAGCAATGTTAAGGCACATACAAGCCAAGGATGTGATCCAAGACAACCAGAACAGCTTTACTAAGGGCAGATTGTGCCTGACCAGTCTGAGGGTCTTCTACGGAATGACTGCACCAGTCAACAAGAGAAGACTGACTGATGCCACCTACCTAGGATTCTGCAAGGCTTTTGACACAGTCCCAAATGACATCCTTATCTCTAAATTAGAGAGACATGAGTTTGAAACATGGATTATTCTGTGGTTAGGGATTTATCTGCATAGATACAGCCAGAGGGCTTTGGTCAATGGCTCTGTATCCAGGTGGAGACTGGTGATGAGTGGTGTCCCTCAGGGACCAGTGCTCTTTAATACCTTTATCAATGACACAGTGAGATCAAATATATCCTCAGCAAGTCTGCAGAGGACATGAAGCTGAGCAGCACTGTTGATACAACTAAAGAATGGGATGCCATCCAGGGAACCTGGACAAATTTGAGAACTATGAGAACCTCATGAAGTTCAACATGCCCAAGTGCAAGGTACTGCACCTGGGCTGCAGAAATGAACTCATTGAGAGCAGCCCTGCAGAGAAAGATATGGGAGTTCTCATGGATGAAAAACTGGACATAAGCCAACAGAGTGTGCTCACAGCCCAGAAGGCCAGCTGCATCGTGGGCTACTTCAAAAGAAGAGCAGCCATCAGTGCGAGGGAGGTGATTCTGCCCCTTTGCTCTGCTCTTGCAAGACCCTGCCAGGAGTACTGCATCCACTGGGAGACCTAATAAGGTTTAATGATGTTCATATTGCTTTAGATTTTTCTAGAAATTAAGGTAAGCATATAAAAAATTATATTCGTGCCACAAATAAACAGCAGAGTAAAAGTAATTTTGGCTTCTTTTCCACAATATCAAATATTTCACAGTTCTAACTTGTGTACAATTCCAACCACTCCACAAAGTTGGTTAATTTTTTTTCCCTAAATCACTTATATTTTACATATTTCTATATATTTAATAGTGGTAATAATAGGGATAATTTAAAAGAAAAATTAATATATTGCCACTCAGTACCTTGTACTTCTGGACGTAACCCTGAATTGCTTTCTGTCCTACTACATTTTTTATATTTTCTTCATCCTGCTGAATTACATTTTCCATCAGTGAAATCCAGCTCATAACTTCAGTGATGGCATGACGAGAAGGAATTTTGTCCATCTGGAGCTGTTGAGATAACAGAATAGAACTTGTCTTGTGAAAAATATAGGTAAGAATTCCTTGCTTTGCAATAACACGGTTTCAGTAGTTCATAGAGTACTGTTTGCCTGCATTTAATTACTCAAGAATATGTTCTATGCTATTTTTAGGTGGACATATATATTTTGCACTACAAGACAATTCAGAGAACTACAGAATGACATTGTTTTATTTACCATCACAGACTCAGTTAAGATTTCTGGCTCCTCTCTCCCTGTAAATCACAAAGTTATTACTAACTCTGAGAGCATTCTAAGTTATAAACTAAAGTAAGAGCTTACAATTATGACCTCCTAGCAACCATATATTAAGGCAACTTTTCAACCAGTATAATTCTCTGAGTTCAGTACTATAACATTAAAACCCCAAAACTACACAACCAAAAGCCTCCTGTGCCTACACATACCAGCAGAAATCAAGAATGTTTTCAGATGCATTTTGTCCTTCACAGACTTGAACCTAACCTATTCAATGTGAACAAAACCAATACTCAAACCTGACAGGGCACAAGGATGTGAAATCTCTTTTCCCAGAAAGCATACCAGTGTGTTGAAAAAACCCTCACCTGTTTTTTGGTTTAAATTTAACAAATGTAACTATGAAAGTCTGAAACTAACACTGATGGGTACTAGACAGGAAGGATTTGAAACTAAGTGTAAGCTTTCCCACAATAAAACAGGAATAACTTTTTTCTTATCTTTCCTCACATGGACAAATTCAGAAAGGAAACAACTAGTCAGTGCTAACTGTACAATCTTAGTTTTCTGGAATATCAAAGGCCATTGCAGACTTTCTTACCTGGTGCAACTTCTCTTGTACTGCTGGGATTTGTGTGAGAAGCTCTGTCCACTGGGTTTCGATATGGGACAATCCTGCACGCAATGCAGCTGTATCTACTTTCTTAAGCCTGAGGAGTTGGTTCCCAGTACTCAGGACAGAAGATTTCTGTGATGATTTAGCATCCACTTCTTTTGAAAACTCCTGTTAGCAGAACCATTTTATGTGGAAATTTATTTTACTTAGAGTTTTAGAACCTCAGAAAGGTAAGGTTTCCTCCTTTCCCTTTAAAATATGTACTTTCTATAAGTGTTCACCAGCTATACTTCAGAATAAGTTAGAACAAAAATTGCGTGCCATCATAAAACCATTTTCTGTTTTCAGAATCCTCAAGATTTACAATCCTTGCATATAGCAAAGAAGTGTTTAATGTGCATACACACCAGCATTCTGAAGAACATCTTACCTACATACTCATCAATGATGAGAAGTATAACCATTTGATTAATAACTGTTTAATTCTGATTGGAGAGCAATAGGCATCACAGGTTCATGAAGAACTTACCAAAAAGGAGTTCAGGTGGTCTCGGACTGTTTCTAATTCCTGAGGAACAGTCAAAGACTGCTGGCTCCAAAACTGAAGTCGCTCCTTTGCAGATTGCAACCACTGTGTCAATTCATTTGATTCACTCTGATACCTGCGAAGATGTTTAAAGAAGACTGAAACAGTCATCACCACTTCTTGCCCCCAATTGAGCAGTTCCTCCATGTGTTAAGAAGAAATACTGAATGCCAGATTTGAAATTTTATTTTTATCAAATTTCAGAAAAAGGTAATTTAATTTTACAGACAGACATGGCATCAAGAAGCTCCTATTTTAGCCACTATGCTCACAATTTCTAACAGTGCCTTAGTTTTCCCTTTAGAAAAAAGTTTAGTGAAGGACAGTAAATAGGTCCCAAGCCTCTTTGGACAAGCTGTAACCCCATCCAATGCAAATAAACTGCCTTTTCACTTCCATTAGAAGGCTCAGTCTTCCTAAGTCTTTACCAAAAAAGTATCTCAGAGCAGAAATTTAATTTTTTTCCAGAAACCATCTCTGTATCATTTCACATGCCAACCACCTAATGAGATAACAGAATATGAGTCCACACATAAGCCAGGGATTCATAGACAAAGCTTTTATACTAATATGAATTTTAGTAAGGTTGCAAAAGCTCCCTTCATATATGCACAGACCCACAAGACCCCAGAACTTGCAATGCATCCGCTAAAACATGTTGAGGCTACTGACGTCACCCAGCAAAGCACACAACTGTTTTTTATCAAACCATATGCACATAGGGCTTCTAAATTAATCATCTAAGGAAGTATTTTCTGATTTCCTCACACCAGCTCTTATCTGCTACATCTTTTCTTACAAATGAGAGAGTACAACAGCACTTCTATGGAACAGAAGAGCAGTTGAACTATGACATACATCTCAAAGTACTTTCATTTAAATGTTGAATCAAATATGTCTGGGTCCAGAATGGCTTTGACCTGAAAAGCACAGGTGAAGAACTTTATATTTACCATTACATCACCATTACCTTGTCCAGTGCTTCAGTATTGTTTCCAGCCTATGAAGCTCCTTGTTGACTTTGCTGGAGTTACTTAACCAACATTCTCCTAGTTGGTTCAGTTGACCTTCAAGTTCTGAGCAGCTAACAGAAAAAAGGAGCCTCTTCCCATCATCTAGCACTTGGTATAATTTAGGCTGGTATTCAGTCAGGTTAGATCTCAGATGCTGTAATGACAGAGGAGATGGTTAGAAAACTGCAGTCTCTGCTACCACACTTTCTCAACATTTAGTTTCCTTTTACTGCAATTTGTTGCATATCCAATGTCACCACAGAACATAACTTTTTTTTCTCTGCTCCAGATCTAGAACACTCCAAGAACCATCATGCAGGTAACCTGCTCAAAAGCTGAACATGCTGCCAATCATGTCAATATATCTATTGGTTCCTCTTTATGATGGACTCCTCCTTGGTGTAGATATTCTATACTTGAATCTTTCTGGGGCAACACCATTTCTGATAGAAATTGATTAAAATACCAGAACTTACTTTATCATCTGCTGAAAACCTACTATCTACTGCAAGGAACATTAGAAATATAAAATTATTAACAGTGGTTCCCTCTTCAGCCCTTCCAATGCCTATATTCAGCTCTCTGGACATCTCACTCTTTTACTGGTCTACCTTCCTTCTATTCATGGCTACAAAACAGAAGATCACCCCATCCATCCAAACCTCTGAACACAGAGACCAATTTGTGTTGCACAAGAAAGCAAAAAATTAATGAAAAAGGAAATGCTGTTAATACTATTACCCAGAATGAACCTGGAACTGAGACAGATTTAATTCAAATGGTGACTTGTGGATGGGTAAAGAATTTGTACATGTGGGCAAATATACCTGCCAAATTCCACTATCATTATGCAAATAGTATGGATTTTAAAAACATCTATACATTGGTATAAGTTTGAGCATAAAACGTACATGCATTCTCTTTCTTCGGTTCTGATGAAAGTAATCTGAATATAAAAGGTACAAAACTACCAAGCTTATAGTGAGTGCATGAACTTCCTATTGCTCTTATTTCCTCTTTCACAAAAGAGAGTTTTTAATACATTAAAAAAATATATCTTTATATATGTTTGTCTGTGTATTTACACATAATATTTAGACAAAAATATTCCTAGACAGAGGCTTAAAAAAATTCCAAGATAATAATAAATTTATTATGATGGATTTTAATGCTACATGTGGCCAATTTATAAAACCTATAAAACCTATGACACAAAGGAATACAAGAATCTGGATTTGAATCACCTAGTTTAAGTAACTGAAAAGAAAAACAAAAGAAGAAAACTAATTTAAGAGTCAGGACCAATACAAACGATGACTAGCATCAAGCAAAACCAAAACAACCCTCCCACACAATAGATTGCTTAAGTTGTTCTCATACCACTGGAAAAGCAGAAAGTTGTCTGGTAAAATAACTAAAAAGATAACAACACAAAGTCAATTTTCAAGAATAATTTGACAAACATTTTTCTGTAAAACAAAAAGGAGAATGAAAACCCCCTAGTTAAAATGTCTAGTATAAGGAGACAAAAACAAAACACTAGATCAGAGAAACAGGATGTGGTAGAAAACCTGTATTTAAACTACTTGTTCCATTTGGGTAGGAAGCTAATTTGAGGAACCACAGGCTGTTCAGCCTCATCATGCTCTCTGAACGATCATGGAGCACATCCTCCTAGATTCCATTTCTAATGATAAAAAGGACCAAGAGGCAACCAGGAATATTCAGCTTAAATTCACTACCAGCCTTTTATGACAAAATTACTGTCTCAGTGGATCAGACTGACTTCAGCATGGCCTCTGACACCTTCTCCCACAGGACTCTCCTCTAGCAGCAGAGGAGAGTTCAGGCTGGATAAATGGACTGTTTGGTGGGCTGAAAATGAAGTGCATTAGCAATCTCAGTGCTGATCATCAAAGGTTTGATGCCTGGCTGGCAGGTTGCAATAGGCAGAGTTCTCCAGAGAAGATTGATATTTTAACCCAAATATCTTCAACATCCTAATAGCAGATGGATCATGGCAGACAGCATTCCCTCAGTAAATTTGTGGATGACTCTAATGTAGGGAGAGTGGTTGGGACAAAAATGGCAGACTGATTCCAGAGACTCTTTGCTAAACTTGAGGTTGGAGAAGCAGAAACTTTGGAAGGCTGAAGAAATGCAACTTCTGCACCCTGGGCTGACTAGCTGAGTATCTCAGTACAGTTAGGAAGGAAATTGATAGTGTATTTTATTTAACCTGGCAGCCTATAAAGCAGGCCACAGCACTGGCCTATATTACGACTGTGAATGATGAAGTTAACCAGATGAAGTTATTTTAGTATCCTCATCTAGATGGTGCTGATGAGGCCATATCTACTCCTTCTGATTGTGCTCTGACCCATCTCTCACTGAGTTGAGGAAGAGGAAGTCGTCAGGGTATGGTGTAGAACTACTAAGTTATTTAGGGACCTAGAGCACATGTCCTTCACAAAGAGGCTGCAGGAAATATGCTTGCTTTAGATTGACAAACAGGAGGCTAAGGGCCAGTCTAATAAAGATCTACAGCTGTTTGTGGTAGAATAAAGAAGATGATAGAGGTAAATGCTCCTCAGTAGTGCCACACAATATAAAAAGGACAATGGTGACAAACTGAAAGCTGATGCTACTGACTGGGCATTACAGAAAAACTTTTCTAGTAGGTGGTGGTGCAGGACTGCAACTGGTCCCCCAGTCAGCTGTGGGATCTCCTACTTTTGAGGTTTCCAAAGCTGTTGCTGATCCAGCCCATGACAACTGTAATGCTTCAAGTGGGAGGCTGGACTAGATGACTATCAGAGATTCCCTGCAGAGAATGTCTACAAAGCACCAACCTGAAAAAGTGTAATCCGGTCTGTAAGCCTCTCCTCTGTCTCTTCTACCAAACCAACAGTGGGGATGTTTCCTTCAATAGACTCCAGCTGTCTGGTGAGTTCCTGGTAATCTTCATCCAGGTGCATCCAGGTCTACAAACACAAATTATCCATGTATGTGGTGAATCTGGGTAAAATCTAGAAATTTTATTACTGTTGTTTTTGTTTTTGTTTTTTTTTTTTTAATCTGAAATCCTACAGCTAGCTACATGGTTGTGAAAGTATGGAAATAACAGTACAAATGTTCAATGAACCTGTAAAAAGACACCATCCTTATGCCGAGCTCAACTTTTGGTAAGAACACATGGATAAAACTGTCATGGTCTCTTGAACAGCTAAAGCTAAGCAGCTCTTTAGACTTAAAGGAACACATCTTGTGCCACCTGAAGGTCACAACAGTTAAACAGAAAAGACTGCATGTAGTCTATCAATGCTTTGTGTGTATGACAAAGTGGACTGATGCTCATAAATTCTGTTCAAGCCCAGGAAATCAGCCTTATAGAATATCCTGGTGGTTGATCACAATGGAAGTATAGAAAAGGCCACGGAAATTCTCACCTCTAGAATGTATTCCAGCTCCACACCTCGTTTATGAGCCAGCTTTAATATAGCTGAAGCTCGTGTCATTATCTCTGCATGTGACTGAGTTTCCTTCAAGAGGGCAAGGCTACTCATCTTTCTAAAAAGTGTTTCTGTCAGGATCATGTGAGACTCCAACCCTTGAAAATATTCCTGAAAAATTAGGATGTGAGGGAGAGGGAGAAGAGAAAAAAGAAAGTGCAATTGTTACCACTAAAAGAACATTCTAAGACATTAGCAGTAATCCTTTCACTTCACAACATTTCATGAAACCCAACATAATTTACAGAGGAAAATGCTCTATTCAAAGAAAAGAGTCAACCAATCTTGCCACAGAAATTCCATCCTGTCCCTCATTCCATAAACAAAACCAGTTTAAATCAGATAAACAACTCCAAAAATTTCTGCCAAATGAAAATGTGGGAAATACTTGTCCTATTTGTGGATGCTATTACCAAATGAAAATTTCTGTTGAAAATAAGTGGAGTGGTGGATGAAATTGCTTTGGAGCATGACAGGACAATACTAGCAAATTGTTATTAGAATAATTAAGAAAATGCAATCTATCTGGGTTCACCTTCAAGAAAGCATTTGAAACTCAGTCAGAACAGTTCACTGGCTCCAATTTAAAATACAGTCTCGCCCACCATTCTGAAAAGCTTCCGAATCTTTAGGAACAGAAGGTTAGCAATTTTCTCTTCATAAGTGTCCTGGTTTCAGCTGGGATAGAATTAATTTACTTCTTACTACCTGGTACAGCACTGTGTTTTGGCTTTACTATGGGAATAATGTTGATGACACACTGATGTTTTGGTTGTTGGTGAGTAGTGTTTACCCCAAGTCAAGGAATTTTCAGTTTCCCTTCTTCTGTCAGTGAGGAGTACATGAGGAGCCTGTAGGGACCATGCTCAGGACAGCTGACCCGAACAGGCCAAAGGAATATTTCATACAATAGAGCACCATGTTCAGTATATAAATTGGGAGGAGCTGTCTGGAAGCTGCTGATTTCTTCTTTGGGATAGGTTGGCTATTGGTCAGGAGGTGATGAACAACTGTACTGTACATAATTTATTTATTTATTTATTGTTAATTTCTCTCTCTCCTTTCCATTACAGTGTTATTTACTATTTCAATTATTCTTTTTATTAGAGCTATTAGAATTAGTATTCATCTCTCAACCCACAAGGCTTATCTTTTCTTTCCAATTCTCCTGCTCCCCAAGGAAGGAGAACATAAGGAGGAAGCAGCTGTGTGGTTCTTAGTTTCCCACTAGGACTAAACCATGACAACAAGCTTACAGTCATTACTAGTCCTGAAATATGTCCCCTTTTCTTACCTTATGTTTTTCAAGCAGCGATTGAACCTCTTCCTTGGAAGAAACAATCATTTTCTGGTCACCAGCCATTTTTTCTTGGCCTGTTTCTACCAGGTCAGCCAGGTCCTGCAAAGCCCTCTCATACTGCCTCTTAAGAGCCATATTCTGATTCAGATCACTCCGCCTGGATCCAATGATCATCAGCAGCTCATCATACTTATCCTGGGGGGCAAAGGGCAGCAATGGTCATTCTGATTTCATACCTTACATGTCCTCCTAGAAGCAACCTTACTGTCCCTGCACTCTCTGTGAATGCTAGCAGAATAACATTTATTTCCAGCTCAAAAAGTGCTTGCAGATATACTGACTTCATTGATAAATTAACTCACCATTTAAAGACAGAAAAAATAAGCAAGACCTGCAACTCTTTAAAGTACATGCATTTGGGGAAAAAATAGCAGAATCCCAAAGGCTTAATGTAAGTAGCCAAGATTTGGCTTAATGCATAAAAAAAAAGTGACTACAGTACAATGCAGATGCTGTTTACATTTTACTTTTTATAATGCAGAGGATTGCATGGATTCCATCATGGATACACACCATAAGCATCTCAAAGTCAGGTTTGTTTCCTTCTCCTTCCCCAGAATCTTACTGTTAGCAAGCAAGATACATACAACTTACTGTATAAACCAAAACAAGTCCATACATTTGATCTATACAAGACATTCGAACAACCAAAATATCTCTATGATCATCCAGTGCCACAACAAAGTGCCCACCCTCAGACTGTAACTGGCTCTCCTAGCCTTAAACAGAAAATCGTGAGAAGCAAAACTGCTAGAAAAAGCCAAAGGAAGGCTTTTCTAAAAACTGAGATGAAGGGGAGGAGGAACACAATGGCACATAAACTAAGAGAGAAAAAAAACCAACCCCAAAACCCCCAAACAAACCAGGAGGAGGCGCTAAGACCAAAGGATAAAGAAATGGGCAAAAGACACATTTCTAAGTGATTTATTTCTTAGTCATTCTTTTTCAGTTGATACCACTGTCTTATTGGCTTAGTAAGTTTATGGTCCAGTTTCAGCTGTTTTATTTGCTCCAATTTATTATTATGTCATTGTAAATGGTAAAATTCAGTCATAAACCTTCTCCTGGATATATTTCCTCAAGTATTCTCTGCATCAGCCAAACTGCTCAAAAAGCACTTTCAACAGGTTTACAGAAGTTGTGGATCAATTGCTTGAATGTATTGACATGAGAGATGCTCTAGCAAAAGCAGAACATTTCCAGTTTCAGGTCTCACTTCACTCTCTATCCTCCTTTACCTCCTTCCTTCTTTGAATGACAGTGAGAAACTACTAAACCACAGATCATGAGACTCTGGTGAGAACACAGATGAATCTGCATCAGACAAATTTATGTTTACATGCCTGACGTCTCTGTGTGAAAAGGGAGTGGATGAGTGCTGACAGAAAACATCTTTGTAGATTTTTACAATTAATACTGCTAATATCAGAGATGTTTGAAAATCTGAAGAGGCAAAAATATAAAACTAGGTGAACCAGAGAGAACATAATCTTTTATACATACTGAAATGCCTTTAAATCCCTTTTCCTAAACAATAAAAAGAAGCATTCCTTTGATATCACAGTTGAGAAAGGTGATAGGATGGACAGGTCTAGAATGGAACTAATGAACCATACCTGGATCTTAGACAGCTCTTGTGCAGAAGGTTGGTCAATTTGTAGCTTGTCTATACGCTTCTTTAATTCATTGATTCCAGCATCTAGTTCCTTTAAACCTTCTTCTGCCTGCAGTATGACCTGTATATGAAAATTACATTGCTTAGTTTTCAGTTTTGGTAACAGTAGTGTAGCTGGCCTATAGTCATGTCTTTTCTGCTTGATGTACTAATCACACCTTTGATGTGCTGAAATTTTAAAGGATGCTATGAAGGAAATTTATTAATTAAATTTGGGATTGGAAAAGTTAATTAAAATTTTTCTTAAAGTTAAATAAGCATATCATTATTACTTTTTAATAACAAGCTATTTTAGTATCATATAAAGTACTATGCTTAGTATTTTTTATACCAAACATCACTATGAATTTCCATGCTTTTAACTATATAGTAGAAGCCCAAAAGAATTTTTTTTTTAAATGTAACAATGCCATTTAAAGAATTTTTTCATTAACAGTCATTCCTGTCATCTCTGAGCACCAAGCAAACAACCATCACTGCAGAACCCATGTATGAAAGCAAAGAATTTTGCGTAGCTCTTTTCAGGACTGGGATGGGGCCAAAATTACTGTCAAGGAAAGACTTGTCCCTCCCCTTTTGCACTTGGAAAACTACAACTTAAGAACACATATTGGTATTTCCAAGTGTCTGAAGGTGATGAGTTTTTCCAATGGAAGATACAAGCTTCCCTAGGTCTATACTGAAGCAACACACGCGGATTATAACAAAGTTAAAAGCGTGAGGTAGATTCCTGTACTTAAAATCCTTTGTTGAGGCCCTTTCATGGAATCTTCCTATCCAAATATTTTTAAACTATGTATGTGAAGTAGAACTCTTGCCTTTCAATAGCATGGAGTTTGCACAGTACAGTCACTAAACTTCCATTCCAGGCTGATTAAGGACCTTATTTCTACTTTCCTAATCACACATTGAACAAGTGGCAATGCTTTTAAATTTGAATGTTTCATCATCCAAGGAAGGTTTTCTGAAACAAATAAATTCACTTGCTTTTGTTACCACATTGTTTTACTAGCTGGTATTTAAATTAATCATTCCTGGAAATAAAATTTTGCCAGTGTTTGGCATCACAAAAGATAGAAAAGAGACACAGTGTGAACTCTCTTTTTCATACAGGAGACATCAACACCTTCAAAATTTGAATGTCAGGTATATAAAGTCTGGTATTTCTGTTTAGCTTAAGGGTAAGTTTCCTCCATTCAGTCACCTGCTAGCACCAGACATCACTAGAGAAATACCTATAAAAAGTAGCCCTTAGCATACTTTATTCATTTTTCTCACTGGCAAAACAGAAACAAGAAAACACAATGTACTTTTTAATATAAATAATTAATTATTCATCAGGCCATTCCTGATAAAGAAATAATAATTACTGCCTTAAATTAAAATGAGTAACATTAAAAACATCACTATAAACCAGTGAGCAGGAAAGTGCCTTTGGTTCTTAATAAAGTTTAATAGTCGAACAATTTAGCAAAACTCTGGACATTTTTGCTTACTGAAGTATTATTTTTTTCAAATACTGCCCAGTATAAAGATAAATAGGTACTAGGTCAGCTGGGGAGACGAGAGAGACACTTTTGCTAGGGTTTTTTTGTTGTGGTGCCTTTTTGTTTTATTTACTTATAAATAAAAGAGTGTAGAGTACACTACACTCTTGGATATACTAATTTACCTATACTTCATGTGAACATGTATGGTCTCCCATTCAAAGCAACTGTTCTCTAGAATCCATTTATGCTTTGGGTAAAATCTCTACCTCTTCCCCTCTCCCCAAGAGACAGACACATATAGTACCTGCATTTGTTCTGTTTCAGGTCTGTCAGCTGCCTCTGCTAATTTCTGTAGAACTAAGTATTTGTTATCAGCCACCGACGTAAACATGAGCTTCAGATCATTCTACAGGAGAAAAAAACAACAAATTATAGCCAATCATAGCACAAAACAATGGAAAAATATTCCATGTTTCAAAAAGTTTAAAGCTTTTTTTTTTAAGTTTTAATATTGCAAGGTAGCACTACAGCATAAAAATAATTCAAAAAGCACCATAATTAGTCAAAGCAAAACATTTAACATTGCTAAAAATCCAGCTATGAAAACTATGAGCTAAAACGACTCATATTTAAAACACATCGTGTGAATGCACTTCTACTTTTGCCTTCCAATTAAATAATTAATTACCAAGAGTCATTACCTCCATGTAACAAAAACATTCTTGTGCAGTTGTTTCAACCATATATGATTGTAAACAAGCTTGGCTTTACTTTTCAAGGCAAGTTGCTTTAACTTTAAACTTGAGCAAATACAATACATAAGTAAGCAAGGCCCCCACACATAACAGGGCTAACCACAATCTAAAACTTTTAGAGTATTTTATCAGTACAGCCACATAAATATTACTTAACAATTTTTCAGAAATACAATCACAGCCACATAAATATTACTTAACAATTTTTCAGAAATACAATCAGTTATCTTTTTTCTTGCAATTCTAATCAAACTTGCTGGCATCAGCAAAAGGAAGTCTTTCATTGAAAAATGGGAGACTGCAGAGGAAAGATTATGGAGTTTGAAAGGAAACCTAGTAGAAACAATCTGTGAAAAGACAACCCTAATCTAAAGACATGGGAATCCTTTTTTTTTTAAATTTATGTTGTTTTTTTTTTAAATTAAAAACAAGCCATACTGAAGGGCTTCCTCTATTAATGATAACAATAACAATAATAATAGGAGATTAGGTAGAGAAAGTAAGATCTGAAGGCATTTCTGAACTGTGTTTGAAAAGTTTTCAGAAAGTGCAGATTTCTCTACTTGTCAGCATTTTTCATACTTGAACAACACAGACTTCCTTTTATGTAATGCCAGCAGGGTGAGAGATCATGGAAATATCACTTTACAGAAACTGCATGAGTTGTAGGCACTTTCTAGCAGAGAGCTTAAAATTTGAGTAATTATTAGGGTATTAAATTTTGCATAGCTCGAGAAGTGTGATTTTTCAATAAAAAACCTGTGACAACCTTGTTCTTTTGATTCAGCACCAAAAATTCACTGCCTTTATATCCTGATTTGGCATATTAATTTCTGTTAATTTCATCACCTCATACCTTGAATGTGATGATTTGCTGGAGCCGTCCTTTCATCTGGTGGCATCTCTGATTTACCACTGACTCCAGTAAGGTCAGTCTTCTCAGGAGAAAATCCAAAGTGTCTTCTATAATAACCCTCTTATCACTGCTGTCAGGAAATACCTGAGCAAACAAATTCTTGTTCTTATCCACTTCTTCTGTTATGTCTTTGATTTCTTTGGCAAGAGACTAATTTTGTAGAAAAAGAGAAGTGACAATCAGACAGGAAAGCAAGCAAACATTGCCATAACCATTGTCAATTCTACAATGATTTAGTAATTTTTTTACATTGTTGGTATACAGACACACACAAAAGAGATGGCAGCTATAACAATCTCTGATAGTAAGAAGATTCCATGCTCCAAGGAAAACAAGTGCTGGAACAAAATTATGTAAAGCTACAGAAACATCTAGGTTGGATTAAAAGTCATCTAGTCCAACCCTCATGAAGTAAATATGGATATCTTCAACTATATCAGGATGCTCAGAGCCTTCTCAAGCCTGAATTTGAATGCTTCCAGGGATGAGACAGCCACCACCTCTCTGGGCAATCTGCTCCAGTATTTCCACATTCTCATTTTGAAAAATTTCGTCCTTATATGTTGTTTGAATCTATTTTCTTCAGTTGAAAAGTTATTCCTTTGTCCTATTGCCTCTCTCTCCCCCCACCACCACTCAATTCTTTCCACCGCCCTCACCCCTAATTAATGTTGATGAACTTGTACTGTTTCTATATCCCAGAGTGTCTCTCCCTCTTTTTCACTGTGTTTCAATTTTGACAATGTGGTGTTTGCTATTACTTAGAAAAGGTGTTAAACAGAAGAAAGAGTCTGTGCTTTCTGCATCGTTCTCTACATGGTCCACTGTAGAAGGCTGCAGTTACACAAAGATTATGTCAGTGACATGTCACTTATCCAGGATTCTAACAGTTTTGTTCTAAACACTACATAAAATGCACACTTATTGGCAGTTAAAAGGATGCCCTACTCATGGATTCCTTACCTCTTGCTTGCAGAGGTAGGTTTCTGTTTCTTCCTCTGGCAACAGGGCTGTAGCAACAAAGACTTGCTCTTCCACTCCATCCAGCCACACTGATGTGGCAGTGACACCATCATACAGCTTCTGTTCAAGATGCAGGGTCTCCTCCACCCGCCCAGCCTGAGCAAAAGGAACCAGAGAAGACCAGCATAGAAGTACAAGACAGTCTTCCTAATTTCTCATATTTGGAAAAGGCCTGGATTTCCAGGTCATAGCTGGAGGAGTTTTCACTGTTAATGTGGCTTTGCTGTTGGATAGGTCTAAAGATAATCGAAAATTACCTCAGATGAGACATCTTCAAAGGCCTGATTCAATTCAACCAATACTGGTGACACTAAGGATTTATCTTCATCCTGTGTCTCCTCCTTATACAAAGGCATTCCAGGTATTAGTCTGTTTGGTCTGCTGTAAAGCTGCTGAGAGAGAAGCACTAATTAGGATGCATCTACCATATGTAGGGCACAAAATTCAGCTGTACAGATTCCCTACTCAATGAGGCTATCACCTGCTAACGCTCATGGTCCTCCTACAAATGCTCCATGCCATTAATATTTTGCATAAATATTGCTCAACAGGAGGTTCACTAGAAATGCAGGATAAATGCTTATAGCCAGAATTAAAATTTACTAGTTTATACCAAAAATATAATCAATTACTGTTTAACTAATACAAGGTATTTAGAAGTTTGGAAGCTGATTAATGGAGTGTTATTCAAAGAAGACTGGATTTGGGTCTATTAACAATAAAATGGAAGATGCATGTTAATATAGATTTTGGTTTGTCCCCAGTTTAAATGATTAATCCCTATTTCTTTCAGTAGAAATACTGTGCCTGAAATTCCTCAACCACTAAGATCAAGAATTGAATGTAGCCAGTAAATTCAAACTGAAAATAACAGTTTTCCTCTAAGCTGTTGCCAGACTACTGATCAATTCCAGAAGGATGATTTGTTACAGAATTATCCTGAGTTAGATAAGTAGGTAAATATTTTGTCTGAGCTCTTTCTTCCTTTCTAGTTCATTAACCTGATGGTACTGCAATTCAAATCACTTTGAACATGAGCAGTGCTGGTGTCAATATTTAACAGTTTTTAAAGGTGTCACAAAAATAAATGGTTCCATATCTCATGCATTAACTACAGCACCTTAATGGATCTATATATTGTACCTCTTGTTGTAACAACTACTTTCAAAGAGAAAATGGAAAGAGAAATTTTAAAAAGCTACCAGCTGTTCTTTTTCCAAAGCTTTCTGGAGAAGTCTCTGCTTGGTACTGAATTCCTGGTTTAGGCTTTCCCATTTCCTCTTCATCTGTTCTTCAGATGATGGCTTCTCACCTTCTAAGACTAACTCCTCAGACAGTACATCAGGTTTCTCACTGAATCAGAAGATGTGTAAAGGTTTAAAAAATGCAAAAGTTATACCATTGAAAGTTTTAATTTTCTATTAGGAAATTCTACATTTAAATTAAGTGCTACTTTTTAAAGCTTTGACTTGTTGGTTTTGCTTTTGTTTTTCCAATAAGACAAAGCCAGGTTTAAACAGCAAGAAGTTCTTGTCTGATGAAAAAATATATACTTTCTAAAAGACTGTTTAGAGTTGCAAGTAATCCAAAATAATAAAAAATCCCCAAACCATACTGAATACATACCACATTGAAATGTAATCTATAAAGAGGTGTTAGTTCAAAGCACGAATTAATATAAATATTTTATCTGACTCCTTCCTCACCTCCTTTCTCAAAATGGCAGACATAGTTTAATGCAGGACAAGCATATGTGTTTAGATTTGGCAGAGTTAATCACATTCAGAACTTTCTGTGTGGTGATTTATGTTTTTTAAAACTTTTTTATTTTTTGAAATTTAAAAATTTATTTTTTTATTTCTATAGTACACCACCACTCAACAAAAGGAAGCCTCAAACAGAAGGACACTGGTTAATACTTTCTGGCATTAGAATTAAGGCTTCAAAAGGAAAAATAATTGCTAACTGCAGGAAAAATAAAATTAAGCAATGAGTATCTCATCTGGGAAGATCTGGTTACAGTGGCAGATGCCAATTTTTCAGGTAGATGTGATTCACACACCAATGCTGGTCTATAAAATTACAGTAACTGATCCACTGCTTGTCCAATGAGTCTCGCTAGCCTTTAATTTTGGTGTGATTCCTGCTGATAAGAATACAGGGCATTTCCAAACACTGCAGGTAATCTATTACCACAAAACAGTTTATGTAACTGGATTATCAGACCTCTGAATTATAAACCAGGACTCCAGTAGTCTAGGTGCTGTATAAAAACGATAAAACAAAAATTAGAGAACTATGAGCAAATGAGGGATGTAAGCATAGGGATGACAAAGTGCAGCCATAGAAATTTACTTTTTGGAACAGCACATGAAAGCACACCTTATAGAGAGGCCTTCAGTGGAGCTTTGCTGTGTCAGGATCTCTCCTCCACGGCATGCTACTGATCGAAGCAGATTCTTCTGCTCTTCTAGCTCTTGTTCCAGCTCCTAGCAAAGCAAGTTACAAAAACCAGAACAAATCTCAAACAGACTGGTTTTGCCTTGGAAGGGTATGCCTAACTTGTTTAAATGTCCTGCAAAGTTAGCTGAGCTACTTCTGAAATGGCTTGCTTGAACACCAGGAGTGGTCCAAAATCTCCAGCCAGGAACACAGAAAAATTTGGTACACAAGCTGGGTTATTGAACTAATTAACTAATACAATACAGTTTCTGGAATCAACCCTAGCGAGAATATCTTCAAATCAACACAATACATCATGTAATATATGTATCTTTGCTTGTATGAAGACAAAGTTATTATTTTGAGTATTATCATCTCTCCTTAGAGTAACTTAAAGGGTTGATTCAATTTTATTCTACTGATGGACAAATTTTATTCTACTGATTATGTGAATTGACCATGATCACCTAGGACGTTTAGCCTGCCTGTCTGTTAAAGATATAATATGGGGAACTCAGATGCATCATTACAAAAGCAGTGAGTAAGAAACAGTGTAAAAATTAATATTTCAGTGGAAATATTAACAAGAGTGGCTCAGCTACAGATGGCAGTAAAAGAAATGCAAAACACTAACTTTCTGTTGTTGCAGGGTATTCTGCTGCTGCTGTGAGCGAGTAGTCCTTGCTTGTGCCAGCCATTCTTGAACACTGGGGCTTTGTGAGGAAACGAAGTCCAGATCAGTCTCCTCCTTTTCTTGTAAAGATCCCTGCTTTAAGAAAGAGACATTAAGATTTAAAAAAACCTCCTGCATTGTTAGAGAGCAGGCAGGTTCAGCTCATCTGTGCAAAATTTCTCAAGTTGCTGGCTCATGTAAATTCTGAAGTGAGCAATGACTTTAGATTTCTAACTTAAACTGGTTTTTGGTTAATAGCAGGAAATGCATCTCTAAAAGTGTAAAAATAAACATGCATCATTGCACTTAGCAGAATCAGAGACCACAGGTCAGAGACCTTGGACTGATGTGTTTCTAAAGACTGTTCTGTTTTTAAAAAAACAGCCTTGATCTGTAAAGGAGGGTGCAGCTTTACCTGGCAATGCAGGGACTCAGTGGTTTGTTTCTGCCAGCTTTTTTATCTGATTAAAGCAATTTTTTTTGTCTAATTGAAAAGGAAAAAGTTCTAGTTGTCATTCTGGTCAATATTTATTTATCAGTAAGTCCATAACTCTATGTTCGGCAGAAATACACTGGATAAACAGCAGATGACAAAATATGAACAGAGAAAATGAGGTCAAACCACAGAATGTTAGAACAGCACAGCAAAAGCAACAGTTCCTTCCATTCATATTTCTATCATGTTTTTCAAACATGAGTGATTAGACAGGCTTCCTGTGTAAGCAATGCAAAAAAGAACAAATGCCTTAATAGCTCAAAAAAATGTTTTATCATCTTCTTGCCTTCCAAAGTCCATGTTAGCTGTAAGTTTAAGTAATTTTGGCAGCCAATGTAATCAGATGTAGGTATTTTGCCATATTTGGCCTTATGTCAAAGACAGACTTGTAGGTCTGGCTACTTGGATGTACACATCTCTCTAGATTTATTTAATATTTCTTGCAGTCATATGATGACTGTAGAGCTTGCATCCTTTTGCTTTTTTTTTGGAAAGCTTCAAGATCTAAAGATGGGGCTTAATATCTCTCCCATTTTGTCTGTATATTTCATTTTTGTAGGATTCATATAATGCCCATGATTCAGCTTCTACTCTAAACAGATTAAGCTTGCCAAATGGTTTGACAACAGGCTCTCCAAAACAAACACTCTGCCTTCCAGATGACATTCCTCAAATCAGACAGGGACCAGCAGGGCAGAGGGTGGATATGGAAATCCTACTTGCCTCACCTGGTGCTCCTTATGCTAACAACTGAGATGGATCTCTGCCACCAGTGACCCTGGCACCAGCCACTGAAACAGCAGAGTTTTGTAAAACAGTAGAAGGTTAGGTGTAAGATTTTAATTTTGGAGGATGATGAGTGCACTGAAGTTGAAATGACTGATTAGTGTTAGAGAATATAAACTGTTAAGAGGAGCAAAACAAGAAGTACCTGGTACTGGAAAGAACTATTAGCCTTGCTTGAGGAAATAACTTTGTTTTATTAAGGTTTTAGTCTGCAGGTTAAATCTGATAGTTTACTTTGTAGGAACAAGTTTCTAGAAAAGCTAAGGTAGTTGGAGTGTGGACAATGTAATTCCAGAATGTCAGATTGAGCAAAGAAAATAGTATGTGAGATGTAAAGGTCTGGAATTATAGCTTTTGTATTACAAGTTTGGAAAGATACAAACTTCCTGTAAATTGGGGGGGGGGGGCAGAAATCTGCTTAATTTTATATACTCTAGGGACCATAGCTGTTCAACTTGTAAATTTCTTTAGAGAACAGTATCTAGTTGTTCACTGCATTTGAGCGGGCTGGTTGACTTCAGTTTATATTTCTTTTTCTCTGGGAAGAGGACGAAGAAGATACAATTTTGTAATTATACTGAGATATATAATTAATAGTCTCAGTTCCTGCAAAAGCAAGGAGTGTAAAAGAGATTGTGGCGATTGTTGATGCAATGAAGTTTTGCAAATATGCTACTGTACATACTTTTTAGATCAAAAGTTATTTGTGAACCAGATTTTATCATTGTCAAATTACAGAATGTAAGTTTGAAAAAAAAACTTACATTTGCATTTACAGTTGCACTTTCATTTGAAGTCTGTCTGAAGGAACTGTATTACATTTCCTTTAAACAGCCAGGGAAATACAGGTTTAAACGTGTAATTCTCGGTTACTGTCCAATCTAGCACAGAAATAAATGGAAAATCCCTGAAGAAGACTGTGATGAAATCGATCTCTCAAAGGATTTCAGAATTTTACAAACTTATATGAGGCATACTTTTTCTTGTGAAACTGGAGTCGTTCCTCCCCCACACATCCTTTGCAATAAGAAGTAAAGAAACACTATCTGTTTTGTTGAGGTTTTTTACTGAAGAATATGTCCTACTTCTTTGTTTTTTAAGGAGTCTGTTCAGTTTCATTGCTCCTAAACCAGAGAATAAACAGTAACAGATACCGTATTTTGTGTATTTCAAAGGGCTATCATTGGAGACAGTATAGTCCAGAACACTCCTCTTCCAGCATGTTCCTGATTAGTTTCACTACTTTATCTTATAAATAAAGAAGCTGGTTTCCAAGTCACCTTTTCTGTATCACTAGTGACATTCATTAACTAAAATCAGAAGAAAACTGAAATTGTTCCAAGAAAGTCAGAGAATCGCACACTGATTCCTAAAAAGCCTTGTGTACAGGGATAACAGACAGGTTGAAGTATGCTTTAAGGAAAATATAGCTCAGTCTTTATAATAGTCTCCCACTGCCACTTCGGAGGTTCCTTCCTTTGGGAGGAGACTGGTCTATGCCTCTGGGCAATTACAAGGTTATCAGAACATCTGGAGATATTTGAAAGTCTGAGTCTTTTACATGTGTGAACAACAGTGCTGTTAGCTTGTAATGCTCCTCAAGGTTAATACTGCCATTGGATAGAATTTGAGGTACCTGATGCTCTTGGTCTCCATCCTCAGTGTTTGGAAAATGACATTTTTGAACTTCTCATTTGAAAAAAAAATGCTCAGTGAAGATTAAAAGATGTTACACTGCCTATGTTTATTTTCTTACATGATCTGTTAATGAAGTCAAAGAAAGGCTTGAAATCCATAAAGAAATTTGAGTCTTGCATTCATGCACTATCTTAAATTATTCATATTCTACATCTTGGAATTATTTTGTTTAGATATTAGAAGATCATCCAAAAAGCTGTTTTAAGAGTCTAAGTAAACTAAATCACACCACTGCATTTTAAAATATTTTAAAATAATTTAAAATTTAGCAAAAAACTCTGTGATGCCTTTTCACTTCATAGGTAATATATGAAAACAAAGCATCGTGTGCCTACACGGTATTGATAACTTTTCATTTGCCTAGTCATGAGGTTTAGTAAGCAAGAATACCATTAAAATTACTTCATCTTAGAGGCAATAGGAACAAATACCTGGGGGGTTCCTTTCTTTTTTATTTCTCTATTTTTCTGAAATTATGTGAAGTTTTAAAGCTATGCAGTTGCTTTGGACTAAAAATAGTTCTCAGAACATCAAGTGACTTTTCAAGCTAACCTCTCAGTAGACTTTAATCTGCATTACAAGCCAGAAATCTTTGAAGCTTATCACGTTTAATTTGCACAGCAAAGCCAGGAAAAGAAGTAAAAGAAAAAGGGGGGGGGGTGGGGGGAGGGAGTCACAGCAGGGCGAGAAAATTCAAAACCAGTCAGTCACATTACATGGTTGGGTCTCTTGTATGTATTCGGTTCTCCACATGCTAGTTTGACCTAAAGAATGACCAAAAGCAACTGTTAAATACAATGAATTTGTGGCAATGAGCAGACCAAAGCTGCTAGGAATAGAAACCAAGAAGAAGACAGAGGTTAAATGAATTGTTGCTTATAGAATATTTTATTTGGTATAATGATGCCACTAAGTACTATCCATAATTAAAAATGATCCCTCATGTTATCTGCTCACTGTGTTGGGCACGCTGTAAGAGAGCACATATTTAGGATCTTTCTCTGGCTGGGGAGAGTAATCCTGCCCCAGACCATACACAATCTAAATGGACTGGGAACAGGAATAGACTATAGCCAAACCAAGCTAATCATCTATCTATTTTATTATCGTCCTTTCAGTGAAGACACTGAGGTTAGGACAGTTTTACCATAAAGCCATGTTAACTTGAAAATTATCAACTAAAGTTTTCTAGAAAGTTCTTTATTTGGGAGTTATAATTCCATTTACTGACTAAAGAGGAATAACTCAAACTGAATCAGTGTAACACTTCCACTCTTTTTACCAGTTGCATAAAGTTGCTATGAAAAATCCCCTAACTCCTGCCCATCACGAAAACAGCTGGAAGGAGCCACTCACCCGAATGTTGATCTGTTTGTCGTGGAGCACTCTCTGCAGCTCCAGAAGGCTGCCCTTCAGTGTCCTGAGCTTCACAGCCAGCTGCTCTGCCTCATCCTTGGTGTGAGCCTTCCCTTCCATAAGCAAGTTCTCGTTGTGCACAGACAACTCTGACAAGGCTACCACCTTCTGTTCTATTTCAACCAGCATGTTCTGCAGCAGCAAAAACAAAGACCCAAATTCATACATTTTCCAGCACTTGTCACGTTCTCAGGCAAGATGACCTGTGGCCTCCCTCACCCGTTGCCAAACTAAGAGAAAGTCAGATTATCATTGCTTTGCCTTCCAGTCTCATTCAGAGTTCTTTAGAATATGCTTGCAAATATTTGTATTTGCCATTTCAGTTTGCAAACTTTTTCAAAACAGGAAATTAAAAAGTTACTTGAAACAAGTAATTTGTTGTAGAGGAGATGCTCTTTATTTGCATATTAAAGGTAAGGATGACTAAGAAGCTAGACTGACATCCATTAATGACAAGAAATGAAGCACGCTGCCAGAGTTACTTCTTTCCTCTTCTTTCATTTACATGTAGTCCAGTGCTTCCTACCTCCTCCTATGTGTTGCTCTGGCTGTGTTGATAAGCTTCTCTTCTCTCTATTTGCTCTTTCTGATTGGTGCATGATGGACTTAAGGATTTCTGTATAATCCTCTTTAGTCTAAAGAGAGACTTAAAGTGACAAATCTCTGGCATGTTTATTCTCAAAAGCTACTTCCCTGACATTCCATTAACCATTCACGTATTAGAGACATCGTGCATATTTTGATCTCTCAGATTCAATGCTCAAACAAGTCTTGCTCAAAAACCTAGCCTGACATCAAATGCTTTTGTTTCCTTAGCAACTGTCAAGTATTAATTTCGAAATATTTCTCCAGAAGGAATATGTGAAGAATAAGATCGGCAGAGTCTCTAAAAAGTGGAAAAATATATAAAACTTACTGCATTAAGATTTTAAGAAGCAGGAAAAGAACAGCATTATTAGCTATTCCACAAAGTCAACTTTTGAGTTTCCTACAGACTATATTAAAAAAATACTGCTTTGTTAAAAATAAAGTTCATATAGTTTATCTACATACAAGAAAGGGCTCTCAGGGACAGATGATAAAGGAACTCGAGACTAAGCAGATTGAAAATTCCAATGATGAAGTCAGTGAAAATTCTTTAGGCTTGCAGGAAACTTAACTCTCATTTTTCCTAAAATAATTGAGATCCTCATTCTTTAATAAGAAAAGGGATCTTTTGTCCATCTCTCTCTTTTGTAATTTTAATCATAATGATCATATAATTCTAAACTATAATTTAAAAATAGAAAACTACCACTACTTTGAGAACCTGGGTGTTATGAATGACTTCAGTCTTGTTAATGAAAGTATTTGCAAAAACTCTTATTGCAGAAACATGTCTTTTCTCAGTTGTTTTGGTATTCTGAGTTGATTAATCTTCAAGCCATAAAACCTGCAAATACTGATGATTGTCCTTTATTTTTCCATGTATGTAAGGATTATTCCTGAAGAAAACACAGCAGTACCACAGTCATCAGTGCTAGTGCCAGTATGTTATTTAGCTGGAAAAGGATGAGTAGGAAAGTACACTGCAGGTGTTTTCATACCTATCAGCTGAGTTGCTCAACAATTTCAGCTTGAGGGGAGCAAAAACAGTAAGTGAAGCAAATACAACGCCTTTAAAGCTAAACAAAACTACATCTGAAAGACGTAGAACTTCAGATCTTTTTGCAGTCATGACTGCTTTTTTGTTTTCCTACTGCTACGTTCACATGGGCTTTCTAAAGCGCTGTTTGCAACCCCTAATGAGATATTAAGAACAGGCTATATTTTGTTTCACAGATCTTTGAGGAAGCTTACTGAGCATATAGAAGCTGCTAAAGAGGTCAGAAACTTCTCCACAAATATACTGGCTCATTAGACTCAATAACTGCCTTACTATTTTACCTGACAGTCTACCAGCTGCGCTTCCATATCCATAGGCTCCTCGGCAGGAAGCAGAGCGGTGTCCAGCGTTGCTCGGGTACTGAGGAGCCAGTGGTCCAGCTCATCAGCTTCACAACGGTACCTCTGAAGAGCCTGCTCTTGCCTCTGTTCTTCGAGCTGCTCATTCAGTCTTTCCTGGAGGTACAAATTATATTTTACTTTTTAGGAGAAAGAAAACATAACAGTCACTTTTTAGAACTTGTTCCTATCTATTCTAAGCCTTAGTAAGACCCATCTTTCACAAAATATTATTTCTTTCAATTGATGACTGTGTTTTTCTGACGACTGAAAGTCTGCCTCAGTTCAGTCGCTTTATTTCTACTTTCTCCAGTAGAACTCTGCTATTACGGCTTTCTAAAGGTGTCTTTTTTGCCTCCTTTTGCTGCTCTCCTGTGGGTTTCCCCCCACATTGATTCAGTTTGCTCAATTATACAGCACTGTTTGCTTAGGGAGAAAGATCACACTAAGAAAAGGAATGTAGAGCTGAGAATGGGTTGCAGGGGAAGGAGAGCACCTTTGCCTTTTTTTGGCAGCAGGCTGTTAGTCAGCTTTACTGTCTCTCAAGAGAGGCACAAGAAGGCCAAATAAAATTTGGGTGGGCTCTTCGTACAACCACATGGGTAAAGAGGAGCCTGACGAACTGTCTACCTTCTCTGGCTTCTCAGAGGATCCCTGACCCATGGAAGGACATTAAGCTTCAATGGCTGCTGCAGCATCAGCATCACAGCAACACAGATGCCTCTGGTCTATCCTTCAGCTCATCCATCCGTTGGAAAGACAGGGAGTGATCAGCAAGTCTTGCTCACCCTTTAATTGTCCCATATGAATTTAAAAACTGGCTGAACAGCTGCCACCAGGGGACAGTGATCAATGGCACAAAATCTAGTGAATGGCCAGTAAGGACCCTCAACAAGTTTGCTGGTGACACAAAATGGGAGGAGTGGCTGATACACAGAGGACTACTCTGCCACCTAGATAGACCCTGAAAGGCTACAAAAATGAGCTGACAGGAAGAAAGGAAAGTGTGGAGCCCTGTACCTGGAGGGGAGCAACCCCATGCACCAGTACAGGCTGGAGGCTAAGCAGATGGGAAGCATCTTGGCAGAAAAGAACTAGGGAGGTACTGGTGGATACCAGGTTGAATATGACCCAACAATGTGGAAAAGAAGGCCAGTGGTGTCTAGGGCTGCTTTAGGAGTGCTCTCACCAGGATGAGGGAGGTGATCCTGCTCCTCTACTTAACACTGGTGAGTTCACACCTGGAGTACTGTGTCTAGTACCGTGCTCCTCAATATGAGATACCGAGTTCTCGAGAGAATAGAGGGGATTTTGTGCATAAGAATACAAATAAGATGGTCAGAGGATACTTAGTTCTATCAGATAATGTGAAACCTAAGCATGGTGCAAATATTATGGAACAAGGGGAAAAGATTATATTGGATCTGGCTGTGATGGAGTTAACTTCATTACAGTCTGTACAGTACATTGCAGCTGTGGTTAAATCTGTGCTAATAACACAGCAAAGTTATGGCTACTGCTGAGCACTGCATAAAGGCTTTCTATCTGCCCCACACAAAGGCCAATAGGCTGGGGGTGGGCAAAAGGTTAGCGAGGAGATAGCCAGAACAGCAAATCTGAACTGATCAAAGGGATTCTCCACACCAGATGAGATCCTGCTCATCAATAAAAGCCCAGGGAAAGGGACGGAGGGGCATTTGTGGTTATAGTGTTTGCTTTCCCAAGAAACACATGCTGAGCTTTCCAGGAAAGCAGCTAAACATCTCCCTGCTGATTGGGTAGTAGTGAATAAGTTCCTCATTCTCTGCTTGCATGCACAGCTTTTTCTTACCCTGTTTAAGCTGTCATTATCTTGATCCATGAGTCTTTTTGTCGGCTTTCTATTTTTAACCCATCTCAGGAGAGAGGAGTGAGGGTAGGTGTTTTAATATCTGCACTTCATTTATACACACACAAATATATGTATATATTATATCTATATATCTATATAGATATCCATACAGCTATATATAGCCAGAAAAAAACTTGGAACATTTATATATATATGTGTGCTCAGAGTTCTTTCTGGCTGCTTATTACTTGGCATTAAGATGAGGGGCTCACTAAAAAAAGAATGGTAATTTATTACTGAAAGCAACTGTGAGAAAAAAAGCAGAACTAAAAATTACGGGTTTTTTTATGGTGACTAAAAATATTGGTGACGATTTTTCTTTTACCTCTAATAGCTGTCGTTTCCCTGATGCCTTCATTCGAATTGTGGCCATTCGTTCTGCCAAGACTGTGAGGGTGGACTGCAATGCCATTTGATCAGCACCTTCTGCATCCAGTGGTTCTGAAACAAGCTCCTCGGCTAATGATGTCTGAAGCTCACTGATTTCTTCTTGCAACATTAAAATCTCATCCATCAAAGCCTATTTAGAAACGAGAGCAGAGAATGCATTTGCTTCATTCGCCAGTGAGAAGGAAGTATTTCAGGAGACATAGAGTAAATATAAAATTCAAGACAACTATCCCAGGGAGCACAAGGAACATAGAGAAGAGCAGAATATCAATACCAGTATGGCAGAGACAATATTCCATAAGGACTGAGTCTTGCTTTTAGAGTCTTGAGTTAGGCTCATGTATCTGATTATTTAAATATGGATTTAATTACACATCTTGAATTTCAAACATATCACGAGGAATTATTTTGGAAACTGAAAATTTATTCTTCCAGTGAATTATCTGTAGGGCATTCTAGTATTCACAGTAAAGATAATGAACAAGTAAGTGAGCATGTGTTTGTGACAGAAAAATGGATGCATGTTTTAGCTTCCAGCCTAAAACTGTCTAAGTGGACAAGGAATGTCCAGCAATAGATGTAAATATTCAGAGATTTATTCCAAGGCGCAAAATCAGTTCCCATTCTTTTTCTTATCCTATGAACCAGTTTTATACCTATAAAAGGATGGTACCATGGTACCATATTTACATCTATTGCTGGGTGTTCTTTGTCCAGTTAGAAAGTTTTAGGCTGGAAGCTAAAACATGCCCCTATTTTCCTCTCACAAACACACACCCATTGGCCACACCAGATAGATTCAGGCTATTAGATAGAAGGCTTAGGTGATTACAACTTAAACGTATGTCAGGTGCATTACTTAATATTGTCTTATTATTCTGATCATTATTTCTTGAGACTTCCCTTGTGAGGGGATTTTTGTGTGATTTTGGTTTGTTTTGTTTAAAAAGGTGAAAAATTTATTTTGATCAATATACGATGCATCAGTATTGCTTATGATCTTAGAAAATTTGACAACATTATAAGTATTCTTCAGCAATGATGCTGAAGAACAGTATGTACAGCTGTCATTGGAAACAATCTTGGACAAAAGCTTTTGCTGAAAATTTCATTTGGACAAACCCTAATGATCTATTCTATTTCTTTCAAAAAGGCTCATTATTAAAACAATCCCCATCACACCACCTTTAGAACAGCAGGAGGCCCAGAAAGGCAAGACAGTTAACAGAGAAGGTTCATGCATTAAATGCATATGTTTGAAGTATCCAGCCATGAAGAAGGTTACCATCTAAAAAACAGAATAAAAGATATGCAGGCAATGTGCACTCTCCCTCTCCTCCTCACATATAAGATTTTACCTGATGTTCAGCCATCTGGCTCTCCGGGCTTTTGGCTGGTTCCAAACTCTCATTTAGTTTGATTTCAGTGGTCTCCATTTTTGTGGATATAGACTGGAGTGTGTCCTGATACTTCTGTTGACGCTCAAGAGCTTCATAGAGTGTGCGCTGCTTTTCACTGATCTGAAGAAGAATGGAAGGTATAAATTCTGACCTCTGACACAGGATTTGCTACCTAGTCTGCTTCATATGTCCCTAGGCTTATGAGATTAAAGCAAAAAAACTTGCAATAAGTTTTCAAGAGTATAAATTACAAAGCAAAACATCCATATTAAAAATATTTACTTACTTAAATTTCATCAGCAAAATTATAGGTTCTGCTGCTTAAAATAAATGGACATTAATGAAGCACGGAAAACCTATGCAAGTTATCACACATTATTTCAGATTTCATGCACTCAAACATGGATGTGCACTATTTGCTAGACACATAGTTCTTAATACCCGGTAACAGCTACTGTGCCACTGAAAGGAATTAAAATTTGTACCATGTGATCAAGACTCTGACCGTTTTCATACGTCACTGAATGATTGTGCTGAAAAACTATACAGAAATGTGTTGATTCAGTATTTGGAGAAACTGGATTCTTGGGCCTTCTTTGCCTACTCATTCAGCATGATTGGATATCCCTACTAGATTATGGAATACAGTCTGTCAAAAGCCAATATTTCTGAAGCCAACTATCAGCTTTAATGACTCTTATTTTTATTAATGGAGGTCCATCTTGCACAGGCTCTCAAACAAAGAACAAAAATAATACATCACAAGTAAAAATTCAAGTTACCATCTGAAAAAAAATTGCAGAGAAGAATATTAGCTGAGCCAGTTATTTGAATTTTATTCCTTACAAGCTAGCCAACTATTTTGAAGTCTCCAGATGCAAACTTACCACATTTTTCAGTGTTTCCCAAGAACGCTGCAAATCATCCAATTTGGCACTAGTAGATGATTCTAAGCCTGGTTCGTAAAACTCCTGGGTGGCTGAGGTGCTGGATTGAATTTTAGCAGCTTCTGTCTGCAATTGTTCAGCAGATAAGGCTTGGTAATAAGCAATGTCCTACAAGCACGAAGTACATTATTGCACTTTCAAAAAGATACTGCACACTATGCCCCCCATACTGCCCCTCTGCATATGTCCATTAAAATAAAGCTCACAAAGCCAAAATCACCAGGAAATCTCTTAATAACACAGTAAATCAATATTAATAGTAGCAGACTGAGCATATTTAGGACCTTCACTATGATGAGGATTTTGGACGAATTTTTTTCATGTTCATATTAGCTGGAGGTGCAGAAGGCAACTGTGGACAATCATGGAAAGGCCTGGAGGTGAAGTGCTATAAATGGGAGTGTTATTCCAGCATCATTACAACTATACATGGATGAAAACTTATCACAAAAGACAGTGGGTTATGGTACTGTAGGTGGCAAATACCATCCTAATGAACACTATCACAGAGAGAGCAGCAGAAGAACCTAAAAGGAATACGCTGAAGGACTGGTAAATGAGGCGAGAAAGAGTATGAAGCATCAGCTTATTGTAAGCTTTCAAACAAACAGGGAGCCTCAGCTAATTTATAAAAGGTTGAGAAATGGGACCAAAAGTGCTAAGGAAATGGGCAAATTATCAAACCACCAATGAAAATTCAGAGTGGAATTGTTTCTCACCAGAAGTTCTATACTTAGTGTATGGAGATTTCTTCAACTGTTGCAGATGACAACTGAAAACGTCTACAGAAAATGTAGAATTAAGGAAACAAGTACAGTATCTATACTTAGGTCAGGAAAGCAGACTTGATGACAAGGATTATTTAAAACTGAAAGCATGTATGACAGTTAGCACCACATTATTTGGGAGGTGAAAAATGCTGCCTCAAGGGAGGGTGAAAAGCAGACAGAACCAGGCTCTTCTGAGTGGTGCCCACTGACAGGAACAGAGGGAATGGGCACAAATGGAAGCACAGGAGATTCTCTCTGAATACCAGGAAACACTCTTTTACTGTGAGGGTGACTGAGCACTGGGACAAATTGCCCAGGGAAGTTTCAGGGTGTCCATCCTTAGAGACACTCGAAATCAACTTGAGCACAATCCTGGAAAAGCTGCTGTACGTGGTCCAGCTTGACGAAGGGTGTTGGGCCAGATGACCTCTGGAGGTCCCTTCAACCTCAACCATTACGAATAGATGTATAAAAGTTAGGTACTAAACAAGACTAATTCTGAGGTAATTCAAAGTATAAGAAGGATCGTTATTTGTAACAGAATGCAAATGCTTTATCTAATACCATATATAAACAAAACCAGTCAGGCTCTGGAAGAGCACAGAAAACAGATTACTCCCATAAAAGTGTCTGATGAAGAACTTCTTCAAAGACAATAATTGGGATACTTGAAAAATTTAATGATGAAATTGTTACAATGTCCAGGAGTCAGTATGGAATAGGTAACAGTCTAACACAACATTCAGGGCTGCAATTTCAGAATTTTTCACTCTGACCACAAGTGATATTTCCAAGTAATGGTGAAAAATTGCACCAGTAGAGGCAACTTCTCATTTTGCCTTGCCTGCAGCTACTCTCTGGCCCTTTGCTAGTCCCCTCTCAAGAACAATGCTTCTGTGACCTCTTAATATGGTTTTCAGAATAAAGGGCTTGTATTCACAGTGAGGGAAAAGCAATCCCTTTCCCCATCTTTTCAACTGCTTCTGGGAGTATACAACATGTCAGCTTCTCTTTGGCAGAGCTTTCACATGATTATAACAGGGATCCAGATGTTCATGCAAGTAAAAGATTTTGTTGGCCCTATAAAGGCCCTAATATCCCATGACTGTTCTTATGAAAAGTAGCCAATGAACAGTAGTCAAACTTTGTTGTTAGATGTAGGGGCAAAAGGGTGTGTTTAGATTTAATAAGATATGTAACAAGGGCTGGCGAACCCTAGGTGAATATTTATACAGGAAAGAGAAAGAATCTTTAGTAGGCTGTGTACAAGGAGATAGAAAAGCATTTAACAGTGACCCAGTGCATAAGACTAGAATCACAGGACCAGCTGTGGCCTACAGGACATCGTGCCAACACTTCAGCTTTTCCAGTTCAACTGCTCTGCATTGTGCATCAGGAAACCAAGTTATAAAAAGTGCGTCAAATTTTAATCAATTACATCTTTGGCTAAATGCAAGGAGAAGGATTCTCATTCTGTATTGCAGCACAGGTGAAATGTCTGATTTTGCTAAACATTAAAATTAATTGCATTTCAGGACTGTTAACCTAATATTTTACATATTATAAAATTCCTCAGTGTTTCCAACATTAACACCGTTATAGTTCCACCTGCCCTGTTGTTTTTAGAGGAGTTTCAGAAAAAACCCTCCTTTTTTAAACTTATGATAGTGCTAGAATTGTCACTTTTTTGTATTTCTGTTTTTCTTTCAAGCAGTTCACACTTGTTTCATATTTTCATTACTTATTTAAAATGTAAATAAAGTGTAGAGATGTCTGAATTCAGACTAGCTGTGTTTCATCCTTAACAGATGCTAGGAAACTGATGAAATACTATAGAGAGTTATTCAGGATGAATTAAAAAGCAATCTTAACACATAACCTTTCCTTCCTCAATTGCCTCTTCAGAAGAGTTTTAGACTTTTTTCCTAAGACTAAACTCATGTTATTCTCCACTTCCTGTAGTTCTTGTCCACATTTTTTTCTGGTAGTTTGCAGGTGATCTTCCAGTGGGAAATTAGTTCTTAACTCTGGGTACTTTTAAAACAAAATATTTCCAAATTATTTCCTGATTTACTGCAAAAATAGAAAATGTTGCTAACTTATATTTGAACTCCTAGTTCACTAAAGTCTTTCCTGAACTCTCCCTGGGCATTCTTCATGACTAGCACTGGAAGTTTCATAGCTTCTTTAGTCTTAATCTCATGTGAGTGTGAACCTAAGAATTTTGTAAGTAAGCCACTGCATTTCAGAATGTTCTTCCGCTTGTTGTTTAATACATGCAGTCCATTTCAACATTAACCACACTGAAGAAAACTTCAGCTCTAAGTTTTTAAGATCGCTATAACAGCATCAACTTTATCTCTCAAAAAGTTTCTGCTAATGAAAGACATAATATTTTTGTTCAATTTTCCCCTAGTAAATCACTTACTCCGAAACTTGTATTTAGGTGTCAGCTCATGGGGGTGCAACAGCATGTTCACTGTGTTTTCCTTATTGTCTGAGTGACTGAAGCTGTTTGACTTGTTTTACATTTTCAGAGAAAAGTAATGAACTGATATTGGCTTTTTAGATTAGGAAGCAAGCTGCTGTTGGTCCTTCAACTCCATAAATTAATGGTGTCATAAGACTTCTATGTTGAAATATCTAGATGCTTTTCTACTGTAAGTAAACTTCACAGGGAACTTTCTGATTATCTAAAATGACAGAAAATTAGAAAAATCCTTCTTATGCATAATACAACTTCTTTTAGTATGCCATTGATGATTTTGTCACTGCTCTATCTTACATATTAGTGTCTTTTCTTATGCCTTATATTTAGCAACTTCTATAGTACATATGCATTTCTGAAATCAGCAGAAGGAATCAATGAGCATCTTCCTCAAACGTGTCTAATTCTCCTTAGCAGTGCAACACAACATATTCTAACCTCTAAATCTGCAGTGGTCAATTTTGGAAGCAGTCACAAATGCAAAACCAACCAATCAGCCACAAAATCCAGAACATGATATATTCAGTGAGGTGGTTCTAAGGCTCATTTCTAATTTTCTAAAGCATAACATTTTATGTGTGACTTTATGTGCATGATGCGCAATGTGCTGGTTCAATATTTACCTTTAATCAATACTGATACCAGCTCCTATTAGAAGTACAAGAGCACTCAGTTTTGATTTAAAATCTAATCTGCCTCACTGGCACTTAAAATAGAATGCTATGGAAATGAACAGTGTTGGAATGAACAATACATGAAAAAAACTCACATGAAAGTTAATAACTGAAATGATATTAAGTAGAAGAAACCGGGTTGTGATTTCAGTGCCACAATGGCAATGATAGAGTAAGATGGATATGGAACATAATGCAATGTTTCATTATGGGGAATAAAAGAAGGCATTTTTTTCTCACGATGCAAGATTCCATTGAGTACTACTGAGAAAATAAAAATTATGTTATAAGTAGAAAACACTGGTGACATAGCAATTGTCACTTAAAATTTATTTTTAAAAATAATGAATAGCTGTAACACTGGATTTATACAATTTCAACTCAGAAGTCAATATCTATATCCATTTTGAACCAGAACCTCAAGATTCAGTTTGATAAGAGGTTAAGCCTCAATTCCTTGGAGCTATAGCTAAACATTATTTCAGAGGATTAAATCAAACACCTGTGGAATGGAACCATGTATGTCTGAGAAAAAAACTGAATGAATGCCAAGAGAGAGGTACCTGGTTAACAGAAGCATCTGTATTAGCCACAGGTGAGGGAGAGCGACAGGCAGGTGGAGAAGAAATCTCACTGTTGGTTCCCTCCTCCCCAGACTCCTCAGTGACAGGGGAGAGCAGCGTGTGACAGCGACCAGCAGTCATCTGCCACAGGAAAAGCAATCCCAGAGCACAGGAAGAAAATCAGTTACCTCAGCTGAGGCTTGACTTAGACTGAGATCAAAACAACACATGGCCAGAATTACCAACACATTTATTAGTCATGCTTCATGCTCCTACATTTACCAGTTTAGAAATCTGTTGAATAGTCTCATTTACTTGTCATATTTCAGTGTGAAAATGCTCTCCCGTACCCTAATGGATTTTAAAAGACAATGTAGACCAAGCAACTCAATAATAACAAATTCAGGTCTGCCTAAACATCTTCTAATACAATTTCTGCTGCATACAGAAATACTATGGAGAGCTACAGAATAGTGGACTATTTGTCTCAGTATCCAGGTCCGGTTAGAACAACAAGGAACAGACTTGAAATATAAAATACACACAACCCAGTATTCAAAGGTAACCCTTCTTCCTTCCCCAGTGTTGCTATAGAGGGATAAATCCTGAAGTCTGACACAGACAAAAATTCCAATAGCATAAGCAGAATGTTTGTAATGAGACCCAGTTAGAAACTAAAAAAAGGAAAGTAACTCAAACATTAGGCCTATGGAAGCACTTAGAGAGCTTTCATTTCCAGTACATTCAGCTGAGAATATAGCAGCATATTGTCAATTATCACATCAACATTTTAATGCGTGAAAAGCCTACACACTGCAACACTTAATGAAACAATATTTATTCTGGTTTTATTTTATTCCTGTAACTCATCAATTTCTTAGCATTTGTTCTCGCATGCTGACAGCTACAAAATAAAAAGCACAATATTTGCATATTACTGATCACAAATTTCATGTATTTGTCTGCTAAATAACTTCAGCCTTTATCAACAAGTCTTGATAACCCATATAAAGCATAATACAATAAAGGGAAGATGCAACTTGTTTTGTTTGTCACACTACAGCCATTTCAAAAGCCGAAGATAGATGTGAGCTGTGGCAATTTGCTACACACGGGAGTGTTGTAATGATGCAAAGGAAGCAGCTCAGATAATGACTACAGTGACCAAAGCATTGCTTACCATAACCACCGAGGGATGAGTGGGGTGTGCTGGGAGCAGATCCGAATCCAGCTCCTCCATTCCCTCAGACAGCCCCTCCACTTCTGTCACTGTCAGCAGCATGGTGGCATGTTTTGCTTTCATTGTCAGCATCTTGCACTTGGAATTCAAAGAAGCAATTTGCTCCTGGTATCCTTTGATCTTCTGAGCCAGCTCCTGAGGAAACATTTTTATTCCCCGACTGCTGATGCAGCCGGGAAAGGCCACAGGACCGGCAGCATTTTCAGCTTCCGCGGCGAAGTGAAGCTGTCCCCTCCCATCGCAGCCAATCCCACGGCGGCGCTGCCGCTCTGCTGACGAGCAGGATGTCGCCAGCGCAGGGACCCAGCCCTGGACCGCCAGCACCGACGGCGGAGCGGCGGCTCCGGAGCGGCGGCGGCCGCCAGGGCTCCGTGCGCGCCGCGCCGCAGAGCGCAGGGACGGACGGACGGACGGACGGACGGACGGACGGACGGACGCCTCACGCTCGCATCCTGCCCGAACCCGAGCCCACCTCTGTAAGCTGCACGCTGCAGCGCCTCTCCCTCCTCCTGCCCTATTTCCCCCCGCCCCCGATCTGCTTCCATTTATCGGAGGAAGATGAAGCTCGCCCGCAATAGTGCGTGCCAGGGAAATGAGGTCATGTAGTGGCCACAACTGCAAAAATGCCCCATTCAGCTCTCACCAGAAAGAATGAATTGTCCAAACAATAACTCACAGGGTCTAACAGGCTCAAATGTGATAGGGACAATCAGTCACACAATAAGATTAAAGGCAGACTGGATCGCTTTTTGTCACTGTTTGGATAAGCTGTATTTTAATCTCGTTTTGGCTTTGTGTAAGTCTACTGAGTTAAAAGTTGAGCTGCACAGGACTAACATTTCTTTAAAAAGAGATGAGGAAACTAGTATAAAGCCGACTATATTTTAAATTATTGGGGGTTTTATGCTTAGGAAATGGTCTATTAATGTGGCCAAACACCATCATAAACTTAAGATTTTTAGACAATAAAGATGGAAATGAATAGCCTTATGACTATTCATAAGTGTCTTGTCTTCTCTCCTACCCTATACTGTTGCCCTCTTCAGTGTCCAGTTTCAAAGCTTTCAATTAATATACTTAAAATAAAAAATGGTGGAAGCGTTTCATATTTCTGCTGAAGCTACTTTTCCCGTCTCCCTAGACGCTCAGTAACAAGTTAGAATTTTGGTCTAAGAAGTGAAAACATTTGTATAAGTTTGCCTGCTAAATTAGTGATTATTTGTTCAAGTATATATTTCTGCTTCATTTTTATATTTGCTTTAACTTCTTCAAAACTCACAAGTTTTCTAGGAACAATAGCAATAGGAGTTGCAAGACCCAGTAGGCATATTACTACAATATCTTTTCAAAAGTAAACAAGACTACTGCTTCAGGCTGATAAATTAGAAGATGTGTTTGGTTGTATGACATTTTCAGTAAGAAAATTCCTCAAAATTACAGTGCAGAACACTCATTGCAAGAAATATCAAGTTAGGAATTGAAACAGCTCAAAGACTGAGGATGGCACTTCACTACTTGAGTTTCACCTTTCACTTTGGCACCTTGTCACCATCTGTCATGTTAGCAACAAAAGGACCTCACTAGGTGCTCCAAAGCTTTCCTTGGAGACTAAGAAAAGTCTTGATTATAAAACATCGAGCAGAATAGTCAAAAAACAAGCTGCAATCAAATCAACCCACAAATTTAATGTCTAGCAGCTTGAAGAGTTATCTGCTCTTTGGCAAATACCAGTCATTCACAAATGCTCAATGAATGACATATCTGAGCCCCAGTAGAAAATTATTGTCATTCAGTATAGTCTATTCCATCACATTACTTAGTGCAATGACATTTGTGGTATTACTGTCCAATGTACTGAGTATCTAAAATGCCTCTTTCAACTGAAAACAAAGAAGAGTAGGCAAAAATGTGATTTCAAAAGAAAATTAAAAATAATAAAGCATCTTATAAAGCAATGTCCCATGAGGTATTGTATTTTCCATTACAATGATTCTCAGGTATGGAGATACTTGCCCACATTCTTATCTGAAATTCTATAGAAACACAGATCAGTAGACATGGTATCTACTTACATACCTGCATATTAATACAAGCTTCCCAAAAATTAAGATGTATTTTCCTTCTACTTTCTTTCTTCCTCTTATTTTAATTCTAAATATAGCTACTACATATGTCCCCTTAAGTTCTTTTACATGCAGCCTTTAACAGGGATGTAGTAACTGATATTTTCTTAAATTAATGACACACCTAACAAAAATCTTGACAGGCTTGATTTTTGAAGTAGTCTAATAATTTATGGCTCAGAATATTCACTTCATGTTATGCTTTTTCACAGGTGTTTAGCACAGCAAGCATGAGCATAAAATATACTTTTCTCAGTCTTTCAAATCCCCTTACCCCTAAATGTAGAAAGCTTGCACATATGATGTCTGTCTGCTCAGGCTGATCCCAACACGTGTGTAATCATAAAGCTGCTCTCTTCCTGCAGACATTTAGGACCACTCCTAGTTGCTAAACTTGCTCAAATGTACATGAAACTTCAAGCTGCCTCATTTTTAATTATTTCCTGCCTGCAGCATTATTCCTTCCTCCAGCAATATTACCCTGAATCGCTGATCACTCTCCTGCATTTGCTGTTCCAGAATATTTGAATAGAGAATAACAACATAATCAATTCAGTACTAATAAAACAAAAAGTAAACACAGTATATGGAAACTGCTCTTGAGTTTATACTAAATAACAGTTGTAACAACTGGAGAGAAGATAAGCAACACATGTAACATTAGGTTATATTACACTCCAGGAAGGATAGCTTTAATTCAAAGTAAAGAAATGGTGCCATCTGGTGCCAAAAGTGACACACAGAGCTCAGTGGTGGATTTTCTATCCCAGGAATGACACAACAGACAAGTGGAGGTGAAAAGCACTGAGGAGCTCTCAAGCCAGCACAGTAAGAAGGCTGAACAGAGACTACCGTGATTTATTCAAGGGTTGATAATACATGAGTTTGTGGGCAGGACCTGCAACTCCAGAGCACAAAAATCTTCCCAACAAAGACTTTAAAGAAACTTTTGGAGTTTGGTGCAGAGTTTCCCTCTAAATCTATTGTGAGTTTCCTGGGATTCAAGTCTCTTGGTATTCTTTACAGAATGTGACTGGGATGAAAATGAGCAAGTATGTTAGGATATACATGTGTGTATGTACAAGTTCTTTGGGATATACATACGTACACATGGATGACTGAACTAGTTGTGATTAACTACCCAACTACTGAAGTTCTGGGACACTCCTCAGTCAGGTTCTAATATTATCTGCCCCTTAATTATGCAATGCTTTTCTTTATCATCATGTTGTCAGAGGGCTAGGATATGTCTAACTGAATAAACAAATGAATTGTCCACATGGTACAAATAGCAGGAGTTCCCTCTCTGAGATTAAGTCTATCTGCTCAACTAGCCTTGAGGAAATCTGAAAAGCAATTCAGTTATCTTATGACTATTGCTTATGAAAAGTTGTCTGGGTCAGTGAGCTGCCATTGAGCCCAATGTTTTGATGCATTTTGGGTCCCATACCTCATTACGTGAAATCTGGACCTGGAGTTCCTGGATGTTGCTGGTTGCTATTGGCTTGTCTTGGATCTCACGATGGGCACTCTCTATCATCTGCTGTAAATGTTTCATTTCTTGCTCATATTGCTCATACTGAACCACTGCTTCCTAGAGAAGGGGAAAAAAGATTGAGTGTCTACACAAAAGTTAATTTCCACTTAGTCTAAGAATGACAGATCTCCCTCCTGAAATATCTGGCACTCATATCTCGATAAGTAAAGCAGGAGTATAGTCAGGAAAATGTCTATTCATAAATATTGTGAATTGCAATGATTTGAACCGCTACATTTATTTAAATATTTCCTAAACCTACAGTCCACCTAACATGATATTTTAGATTTCTGATGTAAGGTGCTGTAACTTCTGATTCCAATAAGCACCTGAACCAAACACACCCACAAGAAGCTAGCCTTCCTTAATCTCATGGTTGTATTATAAAACATTTTCATCTGCTTTTCTACTTCAAGTGTCCATTTGTGACTATAAGAAAAGCTTAGATATTACAGAAAATACAACTGAGATAAGATTATGAAGATTGATTTAGAAAATTATCCTACCAATATATATCAGTTCTTTCTATCATAGATGCATGAGTAGTTAATCTAACCCATTTTTAAAATTTTCTGTGTGACATTGTAACCTTTCTTGTATTTAAGCATAATTAATTATCCTTAATCATCAAAAGTCTCTTCTATTATCCAATTGAAACTTTGTAGCTGCACCTTAGCCTATGGAATATGATATGTATATTCCTGTCACTAAATCGCAGAGAAGAAAAGCTTATTCTCTTCTTTGGAAATACCTTTTACATGTATAATTATAAATCCAAACCATCAAACAAAATCTCGTTTACTCGTATTTAGCAAAACTTGAAAATACAAATTTAATAGACATTGAATGATTCCAAAATCAGAAAAAATATATATAAAGAGAATAATAAAAAAAAAATTTTATACCACAAAGTTAATTAACTCCATAGTTTTTATGCAATCTTCAGAAGTAGCTGGTGTTATAATGTTATATTAATTTTATAAATTATTTATTAAATTATTATAAAATTAACCTGCATACAATTGTATATTAGCTGTTTGACTAGTTAATCCTAATAGCATTACAAAAATCACAGCAATATCAGGGAGAGAACTGAGGTGAGAGTCTGACGAGTGAATCAACAATTAACATGATCATGACTATTAAAGTCAGGAATAACTGAGACTTAGTGGGGAAATTTCTAATGGTACTGCAGAACAGAGGAGTGCACAGAAGTATGAAATTCAGTGTTTTCATGACAATTTGCATGTTGCTGTTGAAGTTGCTCTGAGTGATTTCGTGGGCTGGAGTTGCACTTGCCTGCATGATGTTGCACTGCTGGATGGCCGTGTGCTGCAGGCGGCTGGCCTCCTCCTGCAGCCGCAGGGCACTGTGGCACATGGGCAGGCTGGTGACCACCTCCTCGGGAATCCTCAGGGCACTCTGGCAGTCTTGTACTGCCTGCACTTTCGGCTTCAGTGACTCCATTTCAGACAACAGATGCTAGAAACAAAGTCAGTGCCACAATAAATCAATTTTTCAGAACACCCAGAACATTTCATGCGGCCAAAGAAAAATAATGGTATGTTCAAGCAATAAAAAAAATTAATTTATTATTTATTTTCTAAATTGAATATAATTTGGAACACTTTCTCTGGGGTTGCTCATTGTGAAATGAGAATTCTTTTAAAGATTATTTAAGCAAAAAGCCCATATATTAGATACAAAAATAATTAATGAAAAAGCATAGTAGTACCTATTTCTAAGTGTCCAAGTAAAAAAATATTTCTATAAACAGATTTGACAAAATAGATTTACAAATTCCACAAATCAAAGCAGCACAAGAGTAATTTATATATACATGTCTCTCACTGTTAAAATCTGAGTGGAACTCCCTGCTGGGACATAGAAGCACATTTTCAAAACAGCACATGAATCCCATTGTATTCACAACCTTCCCTTGAAAATACGAACCATGGCTGAAAATGTTGCTTAAAATTCAAAAGGCAGTCAAACAGAAAGGAACAGAGCTACACAGAAACCTTTTTCTTTGATTAATCACAAGCTGTATGCCTTTGCTAATAGTGCCTATTCCATACAAGATGTCCATTCAAGCTGTCTGTTCATATGCATGAGAAGGTTTTAAGTGCAATGGCTAGAGAATAGATATGATCAATGTTCTTTTTATCTACATTGAAGAGTTTAATGAATGTATGAAAAAAAAAGAAAAAAAAAAGGCAAAGTCAATAAAAAGGGCCTTAACAGACTAGAAAAAGATTTTAGATTTAATAGATATAAATCAGCTGGAAAATGAGGCAAACGGGTAGAGAATTTGGTTATCTTCCTTCCCCTCCACCACATGCAGAATGATAGCTAAGTAGGTCTGAAGTGCATACTGATGAGAGGATTGTGGTTTGGTTTTTTATTTCTGCAGTTTCATGACATATGGTGGATAATCTAACCAGAGTTTCAGTATAATGACCTACTCCTCATGCAGCACAGGTCAGACCCCGTACTGCTGGCAAAGGGTGTCTTTATTGTTCCATCAGCAGCCAGAAGCACCTGGGGGCTGTGTGCCAGCCAGGGGCTTTCCAACATCCCCTCTCTGGCCTGGTGAAACAGGTGGACAGGGCCTACAGCCCCTTTCTGTACAAAAGAAAGTCATATTGCGAGATCTGCTAGAGCCAGGACAAAGAATACACATAAAATCCATTGTAAACTCCATGTTCCTTTATTCTTATGGCGGGTGATGTGTTTCACTTACACTCTTCAAGGCCACATTCTGAAATCTGTTTGCAAGTCCCCAGAGTAAAGACTGCGCATTTTAATGAAAAGCTGTGCAAATTTACCTTTCTTACATATGTTTTTCTGCAGATTTTAATCCTACGGTGAACCTGCTAACATCCAGTTTTCACTGGCAGACTGAGACAGTTAAATCTCCATATTCGCTTGCAGAAAGAAACACGTCATGAGAAACTCAGAAAGCTATAACTTGCCTTATTTTTTCCTGTTAAGAGACTGAGACCAAAACTAACAAACTGACAAATCTCCATAGCAGATCAAATACAATGGAGAAAACCACAATATCTTATGGAGGTATCAACTAAGCATACAAAAATGTAACTGGGCTTAAGGAAACCTGAATTGTCTCCTAGTGCTCCAGATAACTATTGGAGAAGCCAGCAACAAACTATCATTGTGTAATTGTATCTGTATTATATATTGTATCTTTAAAATAATGGTAACAATCTAGACTTCCTTTTGAAGTACTTTAAGAACCTCTTGACCATAAGCATTAGATAAGAATTGGGCCTTATTACAAGTATTAATATGGATTGGATGCACACTTCTCAGAACTGTATCAGCCTAAGAACGGGCTCATAAAGAATTATGCTTCAACCATTCCCTCTGAGGGAATGATTCTTCTTGTTCCAGCCCTTATTTCCTTGTCAGTAATTTGGGGCTACACTCTGAAACAATGACCCACCTAAGAAACACATAAATCAGTCTCATCAACACTCATTATCCTTTCTGTAAGATCACACTACTCAAATGTTAACTTTGAGGTCCTGGTGTTTTACCTGTCTGTGAGAAAGTTGCTCTTTCAAGCTTAAATGCCCGAGCTCTGGAGATGTCAGCATGGCTTGGGCTTGCTCCAAAGCAGCCTGTAGGGCTCTCACCTCGATTTCAAATTTCTTCATATCCTGTGACATATTTGATTCAGCGATGGATAAGAGGAAAAATAGAAATCACTATAAATATATCTGTCTGTATTTTGCATGTATGTCCCCCTTACATACAGTGCAAAAAAAAATTAATAGTTTTGACAGTTAATTTTAAACGTTTAAAATATTAGATTAAAAAACAGTCGTATTACAGTCTAGAAAAAGGGATTGCAAAGGCAGAGTTATTATTTTAAGCACTTCAATCTCAAATACAGCATATACTTTATAAAACTGAAAAAGCATTCTCATTCTTTTCACTGCAGTCTTTTGTAGAGGTAGGCCTTATACTATGGAATTCGAGTCTGGTCCAGAGCTTATCTAAATTAATAAATAACAGCCTTTAGATATCATTTAAGAGAAAAAGAAAGGAAATAGCAGACTGTGTCAACAAATATACTTTTCAAGTATCTAAACGTAGGTGCTCAGAGCTATTTGAAACACACCATTATCCCAAACATATCCACGCAGAAAGGGCACTTATAAGAGGACCTGCAGAAATCTTGTGCCCACCTGAGTCAGCACCTGAAGGCAGCATCTCAAAAAGACACAAGATACCTGACTTTAGACAACAAAGTCATGCCCTGTATAGACCACAAATTATCTTCAATGCTAATAATCTCAGTAGTATGATACATATATACATCACCCTAGATGAACCAGCATTAGAAAACCTGCTTTCATTTACCTTGGCAGCATCTTGGAGGTTTGGTAGCTGCACTTTGATAACTTGCTGCAACTCCTCTGTCCGCCGCCCCAGTTCCAGCACTTGCTGTGACATTCCTTCAGTGCAGTATACACTTGCCAGGTAATCAATCCTCTCACTCATGGCCTCAAGATCCCCATGAATCTCTCCAGACTCATCAAGAATGCTCTAGGTGGAGATATAGGCAAACTGAATGTCAGGTTTGAGACTCAAGGATACATATGGTTTAAGTGCATTGATCTGCAAACTCTTCAATCTGTACACATTTGTGAGCCTATGATTAAGTTCCACTGATCTGTAAGGCTTAGGCACTATGCTTAGTTCTGAAGGTCTTCTGAAGTGCTTCAGCTTACAGAAACTGAGAAACAAAAGATTAAGCCATGAAGCTTCAGCAGCTGTACTTACCAACACATTAATTTTAGTGTTTTGCTATACACATTTGTGTGTAAAAATATAATGTATGTGATCTGTGGAGAAGATTTGTCCTGAGAGCCTCATATACCTAATAGAAAGTAGCAGAAAGCACTTGGATGCAGTGTTATAGCAGGATAGGAGTCGTTAATGCTGCCTAAAAAAAATCACTGCCAAAGTATTGTGTGGGATGGCATTGGTTAAGCCTGTATCATCAGATTTTGAAGCACAGAAAATGCCATAGCAAAACCAAACCAGAAATTCTGTCTCCAGCTTTCCTCAGGATAAATTGCCCGGAAGCTCCTATTCAGAATACAAAGTCTGACATACTACACTGCACTGATGTACAAGAATGCAGCTGACAAGTAATGTACATATAAAAACCATAATTTATGTTTATTTTGGTATCAGTGATACATTATTATCTTATGGTGCCTTGATTTCTTTCACATGGTCATGTAACACCAGGCAAGCTTGAACCTCATCAAAACGTCCCACTGATCTCACACACACATTCCACACACAAACACACACAGAACAAATTGCACAATTACAGGGACAGCAAATTATTCTGATGTGAAATGTTCAGGAAGAGATTGGAAGAAACTCTTCCGTTAGGTATCAGCTTGAGAATATTTGGTATAAAACTCATTAGATGAGAACACAGGCTATTCTAGTTTAGCATAATGGAGAAAGAAAAAACCCAAACTGAAATCATGTTTGATTAACTAAAACTTTAGCGTGTGAGCTGCAATAAGGTGCTTGGTGTGATAGAATGACAGTGTCAGACACACTATTCAGCCAAAAGCCTCTATGAAACCAAACTCCTTGAGTAACATGGAGACCAACTTTGAATCACGTTTTTATTCTACAACGTATCTTTATTTTTCAAAAAATTTGTCCAAATCCATTTATAAGGCTTGGGTGAACAGTCAAAGAAATCTAGCACTTTAAGAGGAAGTAGAACTCCACTGCTTTGAAAATAACTTTTTATATACACTGCTTTTTAAATTTCATAGCTCACATAATCACCTGGTAGGCTTTAAACTGATCACGAAGCTGAGAGGAAGAATTCCATGTTATACTACCATGCACTAGGATATTTGCTTTCTCAATCCATTTCAATATGAACTCCAGCATCTCATTGTATTCTTCCAAGTGTGAAGCAGCCTGGATAAAAGAAAAATTTGCTTAAGTCTAAGACTTAATTTGTACAATTCTTGGATGACGAAAAAACTAATTTTATTTCCTTCACTGTTTTAAACTGGGGATCATTTTAACAACTTTTCCTCCCTGTGTTATGTAAGTTAATTTCTTATGTATTTATAGAATTAAAAGAGGTCTGTTTCCAGTAGCAAGATTATCTGTTCTGGGGAAAATAAGGCACTATAAGAATGTAGGTCCCACTGGGAGAGTCCACTGATGCTCAACTATAACCCTAGAGGGAACATTCCCTGTGTTCCCTGTCCATATTTCAGCCTCACATGCAAGTTTCAAAATACCTCCTCTTTCAGTTTGTGGCTCAATTTCTTATTTTGATATCTCTCTTTCCATTGCATCCTCCAAATCACCTGTTTTTTTGTTTTGTTTTTCTTTTTTTTTTTTTTACAGTCTGCTTTGTCCACTCAGTCTGCCATATTTCCAAAAAATGAAATGTTACATTATTTCAAAATACAGGACAAAAGTTCTGTTTTCTGATTAATCTAATTTCTCTTTAGCCAAGTAGTCATAAGCTCCAGTTTTCTTCTCAGCAGGAATCATTTCATTGATATTAATGAATTTCCTCTTTATAAAGGATGGATCAAATCTGAGGTGACCAAACTGTATTTGCAAACAGTTTTCAAAACCTATCAATTTTTTATGGTAAGTGGATTTTTTTCAGGTTGAACAAAAATATCCTAATGTTAAATCTCTTTACCAAGTACCTTTGATTGAACTCTTACTTTCATAATAATTTTCTATCTCCTCTTAAAAACAATTTTCCAGAGAAAACTGAAAAGAATATTTTGAAGTTTTCTTACAGAAGCAACTTCATACATGCAGAAAGAAGAACTGATAATTTATCAGGGTATTGATGGCAGAACCACAGGAAATCCATTTTTTTGCTTTTAGCTAGAGTTTTTTGGGGATAAAAATAATTAAGGGGAAAAAAAAGAGAAAGTATTTCAGAGCTTTTGAACCACAGAGGATGCATCCTTATGAATGCCAAAATACTGCATAAATATTATTCTACATTTTCAGGACTATTGTATATAGGCTTTTCTATTGAAGGTACAAGTTATATTCACCCTCCATGGATTGGGACTAGAGAATTTTTTTTTAATTTTTATTTTTAGTGCTGCAAATATAGATAAAAGTGACAAAACAGAGACCCTGAGAAGCACAGTGAGGTACTATTTCCAGGCATGCTACTGTTTGTGAGATCTACAATCTTTTTAGGGCGCCAAAGGAACCAAGCAGCAGGGGATTCATGTGAGAGGGTATTAAAGCAGCATCTGAGAATTATTTCACCCTCTGATTTGACCTGTGTCTCTTTGGAATGTGATGCAAGCCCTGACTAATGGGCAGATGTGCCAAGGAATGCCCTGTCTGGCCTAATTCCAGGAAAATAAGTGAGGCTGTTTGCATGCTCCTTCTGGTGCTGAGAGGAAACAGCAGAAAGGATTTAAGACCATACCTGACTGAGCTTGGCTGCTCTGTACTCAGCCTGCCGTATGGTCTGCTGGTGCAATGCAGTGAGTTTCCCTATCCTGCTAGCCAGCTGCTTAGCCAGGGGTACGTTCTGCTCTGCAAAGTCCTGGACTGATGCATCTAATTCCAACAGCTTTATATTGCAGCTGTCCAACTCGTCACCAAGGATCTAGACAGAAAAACAATAAAATCAGTGATCCAGGAAGTGTTAGCTTTTTGGTTGATTATTTCTACTCCAGTTTGCAACTTTTATGCCCTGTCCAAAGTCTCCATAGTTTTTTTTTTTTTCCATTTTTAAGCAGGAAAGCAGAACAGCAGGATGTTTGGTCATCTCTTAAGTATGTGCCATTACTCTTTCTCCTCTAACTTCCTGGCTGAAATGGATAACCGTTTTCCCTGCCGTAGCCAAAGACTGAGTCACTTCAGTGTGATATTAACTGTTCTCAGGCATCTTTCTGTGTTTGTTTCTGAAATAAATTGTCAGCACAGACTGCCATGACAAGGATTTTTATTTCTTGGAAAAGGGGTTTATTTTATTGCTGTCTTAAAATATAAAATATAAGTTAAAAAATAGAAACTTAAATATAGGTTTATAAACTCATAAAAATGTAATTACTCATTAATGGATTATGAAAACTTAAATTTTTATTTGAAACTTGAATTTTCATAGCATGATCTTGATGCAGAAGCAGTCTGATTGTGCTAGACTGTTTCAACAGAAACACAGTTTAAAATCAGTTTTTCCTACCATAGTCACAAATATTTTGAAAAGGAAGCCTAAAAAGTTTTTCAAGTTTCTCATAGATTTATAGCATACTTTTGGGCTGCACTTCCTTGAGAAGAAGCTACTGCTTTTTTTGCATTTGTTTTTTACATCCAAGGTGTTAAAAATTCATTGTTTTAGTAATATAAATGAAATAAGTCAGAGAATCACAGAACAGGTTGGGTTGGAAGGGACCACAGAGGGTCATTTGCTCCAGCCTCTCTGCTCAAGCAGGGTCATCTTGTGCACATGGCACAGGACTGTGTCCAGATGGATCTTGAGTATTTCCAGTGAGGGAGACTCCACAACTTCTCTGGGCAACCTGTTCCAATGCACAATCACTGCTCAGTGAAGAAGTTCTTCCTCATGGTCAGGTGGAACTTCCTGTACATCAATTTCTGCCTATTGCCTCTTGTCCCACTCCTTGGACAAACATCCTAGCCTCTCTCCAATTATTTCTACAAATTTGAACTGCAGTCATTCAGAACACTGCTACAGGTGCTTCAAGAAGTTACTTCAAGGTCTTCAGGTTAGGGCTGTCCTGGCAGAAACACCTCAGAGTGCAAGTTACCATCAATCGTTATGATAAATCAGTATTATTCCACAAACTTGGAGACATAACTGTCTACATGTAGACACAAAGACAGATGTTAAACTGCTCATCTAAATACAAAGACACACATATTACAGCAAGCATTGATAAACATATTTACTAGAGATATTATGCAGAATCTATATGTTGTTTGTGAAGGAAGGATCCATCTGACTTGAGTCACATGGATTTAAAACAGATTTTTATTTTATTTTTTCACAATCTGTTTCAATCTTAATATAAAAATATTACTGCTGTAACCAAAGCCAACCCAGTCTCAAGCATATCAGCTAAATGCTGACATAAAAGCAGTTGGAACACCACTACATCTCCAGTGACAGAGAGTTTTCATTTATGCAACACAAGAAAGCAGATTTCACTGGCTTTCTGCTTTCTTACTGAAATCAAGGGGAAGCACCAGGGATATAGTTCAGTGACACTTCCTGCAAAGCAAACGTTAGTTCTAAAAGAGTATTTTGGAACATCTTGGACATACCAGTCATGATAAATCTTCTCCTATTTTGTATGCCTTGCTTAATTTCAGACAGTAATTCGGTCAAGTTTATCTTTGCCTAGTTAAAATAACAAACAAACAACAGAAAACCCCAGACCCTCAGCCAACCCCTTTTCCATCTCTCCTCTCCCAGAATCCCTTACTCTCATATGATAATCCTAATTTGGCCATTACACTTCAGTACAGATGTTTTTTCCTGAGTGTGGCACATGCCTAAGATTAAGAAAACCTTCACAAAGAACCAAGAGTCCTTTGCACTACTCTTAATTGCATGAATAGTACTTTACCTCGTTGTTGAATCAAATTATGTGAGATGGGCTACAAGTAAAATTCTATTTATCTATTTATCATAAATAAAGAATGATCTTTACAGTACAGACAAGTACAAGGAGCAGTTTGAAGGTTCCTCAGGCTTTCCCAGATTGAAGTCATATTCATTATTTAAAAGGAACCGTCAAACTTTGTCCATCTGACCTTAACACTCAGCTGCTTCCTCCAAATTCTGTTACCTGTGTGGGCCAATTTAAAAAGAATATAGTTCTAAAAATCTCATCAGTCAACACTTGTTTCTGTGTAATTCTTCTGTTGAACTATATTAAAAAAACTGTGTCCTGCAAGTCTTCACAAACCACACTTTGGTATGAAGTGAGTGTCCCAATTCAGAAAAATTTATGGCATAACCAAGTAAGGAAAGCCTTGTCTTACCTTTTGTTCAAGTTTAGCTTGTGCTATATCATTTGTTTTCTTTTTCAGTTTGGAAAGAATTGTATTTAGCTCATTTGCTATACCCTGGATTTTCTGATCAAACTCTTGATTCAGTGTTTTGATTTGCTGAGTTTCTCTTTCTTTGGTTTGAATCTGTCAAGAATAAGAATTAAATTCAATAATCAGAAGTCACTCCTCCTTAAAGGAAATTAACTTTCATTTAACTCTAATTCAAAGGATGAGGGTAATGAAACTATTTGGTGTTGCCACAGTTTGACCACTGCAGGACACCAAGTTATGAAGCCTGAAGAAGGGCTGTAGATCTGTCAAGCACTTATCTACTGCACTTTACCTGCTCCTGTACAGTTACAAGGGCCAGTCCAACTTCTGCTAAATGAAGAGAGAGTTCAGAAGGCAAAATGGTATAAAGTCCCAAGTATTTATTCTGCTGTTGTTCCGCCAGTTTTTCAACAGCCTGGCGATGAGTAGTAACTTCACCAAAGAGAGACTAATGACAGAAAAAACAGTATTGTTAAAAGCACTCTTAAATGTCTTTCAAATAAAACGTCACAGTCCATCATGTATCTTATGCTTTATGAATTTGTCTAGTGGGTTACTAAAAACCCCATGAATATTGTCTAATTTGAATTTGTGGTGGTTTTGAAACTATTAGCATACACTAGCAGATTAAAATGAAGACAAATATTGTGATTTAGAAATCTGATATACCTGCAGCTCCTGAAGTTGAATGTCCACTTCTGCATCAGGGCTTAATAAATATTCTTTTGTTTCCTGGATCCAGGACTTCACAATATTAATTTCTGCTTCAACCTCCTCACGCTCCTTCAGCTCCTGTTTCACCATCTTCATGCCTTTTTTAACTTTCTGTTGCATACTTCAGAAAGAAAGAAACAATAACTATTTGTTAAGAATTAAGCAATGTCTAAAAACACTGCTTTGTCAAAAAACACTGAACAATAAAGATAATGATTGAGAGCACCACAGCCAGAGAAATAAATTAAAGTAAATTAAAATTTTCGTGTCCATTACTTTGTTTTATATGTTTTGACATCAAGCATGCAATTATTTTGAAAAAATGCAAATGTATACAATATAGATCTCTACATCTGAGCCCATCACCACAGACTGCCATGATTGTAAGTAGAGGAAACAGGCAATTGCAGGGCATAAATTAGGATTATTTATACTGTCATTCCAAAAGAAACTTCTAAAATGGGTCAGAAAAACTGTATCATACACTTATTTCTGTACAGTAATTAAAGAGCGAGACTTAATCTGCTCTGATATTGATATCTAGAATGTAAAATAACATGAATTAAATTCCACTCCTATTGATGGGATTTGCATTGGCAGAATTCTTAGGATAAGATGTGGATCAAGCATCTGAACAAGGCCTATTTCCACACTTCCACTAAGACAGAATTTCTGCACTTTCCTCAAGAACTTGGATCTCCTGTAAAAATTTACACCTCTGTGAAAGTTCCATTGGACTACTTGTAGCTCTTATACATGTGACATGGATCTTTGATATTCTCATATTTCATTTATGTTTGCATAACCTTGCATAGATGAATCATGCCTTATTTACTTGAGCAGGAGGTCATCACAGACCCTGTATCTTAGAAACCAATTTTAAGTAAATGAAAAATGGAATTGTAAGAGTACTTACATCTACACATTTTCTGAAGGGATTACTATTCTACTCTAATTATTTATACACACACAATAAACTTTGCACAAGTTTGGTGCAGGGTTTACAATTTCGTCATTTTTCATTTCTTTGCCTTCTCACCATGGAGATCCACTTAATGGTATCTTAGCATAGTTATGAGCTATTTGTCTTAAAACTTAACATAAAACTTCCAGTTTTCTACATTACAGGGAGATGTTTTCGATTTAGATAAACATTTGCATAGCCTCAAAGTGAAAAGTTATGTTTTGTTTGCATATGCTCTATATTCCCCTGTAAATGTCATACAGGACCTACTTCTGGTACCTACGTGCTTCAGACAAGGGAAAGCAAGTGATAAACTAATCAAAAGAGGATACAAAAAGATAAACAATCACTGTTAATGTGAGAAGCAATGGAAGAGTTTAAATCAAATATAACTTTAATGCAGTTTATGCAGCTTTTATGTAAGTTAGTATTATTATGCAAGGCAAGAAATAGTATTCTAAAAGGTAAACTCCATCTGATGGAAACAAAAATAATGGCAAAAAAGGTATTTAAAGATTAATTTCAAGAAATTTTAAATTAAAACTGATGTTTATATATAAATAATAGCTAATATTTATTTAGGCATGTTAATTGTTAATGATATAAAAATGATACATAAGCTCTTAATAATGAATTGCAATGTACCATTTTTCTGGTGAATCTTTTAAAATATTTCCTTACTTGTGGCATCGATCTTGCATTGCTTTGATTTCTTGCATAACTGGTAGCTCCTTCTGAGATGGAGGCTTTACTTCCACATCCTGAAGCATGCTAACAGCCTGCTGTTTGAGCAGGCCCAAAGATGATAGCTGGTGGTCCACCTCCAGCAGGAAACTGCCATGGTAATCCAGGAGTTCCAGGAGCTCTGTCTTGGATGCCTTTTCCACTGAGCTTTCTGGTAAGCGACCTTGTAGCTGATCTATAGATATGGTGGCTTTCTGAATCTATGGAAAGAGATGCACTCTTGTCAACAATAAAATTATAAAAGAAGCTAGTACAAGTGGCACCAAAAGGTGCTAGACCCGGCCCTGTACATTTAGATTCTATAAAACAGTTGTGGTATAGGACTTGTGCTCTATTGTGCCAGATCCCTTGCTCTTCACACGGGATTAGGACTTGCTAAGGGATTTTTTTGTCCAGTTATGGGTATCTCCTTATAATCTTTAGAATTTATTATATTTATTGCCCTAGGAACTAGAGCTTTACCCTAGGGCACACCCATATTTGGCACAAGTCATGCATTTAACAAAATTATTATCCTTATTCCTAGAGAACCTGCTATCTGGGCATGAATTATGGATAACAACAGATAAAAAGAGTCAGGTCGGGGGAAAAAGAGACATGTGATCAATGAGCAATGACAGGAACTATCATCACTGCTTAGTTAAAAGGAGCAGCTTCATATTCTTCAGGGGAAAAAAAAAGAAGAAGAGAGAAAAAAGAGAGAAGAAAGAGAAAAAAGAAAAAAGAGAAGAAGAGAGAAGAAGAAAGGAAAACAGAGGTTAACATAATCTAAAGCAGAACATCTAAGGAAAGGAAACAAAGGAGAAAAATATGAAGAACCACCTTCTGGTTCCACCACCCAAACAATTCTGTATGTACTAAAAATGCCTGCATAGAGAAGAACAGTTCAAACTTTGTAGGCAATGATTCTAAACCTGGATCTTTCATAGCTGTGTTTTTCTAAACTGAGGAAAAAAATCAGTTATTCCTGCTATCACTTCTCTCTACCGCAAGATGATTAATAAGGCAGCATAATGAGTGAAAACCTATGTACAAGGGGAGGATTTACCAAGACTAGAATCTACCTTATCATTAAAACCCTTCCATTCCTGTACTGCATCTTCCAAAATTTTCTCTTGTTCCTGGGCTACATTCCGGATCCGTGTCCAGCGCTGCCAAACTGTTGTCATGGATCTACTTATAGATGCCTTACTGGCATCATTACTGATTTTTTCCAGCTGCAAAGCCTTTTCTTCTAGGGCTGTGATCTTCTCATGGAAAGAATTCACTATGGACACGAGAGTCTGAAAAAGTGAAAATAAGCTCTGTTTTCCTTTTCCACAAGACAACTCATTAATATTCAACATGCAAGTAGGTGAACCACCCCCATTCACTGCAGATGAGGAGGAGATATTGTATTTCGAGCGAGGTGGCTGGGTCTCACTTTAATTCTCATATGCAATATATTAGCTACAGCTGCTTGGTGCAAAATGCAAGCTTCTGGAAGCAGCAGCAATCTGGTGCCATCAGCTTTTCTCTTCCTTGATAACCCCTCAAAAATGATGAAAATAAGTAATCAGGGCCCTTTTCATAGCAAAGACTGACTTCTAAACAGTCTAAAAACAAAAGAAAAACTCAGGTGTTTAGGTGTACATTTATGTCTTGTTTAACAACATTTTAAATGCCTAAGGATTTGAGGACACTCTGATAAGCCTGGCAGGCATGACATTACTCTTACGGGAGATTCTTGATTTCACAAGACACAGCTGGCAGCATGTCTGAAGTGTCACTGACTGTCTATATTAAGGCAACTGAACAGTATCCTAAAGATGAGAAAATAAGTTTTTTTAAGCTATATTTCTTGCTTTTAGACTAAACAAGAGTTAATATTAAACTCCAGCTCTTCCTGTCCTAGTAAAGCTGTTACATGATTGAAAGTAGATGGATGTTTCTATTGATCTGAGTTGCTTGAAGGGTATGTGATTTTGGGGCTTACAGATCCATGGCTTTTAGGAATCTCCTGACTCTGCACTTCTCTACAGTCATAGGCATATAGACAGAAAACAAGCAGAAAAGTGATAACAGATATCTGTTTCAGTCACCCCACAAATAAAATACGTGTTTTCCACAGCATTAAACATGTCTTGGTGTGTTATGACACGGTTAAGTGCTACATGTAAAGATCTAAAATCTGAAATTGATGTTACCACAGGTAGGGACCCACATATTATACATTCATTTTCACTTGAAAGAGAAGGACTTCATGCAATTATCAGTACCTTACCTTATGTGTTAGCAATTTCTCTTCTGCTTCATGAGAAGAAGCAGCTTTAGCTACTGAGAATTCAGATAATTTTTTCTCAGCATCATTCATCATTTCAATCACCTTCTGCCTTGATGTCTGGTACTCCTGCCACTCAGAAGCACACCTTAAACAAATACAATTCCAGATAGAACAAATTAATTCTATATACAAACATTTGAAAATCAGAAATATTATTGCACCTTGTTTTCAATGCAACTGCTTAGTTTTGCTGTTATACAGTATTTTACAGGAAAAAGAAAGATTATTGGGAAACAGCATACATAGAAGCATATGCTCCTGACTTTCAGCTACACCTCACAGAAAACTGAGCTAGGCATTTAATAGCACCTATTCGACTTTTCCTCATAGACTGCCTGTTGTTGTGGTTTAAACCTACCCAAATGTATGAAATTCAGAACATTCAGGAATAATAAGAAACATAGTTATGCTTGTTAAAAAAGTATTTCCTTTTAGTTCAAAATGTCTGCTTCAATTTCATTTGTTTGTGCATACGTCTTGTGTCAGGTGAAATACAGAACACTTATTCCCTACTCTTCTTCTCTGTGCTGTTCCAAGCTTAATATAATTCTAACAAAGCTTCCTTGAGATCACACAACTAGTCAGTCAAGGGCAGAAAAGAAAGCAGATTCCAAGATCTCTGAATCCCCAAATTTGACTCCTCTCAAAAGTAGCACAAATACTTAAAAAGTTCAGTTAATGTTCTGATTCTTTCTTTCATTACGAACAAGGTGATCTTATAATGAAGGAACAGAAGGAAACAGAAAAAAAAAAAAGAAAAAAGAGTATACCTTTGTAACTGCTCTTGCTGGGTTTTGGCTTCTTGCTCTGTCCCTTTGGCCTTTTCCTCCAATGCAGCTACATTCTGCACCAGCTGTTCACCTGCTGTTGCTTGTAGAAAGGGTTCTATCTCGGATACAAGGCCTTGTAACACTTTCAAATTATCATTAAACTGACTTTCTGTGCTGAAAAATTCAACATGGTTCCTTAGATTCTCCTCGGAGTTCTCAACATCTAGACCATTTCTTGCTAACTGTAGATATTCCTGAGCATCTTCCAGCCAGTCATTTGCTATTTGCATCACTTGGTAGTACCTTTGGCAGAGGCTATATGCTTTATTCAAGGTAGCCTGAAATAAAAGGGAGAGTCACAAACATAAAATCACAGCAGCCTGTATAATTCTAAAAACTCAAACAGTAGGATTACTAAAATGAGTCTTTTTGTGATGATTGTAAAGATCAAGCCACAGAATCATCTTTTTCCGCTTTGTGACAGAGAAACTAATGATGGTGTGGGTGGACTAACCTGTCTTAGATGTATAGCTTCTTGAACTTCACCATCCAATTCTGCCAGCTCAGCAAGAGTATGTTCCAGGTCAGCAGGTATCAGCTCCTTTGCTTTCATATAGCTCTCTTTCTCTTTATTGCTCAGGGCATTCATTATTCTGAGGCTTGATTGCACTTCTTCCTGATGTATCTGCACCTTTCGGATTTCTTCTTGGATGTTTTGCAGTTTGAGGTCCAAACTTAATGTTCCACTAAGTTCTGTTTTCACCCACCTCAACCAGTCGAGTGAGCGGCAGATTTCTGTCTTGAAGTCAATGCTCTGCACAAGTCTGTTCTCACACTCCATCACTGTGTCAACAATGGCAGAATGCAAAGACTTCAACTTCTCTTGCCAAGCTTGAACTTGGTGATTTGTTGTCTCATATGCAGATGAGTCAACTTGAGGAGAAAGGGCTTCTAGATGTTCAGTTATTCGCTTCAGAAGACTTCCCGAGTCTTGCAAGCTGCCCACCAGAGAATGGTATATTTTCAATTTTTCTTCTATTGGGAGAGTTTCTTCATTCACCTTAACCTGCTCCTTTTTCACTGTCTCTAGCTGTGTTTCAAACTGCATGCACATCTTCTCATGCTCCTGGCATGCCTCTATTGTGTCTTCCAAAAGGTTGATTTTCTGTTCTATTTGCCTCTTCAACTTGTGATACAGTGTGGCAAGTTTTAACATCTCATCTGGCTGCCAGGGCTGACCAGTGCTTCGAAAAGCCTCCTTCTTCTGGTTCAGTTCATCCACTGCTGCAGCAAGGCTCATAGCTTCATCTAAGAGATCTCTGTAGGTTTGCTGGAGTGATGTGGCTTCTTTGGCTGAAACAGCAGCTGGAGCTTTGTCCATGTTAATAAACTGGTCTTCTAGTTCGGTCAGAGCTTTATTCGTCAACTCAATCAAAGAGGCATACTCTTTTCTGGCATAAATTGCTTCCTGAACCTTATATAACTTTTCTTTTGCCAGAGCAGTGACAATATTGAATTGTTGAGGGAGACTGTTAAGTTTTTCATCTAGATAAGAATGATCCACTTCGTTAAGTGACGGTAGGACTTCTTGGCCATCTCTTTGCAGTGCAAGTAGCAGATTTTCATATTCTGGAGATTGCTCAAGAATCTGTTGATATTTTGCCAACTGGCTGTATAACTCAGTGTCGGAATTCATTACATTGACTTCTGGGAATGTGACAATATCAGCTTGTTTTAGCCAATGGCAAGCTTTATCCAAATCTTCTTTGAAATATTTTCTGGAAACAATATTTTTCTCCAGTTCTAACAATCTCTGGTTACACTTTTGTAAAACAGTGTCGTACACATTCTGTAGTTCTTGCAGTTTACCTAACACTTCACTCTTCTCTTGATTTGTTGCTTCTTTCATTAAATCCCTTCCTTGAGCCCACAACCCTGTGACCTCATTTTGATAGGCCTTCAGATTAGCCTGGGTATTCTTACAAGTCCTGATCTGTTTATTCACATCTTCTGGCAAAAGACAAATATGTTCTGGAAACATCACCTTCTTCTCATGCTGGTGAATTTGGTTTGTAGCCTGAAAGACTGCCAGGAGAAATTGGGTCTTTTCAGATAGTGCTTTATTCAGGTGTTTTCTCCTCTGGCCAACCAGATCACTGAGACAAGCCACGTGGTGCTGTGCATCAGACACTGTTTTCTGCAGTTCTTGCCTTTCATTGAGCCCTAGGTTGGTCATCACCCTGTCAGCATCCTTCACAAGCATCTTCAGAACAAGCTGCTTGGCTTCAAGCTCACTGCAAATGGTAAGATGATCCATGAGAAGACTCTGAGCCATATCTGGAGGAGGACTCTGTTTAAGAGCCTCTGAGACAGTGGGTTGCTGTTCCTCTGCCCATTCCATTAGTTCCTGAAATCTGGAATGCACCAAGCTGAGCTCTTCTAAGGTTGAAACAGAAACTTGAATTTTCCGTTTGACAAGGTCCTCCAGCTGAGTCCAGCGTTGTTCAAAATGACTGAATTGCTCCTTTACTAATTCTTTGTCATCAAGATTCAAATGTTCTATTATCTTCTGCTTCTGATCTTTTAAATCTTCCAGAGCAAATCTCCTTTCTTGTAGCACAGTTGCCAGTTTTTTCAAAGCTTCAAGGTGCACATTTGTACTTTCAGCATCAGATCTGTTATCAAAAAAGGACAGGACAAAAATAAGTTATTAGATCCTATTTCAGCACAGGATTTTAAGAGAGGTCAGGATTAATTATAAGCCCACTATGTACTGAAATCAATATGAAGTAAAGATGTACAGTTTTCAGATTCACTTGAAAGTAGCAGCAGAAAGGTCATCGGGCTGACCATATACATTTACATGAATACAGACCATGCTGATTATATTGCACATATGAACAACAGCAAGTATTGAGGCTGAAGTTAATATTGTTCCATGACAGTGACAGGAGCAGCAATGCACTCACAATTTTATTCATAGCTGGTGTGCTTATCCTATGCAAAGCAGCTGCAAATATTTAGGAGTAGTTACTAAGCTTTAATATAATATTCTGATATAACACAATATCACAATGAAAATGAACCAGTGAATGAACCATGAATTCATGAACCACCACGAATGAAAGAGTTCAAACGAAATAGTCAACATTCTTGAAATACCAGGAAATGCTAAATCCTGAGATGGGATTAATCAGTACTTGCCTTAAAGACAAACACTGAAGATCTGGCCTGTCAAACTCTCTTTATTTCAACAGAAATTATTAATTGCCTGATAATTAATAAGGGAGGTGTGCTTTTAATTAAGTATGCAAAAAGGGATTTTTAGTGGCTCCCACTTAGAGATGCTCTGTAAACAGCTTTTTCAGCATACATGCACAGTTTGCTTTTTGGATGTGATTCCTTTTTTACCTAGCCAGGTTGTCCCACTCTTTTGTGAGCTTTTCCAGGAAAACTTCAACGACATTCATGCGATCATGGTAATCCTTTGTCCTCTGCAGATCCTCCTCCCTCTGCATGAGCAAATTATGTGCCTGAAGGCAGAGGTCCAGCCACTGGTTGCTCAGTTCTCCTATTTCCTTGTGTTCAGGTGATTCTTGTCCTTGGGTTAGTTTATTCATCTTCTCAGTCACAGAGGTGAGAGCTGACTGCTTAGACTGCAACTTCTGACTGAATTCCTGAAAAAGATACAAGTAAAACCCAATATAATAACATGCATTTTAAATTATAAAATGGAATTTAAATAAAATCTCTGAAATAAATAAATTGTATATGGACTAATTATCTGTCCAGGCAAATACTCTGCAGATGTGAATTGGAAGAAGTGTTTTCACTCCTCTCCAAGCCCTCCTCCCCATCTTCTCACGTGAAGACAAGTTGGTAATAGATGCTAAAGCAAACCAGAGGAGTTTCCAAGTGCCAGTGATAAACAGAATTTGTGATCGAGTCATATCCTGTTGTCCAGGCTTCTGGACTAGCACAGCTCCCATCATACACTAAAACATGCAAGGTAGTCTTGAATCTCACAAGAATATTTCATTTTACCAGTACTATTGCTAGCTTACTTTTTTCCTTTTCCATTAGAGACTAAAAATAGGAAACGGAGTCCATGAGTCAGTGAGCCTCTATATCTGTATTCTGTATTGTTCCTACTTTTCTAACAGCAACCGTTACCACTGTCATTATTGAAACAAAACCATGGATTACCTAGGTATGATTGTTATCTGAGCTAATAACTAGTAACTAAAAGAGTTCCTCTGCATACACATCCTACCAAATAAGAAGTCAGAGAAATCCCAAAAAGAAGAATATGCAATATACTGACAACTAAAATTAACCAAATATTTTTTAGCCCTTACACACTACGATAAACATAACCTTTTCCTAAATTCTAGTTCCTATAACTATAACTAAACAAGCATGCACATCTCCAGCTCTGCCTCATTCCTCTTCATGATGGCTTCAAACAAAGCTAGGCATCTTCCTCTACCAGGGCAAATGATTAGAAAAAATACACCTTGTGCCACATCTAACAGTACAGCAGGTGTCTCCCTTTCATTATAATCCAAAGTTACTGACTGAAAGAATGAAGAAGAGACTCCTTCTTCTTCCTGGACTCTAATGATAGCTGGTATAACAGCTGTCACTCCAGATTGTGCTGACGCATCTTCAAAGGCTTTGACTTTGTTCCAAAGTGTGAGTAGAACAGATATGGAGAGGCAGTGCTGTTTACTTTTCACCTAACTCTTGGCACATCAGAAAAATAATACAAGCAATTCTAGATCAAAAATGCAAAACCCACGTATTTAATAATTTATTAAAGAAATGATCTTTTTGTTAAATTACTGGTTATGATGTGTAAAGAATGGTCATAAAATGTCTCTCTTCTGGAATGAATGAGAGAAGATATGAAGGCATTTGTATCATTAAATAAATTGTGTTTCTATCATGCCTCTTCTTAGAGATCAGCAACATCAAATAGTTTTGTTGACTAATTTCGAAATACTTCTAAACTATTTAGAAGTATAGAAATCAAAGAATTAAGCAAGCACAATTTGAAAATCTTATCTTCAGGTCCACTATGATCAGCATTTAGTCTACTCTAAAAGCAAAGGGAAATCAGATCAGCAGGCGAAAAGTTGTAAAGCCAGAAAAAATAGTAAAGTACAGTTTTCTGCTCTCTGTCCCCCTGCACATCAACAAGGAAACATTCTTTCCTCTGTCTTCTCTGCTCTTGCTCAGTGCATATTAGCCATTGTACGCAATATGTGCATATAATATAAATCATGAAATAATATCAGGCACAAGTTGACCTTCCTTACTTTCTGTTCTTAACCCAAAGTCTCCTTACCTTAACCTGGAGTACCATATTCTGGGCAATATTTAGCTCCAACTCTGCTCGTCTCCTTTTTAAATTCTGTAGTTGTTGATCCGCATCCTGGAAATATATCCAGAGCTCGGCTTTCAACTGTTTGATCTCTTCCCAGCCTTGAGACAAATACTGTGAGTGCATTATCTGTTGCTCAATCTAGAAGAAAAGAAATGAAAAGGAGTAGGAATGCTTTAATGCATCTATTTTTGGAGAATGGAGGATGAATACCATTCTTCCTCTGAGCACAATACTGTACTAAAGCAATTTCTGCACCAGATTCTGAAGGGGCTAATATTATCTACAAAAAGTCTTAACTTTTGAAAGTCACATAAATTGTACCTATCAAAGGTACAATTTTTTCTGGGGGGAACAACAACAACAACAACAATTAATTATAATTAACCCTTGAGAGAAGCAAGTAAGTTTATGAGTGTCTGTATTTCAAAGTCCTCTGTCCTCTGTAAAAGCTTAAATAAATTGTATAATTTAGTCTACTGCATGCCAAGAACATTGTTAGAGTGTACCCTACATAAAAGTTTCAACTAAACACTTCCATTTAATTTGCTTAGCCCAGTTATTTTGCATATATGCCTCTTCTAAAATGCCAATAAGAAGAATGCTTACCAGATCTGAGCCCACCAATCCTCTTAGACCAATAGTGACACAGCTGCTTTTGCTCTAAATACAGCAGTCGGGTGCCTTTAAGATTTAGACACTCAACCAGCTTAGTATATCTCAGCACTATACCATCTGTGATTTTTAAAAAAAAACATTTCACTGCTTTGTATTTCAAAGGACAATCTTATTCTGATGTTTGGGATGTTTTTCAGCTATTCAGTTCTTGGACTGCCATATTTTTATGGCTTATTTGGATTTGTACAATTCCCTTCTCTGGTATGGAATACTGTTACTGTATGTATTAGATTTTTACTCTTGTTAAAAGTAGTTTCAAAACCGGATGTGTGTTTGTGTAAGAGAGACTAAATTTTTCATGTTTTCAACAAGAAGAATGCTCATAGTTCTTTTCTAATAATTTAAGTTTGTAGTTCTAGTTTAAACCTAAGCATTAAGTGACTTTAAAACTTAAAATTGAGGAACACTTCTATAAATTAAGATGCTGAAATAGATGCACTTTGATTCATGAACTGAACCATCAAAATTTTTATTGTTATGATGATTATTATATTAGTAATCTATTAATGTAGGCCAATATGAACATCAATGTATTTTTGAATAAATAATGACACTAAAATATATCTCAGATTTAATAAAATACAGAGACAATTAGAATTAATTGGGTTTCTTGAAAACATAACTTGAATCAAGTTTTCTTCCACAGAATATTATTTCTGTGGCTTTAGACCAATATCTTGTAACATTGCCTAAGTACCTTTAGCAACCTTAGTTGTGTGTCTTTTTATTAGTACCAGGATGGTAACATATGGATTTAATAATTATTAAAAAAAAAAAAAAAAAAAAAAAGAAGCAGAAAGAGAAAACTATTTAACCATACCTAAAGAAATACTTAAGATGAAAGTAAGATGACATTTCTTTAAACGATTACCCAATATGACCTTTTTAAAAGGGAAGAGATCAAGGCAGTTAAAGCTCTAAATAGGATTAAAAGTGGGTTGTTGGGTTATCTTGTACCGTTTGTTTTGTTTGTTGAATATCTGCTGCTGTACTCTTCACTGTGGCATCTGACAGATCACACATGGAGCACAGAAGATCCAAGTATGTATTGGCCTGCTCCTGCAGAGCCCGGAAATGTTTAACCTGAGGGAAGACAACTCAAAAATAAACCCTGATACTGTGGAAATAATATCTTGTTTTATTACAAGCATACATTTTAGTATTTTTTACTTTGCCTTCTTATTTTTTCCATGAAATTAAATGTAGATGTACATACTTTTTTTAGGTAAGGATGCTATATTATAATTATGGAAAGGAATAATTCTTAAAATCTTGATTATTATCCAATCACCAAAGTACTGAAAGACATATGATTTAGCTGTCTTATTTCTTGGATAGAAACACACAGTCTCAATAAGGTGACAGACTTTCCCAATGTGAGTGGAAACGAGAGCTTTACAGGGTTATCAACATGTCCTATTCCTACAGCTATAAAATTGTCCAGTGTCTGACAGATCATGAGAAATTCAGCTTAGTGGCACTTAGGTGCTGGTTTCGCTTTGTCACACCCTGCTCCCCCAGCCCCTGTAGGTCTGCCATCTCTAGTATTTCAATGTCTCTATTAAGCAAGACAATGGATGAGACAGCTCTGAATTCCAACATTTTTAGCCCCATACCAGTTTAATTTAAAACCAAGTTACAAATCCACTGTAAAACGCATTGTCACAAAGAATAATCAAGAAGCAATGGAAGAATTCTTAATGGTCAATGTGGGCTACAGGCAGTTCTCTGCTCTTAGACTGAAAAGTTGTTTTAATTACCTGACAATTGACTCTGTATCCATACTAGTGTGAAAACAGGTTTCAAAAGGAACAGATGGGCAATTGGACAAGAAGGATACAGCCCCTCTGCTAAACACATCTATGGAGTATCTGAGCAGATTTATCCAACTAGCAAACATTTTTCAAGTAACATGTTTCTGCTCTCAAAGAGGAGCTAGCAAAAGCCCTCTTTAATTTTTCACCTACAATTATTTTGCATTCCAGGTATTCCTTTTGGGTTGGGAATGAACATTGAGGCTACACAGCTTTCTGAGAAGGTCAGAAAATATCTAATCTCTAGAAATTTAAATCTCTTACCTGAACTCACCTTATTAAGAATAACTGAGCTTTTTAAAGTGCTATACTTTTACCTTTTTAACTGCATCTGCCAAGCTGAAAGCTGTCCAAGTAGTTGGCTTCAGCTCTGACTGCACTGTAGACAGCCAAGTCTGGCACTGTTGAAGAGTATCCTGATGGTTAACATGCTTCTGGAGCTCATGTTCCAAAGTCTGATACACCTAAACAAAGCATTTTGTAAGTTTATCACATTTGCAAATACCACCATTGTCTCCCTTTTCCTATATTGGAAACTGCCGATAAAACAGAATTATTAAGACTTTGATTATTTTAGCCCTTGTAAATAAAAGTACCACGGGCTGAGAGCTCCTTAAACTCTCACTGCACCCTGCTAACATGTGAAGAAAATGGATAATATTTGATGCACAGCTTCTGAAAAGAAAAAATAGAGATGCAAATGAAGAGCATGTTCTCTTTTTTCTGTATCCAATATTTTTGCATTGAGACTTTGCATAAAATTATTTTTAGTTTGTTTTTGGGTTGTATTGTTTAGGGTTTTTTGGGATTTGTTTAGTCTTGTTTTTTTGTTTTGACTGCTGGCTTGATCTCCTAATTGGTTTAACAGAAGGAACCAGCTGGGGTCTTAACTGCATATTCTGGTTTTAATGAGAGACAATATTTCCTAGCACATACTTGGGACCTGCTTATGTATGTATGCAAACCAGCATACTAAGACTGCAATTTCCTCCCTAGTTTTTGAAGTAGAAAAGTTCTAATTTTTTTCTTCTGCAGCTGCTCAGAAACTAGTGTAACATGAAAATAGTGAGCACGTGGCAAGCTAAACATAAGAAGAGATAGGCCACTACTTTTGCTGGTTGCAAAACAACATTTGGATCACAAGGAATTCAACTGTAGCATAGGAATGGTGAAGTGCTCAGTAACCTGTAGGTTAAATTGAAATGAAAACAGTAGGAAGAGTTTTCTACCATTTAAAGAAATAACTCATAGGAATAATAATGCACTTTCTTTTTAAATGGCATTAAAAAAAAATCTCTGAAACAAGACTTACTCTTTGGGCTGTGCTACAAATGGCAGAATAGCTGTCCCTTGTCCCCTGAAGATGGCTTTGTATATTTTGCTTAAATTTTGCTTGAAGATGTTCTGAGCACTGACTGATCAGGTAATCACCTTTAGTCTTAAGGTTGTTCAAACGATCTTCAAACCCTGTAATTTCTTCCATGATAGCCTAAGAAACAGAAAATACTTTTGAAGAAATATGCTGTGGTGCAGAACATTTTTTTCTCCCTCCTTTAAACAGTTTTCACCTTCAGATTTCGAAAAAAAAATCAGACATGTGTTGTCATAGTCAAGCTATTGGATTGCATGTTCATCGTAAAGCCATTGTCAAAAGTCTTTACAGAGATGCCCTGCAGAAACAGCAGTAGCACTGTCATAATGTGTAAACACTCTGTGCTCAGACCCCAAGACTATGCTTAATCTTCATTTGTTGCATGCTCTTCAGGGCTTCTCCAGCTTATGTCTAGTAATGCAAATTAAATCTCATGCTGAATCATATCTCATTCCATAAGCTCTTTCACAGTTCTTACCATTGACTTGGTGAAAGCCAATTTTTTATGTAAGGAGGTTACTTAAAAAATAACACACCAATCATAAATAATTTAAAGACTTCAATATTTGTCAATGGAATCTCAGTTTCATGTAGTGGTAGGTTGAATTTTGTTCTCTTTTATCTTCTAGGAAGCATTGGCTATCAAGGTATTAAACAACTCTCACTTATAGCAACCATAACAACACCTTGAATAAAAGCAATGGAGAAAATGCTACAACCTAATAGAAGAACCTAGAATTAGAACAATCTAGTTCTACCTCTAGTTTCCGCACTTTCTTCTCCATTGCTGTGTTATCAACTTCATTCAATTTGGTGATCACATTTCTAAAGTTCTTGCTAGCAGATCTATACCAGGAAAATTTTTAATTTAAATGTTTTTTCAACCTTAAAAGCGCTAGAACAAAAAATTACTTCAAGAGTAAAATGACCAAAATCCAGTTTTTGTGGTTCATTTCCTGGGAACTCTCAGGGAAAATCTGACAAAGAATTCAGATCAGAGTACAACAAAGCTCTTCGTGTAAATGCAGTTTCATCCAAGAAACGATGCTAACAAGAAACCAGATTTTTACCTGCATTAATGACATTGATGCTTATTTACACAGTTAGCATTAAGAGAAATAAAATAGAAGAATGACAAATAATTAGAGCTCTGGAGTGGAGGCAGAGAAGCAAAAAAGAAAAAATCTGTTTTACAAAGGAAGATCACCAACAGCAAACCCACCTTGTGATTAGCTAGTTGCTGAGTGATTATTTCAGGATTGTTGCTTTCCATGAGGTCAGGACTGGCCAATCTGCTGGACATATGTAATAACCATTTCTCTCCTTCTTGCAAATCACTATTGTAATCCTCATGTTCTTTTACTCTCACCTCTAAGGTTTCAACGTATGCCTGCAGGTCCACAATAACCAAAATTAAATTTTCTGGTAATTACGAGAGTTCAAAAAAACCCTCAAACAAGCCAAAACTCACTGAGAACTTGAAAACACAGTAATAATTATCATCTAAATTTATATTTCTGGGAGGGTATCTCATATGAATAGACTGAAAAGGAAGACATCAAAAGATACATTTATTCTGTTAATAAATTTCTGTGAGTAATTTCTTTTGTGGTACTGAGCAGTATTTTCACTCCAGATTAAATACCATACTTTGAAGACTGAGGAAACACTTGAGAAAATGAGCACTGTCAACTTGACATTAAGTTCACTAACAGTTACTACACTTTTTTTGAGAGACTGCACTTGACCTACCAAATGCTATGGCTGCTGCTTACATCCTTTGCATGTACATACTGCCCATGTCTGTGGTAGGCAAATTAAGAATGTACACACTGAGTTTAAAAGAATTTATTCTTTTCAGGAAGCTTCTCTAAATTTCAGTCATCAGTATTACATCTAATGCAATGGACATGACTTTTTTGGTATGGATCAGAGTTGTGCCTTTAAACTAAAAACTAACCTTGAAAAAATAAAATCATCTCCTATGGGTGGATAGATTGGCAATTAAATGTGCCTAGGTCAAACATAAGTACTAACATGGTTTGCAGAGCTTATCCTTGTTAAGAGTATAACCTATTAAAAGCTTTAGGAATAATCATACTTTAGGATGTATTTAGAAGCATTAGACCTTTCAAAGTACTACATACATATGGACTAATGAATCAATGTTAATTAATAATGCCCTTACTGAATTAAATTATATCCATCTTGCAGTTTATTTTCTCTGGTGCCTTTTATTCAACAACTAAACTAAACAGTGTTTGTGGAGATCATGCAGAAACAAGAGCGAGTATAATCTAAGGGCATCTATCCCTTCAAGAAATAATGTATTTAGAATTCTATTAAATGCTTTTAAAAGTAGTAACAATAACACACTAGTGTCACCAATACATTTCCCCTTAGTGATACACAAAGACTTCACCAGCCACACTCAAAATTAATTTCAGCTACTCTGGTAAGATTTATTTATGTAGTTTTTTCCATATTCAAAATTTGCCTGTCACTTCTGTCCCTCCCTTCCCCCCCCCGCTAAAAGAAATCCAAAATAATCCCAACAAAACACCAAAAGTAATTAAAAGTAAGTGGTTCTTTGTACAGACATGACAGCATGAAATAAATAGTTAATTTCTTAAAGAGGAGTAAAAATATAGCAAGTTGGAAGAACCCTGAGGATTCTTCCTTTTTACCTTTGTTTTGGTGCAGAGCTCCTGGTAACTGCTCTGAAGGTCTTGAATATTGTTCTTTAGAGTCACATCATTCACCAGATCACAAAGTGCCTCTCCCTTTTCAGTCACTGACTTTATTGAGGGCTCATGGGATAGAACAGTCTGTTGTATAGACTACAATGCAAACAAAAATTAAAATATATCTATTGATCACTGGAGATGTATCTCACTAACTTCCCTTTGATATGATGCACAGCCTTCTACCACAGTTTATATCATCCTTTCCAGACAGGCAGAACTTTGCTTACCAATTCAGGATTCTGTTTCTCAGCCCTGCCCTGAGACAACAATTTTGTACACATCTAAAAACAACTGCTCCTTTTGAGAGTGGCTAGTAGCATGGCTGACAGTCTGGAGCTGGTGAAGCAATCAAGTAGCCAGTGTTAGGGATAAAATTTGTTCAGAGGAACAAATTATGAAAATAGGTGGGAAAGTATCACTAAAGCCATCCCCTTAATGAGATGGTGTGTGATGAGTACCTAGCACTGTACTCTAGAGAGTACAACTCCCCAAACATGTAGAAAGCAAGCACACAGCTGTGACATACAACTTTGAGCAGGGAAGCTGGCAAGGGGTACTGGGCAGCTTTAGCAAGCAAGCCTTGAAGCAATATAGGTACTGCTCAGCAATAACCAAAACATTGGTTTGCTGGCAACATTTTAGCCACAAATGTAAAGCACAGCACTATATAGGCCGCTGTGAGGAGAGTTAACTCCACCTCAGCTGAGCACAGTACATGTTTCATGAAACATCTGTCATCCTGGAGTATTTTACAAAAATATCATTAGAAGAAGAAATGGAGTTTGTTGGCTAATTTTCTACTCATTTTTGTGACTGGAAAATAACAACAAACACTTCATTAAAATCCTAACAAAAACTTGGGAGGTCATAACAGCTGACTGCCTGGGCCAGCAGTTGAGCTGGGACATCCAGCTTTAACTAGAAAGCTGATTAAGTCAGTGTAAACAGTGACAATGTCTGAAGTCAAGAAAGACCAAGTGATTTCTATATTCACTTCAACTGCAATCTCCTCTGTTGAGATCAATGCAATTATTTGTATGTGTACTCATAAAAGAATTTTGCTATGCTGCAGGAAATTTTCAGATATGGGAGCCTTTTTAGGATATTCACATATCAAATCCAGGGGCTCAGTCAAGTTCGTAGAGGTAGGTATCATGCATGTTTTCATTGGGACATTCAGATCAGAAACACCTCATGTGCCTATAGAAAAAAATCTAGATACCCGATCAGAGGATTTATTGGGAATCACTAGATTCAAATCAATTCAGTAGTACTTTGAGATAACCCCTTTTTACCTTGTATTTGGACAATTGTGCCTTTTTCTCATAGAGTTCACTCTTTGGCTCCACAGGAGCATGTAAGATGGCTTGGTACTCCATGACCCACTGAGTTTGGGCCTTATACTTGTCTGAGAACTCCTTTACCAGCTGAAGACATTTCTCTGAAGTCATGTGCTCTTTTCTGATGGAGCCAGCCAGCTCTTCAAGCTGTTCCACATGATCTCCAATTTCCTTTCTTAACTGGTCAACTTCATTTTCTTCCATGTATTTTATAGCTCGCTCCCCCTTCTCTCGGGCTGATTTCAGTAAACTGTGGCCTATGTCCATATCACTCAATAGTACCTGTGAAGGAAACCTTGGTTAACAGAAAATGTATAAAAACTTGCCTTTTTTAAACTTTACTACGGACACAGAAAGAATTGCTAAGGAAAATGAATGGACTTTTCAGTACAAAATTGTCTGGAGCTAAGGTGTGTCAAGGTAGAAGGAAGCAGATAAAACAAATCCTTCTGCCCTGCACTGAGCTTGTGAATTTAAACAAAGATACTGAGGGCTCCCAGGAGAGGATCTGTACTCCAAATTCTGGAACAGATGAAAGGTTTCCTTTAGCATATTACATTTAAGCTGCTTAAGTTGCAAGACAAATGAGAAGCTCATCTACAACTTTTGAGATGAAACATGAGTATTTCAATTAAGAGAAATAGGAAGCACTTCTTGCCACAGGGCATAGAAAATACACAGCGCACAAAAAATATACTTGTGGGGAACTGGGGATATGGGAATTTATTTTAAGCTGTAATCTAACGTGAAACAGATAGAAGCCTTTCTTATGGAAGGATAGGACTATTATTTAGGACTATATTATTTTGGACTATTTGCTCTATTATTTAGGACTTCTTGTAACTTCAATAGCCAAACTATGTTCTAACGAGATGTGATAACAGGAAGTTTTGTACTGTGTGGTCTCATCCCCTTATCTTCTCTAGGAAAGATAAAGTCAGAATTTTGAGCAGCTGTTAAGATGAATGTTAAAATACAGCCTCCTGTCCACGAACTGAAACGAAAATTGCATTTAAGAAAGCTGTACCTCTAGTTTCTGCACTTTTTTCTCCATTATTGTTTTATCAACCACGTCAAATTTGGTGATCGCATTTTTGAAGTTCTTGTTAGTAGCTCCATACCAATTTGTGTAAGCACTAAAAGACAATTCTGACTCCTCCATACAGCGTATTTCTTCTTCCAGAAACTTTATTTGCTCCTTCAAACAAATACGGAGGGTAGGGGGAAGAAACAAGAACCATCCAGATGTTTATCATTGCTATTGGTTTAAGATAACCATAAATAGCTATTTATTAATACAATCTATTATACAAAGATAAAACATATAGGCTTTGAGTTATTTCATAAATAGCGGATAATCCTCACAGGGTTCTTGTCAGGGTGTAAATATGGCAATCACCAATGTTAAAATTGAACTAATTCTAAATACTGAAAATGTACTCACATTTTGAACTTTGAATTGTGACTTGTCCTTACAGTACTATGAGGCAATTACTACTTAAAGTAACCTGAAGACTGCACCTTACTAAATCAAATTTTCCTCATAGTAATGTGTATCAGTGGCAGCCTGAAAACATTTCTCTAGAGGTCAATTAACATTCATGCATACTTAATTCTCAATTTCTCTCCTGAAACAATCAAAAAAGATAGTGACAGAGCATTCTACTTCGTTATCCTGATTATGTTTCTGCAATACATTTAATCCAATGAAATCTATGTTTATATGAATGTGAATATATATGTGAATGTTATGCTATTGAGCCTACAGTAATGAATAGACTCTGATAAAGTCTAATTACAAAAGCCTGCTTGTATTTGCTTCTTAACTGGCAATTTCTGATGTTACAATGAATTAGTTTTCATTACTTACCAAGACATGAAGAAGAAGAGTTTGGTAGCGAGATGTAAGCTGGGTAGCCTGATTTCCCATTCTACTTGCAGTGAGATTTTCCTCTAGTATTTGCTGAGCCAATACCCCAACTTCCTCTACATCATCTTTGTATATTGTAATGTCTTCATGCCACTTCTATGAGAAAGAGATTTTCAAATTTATATGAGTGATTCAAATTCCTTAAGTTATCAGGAATTTAATTGTAACTAAGTCAGGAAATCATTGGAAAGGAAAACAAATACATGGTTGTAAGCATTCATTTACAACTGGAAAATAAACCAGAATCTGATGAAAGTTATTGTAATAAATATGCTGGAAAGATTTTCATCTCATATAGACTGCATTTTATTGCAACAGATTCAATACTTTTTGTAATTTTTTCCCCCTCAAAAAAAAAAAATAGTAGAAATGCAATCTGGACTTCCTATAGATTTCACCTGAAGTTTTGAAGATGACTGTAAAATGCAACCTGGCTTCAAATATGCTTCCTGTGTTTATTCAGAACCATGTCTGCTTGTTCCAGTGAATAAAGGAAAATTATTACATAGACAGAGTGGAGACTTCATAACATGGTCATATTTTACTCTTGTTACCACATTAATTATCTTCCATTCCACTGCCTATCTTTGTACTCAGTTACATCTTCACATATTACAGAGCATATGAATTACAGATCTCCCTGCAAGATTTCAACATTGTTATAGCTATACCTCCACCAGAAAATGGGAGGAACCTGGATCTAGAAGTCACAAAGCAATCTTGGATCCATCATTTTAGTCAGTAACTCAGAATAAATTGGAAAGCTTGCTCTCATTTTCACAGTGCAACCAGGAATTGACATGGAAACTGCACCTGTAGTTAAGGAATGCCTTAACTATATTCTTTACCTTCATTTGTTGAAGCTGCATTTCCTTTGTTGCTCTACCAGACCTCCTCCCAGTCCTGATAGCAACTTTCTCCTCCAGGTTTGTTAACCAGTCATTAACCTTCTGAAATTTTTTCTCCATCAACCTCAGTTTGCTCACAGTGGCATTTAATTGACTTCTTGCTCCAGAAAGTCTGTGCTGATAAACTTGCCAATCCTGTCGTAAGGATTCCAGGGATCTGTCTTCTATCTGGGGAATACCCCAGGGAATCACATCCTCTCTGGCATGGACAGCAGCATTCAACAATGCTTGTCCTTCTGCACAGTGGACCTGCAGCTCCTGTAAAGGCAGAGTTAGTTACATATCCTCGACTGACAGCTTTCATTCACACATGGCAAAAACCCCTTTGATTCCTCTGAAGACAGCTGGGCATTTCCTTTAATTGTCTATGGTTAAACATATATTAGAGAGAGTCTTTCCTCTTTAACACCAGTGACAGCATGCTCACTTACAAAGCACACCAAGTATCACTTTTACTGACAACTGAACTGCAGAAAATTATTGACAAAGCATGCATTAAATTTTTTCCACTCCTGCCAAGTTTATCAGTTCTGAAACATTGGCTGCCTGAGCTAGCATGGGATAGATGGAATCCATTCACAATAGCATAAATTCAAAACTTTCCAGATGTGGCAAGTAGACTGTAAGACTGATTCTAAAATTGAATCTCTCTAAAAACAGAGGCTTCAATCTTCTAAAATAAACAAACTTATTTTTTTTCCCATATGTTTGAGACAACACTCCAGACTAATTTTTTATATCCTCTTCTGAACATATATGGCATTTTCATGCTTATTAGCACTTAACCAGAAAGTACAGTGTGATTCAATCTGATTAGAAAACATAACAAGGAAATTACCTTAACAAAACACAGTTGTGTTTCATGTCAGATTTCACTTGGCATACATATCCACATACCATTATGTTCTGTTACTATACCATCACAGGATTGATTTTTCTTTTCTTCTTTTTGTTTTCTTAGGGTGTCACACATCAAGTACCTGTAAATCTCGGAGTGTTGCCTCCTGTTCCTGGGCATCACCATCAACATGTGATAAACAGTCAAGTTTTTCCTGCTCCTTCTCCAGCCATACTTCAAAGGCTTTCAGATTTCTTTGGTACTCTTGATGTAAGGTAAGCAGTCCTTCAGTTTTTGTTACAGCCTCCTGCATGTGAATATATTTACAAATATGTATACATATCTTAGCGTATTGTGAAACCAAGAGAACATAAACCCCAGTTATCCATCAAGGGAAAAGGTTTGTATCTGATGCTGAAATTTCCAAGAATTCGAGAGTACTTGAATTCTGAACATGACTTAATTGATTATAGGGAAAGAGGGAGCACCATGTAGGGGAAAAAATACTTCTCCCAGAAGATAAGTTTGTAACTTCTGAGATTGAGAGTTTTGATCTGGGATTACTTTTAAACACCTTAGTGTTTAATAACAAAAGACTTTCTTGATTTTTACTGCAATTTAAATTAACTTTACTGAAGTGATTAGTAAGGATTTGATCTTAGAAATCACATTTTTTTATTTTGAATGACTTTTTTTTTTTGCAAATGGAATTGGAATCTTCTATTAGGAGTACCTACTATCTTAGGTAGTAAGACCGTATTTTACTATTTGCAGGCAGTCCCTACAGAGCATAGTAAGAAACAGACTACAAGTCTTCTGTGTATGTAGGTGAGCAAGTTACAATAATTTCAGCACTAAAGTAGAAAAACACTTTAATAAACCCATGAACTTACTGTCTTCTTTACCTCTTATTTCTAACAGGTCCATCTAGTGGGATAAAGGAGGAAAACAGGAGTCATCACATCTTTTACAAGGCCTGTCCATGCCCAGAAGTGGGAAGGGGAAAAGAGAGACCAGGTTTTTTTGCCTCTCAACAGGGGCTTAGGAAATTACAAGTCTTGCTTGGGCCATAAACCCTTGGGGAATCTTGTCAGGTTTCCTGCCTGGCCAGAAGATTAGTAAAAGATTTAAACGTTCCTTACTGTCAGCTATTTGCTTTGAACTTTGAATTTCTTTCTACGGGTCGATTGAATTCTTGATACTTAAAACCATCACCACAGTTGGGAACAGGGAAGATCAGTCATCTGGGATATTAGGTGGAAGAGAAAGAAAGAATGCTTCTTGCTACATGGGGTAAGATGTACAGAACTCTTGCCTCTGTGAGCCACCATCCATTTCTTATTCCTATGCTGTTGCTCAAGCTGAGCAAATATAGGCAGCCTGTACAGCTTTGTGCAGGAGAAAAAGGTAAAGACTAGGGCATCCCCTTGCTAACAAGAATAGTAGGTATTTACCAGCACTTCCCAGGACTTAAGTATCTCTCTGGCAAATTGGAGCAATTTTATTCACTCAAGATCAAAAGAAAGACAGAGCATGCATTTTTTGCCATTGTGGAAGAGAGGTCCACAAAACACTGAATCATTTATGTGTTTGAAAAACCGAATTTTGGCTGAATTTTGAATTTTGTTATTCTACATGACAAAAGCATCACTGAGACAACAAAATTCAATTTTACTACAGAGCTATCCTGAAGCAAAGTTGGCTGTATGAGCATGCATTAGTCATTATTTAATGAAGAACTTGGGTTAACTGGAGATAATTGCCTAGCTTTAAATCTATCACCAGGCCTTTTAGTATTTCTTTTTTACCTTATATCTCACCCTAAACCCCATCCTGATCTTAATCTATGTCCTAATCTTTTCCAGATATACAATATCAATATTTATCAGTAAATGTAGTACTTATCACACTTGTGTCAGTTTACTTGCTAATAAGGTTTGTGTTCATTAATAAAATCTCTGTAGCTGTCAACCATTTGTGAATCACACAAATGACTGGTAAAATTTATTGCAAACATACACTTATGCAAATCACAGGTTTGAAGATTTGTTCATCATTTCAGTCACAATGGGTAAAATTAACTCTGTGCTGAAGTCAGTGAACCTTTTGTCATGGATTTCCTCAGACTATTCTGATTTTAGAACACTTCTGAAAGATCTGAAGCTCAATACAGGAAGACAGATTTATTAATCACCCCAATAGGTTTCTGTTACATTAAGTTATAGCTGTCCCCAAACTCTTAATCCTCATTTAACTGTAAAATAAATTATCAATGAAAATATATTTTTCCTTGTTGCCAACTAAACAAGGAGTGCTATGAAGAAAAACTGTACCTTTGCTCTTTCTTTGAGGAACTTATACCTCTCCTGAAGGTCTTGCAGCTCAAGCTGAGCAATGTAATGCTCAGCCATCCCCTTTCCTTTCACTTCAATAGTCTCCAACAGGCTGTTATGACTCAACACCTCTTCATTGAGTAGCTGCAAAACAGAAAAAGAACACATGAAGGGCACCATTAAAACAAGACCACAAATTAATCTTGCAGTTAGATAGTTTGCTTTATTGCCTCTAAGGTGTTACGGACTTGTTGATGATTTGTTGTAAATCAAACACACCTTTGCTTTGCTGAGGGCAGCTGTTTTTTCCCTCAGTTCAGCATATTGCCTTTCAGAAGCATTCATACTTGCTTCTACTTTTTCCATCCATCTGGAAAACTGATTAACGTCTTCCTGGTAACTTGTCCATTTGGAGAGAGCTCCTTCCAGTTGACTGTAATTAAAAAATACATATTTTTTTGTGACAGTGGAAGTTCCCATGCTATTTGAGCAGTGAGATATAGTCATATACAGATATTTTAGACTATATTTATGAGAGAGATACATTACAAGATAAGCAATCTGTTAGAATCCTACAGGTTTTAACTAGGAGCACAGTTTGACTAATAAAGAGAAATTAAGTTTTCCAAACCTGGAATATTAAGTAGAACTGTAATTTGTACAGCTAGCTGACACGTTCTAGGTTTAATAAATAAATTGCCACTGAAAGCATAACTGAAAGCATTCTACCCCTTTCTACCTACATTCTATGTACATTCAAAAGTTGCTGCGTTCTAATGTTCAATTACCTTTGTTTCTTTAACTTGAAATATTTTCAACTACCAAATAAATGTCAATTTTTTCCTTTATATTTTTTTATTCTGTTACTAGGAGCAGCACTACTGGACACTGCAATTTACAGTATGTTCTTTGGAATACTAGCAAGTGGAAAAGCAGACAGGGTCTTGACAGAGGAACCTTTAACGTCCATAAAAAAAAATCTCATTTCTGAGGTTTCAAAGCATCAAGTGCGACACGAAGTAAAATATTCAAGATTATGAACACAGAATCCTGTTTTCAGAGTAAATTGACACTAAGTGTTAATAAAGCTTAGCTCCCTTACAGTTTCCTCCTCCCCTTCTTCCATTTCAAATGAATATATCACAACTTCTAGACCCAAAGTGTTTGGCATATGCAATAATTTTACATTAATTTGACCCTTGTAGTAATAAAATCATTTTTCAAAAGTTTGGCAGTGCTTTGTTACTAAGTATAATTCTGTACCTCACTTCTTTTTACCTCTTGCACTGGATACACGCAGACAGAAGAGAAGCCCAGCTGTCCTTCAGATTTTGCAATTGGCCTTCAATCACTGGTACTCCCTCCAGAGAAGTATTTTGCAGAACAGATTCTCCTCTTGTCAGAACAATTTTCATTTGGACTTCTTTTTCTTGTTTCACTGCTAGCAGGCCCTAAGAAGTGAGTGGATATATTTTATTTTTATCATTACCTGGATATGAATATTCTAACTAGCTTTAATGGAACATGGCCTGATCACATTTAGCGGCTTGCAGTGAATTGGAAGATGGACAGTGGGGTTCACAGCTGAGTTTCACAAACAAAAGTGACTTTCAATGGGTAGGGTATAAAAAACCCTTAGTTGACAGTGAAATTTTTGTGGAACCTGTGCACGTACTCAGATTATAGCAGAGAAGATACTTTCAGTGAAAAGGCTGACATTCCCAAGGAAATATCACTTAGATGGAAAACAGGAGGATTCATTCATAGAGACAATACAAGATGTAATGACAAAGTTCTTCTGCAGGGCTGAAATGCAGTTCTACCACTACAGGATATATTTGCAGCATGAAGGTATCAACAAATAAAATCTGTCATCAATGTCAGCCTAGGGACTTCAGCTCCTGAAGCTGTGCAGTTGCAAACTCACAGTTTCTAACACCATGTAGTCATGAAAAGCCTGAAAGCATGAACCCAAAAGATTCAATGAACAAAAGCCAAAACATAATCTTAGTATTATGCTACAATCTTTTGCTTTTTGACCTATCCTTATAATTTTGAAGATTTTTGGCTGAGAATCCAAGACATCAATAAAATGAAAAGTATTGCCTTGTAAATAGTGTTCTTTAACATTATTGTGTTCTGTTATCAACAGATGCTATTTTCTTAACTTTAGTCACCATTTTAAATGCAAACAATTATAGGAAAACATTTTCTGAATCAACTGTATCACCTGTAAGATCCAGGAACATATATAGAAATATACTAAACTAACAGAAGTGACTATCCTACTTCTTCCATTTAGCCTTCATCAGCCCCACAACATCTTTCGAGTACTTCAAGAATTTTCATATATGCAGTTCTCCATGTCATTAAGATCCTTATCTACTTCTTAGAGAAAAGTTCTAATACCAAGCTCTTTCTGCTACAAAAGAAGTTACTTTTGAGTAAACTGAAAATCAGCATCTGAACAACAGTTATTAGATTAATATGCAACAAATATTCTACATTTGTATTCTTCATCTAGATCTAAAAAGAGCAGGTTTTGGACTCTCGTTTCCATACCTCTAGTTTTAACATCCGGCTATCCAGAACACTCTTGTCTGCAGTAGGATGACAGTAGGAATCCAGCATGTGAACTGCATCAGCAACCCAGTCCTGGAGGTCCTTGACACTCTGTGAGAACTGCTGGTGCTCTGCTACAATCCTATCCATTCTGGAAACTTTCTCCTGCAATTCATACAGCAATTAGCACCAACAGCTATTTAAACGATTGCCTATTACCCATACCAACTCACAGACTTCAGAATGAGTCTCATCAACTATACACAGAAGTTTGCTTCGTACACTGATAATTAAAAGTACACTTAAGCATGGAATGAACTTTGCATACACACACAAATGAATTGTCTAAACATAAAATACAGATGACAATTTCAGAAATGTAATTTTTTATTTCCTAAATCTAAAGGTGCATTTTCACTGGTTTCACTTTTTCTTAAACATCTGGTAAATCACATCTAAGCTCCATGTCAGTGTTGCAATGGAAGCTAACTTGTGAAATCGGCCAGTGCAGATTTAAGCCTGAGAACTTACACCACTGCAGCAATATTACTTTATTGATACTTGGAAAAGACCTGTTTTCCTCAATGTCTCTCACTGGTAAAACAATTCTTCTGAAAAAATCACTGACACTCATACAAATCAAAAACAAAAGTTGAAGGTTCATTGCTAGAAGGCTTGAGGTGAACAAAAATACAAGGCAGAGTGTGTTTTTTCCACTGTGACAGAGAACTAAATTCAAGTCAATGTAACAGGCTTTGGAAGTCACTGAGAGGGATCTTCCTCAAGATCCATGGCTATCCAAAAAGTTTCAGGATTTCTTTAGTAGGCTGGATCCTATGTTGTGGTTACTGCTCTGCAAAGAGAGAGAAAGGACAGCAACACACACGGACTTCTTTGGGGAGAAAGGGCCAAATTTTTTGTACGGACAGCCCGTATTTAAAGTGTGCTACATGCAGCTAGGACAGGACAGTAGCTCATTGGACAATTGGGAAAAACATCCTTGGGACAGTACCTCAGGGTGTATCCCACGGGAAAGACACCAGGTGTTAATTTTTATTATGAATTCCACTCTGTTTTTCACCATATTATCACCCTGGGAGACTGCCTCCCTAACTGAAGCTGTAGTCAGCTTGTCAGCCTGGGAATGGACCTGAGAGTCAGGAGAAATCCAGGCCTGAAAAGAATATCCAAACTGTAATTCCCTAGCTCTCTAAATGTGTGTGTCCACAATATGTATCCTGCACCTTAGATGATTCCTGCTCATCCTGACTTCTCCTGCAAGTTCTGCTTGCATAAGCCTCTGTTAGTAACTCATGCATCTTTCACTTTCTATTTTGCAGACATGAAAATGTATTCTGGATGCATACAATCCTTTCCAGTAAGTCAAAGATATATAATTGTTATTTTTTTTGGTCAAAGATTTATAATCGTTACTTCTACAGAAAATGTAGGAATTTCCAAAGTAGCAATCCCTTAAACACAAATACTTTCGGAATTGAATAGTTACTCCAAAACATATTTCTTATATCCTTAATCATTCCAGTTACTGTAGCAACAGTAAACCTATATCAAGCCTTCTTCATGACATGAACTTTGAGAAAAATAACAGTCCTAATATGGAGGCTTTCTTAATCTGTCTAGACTAGAGAAATGGTAGAACCATTACATGGTGAGGTGTGTGAAGCACCACTCAAAAAAAGAGTGTATCTTGGTCTGATGGTTTAGAATTTGGTCTATGCCTCTCCTTGAACATTCAAAAGCAGCATAAGAGGTACACTTTTTTAGAAGATCAATCTATGACTTTTAGGTGAAAATACTTAGAATGCCAATAATCAGCATTATAGGATGAGATAAGTAACAACTTCTCTGCATCCTGTATTTTCAAAGTAAAACCCCACCTCTGCAAATTTTTGAAAAATATCTCTTTCAGATGTCATTTATTACAAAACTAAAATGTCTTCAATGCTTGAAAGAATCAAAATCAAGTCTAATTATTTTATAATCAGGTGGGGTTTACTTCTTAATCGGTACACTTTCAAATAAAAAAAAGGAACAGTTATATTTGGTTGACAATCCTTACTCTCCACTTCTTAAAGTCAATGTGAAAGACAGAATAGCTCAGACATATCACAAAGCAGGCAAGCAAGACAACTGCAGTGCTTCACATTTCAGTCTTCATTTTTCCCCACGTACATCAAAGGAGTTGCTTAGAGCACATACATTGGATGCATTACCTTTGTCAGATTGCTTAGCGTAAGATACTGAGAAGACAACTGAGACACTCTGCGCATAAAGCTTTTGCTGACAGCTTGTTCTTCCCACAGCTGCTGAGCTTTCTCTTTTAGCCTGTTGAGCTGATGCTCGTGGCAGCTTATTTCCTCAAGGACAGACTGTAAAGCACAAGCACAGTAATAATAAGGGTGGGTGCAAGAAAGCAGGAAATAGAGAAGCATGAAGGTGCCATGAAAAATAGAAGTGACATATGGCAAGCTTGCTGAGAAAGGCACACCATACGGTTACAGCAATGGAGCAGCATGTGATAAGAAATGTGGAGATGCAAAACTTGATGGAACAGGATCATCAACAGCAAACCTCCAAAACAGTTCCCATCTTTATTTAGAGGTCAGGATGCTAGAATGATTAAAGTTTTGAAAGTAACCAATGAGGGCAGAAGGATGGGACAGGACGGTCTGGCTGTGTTAAGAACCCTTATAAGTCACCTGCAGCTTTTGCTGTTCTCTCCTCTTGGAAGGAAGATCATGGAGCCGACTGCTACTTCCTTGCACTGTCTTCTCAGTTGTGGTCAGCCACTCCTGCAGAGGTTCAGCAGTTGCTTCAAAGTCCTTCATCTGGATCTTTAAGTTCTAGGAAGGCATGCAAATTTCTATGAATAGTCCCAGTGCACTAGACATAACTAATTCACAAGACACAGATCAAGCACACGAAAAGAATATATAATTGGAGGCAAATTATACACAGCTCTTCAAATAAATTACATCAGTTCTGCCTGTTCCTATCCCACACACAACAAAATAAAAGTTTTATAAGGAAAAATAGATGCAACAATGAAGAACAACTGTACAGACAAGGGGAGGCTGAAGCAAATTTCTTTTGGTTGGAAGGCTTTACAGATGTTATGAGATTTGACTTAATCTAATCCTAATTCACCTAACTAAGGCAGTGTGAATAAAGGCTAATTTGGGATATGAGTTATCTAATATCTGACTTCAGTCATTGACATTGACCCCTCCTTAAACGGGCTGCCACTGTTTCTAGGTAATGTCTAAATTCAACCCAGTCCTGGGGAACACTTCTGGTTATGTTCTTTTTTAAAGTAAAATTTTGCTCATAAGAAAGTGCATTAAAGGCATATGAAGGCATTCCCTCAAGGCCTGCATAATTTTCCTGTAGGCTTATTCTGCATTATTTAATGAAAGAGTACCTGAAATAATTCATGTGGAATATAAACCTGAACAGCATAGCTCCTGTGCCCTAGTTATTTTAATGTATTTTTCCCCAGACATATTTAGTTTTCTTTTCAGCTACGTCTGGATCACTTAAACATCCGAATGAAAAATTAAGTCTATGAGACTGAAAAATGCTTGACTCAAAAAGACTAACCTCTGAGAATATCCTCTTTCCATAGCAATCTCGAGATGAAGAAAGGTAAGTCCTTGCTACCTGAGAATTTTCATTGAAATGCTTTCCTACATAATGCATTAATTGTATTTAAACTTTTTTTCACCTGTCTAGGCAGCACTGGTTTGAAACAAGAATGCCTAGGAACTTTAATTCTATGCTATGCAGGGAATTTCAGATGAGACCTTTTGACCTTAAAACCTACGGCCTTAAAAAGTTTCTGTTTTAAGATATTCACCACCTACTGGTTGAATTGTGAGTTCTGAACAGAGAAAGGCACTGGCATTTACTTAAAAATTGCCCAATTAAATAAGTACGTGTCACCTACTTGCAGTAAGAGAGACAACATTTACACACTCTACTGAGACTATTCAATTAGAAGTTGTGTCAGAAACCGTTTTCAAAAAGAAAATGCATTTGATAAGACTACTGAATTCCAGCAACTGCTATCTTTGATTCTGAACAACACCCTTCTGCATGAAACACCCCACTTAAAGTGAAATCAGGTCATAAAGATAGCAGAAGTAAACAAAAGTAAAATGCAAGCAGAAGAAAAAGTCTTCTTGAAAACATCTATTTCTTAGTTCTGTCACATAGTAAACACAGCTACATATGAAATATAAACTGTGCTGTTTGAAACAGAAGCAATGAAGAAATTTAGATCCAGTCTTTCCTCACTGTGACTGGCTCAATACCTCCAATGCAGATTTCTTCTGGTGGAGTGTGGTGATAAAATTTTTCCAATCTTCTTTAGCAGCAGCAGATTTGTCCTGGATAACTTTTGCCTTTTCCTTTGGTAAAACAGAGCACAGTAGTTCTCCTTTGGATGCCACTAGGTTTAGCTTTTGTTGCCCATTCTCACTTTCTGATAAGAATTCCTAAAAATAGTAATAAAAAAACCTAATTGGTGAACTTTGGGTCCCAATAAAGTCAAGTTGCTACAAAATTTATCACTGATGAGTTTATTGTTTCTGCTTATTAACATGCTAATGTATCTCTCAGTAAATTTATTTCAATATTGTTTGTATTGATGGGATATACAGATAACAGCCACTTGATCCAGAAATGAAAGTGTCTGAGTAATGTATATATTAAGACTCTAGGATTACCTGTATTTTCTGTATTTCATGAGACAATTACTAGTGATTTACTTGGGTATTATATTCTCTTAAATATTCCTAGTACAGAAAGTGATAAAAGTTTCATTTCAGGGAACCATTATCCTGACAGAGATAACACAGGGCCCCCGCCCCCCCCCCCCCCAGAGGCACACACTGAGCCAATCCCCTGCCCATGGGCAAGCTTCAGCTATGCTGGACTTGTCATGAGCATGTGGTGCTGTGGGCTGATGTAAATGTAAGGAAACAGACAGATTTTTAAATTCCAATTTACCGGGATAATCTCTTTGCAACTTAATAATTATTAAAAAAACCCACAACTTTGTGAGCATCTAGGACTCAAAGAAATTTAGTAGTCTTGTATAGAAATATTTTAAACTGTTACTATCATGATTATGTAATACACATAATTATTAGGTTACACCCATGCTCAGGAGTAACAGGCTTGATGCCAAAATTATTAGGTCAGGTTCTGATTTTGTGTTACACTAGAGGTCTTGGAGAATGCAAAGGGTCTGTTAACTTTGAGATACTTGGAATGTAAATTCAGGCTATATTAAAATGAAAGATATGGCTGACTTAATGATGCAAAATGTGCTAACAGACAGAACATTAACTTTCAAGAAAAACAAAATTTTAGGTTTATACAGGTTATCCAGACATCTTTAGAAGTCCTAAAGCAGTTCATAAAAAGTTTATTTCACCTAAGGCAGCTTTCACAGAGGAGAACAAGATAGGGTCTTACATTATGAGGGGGCTGTATGATTTAAAAAAATAAATAAATCCACTGTTGAAAAAACCCCAGCCTTGCTAAAACATTTATATTTAACGAAGAAAATTACCAAGACTTTTCCCCCTTCTGAAGATATTCTTAACATGGTACAGTCAAATATTTGATATATCAAGATAGCATTATTTGGGCTTTCAAGTAAACCATTTAAGCAAGGGAAAGTGAATATATCAAAAGGAGGTAGAAGTGATTTGGCTTTTGGTGTTTTCTGAGAAACAGAATTTCTTCTGATATACTATCTAACTAAAGCTATAACAACCTCATTAAATCTCATCTTGTTATTTTCAGTTAAAATGATAGCTATATTCTATTAATAAAAGTATTTCTTTCAATTGATTCATTAAAATATACTTTCTACCATCATTCCTTTCCCCAGAACTGTTTGGGTTTATTTTAGTTTTATGTGAAATATATTCTTTTTAAATGCCTGCTCACACTGATATAATTTAACTTTGCTCTTGTACCATAAAGGCTCCACTTTCATACATGACAGAAAATATTCACATAATTGCGTAATAACTCCAGACTCGATTCTGTTTTTATAGTATTCTCCCACCTAAAGCACTTTCCCCCCCCCCATTGTTAGAAAGAAACAGACAAGGAAAACCATTATGAGCCATAACTACTTACAAACTGCAGCCCAACCAAATACAAAAACAAGAAGTGTTTATTTCTTTTCAATGAGTCACCTTTAGTGTTAACAATAACAACATTAACAAAAGCAGTAATTAATCAAATAAATCTGAGCTGTACATGAAATTGATTTGATCTCCCTTAGACTAGTATTTGACTGCTGTAAAGTTACCTGTATTTTCTGCAGACTTGCTGAAGCTTCACTGATGTTTTGAGGCACGTCAAAGCATTTGGCAGTGGTGACTCTTGCATTGACCAGCCACTGCTGAAAATCCCTGAAAGCCGTCCGAAATCTTTGCTGCAAGATCTGCTCTTTGCTCTGACATCCTTTTGAAGCTTGCAGGCAGAGGCTGGGTTTATCACACCAAGGAAGAAGAAGAAAGCGAGGGAGGGAGGGAGGAAAGGCAGGACTCTGTTAGGTGACAATGCTATTATTTTGTTCTCTGAAACACAATGGTAAGGGTAGGTTAACCTGGATTCCTCCTATCAAATTTATGCACTTAACTGAGGCACCAGGAAATCCATTAGAAGCTTTCAGTTCTCAAAAGTGAAGCATGTAAATTGGGACACAGCTGTCACAGATATGACAGGTACAAGTGTTTCCAGGGAGTGACTCAGTGCACCTAAGCATCAATATATTCTGCAAGCCTCTTTCTCTCTCTAGGGAGAGGGCGTAGTGAGGACTACAGTCAATAAAATTCTAACTTCTGTGGCTCTGTTAAGGATCAACCTGAGCCATCACATCCTTCCGCAGCCACAGAAACCAGAAGCTGTAATCTCCTGCAAGAAACAATAGAATCTTCTGTCTGAAATGCAGGTGTCACACTCCAAAGTAAATCAGAGTGACTTGAGAGAAAGCAAGAAAGCAAGCAAATGTTACCTTCCCTAGCTAGTTCCTGTTTCAAAGAAGAATAATCTGAAGGACAAAATTAAGAAAAATATCTGAACTAGCTGGCATAGCTCCTTCTCCTTCACACAAATAAGACATACTGCTACCTCACTTTTTTTACAAGGACTCCTGTAATACGTCAGGTACAGATGTACACTTAGTTTCAGCTGAGTTTAGTGGTGTAGCTTGGCTTTAAGAGAAAAACCCTCAAAAAATCAATTTACTACTTTGCATAACTTTTGTTGACACCAAAAGCAAAATAATGATTCTAATTCTTGCATATGTCTGTCTCTAGTTTTAAAATTCTAATTAATTTTTCCCTAAAAGACAGCTCATCCCCCACCCCACACACATACGAGATTAACTCTAAATAAGATGAATGCATACCTGTTATACTCCTTAATCAATCCTGAAACCTTTGAAGAGTGAGTACTTAAATCCCTGGAAAATCTACAAAGATCATTTAATTGAGTTTTGATCTCATCTGTCATTTGTTCAGATTTTACTAGAGCATCCAATGTTTCCTGTTAAAACAAAATAAATGAAAAATACTGGTGAGTAAATATAAAAAAACCCCCACAATTTTAAAATCAAAATTTATCAGAATTTAAATTAATTCATTTACGATCTATATGTTTACTTTCAAGAGTGTTTTAGCAGTCAAGTCTACAGGACCTTATTTGAAATTATGAGCTTCTAGAGACCAAATTTCTGGATGCCTCAACTTCAGTAGCTCAAAATGTTTTGAAGCCCATTTTAAGATATAAATTTCATTCTAATAAATGAGCAATAGTACTGTCAATTAGCTGTATGAATATAAAAGTACATACATTTAGAGAATAGCAAATTATATGTGTTTATATAAATATAATTATGCTTTTGACTTGAGTTTAACAGGTTAAATTAAAATGCTTTGAGCTGTATCCAGAAAGTTAATTTATGCACATAGCTTTTTAACAGCTTCAACTCTTTTCACAGATGACTTCATAATTTAAAAGTACAGCTGTTCACAATCCTGTGAGAGTAACTGGGTTACTGCCTGTCATTGATGTACTGGAATGGTTCTTGCCTTAGAGACAGCTAAGCCAACAACAACAAAAAAAAAAGATTTTGTTGGCTTGGCTTGCGTCACAAGGAGAGGTGTGATAAGTACTCCAACAAAAACAGTGCTTGATGATATCCACAGCATCTCCACTGCAGAATTCTGCTACTCCAGCATAAAGAGCAGTGCAGACTTGGCTCCTAGCCTCACTAGGAACTAAATTCTTCAGACATTCCTCTCAGACTAACAACAGAGGTTCTCCAGGGCAGGCAGACCAGAGCACTTGGCATGTATAGAATAGTTTGGCTAAAGTGACAGTCTGGAAGAAACTTACAATATAAACTTGAGAAAAAGATCATATGAAGGTGAAGATAGATTTGAACAAAGACCTGGAAGTGGGAGATAAGGATGCCCCCAAACCCATTTCTGAAGATGCATATATATATATATATATATATACACATGTGTGTGTGTATGTATATAGATATATGTATATATACATATTCAGAAGGAAAAAAGAGAATAATTGAAAAATATACATAGTGAACAGTACAGCACAAAACTGAATGTTCACAAAAAGTACAAATGATATTTTGCTGCAGCAGATTTTTGGGACTCCCCTGATTTACATTATTCATTATCATACTATGGACTATTTTCTTTGAGCCATTCATACACCAGAAATCTCTTCAATCATGATTAACAGATACTTGAAATAGTCACTTGCTTCAATGCCATAAAAAGTAGCATTTGAACTAAGTAATTATGTAAGAGCAACAATGCTTAAAAAAAGCCCCCTAATCTACTTTTTGCTTACACTACTTTACGTTAAACTACTGAAACCATTCTTTGGGAAAGCATTAGAAATAATACCACAATGGACATTACCTAAACACAGGATATCACAAATTGCCAAGGGCAGGAATCACCATAATGAATTGCTATCAGTCTCTTTTTTTATGTAAAGAAAGCATCTCTTAAGACTAACACAAGGTTAGAACCGCCTGTTTTCAACACAAATTTTCAGTTTCAAATAACCTACCTCAAAAACTACTAAGAGGTTATTCTGACTACGTACAGCCTTAGGCATAGAGTACTAACAAACAAGAGCAATAACTTGCAAAACAGAGTAAATTTAACTATGGCGTTTTTCCACAGAGTGATACCACTGTTGGAGTCAGTTGGATTTAATATTGAATCTGAAAATTACAAAAATAATTTGCTGAATTACAAGGGCAAAATCTGTTGCTCTAATGCTGCACATACCCAAGGGAACACAGCTTCAGTATAACAGAGTAGGAGAATGATCTCGCTAATTCTGTGAATTAGGAAATGCATTTTTAATTTGTGGCCTTGGCTAACATGGCAACAGAATCACTGTGAGACAATAGAAATGGAAACTGCACTGCTATTTTACATTCACAATAGGGCCTTTCCCTGGGATCCAAAAATGGGAAGATTACTGCCACATTTCCTCTAACTATAAATAAAATTACATAGTGGGGCTGTGCATAGTTACCTCATGAAATGCTTCTGCATGTTCCTCATTAGTCAAAGTTTACAACTGTAAACTAAATAAAGTGTTCTTACATAGAACTACAGTACATACCTATTATATATACTACTAATAAAAACATATCCTTTGAATTTAATACTTCTCCATTTACGAAGTAAAAAATGCCTGTTGTGTTGGTAACAATCCCACGTTTTCCTTTCCTTTTTAAAAACACATATATAGAACACTTAGCATATTTGTACAATTATTTGCTTCATCTTAATGCCCTCTTTGTTACTCCCACAAACGTATAATGGCACTCAAGCAAGCAGGATTCATAAATCCATGCAAGGAATTCTGTGAAAGAGGAAGCCACAGAAATAACCTGGCACAGACCCTGCAGGAGGAGATTAATAATCTCAGTTCAAAGAAAAGGTGTTCTGGGGTTTTTTGAACATTACTTCAGCCAAGGGGTCAGAAAGCCGGCAATACACACCTCTCCACTGAAACTGCTTTATTACAACGCTACACTGAAAGAGAAATACCCTGTATCTTTCATCAACATCTGTGATTCATTGTGTTTCAAATACTTACAAACATGTATCTTGATTGTTGCAAATATGTATATAAATTTACATGGAGGAGTTGTGATACATACATGGGGAATTTTTTGCTAGGAGACAATCAGGAATAGAAACAACCTCTATTTCTCTAAATTCTACTGCATTACAAAGCAAAGGAATTAGCAATTAGACCCGTTTCCAGATTAACTTCTTTAAATATTGGACGAGATCTCAACGTGCATAACGTAGAGAATGTTTCAAGAAAAGGAAAGCACAAGCCAAATGCATTCCTGACAAATTTTAATGGCTCCAGTTTCTTACTTAGCTTTTAGGAAAAGCTTCACATTTCTTCCATCAAATGCTGCTCTGGCTCGAACCACTGAGCAACTTGGAAGGGCAGCCCAGAGCTGGTGTGCCAGTTCCTTGGCTTCCTGCCGGGGGCAAGCCCTGGGTTTAACACCTAAAATCCAGGCAGCGTTTGCTAAGCCTGGCGCGGCAGAGGCCAAGGGGAGGGACGTCTTCTGCAACACCGCTCGCTGTGATCACAGTAACACAAAGAGTTTGGAAAGTCGAGGTTTCACAGGAACATCTTCCGCAAGTATCGATTTTATGATGTACTCGAGAGCCCCGCTTGGCGGAAGTTTCCTGCCCGCGGTGACCACACATCGACAGCGGAAACGCTGCTAGGAAAAGAGACATGCCCTTACTTTCTCCTTGCGCCAGCTCTCCACCACCTCGGCGTCCGTGCTGCGGCTGTCGGCGGGGGCCAGCCCCTGTGCCCAGGCGGCCAGCTGCCCTCCGAGCCGCTGCACAGCCTCCTCCAGCCGCCCGGCCTGCGCCGCGAACTCCCGCTCCGACAGGGCCATCTGGCTGAGCAGGTCCCGCAGGCCGCCCTGGCTGCGCCGGGCGCTCTCCTCCCACTGCCGCCAGTCCGCCTGCAGCGCCTGCATCTCGGCCGCCAGCAGCTGGCACCCGCCCGCCGTCGTGCCGCGCCTGGCGGCCGGAGCCAGCGCCTCCACCCGGCTCAGCCGGCCCGCGCCGCTCTGCCGGGACTCCACCAGCTCCTGCGGGGCGACATTGCCATGGTAACTCGGGGCCGCCACATCGCCAGCGCCGCGGACGGCGGGGCCGCCCGGGGGGCGCGTCCTGTCCCGTCCCGTCCCGTCCCGTCCCGTCCCGTCCTGTCCCGTCCCGTCCCGTCCCGTCCCGTCCCGTGGCTCCCCGACGGCAGGTCTGGGAACCGGGGGGAGTAAAACCCAGTCAACAGCGTGCAGCCCTTGCGGGCATTAAACAGCAGTTCTGAAAGTGCCTTCAGCTTTGGAGAGAAGAGAGTGAACGTGTTTTAGACATGAAAAATACTATTTAGGTTGAGATGCGGAATATAAAGACTTTGTTGAGATGCGGAACATAAAGACTTTGTTGAGATCTTTTGCGTAAGAAATGCTGGTGTGTAGCTGCTCGCAGCAGTCTCAGAAACACAGATGCAGTTTTCAGCCTGCTTGTGACCTGTGATGCGCCAGAATTGGTTGAACATTTTTTTTTTTCTGAGTATATGGGTTTGGTTTTGTTCTCAGAGCTAAATTCTTTCTACGGCGTCCTTATTTCAATCTCACGCATCTAATACAAGGGAATCTTGGGAGCTTTCAGCTTAGGAAACTGGAGAATGTATAAATACCATCCCAAACACTGCATGCTACAGTCATGGTATTTCTTCTCTCGTTCATCTTACGAACCAGACACTGCTGACTCCTCCCTTTTCCGTTTTACAGATCAGGAGTTTGAGCACAAAGGAGACTGAAAATTACCCCAGAATGTACAAAAAAATCTGTAATTTGATCTTGGGGATCCTGAATCTTCATCTAGCATTCAAGTTCACTGCTCCACTCTGTCATGTTTAGGAGCAGAGTAAAATGGTGCTAGCATGCATATCTGAATGTAAACACCAGACATGGGCAAAACATGTAGCCTGCTTTAGTGTTGCATTCAGGAATATGCAAATTTCTTAAGCACTCAGATGGCTAAGAATAGGTGCCAGGCTAAGGAGAGTATACACAGGGAGGCAACTCATATATTTCTACTATGTCTGAGGAGAACAATTCTTGTGCTGCTTTACACATCTCCATTTCATGCAAAGCAGGAAAGGTTGTCTCTGATTTAGACAATTCTGCCATGGAGAAAGCATATTTGGGGATGAGGAAAGAGAAGTATTCATTAATCAGCTAAGCCACATTCTTCTGTGATGCCACTGGGCTTCCGCTCTTGCAAATTGTTTCCATGTGTGCTGTGGTTAACTTAGGTCTGATTATACTTTTACTCCATCTGTTAATACGAAAAGTGAGTCGAAAACAAAGCACAGTTTGGAAAGCTTGCTTTCAGCTCACTGAAATAAAATCAAAATTTCAAAGAAAAAAAAAGCAAGACCCCACAACTGTTTGACTGGGTTTTTGGGGTTTTTTTTAAGCATAGGGTCTGAATTGCAGAAGAAATCCCGAATGCTCACTTACATTGATTTTGGCCAGCTTTTTCTGTATAGCTGGTGTATCTCCAGATGCATCTGACCAGCGGTGAAGCTCTTCCTTTGCAGAATGAAGCCAATCTGTGAATTCATGCACAGCATCCAAATAAAGCAAATGATCTTTCACGATATCTTCCACTTTCCTCATTTTCTCCTATCAATCAGATAAAAAAAAAAAAAAAAGAACATTAAAGTACTTAAATACTATTCTGCCTTTAAGCATGCAGTGCTGGTTTGACCCCATAGCATGCATTTGAACAGTGAATAGCTTATAGATTGTGGCATCAGAACAGAGTGCTATATTATGAAAGGTTTGGTTTGGGTTGGTTTGGACAAGGATTTTCTGCTGGAGCAGAAGCCTTCTGAAGATGTATGCAAAAATATACTTTAACACAGTCTAATGTATGGTTTAGTAGATATATATAAATGTTCAGCTGTGTCACTCTGGCATGCATTTCCCAATACACCCCTGAGAGGGCCTTGCAGATCACCCATGAGCATGCCCAGGGTACAGCATTGCTGTCAGAAACACAGCTCTTTCTTAGAAGCACCAAGTCTCTATAAAAGCTAAGCAGAGTCATGGAGACCTCCCATAGGAAGACCACAAACAAAAATTTCAGCTGTCCAAAAGTGCAAAATGACCTTATGGTGCTGAGACCCATCACATCAGAAGTGGTGGCTGTCCCCAGCCACCTACCCTGCAGTCCTGGAGGATGCTTTTCCTGACACAAACATGCAGCTGCTTCCTGGCTCCATCTTAGCTTTTTTATGTAAGCTTAGAGTGGGGTCAGTTTATCTTACTGTGACACAGTGAAAGAGTACAGTGGTTGAGATTTGCCTTTGGTCTGACTGAGTAACCTTGTTGCTATATTCTTCTGAGATAACACTGATGAATGTTTATCAAAACTAACCAAAAGTGAAATGAGCTAATCAAATAGATTTTTACCCCTGTGTAGATACTCTAATCTAGATTGAAGCATCTTGAAGCCAGTTTCAAACTAAACCACCTAATTAAATTCAGTTATTTTAAAGTTTGAGTAACTCAACATTCAACAGATGCAATTAAAAATAAGTTATATTAACAGGACCTGCTGTTCCCTCTGAAAATAATCATCATAATCTCTCAGAATATGTCATTGTCAACCAGAGAATGGATAGTTACCAGCTAAACAAAGAAGACCTAAAGTAAATCCTCAAAGCTTTTATACCTTGATGCATTTTATGCAGCAACAGGATAAGAAAATGTCCACATGCACCTGACTCTAACCAAAACGCCTCCTAGGGTAGCAAAAGACTCCTATGAAAGGGAACTAAGCATCCCTGTGTACATTGCTCACACCAAAATGTAGACCAGTACAAAGGGAGTGAGGAGGCAAGGTGTTTCACTCTCATCATCTGGTTGGCAGAAGATCTCAGTGAGCTCACACGTCTTTCCTTAGAAACCAAATAGAATACCTGTATAGCATATGCAGTGCTTAGTGGCTTGAAACACCACAAAATATGGCCATATACTTTTTTGACAATAGGATTTATCTTTCTGACAATATATTTTCTGCTCAGTAGGCATTTTATTCTTCCCTTTCCAGGTAAAGAAAAAAAAAAAAGCTAGGAATGAATGAAAATAATTAGATGATAATAAACATGTCAGAATATCAGAAATACCATTGTGTATGTAAGAAACTAGGAACAAAATACTTCACTTTTCCAAAATCATAATCATACCAATTTCAAATCTCACTACCGTTTTTGCATTCCATTAAATTTTAGTAAACTATATTAAATGTTTTTATTAAACTCAACTATACCAGAGGCAAGATTGTTCACAGTCAATCCTTTAGTTACTGAAAATACAAACCCCAAATGTTTTTAGCTATATATACAAATATCTAAATATTTTACTTACTTGAAACAGAGATATTTATCTTACCTTGGCTACAGTTGTGATGTCATTAAACTGTGTTTTTAGTTCTTCTTGAGCTGCATCTCCAAAGGAATCATCCCCTGTTTTTTCATATAGTTCCACAGCCTTTTCAATGAGTTGCTGTAAATCACCTGAGTGATCCTCTATCTCAGAAACAATAGCTTGGAAATGGTCCAGCTGAGCAAACTTCTCCTTCAGACCAGTCTGTGGTTCTAAAGGCTGCTCCACTTTGTGATCCAAATTCTCTAACCACTGTTCCAGCTGGTTTTTCCTTTCCAGATAGTCATTCCACTGGCTAATGACAGAATCTAGGCAGCTTACATTAAAAGAAAATGAAGATGAGAACTTGAGAACTTTTAAACCGTTTGGGGGGAAAAAAGGTCCTGCTTATACTTTAATTGTTACACTGTCTGTAGCCATGCACAGTAAGTTTAGAATATACTTTATTTTTCATCTTGCTTTTGTTTCCTATATCAACTTGCATCCAAGTTATTTTAAAATTCCTGTGGCTTTTGGGTCCCTTTGTAAAACCAACATAGCTGCTTCCCTATTACAGGTTACATGAGCAATCTATCCGCCTCAGACTAATGAAAAACACATTTCAGTGTCTGTTCAGCAAAGTAAAATATGGAACATTACTGGAGTTCTTTATGATCAGAGTAATAAAATATGCAGCAGCCTATGAAATTACTGTCAATTAACAGATATTCTGGCAAGTTTTGAAAGAACAAACCCATTATCTATAGTCTCATTTACAATTTATAAGAAATATTTCGTTACTTTTCCTAGTAGGTCACCATACTTCTCTGGGATTCGTGTTGAGGAATGTAATTCTCATTTCACTGGACTTAAAGATAGAGAAAGGTGTGGTAAGAATTTTAGTCAAAATGCCATGGTCTAACCTAATCTAAATAATAATTTAGGACAAAAATTGTGTGAAATTTGAGAGACATCATAAAGACGACCCACTGTAATTTTCTACATACAGTTCTATTACAATTTTTGTGCAACTAAGGAAGTGGCACCACTTTCGGTCATTATATTTTAAGAGAAATGTAGACAAGGGATAGTCTTAAATCTCTTGAATAAGAAACAGGTGTGATAGAGGCCCAGAAAGTCCACAGAGAAATTGAAAAACATCAGTCTGTCTAGATCAGAAATGCTGAAGGCCTTCAAATATAAAAAATTATCTCACACAGGCAATAAAAAAACCTTTTCATTTCCACAGGTCAAGATGAGATGAAATCAGCTTAATATACAAGAAAGATAATTAGGAGTTGATATTAGGATTTTTTAATTTTAATAAAAAAATATTAAAAACAGAATTGAGAAACCTTCCCTGGGTTATGAATGGAAAAGGTACATAAATATCTGTCACGTGTTCTTGGTCCTGCCCAAAAACAAGCTCAAAAACTCAGAAAGTGCTTTCTAGGTTTTTCTCTGCATGAATTTGTATGATTTTTATTAATTTTTAAATTAATGTGAAGTACCATCTCACATGAAATTTGATTCATCTGATAGGGTCAACTCATCTTTTTTTTCATAGAACAGTGTTTTTTTTCCAGGTAATGTTGGTTCTCTCTTTTAACGAAAATTTCCCCTCATACACTAGTAATGAATGAATGAATGAATGTGCTCCTACGTGCTGTAAGGTACCACTCTCTGCAAGCAAAGATGGCAGGGTCTGACCTGTGTTTTTCCAGGGATTCTTACCTCTGCCAGTTCACTGAGGTACTGATGATCTGCAAGCAAAGATGGCAGGGTCTGACCTGTGTTTTTCCAGGGATTCTTACCTCTGCCAGTTCACTGAGGTACTGATGATGTCGTTCCATACATCCTTCAGTGTCTGGAGCTCGGTTTGTATCACTTTTTGTCCTTCCTCATTGCTACTTTTAAGTGCTTGTTCTCCTTTGCCAATGGCCATGTTCAGCTTAACCTCGCCATCACCTTTGAGTAAGAGGATCTCCTGTGAGGCAAAACAGGTCAAAATATCAAATGTAACCTGATGAGAAATGAGAGCTGTTATTCTTTCAACAGTGAACACCATCTTCTCGGTGTTCGCCTGCCCTTAACAGTCCTATCCAGTAGGAATTCCTAGGCACCTTTTCTTCTTCTTTTTCTTCTAAGGGCCTGTACCTTGCTATGTGCAAGTGACCCAGCAGTTTTTCCCACAGGTTTTTCACTGATTGGTCAACCTAAAATCCTGCTCACATTGCAGCAGATACTGAGTAGGTCAAGCACTGCACAGTAAGACAGTACCTCATAGCTAGAAGGAACCTCAGGAAAGCCCATGGCAGATCCCTTGATGACCTTCCCATTAGATGTTAATCTAACCTCTTCCTGAAGACCTCCCATGATAGACACCCCACAGCCATGGCAGAGAGACTCTGACAATTATTCCAAGGCCTCCTCTCTATTAGAAAGCTTTCTGGGACTTGAATACACATTTTCACAGTTCATTATTTCTTATGAAATGTAATACCTTACACTTGTTTCCATTAAATTTCATTGTGTTCTTCCTACTTCCCGTCCGAATTTGCCAAGATAACCTTAAATTCTGATCCTATTATTTATAATAATTGAAAGAATAAATTATAAAAATATACCTTTCCAACTGAAGAGGCCCACACCCAATATTAATCTCGATGTGCAATATCTAGTTGTATCTTTCTTTACCTGAATTTGTGTCAATCGTTTTTCCAGGGTGGCTTTGCTTCCAAGAGTGCTCTGTGATGATGCCAGTTTATCTTGAACCTCTTTCACCCATGACCACATACTCTGCAATGCCTCCTCAAAAGTGAGATGCTCTTGGAGTGCAAGCTGACATGTCCTCAGCTTCTCCTTGACACTTTTGACCATGTTTTGGTAATTGGTGAGATGTTGAGAAGCCAGACGTACTTCCCTCCCAGCACCATGCCCTTCTTCATTTAATGTCTGTGCCATTTGAGAGAGCTGATCAAAAGAGTCCCTGAAAGAAAATAATGAGACTAAAAGTTTCAGAAAACATGAAGTATTATAGCCAGAGGTTATGAAGGCTGCTGGCATAACAGCTACTCCACCAGTGACAGGAGTTCACAGTTAATAGAAAAAATTAGGAGAGACTGAAAGAATATAAGCAGCATGCACTGATTAATATATTTTCTTGTGTGCAGTGCCATTTCTTGATGAATTTTGGTGCTCAGAATGATTACACTGAAATCTTCATGTCAAACATTTAAATTAAAAGCTACCTTACTTTTGTTTTCAACAGTCAAACTTTCCATTTCTATATGAACCACTACCCTTTTGTACCTGTCAAAGCTTCTAAGAAATTTGTAATCTTGGGCAGGTAGGAATGCATGATGGAAAGGTCCAGGACTAGACAATGACTCAGATTCAGTACAAGGATCAGTAAAAGGGATTAAAACTGGATTTATACAGCCTCAGTTAATCTCAATCTACTTGATCACCCTTCCTGATACCTGATGACTACAGAGAATTTACATCAGACCAGAACGTCTTGCATCAGTCTCAAGGCCAAAGGGAGTGACAGGGTGTTTCTTTTTAGGATGCTGTGAGACTTGGACAACTGACTACTGTTTTTGTTCTACCTTCACCAACCCAATACAAAAGAGAGAATTTGAAAAAACTCTGTGTACTCAAAATGGCAATTGCTTCACCATCTACTGCCTAAGTCTGAATTTTAGAAAGATTTCACAGCTAATGTGGATGCTTTTTGAGCTCTTTTATAAGCCAAGCTGTATGGGGGAGGGGATCTGCTAACCTGGTTGGATCTGAATGTTACAGGACAGAAAGAAAACTTAAAATGGATATAATGAATAAGTATAATTTTTACTATTGGTTTTAAAGGCAATATTCTTAACTTTTATTTTAAAAAAACATATTTTTCAGTTTCCATTTATTAATGAAATATGATAAGCTTTTATTAATTTATCAAGAGAAAATACTGGATTTGGTTGAAATTCATTAGAACTAGAAGTATCTGGATTCAGCCTCTTTTCATAGAGTATTTTCTAAGACATTCCTCTAGCTTTCAAAAACACACTTTACCCCAACAGTTTAATTTTACTTCTGCCCTAGTAGAAGAAAAAGTGAGAGTATTTTAGAAAATGTATTTTCAATATACCTCGAATTCAGCAACTCTTCCAGGAACTTTTCCACTTTTTGCACCTCCTTTTTCTTCTCAGAAACCAGCTGTTTGTTCTCTCCTAATGCTTCTGTGCTTATTCTTTCTTCCATGTCATGCATCCACAGGGCAAGCTTCTTGTACTGATCTTCAAAGCTATGGAGCAGAAAAATACTCCCTTAAAAAGTACTTCTCAAGTGGAGTGAAGTTGGAAGAACTTCATATCCACAAGAAGATAACATCCACAATTTCATGCTTCGAGAATAAGAGTTGTACACAAAACATAATTCCACGGTGACTACTAGTCTAAAAATATTCAGCAACTCTCTAAAAATGTTCAGGAAAATCATGGGAACTACAGGGAGACCAGAAGCCTCCAAATTTTAAAGTGACAGTACTTTTATTTATTACTAGATTTAATAAAAGCAGACAAAAAAAATCTTTTTCAAATTCTTACCATAATTCAGAATAAGAACAAACAATGGGTAAAAGTGAGCTTTTTTTTTCAGCTTTTATATGTAGATTACCTGAAGTGTTGTGTTTTTAATTTCTCCTACAGAAGAGAACCGGAATCTTGAGTGCTCAGAACTCAGCAAAAAACGTTCTGGCCCCAAGTTTTAAAACCTTTTTCTTACATGCAGGCACACTATCTCATCCTGCTGTTTTACCCATTACTGCCACACTAAATTTGCTTTCAATTAGCAACAGTTTTGAATCCAGTGAATCGAAAAATATTTTAACTCTCAAAATTCAAGCCCTAAGCAGTAATTTAAGAGTGTTTTCTTCTTGGCTCCTTAAGAAATATGTCCATTTGGAATGGAAGAGAACTGGCACATGCTGTGTAAAATGCATACTATTTACAAACCTCAGGGCAGAAATAAACTTCATCACACATTTTCTGTCCAGAAAATGGCATTTAAATTACTGGAATCCCAACTGCTGATTTGGAGTTTCATAAGCTACTCCTGCATATATGATCCTGAACTTTCATCCTTTAACCAAATCAATGCCCTTGGAGCAAGACCTGTTGATTTTTTTTTAATCAGAGAACTTCAATTTCTTTTAAACATTTCCAAAGCAAAAAGTAAACAGGACTAGAGCAACTGGAAATAATTTTGTATTTTGCCCCACTCTTTGGAAGCCAGACAATTTAATGCAGTCTATTTGTGACTATTGGTATTACTCACTTTCCCAGGTGTGAGGCACAGGCTTCCAGGGCCTTCTTGTCATTCAGACACTGGCTGAGAAACTCCTGGAAGTTCTGGTTAGACTTTGCTATTTGCTCCTGAATATGACTCACAACTGGTTTGGGTAAACAACCATATAAACTTTCTCCTTCTTTGCAGGCAGCATCTAATTTTTTCTGTCCTTCACTAACAGAATCCAGCACACCCTGTGCAATGAAAGAACAGTTAAACACATAAGATTTGATAATTAAAGGTAAGCAATATTTCTGTAAGAACTGGTCAGATTTCTCCAAGAGAGTGAGAGCCATGCTTAGCTATGGAAAAAATTCTAAGCAGATAGTTCAAATAAAATTTTATTAAATGGTGCTGCAATTCACAGCACTCAGTTTTCTTATTTGATCCCAAGGTAGTCATGGCTTTCTCTGAAGTTTAATAGTCTCTTGAAGATGTCACACATTTCAGGACTCAGGGATGCTTACAGCAGGTATCTGCCACTTATGTTCGGTCTCATCAAAATATATACATACTGTCTTTGACATATCAATATTAATTTGAAATGTTGAATAATTAAAAGTGTTATAAAAATAGGAAAAGGAAAAGAAGAGAAAGCAAGAAAAAAGGAAAAAAATATAAATAATCAGAAACAAGAATAGTATATTTACACATAAACCTTCCAGAAATTAAATTCTGACCTCTCAGAAAAGGGACCACAGTTTTCACTGTATTCTCTCTACAGTACATACTGTTGCCTCAAACCATTCTTATACTACCTTTTTTAAAACAAAAACAACAAGTGTGCTAGCATCTACAAACTGTTTTAGAAATACAATTAGTTCCTATACTAAATTGTTAATTACTGGTTGTTTTAATTTAATTTGTTCACTATACCTGCAAGTCATGTAGCTTTGCCTCTATGGCTTTGCTGTCCCCAGACCTGTCAGATGATTCTTTTACTGCAGCCTTCATTCCAGAAAACCATTCTTGAAATTCTTGCATGGAGTCTTATTTAATAAAAAAGTATAGAAAAGAAATTTTTTTTTTTAGGTACAGCATTATCCACAGTATTATACAGCTGTTTTAAACAATTCTTTTATCCTTCAGGAACAGCATGTAAAAGCTAACAGAATAGGTCTAATTGTCATCAGCAACCTTGGGAGTAGGATTAATTTCACAAGAAACCAGATGTTTCCACTGTAAACATCCAAATTTGAACAGTCTTATTAGGCTGTCCTTTACAGTCAATTTCAGTTTATGATACGTCCCAATTTCATGCTAGATAAAATCTAAAGAAGTATCTTAATAAATAAGATTAAAAGTTTCTTATTTGTCTCCACTGACTATCCAGGGAGCCCAGGAAAGACTTGAGATGGGTACTTTTACATTATAAACACCTCCATTTGGTTATATACCTCTCTTTATTGCAAATAAACAAAGTGTATTTATGCAATAGAGGTGAATACTAATAGTGAGGAAAGGTGCATTTTCATGAACATTACATGGTTAGAGTTGAATTCTGTTTATGTAAAATGCTTTGTTTCATAGCAGTTAACCAACGAACATTTGGCAACAGGACTTTTTCAGAGGCTCCACACAAAAATAAAGTTGTAATTGCAAGTGACGTCATTGGAAACTCGGGCAGACTCCAGAATGACTCACGGCTGCGAGCTGTGGGCCCACTCGTATTAACCAGCCTGAGCACTCACAGAGGAAATGTTTTTCCAAGGACTCCTGCATCCTGGCCTGTGTTCTGGAACAGAGCAGATTCACAGCTTCATACTTCTTTATTAACAAAGTGACAGTGCCACCAAGAGCTTCCAGCTCTACCGAATGGTATTTGCGACAGAGGCTGTGGAGGGTCTCCCGCGTTGAGTCAATGCTGCTTTGCTGAAGCTGAAGGTCCTTTTGTGTTTCCTGAAAACGAAGTTACAACATGAATACGATATTTATAAAGAAACAAAAGAACTGTCTTTTCTCAAGCATTCCTACTCCTGCCATCTGTTCTTTCCTCCTGTGCTCTATAAGTCATCCCAGACACAATGAAGGGAAGAGGCACTGGATCATGTTTCCTGAATTTTCCAAGTGAGACAAACCCTTGAAACTAAGGAGCCATCACAGAAATGTGAAAAGTGCTGTTTCTCATGATTTATTACTCTATTAGAAATAAAGAGGCATATTGAATAGAAATAGATATTTTCAGCAAAGTCTGAAGGTACACGTGGGATGCAATATGACACTGGTATTTGTCAGGACTTCTAAATGAGAGGAACTTTACATAAAACTTGAACGAAACATTTTCTGAAAATTAAATAGGAATTAGCTAGCATATCAGTATCGTGCTCACACTTAAATATTTCCATGTGGTTTGTCATGTTAGGATGTGCATAACTGCATCCAGTCAAGAGAGCACTTGGATGCAGAAAAACGAATTGCTATATATGATGACTGAGGAGGACTTCTTAGGTAGAAGTTTGTGTTAAAATTGGATTTGAACCAGTGTCTTTTACTGTGATATGCTATGAGTTCATAACTTACTGCAAGGGAGTCAATGCACCTGCAAACATGCTGGAGTAATAACCAAGGAGTTCAGTGTAACAAAACCATTTCTTGCCACAACAAAGACCATATTAGTCATTAAAATTTTCTAGAAGGTTTGTATAAAGTTAATAAATCAAAACTTTTGTTCATTGGTACAACTTCCTAAAAATTATCACTGCATTATTTGCTAATATTCTAGCAGCTATGCAGGAGATATGCATTTTTTATCAAAGGAAAATTAAGTATAAAGTTCATAAAAAAATCCAAAAAGATCAATGCACAAGGAAAAAAATATTAATTTTCTTCAGCACTGACTTTTAGTTTATTTAGAGCTTCAGGATCCAGGTTACGTGCACAGCTTAACAGAGTCTCTTCCACTTGAGTTAGCCAGTCTGTCGTCTGACCAATCAGCTTCTGTAACTGCATCTTCTGAGTACTGAAATCTCTCAGCATCTCTTTTGCTGTCTCTGATAATTCTTTGGCATGTTCCAACTTCTGCCTCACATCCGATTCTATAAACTAAAACCAAAATGTTATGTATTAAGGCATTTAATAACAAAAATGTTTATTACAGTAAATGCTGATTGGCAAAATGGAAATTAGGAAAGTGGCACACAATGATAATTTTGCTCATTTTACAGCTTTAACTGGAGATACTTACACACCTAGAAAATGACAACCATTCAAGATTCAGTCTTAGATGTACAATAATCCAAAGAAGGGATACTAACTTACAAAGAGCCAGACTGCAAACTATTGCAGTTATTATCCATTTCTGAAAAATTAAACAGTTGATATTTTCCCTTTATTAATTTTCTAATTATACAGAACATGACCTACACTCGATATAAAGAAATATCAATTGGGGAGTGAGTCTTAAAAGCACTGAGGCTTAAAGTATCTCAGTGTAAGGCAGGTGAAAATTGAAGACATTACAAAAAATAAGCTAGAATCTTGCCCCCCTAACCTGTTCAAAGCCAAAGATATACAAAATTATGCTAGATGTTAGCTGAGCACATATCACTAATAGAAATAAATCGAATCAATCATAATATGGTACTATATATAAATCAGATTCACAGAATCCTTTGGGTTAGAAGGGACCTCTGTAGATTCCTTAGTTCAAGCTCCCTGCCAAGGCAGGGTCACCCACAGCAGTTCCAGGTGGGTCCTTTCCTTCTCCAGAGAGGGAGACTCCCCAACTTCTCTGGGCTTGAGTGCTATATTAACTTCCATTGAAACCTGGTATGCATCAAGATATATCCCCACCCACGGAAATTGCAGAAGTCAGCTTTTTTTTTAAATTTCTGACTTTAGTCAGAAATTCAACAAAAAGTTGAATTCCAAAGGTTCAACAGCTCACCTTTGTGTTCATTGTTTTATGTTTTTCTTATAAGAGCTAGTTCAGGGCCCTTATTCTAATCCACTAAAGAATACTTTTCGGTTAAAAAAGCAAATGAACATATTTTACTGCCTTATAATCCTTTCAAGAAAAGAAACTGTGCATGCGCTCATGTGTGATGTGGCCTAATGTGCAATATAGAGAGTATCTGTAGTCTAATTTCTCATCAGCTACATTATAAACTATTTATTCTATTTTGATTTATTAAAGAATACTTCTCCAACCCTAATGTTCACTTACTTTATAGCATACTGTTTATACAAAAAACCCCAAGGTTACCTAGAGAAATATGAACAAAGAATAGTTATGCTACATATAAATAATAATGCTGCATCTGTCATCTTGAAAGAAAAAGGCAGTATAGCAAAGACAAAAATTTAAGAAGAAATGTTCTCCTAAGTATTTGAGCACAATCTGTGGTTACCAATGTCTTTATTTTACCTGGAGATCTGCAGGTGGCTCCTGACTATGGGTCAGTTCTTTGAGTTCTGAAATTTTGGAACTAAGTTGCTCCAACTTCAGTTCTTTATTCTTGACTTCAGACTGTAAAAGAGATGTGGTCAAAGTTCCATACCAAACTACAGGAAGCTTTTAGACTTTCAAAAGGATGCTCCATCAGTTTCAAAATGGAAAGAAAATGTAAACACAGTTTAGCAACTAGAGGGAAAACACTGTTGTACTAATTTTGTACTCTAAAAATCTTCCCTCTCTTTTTCCTTCTTAGACTCAGTTCAGAGAAATTTTCCCCTCCTTTAAAATAACCATACAAATTATTAGTATTGATAGTGATCTAAAAGCTTTTTATTTTTGTTAAAACTTGGTAAATAAAGATGAAAATCTCATTGTTGATTTGACTGGAAGTATCTACTGGGGGTGTTAGGTTCCACTTAAAGACATACAGAGTGCGTTACATGTGGCCTCTGATTTTTATTATAAGCAAGTGAGGTCTTGATAAAAAATTAGACACAGAAACAGATTTTAAGAGGGATTAAAAAATGCTGATATATATACATCTATATATCCGAACTTTGCATTTATAGATCCAAGTTATATATAAAAAAAAACTTTTTAAAAATAGAGTATCAAAGTGAAAGCAAAAAAATCATAATTTGGAGTTCTGAAATATCTATATCCTATTGCCTTAATTTTCTTTTCTAAAAATTTCAAACAGATCATTCCAATTAAAAGATTGGACAGTGGATTGCAGGATTAAATTACCAAATTTAACATCTGCCCTGAATGCCTGGAAGAATAGTTAGGGGGTATTTTGTGCTAGGCAGGATATAATATTAGGTGGTCAGTCAAGAAAGTGATCACTGATTTGAGCCACAGAAGAGGTAAACTGATTGCTGCTGTCCATGCTCATCTACTGCTGAAAGGGCAGGACCCTGCTGTCACTGAACTGCTCTTCCTCTTCCCTTTGCAAAACAAAGTGCAAACAAAAGGTATTATTGTAAGGCATTCTGTAAATGTACACACAGTGATCACATCTGCTATTCTGGCCCTCCTGCATATCAATTACAGCTGTGGTTGGGGTAGTCTGACTCCAAATTGGTTTTAACATCAATGATTTTAGGTGGTCAGATTGCTACATAAGGCATTCAATAAAGCTTAACCTTGAACAAAATACTGATTTATCAGTGTTTATATTCTACCATAATACTTGAATATGTTCACTGTGCATCTTCTTAAAGATATAATTTATTCCAAATGAAGTAGAATATAGCTCAATCTATAATTGATCTTATGTGTATTTTAAGCCAATAGACACAGGATGCACCCTGAACTGGCAAGATTTCTAAAAGAATTTAACATTATCCAGAAAAAAAGTCATAATCTAACTGATTTTGCCAGAACCAGACATTAAATTAAAATTAAATTAAAATTTGCCTTCCAGTCCAGCACATCTCCCTGATTGTCTGGAGAACCTACTTTCCCGTATGAAGTTTTAGAAACTACTCATTTCTTTGCTAAACTTTAGCTGAAGTTCTCTAAAATTTCCATTGGTTTTCACTGGAACAGAATTCAGTCTAGAACCAAATGGAACTGCAAGAGCCAAAATAACTATGGAGATTATATTTAGTAAGATGTGTCATTCTTGTTTCTATCGGAAGTTAACACCTTCAAATAAAAAGGACAGGAATGCTTTCAGCTATCTATTGGCTTAAGGTACCACAGCTTGAACAGAAGACACAGAAATCTACAACAGCACACCCTTCTCTCTGCACTGGACATCACTTGACATTTTGATCCACATTTTTATCACCGATTTGTGGGTAAGAACCTGGAAATCTTTCAGGAGGATCTCCATTCTCTGACTGTTACTGAAGTTGTTGATGCCTTCATTCAGTTGAGAAATGCACTTATTACACCATCCATCTAATTCAACTCCAGTTTTCAGGATGTCATCCCATAGAGACACGCTTACACTCAGTCGGTTGATGTTGTCATCAATTCTTTCAGATACCTTTTAGGAAAGAGGAATATATCAATATCATCCAAAAATTAATTTTAGACATCTCTATTTTGCAGACAGTTATAAGACAAATGCATCAAAAATAATTAGTAAGCCTCAGTAAAATAATTTTCTTCGATTTAGTTCTAAGTTGTGAATTCTAATTCCAATTTAGTTACCCAGATCATAAAATTAATGCAAACCTTATGTGTCTCTTTCCAAATATTTGTATATTTTTACTGGGAAAGAGTTTTATGTTCAAATAAAATTTAAAAAAACCCCTGCATTTATCCTTCTTATTATAAAGTAAGAATTTGCTACTAAAGCAGTATAAATGTGAAAATGTGAAATATTAGGTAGAAATTCTTTACTGTGAGGGTGATGAGGCCCTGGACCTGAGCCATTGTCCAGAGCCATTGTAGATGCATTCATGGAAATGTTGAAGGCCAGGTAGGATGGGTCTTTGAGCAACCTGGTCTAGTGAAAGCTGCTCCTGCCCTGGGGGCAGAAGGTTGGAACCAGATCTTTAAGGTCCCTTCCAACCCAAACCAATCTGTGATTCTGTAACTAGCTTTTATGTTATGTTTCTCTCCTATAGTGATGTTTTTCTCAACATATTAATATCTTTTGTGGTTTAGCTTAATGTAATTTACTGCTGAACTTAATCCAATTTACTTCAATAAAGTATTGCTGGTATGCATTAGGTGTGAATCCAACCGAAATTCATGCTTGCAACTGCACAGTGAGCAAATTTACAGTAGTAGCATTCATACACTGCTATAAGACATGGTTTAAAATCTATCAAATTGACGTCACAACTTCGTGCATACAGTGGACGCCAAATCCCTCTAAGACTTTGAGTTATACTTCAAAGTAAATTTTACTAAACAATTGTACTCTTAGATCCTAAGAAAATAGAAAAATCGTAAGCTTAGCCAAATTTAAAGACTGTATTTGGCATATAAACACCAGATTCTTACATCTAGCCACTTGTCCACTGTGGAGTTCATATCTGCTTTCAGCGCAGTGGAGTCACAGTTATGCACTCTTTTCAGTTCTGCTAACAAATGTTTTCCTTTATTAGTGAAAGTATCCAGGTCTTTTTGTTTATCACTCAGATCATTCTTGGCAACTTCATGCTGTGGATATAAATATTTGCTTGTTTAATGAAGCCTTAAAGAAAGAAAGAAAAATACAGTTCTCCATCCCTAGGGTACCCATCCCTAGCCCTGCATTATGAATTTGTTAATTCTCATATCTAATATTTAACTACTCCACAAAATACAAAGCAATTGACATGGTTTTCTTATGAGCACAGCAGAGGGTGTTGCAAATAAAAGTTAGGATTAAAACCCCATCACTACCAGACATTCTGGAAAACAAAAGTACCAATGTGTTCTGAAAGGAACTAGACAAAATCTTCAGGGCTACTAAGTTTGCAACTCAGGGCATAGGGAAATCTTTAAAACATTGTCATTGAAAAGGTAATATGCTGAGAATGGATCACAGTAAGAATCTCATGATTTTTTCTACAGCAAGGACTAGAGAGCAGTACTAACAATAAGCTACTAATCTGTATGCAGTATGGCCAAATTATTTATTGCACTCGAACTTCTCCAGGCCTAGATGTGGCCACTGCTGCAGCAGGGAATTCTCCTCAGCCCAAGTCTCAAAGGAATGATGTGGAAGTTACACGGAATTCCTTTTTTAGACTGCTGAGCTCTGTTCTGGCTTTTTTTTCTTTTAAGATATCTATTAGAAAGAGGCCATAAACACACACAGTTTAGAATAAGGTTTATATAGAAATGACTGAAAGATTTTTGAATCAAGACCTCTTTAGGCTTCCAAATTAAATTCCCCTCCAAAGGAACAGAATTAATTTAACTCAGAACTGTTTATCCTGGCAGGCTGATGGAAAGCAGGATTTAGTATTTTTGAAATACAATCCAGTGAAATTAATATAATGTAGGGATCCAAACACCTTATCTCTGCTTAATGGCTAGTATTAACATTATACACTATGGCAGAAGTCCTCTTAGGGAAAGAGGCAGACATAAAAATTACACACATCAGAAATGTGTGCAATTAGTGTCCTTCTGTGGCCTTTTATCTATTCCAATATTTACCCAATATAGAAAAAAATTAAGTACGTTGACTAGAACTATCTTTTCATACTATGATAAGAATATATTCTCAATGTATTTTATATAAAGAGCTTTCCAATATTTTCCACTTATGCTTTCCATATATTAAGAATCTGCATTTCCAATAACAATAGATTAATAGATCTCACCAAAATGCAAAAAAGGGCTATATTCTTTCCTCATCACAATCAGTATAACATATCTCTAAACATTAGTGTGATAAAATTTGATAGTAAATTCCAGGAGCTTTAAACATAGCTCAAAGGCATCTTTAAAACAAAAAAAGTCCATTTAATAAAAAAATCATTAAAATTCCACAAAGGAAAATATATGTCATTACCTTTGATAATGTTCGCCTGACATCTTCATGATCCTTCCATATGGATTTCATCACAGAAGCACTGTTAGCACTGTCTATGACTTTCACTACTGTTGACTTCAAGCTCTGATATTCCTTCATCAGATCAATCAGAACACAGGACTGCTCCTTTCTGTAATATGATAAAGCTGTGTTAGTACTACTTGCTGTCATGTTTCTGAAGGATAGAGAACACGGCATAGCAATTCACCATGGGAAAGCCAGGATGCAGTGCTAAACATGAATTGGGCAGCCAAGGAAATATGAATATTTTGGGTTTACAAATCACTGTCGATCCATCACAAAACATCTTACTGAAGAGACATGAATGTGAATTGCCATCTCATAAATATCAGATATTAAAGCAACTGACTTCAGCAAAAGAAAGACTGAAACTGGAATTCAAGCTTCTCAGTTCCTAAGTTCAGCACCTTTTTGACTGAAAACCACATTATAATAATTGTGCCACTCACAGTTCACTTAAAACAAGCCAACTTGTTTCTTTAACATGGAGTGTTTTCTGGCTAAAAAGAAGCAGAAATAAAGACTAAAGCAATGCATTCTCAGGTCTATTTTTTCCTCCAATTGTCAGATGCATGCATTTGGGACCAAAATGTTATATTCAACTTACCTCCCTTCTACTGAGAATAAACTAGGCTTCCAATAAAAACAAGCCTAAATTTTTCCCCACCCTCTTTCAAGGAAAGCTTATTTATGCTCAGGCAAAGGACAGAGGAAAAAGACCTATTCAACTCATTCCTGGTGTTTATACTGAAGAGAGAGAAGCAGAACTGATATTTTGGATATATGCAATATTTATTTGTAAAACAGTGTTTTTTCAAGGAAAGGATTTTAGGAAACATGACTGTCAAAAACGAGGAGCAACTGTTTTAGGAGCTGGCTCTTCTCTGAATGGTCCAAAGAGCTTTCCAAAATAAGCAGGTTCAGGAGGGATTAAATTGCGTCTATATGACAGAGAAAACACTGCTAGTTTTCTTTGAAGATGATTGAGAGGCAGTTAAGACAAAGAAAACAGTACGATAAATCTTTCTCTAATTTCTTTAGCTTCTTTCATTATCAACTTTTATTGATAAAACTGATCATCTGATCACATGTCATACACAAACATTGTAATTGATTACACACTAATGATTATTATAAACCTGTTCCCTTGGGCAGACAGAAATACTTAAATTTAAAAATTACTTAGGACTACTGAACATAGAAACACATAACCGATGAAAATTTCAGCCAGAAGGAGAATATGTGCCAGCTAAACCAATACTGAAAATTCATTGGAGAATTATCTTTCAGAAAACAGTAACATGCAATATAGCATGCATGTAATAAAATGTATTATCTGTCATACTATACTGAGGACCTATCTGTGGCTTTATGAATAGAATAAGTACAGCTGCTACAAATATACTTGTTAACATGTTTTCATCTTCTACTAAGTATTTAATCTAAAAGCCCTGTTTTTCACTGTAACTAATATAGCAAGAAGATATTACATGTAATAACTCTGTCTCTTTACCCATCTTCTCCTTTCTTATCTTGAGCTAAAATCTACTTACTTTTCATGTATAGCTTTCTTGGTATCTTTCCACAGAGATTCTAAACGATTTATCTCTTTGTCAATCTCAGGAGCAAGTGTGATATCTTTTTGGGCTATTTGTTTTGCCTTGTCCATGAGCCACTGGAGTTCATGCTGTTGAGAATTCAATTCTTCATCTAACTGGTTAAAGATCCTTAATCTGCAAGTTAAAAGACTGGTTTCAAATTTACTCATCTTCACTTTTTTGTAAGAGAGAGGAGAAAGAAAGAATGAAACAGTTGTTCTTAGTGTTACTGTGCATAAAACACCCTTTTTCTAATATTTCCTACAATATAGGAATTTGGGAGTTTTTTTCTGCTAGAACTGGGCTCAGAATGTGACTTTTCTGATACATATATTGCTATAAAATCATACATATATATATATATGTACCTCCCCCTCAAACAGTAACCTGGAAATATACTGAGATATTTAGATTAATACTTTATTACAATAGCTGTTTTTAATTCCATCATCCCATGTACAATCTTCAGTTCTGCAAGGCAGAGATAGTTATGTTATATGGGATTTGTAATAGCTGTTTGGAACTTAGATTCATTTGGACAAAATATAATTTTGAGACGTAGATTTTCATGACTGTTCTTTCAATATAAAAGATTAGGAGAACTTGCTTATGGTTTTGTACATCCAAATACCTCACTTACTTACAAAATTTTATTAAGTGTATATACATATGCTTGGCAAGAAATAAAGTACCCATGTAGAAAACACACACATGCCTCCAATGAATCATAAAAGGTCTAGAGATTGCAATCAAGTGTGAAAGTGCCAATGTTTTTACCTTTGCTGGAGGGCTTGTAGCGTTGTCTCCTTCAGGCCCTCCTTGTCAGTCTTTTCCTCAGTATCTTCAATGTTCTTCAGTAACTGCTCTTTACGCTCCATGAAAGATCTTTGCAAGGCTCCAAGAGCTTCTGCCTCACTTTGTTTGGTTCCCAACAGGCTTTGAACTGCCTCCAGTTCCACGCCCAGGTTATCCACCATGGCCCTGCAGGAGGTCCTCTGCCCAGAAATGCTGTGTTTCAGATGATATTGAGCCTTGGTAAGGGAACCATCCAAACTGACAGCATCAGATTCCAGTTTGTTAAGATCCTTAATAGCACCATTGAGCTCCTTCTCCAGTAACTCAGATTTAGCTTTATCCATATTTCCTGTTTTCTCCACTGTCTGCCTCAGCTGGTGGAGCACTCCTGATGCAGCACTATGGAGCTCCAGGAATACTCGCAACTGATCCAGGGCGTATCGTCTTTGGCTAGTTATTTGACTTGCCTCCTGGAAGATCTGAAAGCAATCTTCAGTCTTTCCCTGCAATGTCTGCTGGTCCTCTGGACTGCTGAAAGAACCCAACTTCTCTACATGCTCCCTCAGACTTTGTAACTCCTGTTTCCTACTTTCAACTTCCATTGAGTGGTTCTATGGGAAAGAAAAGTTAGAGCTGAGTTTCTTCTTCAAATCAAGAGCACAGGAAATATTTTAGTGCTAAACTTAGACGTGAAACAAGAATTACTGAGAGGTTTTCAGTAGGAATAGTTCTGTGTTACAATTTTGCTTTAAAATTGTCAAATAACAGAAGACTGTATGTGACTGCAACAGCATATTGGTTTTCAAGCAAATAAATTACTTGCCAGTTCTAGATGACTATTTAGCCAAATGCACTGTGCAATTTCTCCATCTTTAATATTTACATCCAGAAGTTTACCTTATTGTGAGATGCAGCTAGTTGTTGATCAGCTGTGTTTATCTCTGAAGTGGCTTGTAGTTCAGCAAGAAATTGCTTAATCCAGTCTGAAAACCTCAGCAGGATCTCCTCAAACTGCCCATGCTCAGCAACAAGTGATTGAAGGAAGTTGATCCTATAGAATGTCAGATGTAATTATGAAAGTACTTGACACAATTTAATCACTTCCCATAATCAAACCCACAGCTGACTGGTCAGCATTAAAATCAATGCCAGATGCAAGGAAAGTAGGAAATATTACTTTAGTTTGCCATACTGATTTTTTTAATTCTGGGAAACAACATAACATTTGAAAACACCTTTGGATCTTTCTTATTTCCACTCCTTTATTTAAATCAACTGTTAGAGGTGCCCCCAAAAAACAAGGTATGTTCCTCAAGTTTTCTTTATGGGTCCAATCCCAGCAAAGACAATGTTATTGATGGAAGCTAAACTTTGATTTTCAGTCATAGCAATACTTGCCTATCATCTGAAATACTGAATTAAGGTAAGAGTTTAAAGAATTTAGGTTGGGGATGAGAAATTTCATGTTTAGCTTCCACTGAAATAAGCAAGGTTAAAGTCTGGTCAGATGAACACAACTCAAAGGAAGAATGTGTCCAGAGGAGTACTCAGCAGGACTAAGTACTCAAGTACCAAGTCTAAACTTTGACCTTAGACAAGACCTTGTCATTTACCTTCCATTTCCGTTAGAAATTTCTCTACCTAATTTTCAACATGTAGAAGATCATTATATTGCAAAACAATCATTGACAAAGCATCTAGAAGATTATGGCATTGATCAGGACCTAGTATTTAAGTTACATTACAAATAGTAAAATATCATCATGGAAAGAACTGAAATCTAAATATATGTTAACATATAGTTTGAAATAAAGGAGACAGTTTTCCTGAGCTTAACAGGAGCCAGCAGCCTAACAATTGAGCTGAGTAACTATAATATTTATAGTATTTATGGCAAATTAGAATTTCAAAGTGAGTTTAAAAATACAGTAGTGTGGCTTTGCACACGATAAAGCATATAACTGAAACAATCAAGAACAGATTGTTAGAGATTTTGGAATTTACTTGGGAAATTCTAACTGAGGAAATGCAACATTGCCTTCATTTCCTGTCCCACACTCCTTCAAACAGACTCTCCTACCAAAAAAACAGGGGGAGTGTATGTCAAAAAACAGCATCATAAACATGAACATCTGGGATTCTCCATCCCACATTCTTGGGAGTTCAGGGATTAGTATTGATCTAAAACCTTTGTCTTACTAATGGTGATACTGTAAAAAATACAGTTTGGGATTGGGCATCCTCATCTGGATATTGGTTGCTCTAACATGTAAAAAACACTCTGAAGCACAAACCTTTTATCAACAATTTGTGGTAAAGCTTTCCACCTTTCATCCAGCTCTTCAAATTTTTCTTTTATTGTTTTCACACACTGTTTTGAAGCTGTTGGAAATAGCGACTCATTTAACTGTAAAAGGCTCTCATAGACTGAAGTATGGAACTCAATATCTGCTTGCAAATCCTGGGATAACAATGGGATGAAAACTTTCAGATTAGGCGTGGCACCATACTATGCAAAATAACAGAAACAAGCAGGTACTCAACACCTCTCAGACAGCTAAATTCAGTAGGGATTCATCAAAGTTGGCATTTTTCTCTCCTTTAGGACACAGTGTGACATTTCCATACAGGTCTCTTGTATGACGGCAGTGGCTAAAATTGACACCGCGTTTTGCAACAGATTTTGTGTGCATTAAGAGAATTGTGAGGAAATGTTGCAAACTGGCCCAAACAAAGCACAACATTAAAGAACACCCAAAACCAAAACCAAAACCAAAACAAACAAACCCACAAAACCAAAAAACAAACAGACAAACAAACAACTGCAATAACAAGCAACCAAACAGCAAACTAATCCCAAAACAAAAAAACAACAAGAACAAAAAAGCCCAACCCTTCAATTAATTTTCCTTTTCTTCAGTAATATTTAAAACTGACAATTTGGAATACTTGGCTTCAAGGTAGGTATAAAAGATGTTAAATTTGGCCAACTGCTTCATATTGATCTAAAAACAAATGGCAAAAATTCAAAGGGAAGGCATAATTTAGAATAGAATGGAAGTTTTGTGTTAGAAAAAAAAATCAGAAAGCAGACTTCCATTGTGATTTTCAAAATCTTCGAACATTTTTTCATCTGAGAATCTTTTCTCACATGCAGAAAAAAAGAAAATAAGTATTGCCTAATAAAGGAATTTCTCGAGAGAAAGGATCTTCTAAGAAGCAGACCAATGTCCTTCCTTGACAGATAATAGGATATATCAAGGTACCTTTTTTTTTTCTTTAGCTGAAATATTACCATTAAAAGTAATAGTAAAGTCATTGAGAAATAGCAAGGGATAATGTAATACCTCCTGGGAGATTTGCAAAGCGTAGAATCAATTGACTTGTCAGTCTATAATTGAGCAATTCCTTCCTTTAAAAGACACAGAAATACACCAGGAAATGCAGGAGGACAATATTTCAGTTGAAACGTACCTGCAGTGCCTGCAGTTCACCTTCCAGCTTAATTCTGTCGGCAGAAACATGCTGCTCTGACGGTCTGCCTGTAGCTTCACACCCCTCCAACCAGGCCAGGAAGGCAGACAGCTCCTTCTCCTGCCTAGCAAAATCACAACCTAGTGTTACGAAGTCATCCTCTCAGTCTCACACACTGAGCCCAGGGAGGTGTCTTCCCATCACAAGGGGTATGAGAGTTTACTCACTTCTGCCACTGAGCCAGAAGATTCTCTAATAAGCTCTGTTTCTCCTTAGCACTTTCCAGCACTTTTTCATATTTCTGCTGCAATGTTGTGACCTCTTGAGCAGCTTTTTCTTTGTTGGTCACCTTTCGGACACCAGCTGAGAGAGAGGCCAGAGGGCTGCTCAGTTTTTCCACAGCATGACAAAGATCCTAGTGAACATGTAAAAGAAACAGAAGTCACATAAATAAACAACAGAGTCATGGTAACAATGGGGAAAAATTCTCTAGTTCTACTCATAAGTTTGAAGCAATGCTACATCCATCAGATCATGAAGTCACTTCATAGCTTAGATATTGCTCAAGTCCACCCTAGGAACACGTGTTCCCAGCACTGTAGTGGCAAAAGACTCCCCTAGGAACAGTGCTAAAGGGGAAAAACTCCACAAAAAAAGAGTCAGATCTCCTGAATGGGCATGTGACGCATCATCCATGTAGGACAAAGCTTCAAATTCAAGAAAAAGCTGGAGAGCCCCTCACGTCTGTCTCTAATTTATATAAACTCAAATCCTCACTCCAACAGGTGAGGACTGCCAGACTTGCAGCCAACGTCACAACATGGGAGAAGAAGGGAAGAGTTATTTGGAACTTCCACCAGCATTACCTAAAGGCCCTTTTCATAGAAATGACATCTAATGTTAACTACATTTTCCAGTGTTGCTGTTTCTAGAAAGCTGGGAAACTTGTCCATATGAAAATAACTGAAATGTGGTACAGTGAGTTAGAAAAGCACAAAATGAAACAGATTCAAGATCATGAAAATTCCAGCTCACACGTGCGCAATAGTAACAACAACAGTAATTGTCATAATTACAAGAAATCATTTATAGGAGGAAATGTGAATTATACAGGAGCAAGCTACTGATAATTTCACATCAAGATATTTAATCATCATGATCCCCTAAAGAGAACAAGACCTTATCACAGCATACTCAAGCATATTCATAATGCTTAAAAGTCAATTAAAATGGTGATAACAAGTGCTGTTTGAATAAATTCCTCATATGCAAAATATTTTTCCTCAACTACTATCAAGCTTTTTTGAAGCAGACAGGCCAGGCACCCTTTGAAAACCGCCTTTGCAAGCAGTTATCAATCACTAAGTTCAGGAGACATTATATGCATTTTACTGCAAGAGCAACATGACTAAAATTTTTGTAATACTTTCTTGGAAAGAAAGGCTATGATTATTGCTGAAAAAACATATCAGAACATACAAATAAAAATACTACACCAAATTCCCTGAAATGGCATTATTTGTAGTTTGCCAATTCAGTATTTGTTTTCCTTTTGTAATGGACTGAGCCAAATATCCAAATGCCCATGGATTCCTAACATCACAAGGTTGCCTATACCAAAATCCAAGTTCCATGAATACCTTAGAGGAAAAATAACTAAAAGACATGTTTCTTTTCTCCTGTTTTGTGCAATGTTTTAGATGCATAAAGTTAAAACCAATAACCTGAAGGATTAAGTGGTACTTTCAGGCTTTCTTTCCTCCTAGACTGGGGAAAAAAACTTTCCAACCCTGTCTGAAATGGTGACAAGAAATAGTTGAAGTACTTAATCCTTCCCCGAGGCTGCCCACCCAGACAGGCAGCCCTTGCCTCCTCCTGCCTTCGCCCTGAGCTGTGTGGCATCAGGCAGCACCGGGTCTGGGGGCTAGGGGCATTTCTGTAAGGAGGTCAGTGTGACAGCGTGTCCCTGCCAGGGACACTTGCCAGGAACAGCTGGCCACATGCTCACCGTGCAATCCTGAAGGGCTGCATATGTTGCTGCTGCTGAGGAGCACGATGTGAGAGGCTCAGCTAGCTTAGCTTCAAATTCAGACACTGACTGCTGCACCTATTAAAAAAAAAAAAGGCAAGGCAGAAACTAAAACCAGCAGGAATTACATAAATGATTCTTTAAATAACATCATTTGAATGTTTGCTGCTGAGAGAATTTTATATCCTAAGCCTTTGTAATGCTGAGTACCTTTTGAAGTTAAAAGATGCAGACAGTGCTCAGCTCCTCCCAGCTGGGGCAATAATAATATTTAAATTATTTTCTTTACAACCTTCTGTCAACTAAAGAATGATGTTAAAAGTGTTTATAAGAAGTATGGATGTGGTTCAATAGTGCAATATCCAGGAGAATCACATAGAAGACAACATAATTTTTTGAGTGTGTATATTTTACTGTCTTTCTGAAGCTCCCTTTTAGGTAATTCAAAGCACAAATTTATGTATCTAGGTCCTGCAATTACCTTACAAATCCACTTATTTATTTTAGTCCATCCTGTAATAATATGTATTTTATAGTCAATTTTAGAAAAATACAGAGTAATTCTATAAATTGCTGCAAACAATCCATTAGATTTTTCATAGTCTACCTGTTTAAGATTTTCTTCATATTTCTGCTGTGCTGATGCATTCCCTGTGATTATTCCTTCCAGTCTCTGTGCATGATCTCTTAGTTCCTCCCAATACCTTTTGACCTGAGTAAGTTTGGCTTTGATATGCGCACATTCTCCAGAGGTAACAAACTGGGAAAAGGACTTGGCTTCCTCTTCTAGATTAGAGATTCCAGTTATTTTACCATCTATCTCTTTATTAATATCCTAAAATGTAAAGCAACAATAAGAAGATTCAAAATAAGTTTTTAATTATTAGAACAATATCTTCCTATTCCTTTTTTCTCTGTGCTACAAACATCCTTCATCAAAAATTGCACAAGAAGAGAGTTCATTGACCACTTGAAATATCTAGTCACCAAAGTCTTTAATATGACCTATAAATACCCTTTTTCTTTTTGCAACTGTCATTGACAAAGGTTTAAAATACAGACTGCCCTAGAACCAGTATGTATGAAGAGCAATTAGAATTGGCTGAGGTGCATATTTTCAAGCAGACATGATGGTTCATATTTTAGCATCTTTTATGTCACAGGAAAGTACCACACAGTTCTCTTTAAGATTAAAAATAAACAGAAGAAGGAAAATCATGGCTGTGACGCTGAAAAAGTATTGCCAAGGGGCTGAACCCTAACATTTGGTTAATTATGTTTAGTAGGTTTTCAAGCACTTACCAAATAACATGCCATTATTAGAAAACAGTAGAGATGATTTTCATTTTCTAATTTAAAATACAATAGTATAATAAGGGACAAATTTAATTCAATCATAAGTTAGGGTGAGTGTGCCCTTAGGCATAAGATTGAAAAAAGAACCACGTTACAGTATAAATAGGAAACCATGAAACAAAGGTGATAATGGCTTTTGCCATTTTTTATGTACTTCAATAAGTAAATGCATAAAAACAATCTTGTACTGGCTTTACATTTCAGCAGCTGCATGACAGCAACTGTCTCCTATTATTTTGCACTTCTCTTATTACAAATTAGAGGCAAACTTGGCAACTACATCATCCAAAAAAGAAATTTATAGTGTTTCTCATTCAGTGGCTACTTATTCAGTTGGCACCAATGAACTTGGATTTAAGCGTTTTTTCACAACAGTTTTATTTTTAAATTGCTGCTGATGTATCATATTCTTGGAGTTCTCAAAAGCAATGGAAAACACCCATTGGCAGAGATTTGAAATATCCAAGTAAGTTCTTTGAAATTGAAATAGGCAATAGCATTCTCAAATAAAAAGCATTAAAATACATATGTACATGAAAGCAACCAAAAATCTTCTAGAAAATGCACTCGCAAAGCATAGGTAGTGCCCAACTTTTAACATAATTGTGATAAAAACATGGTCTCTTTCTTATACAGCCATTATAAAGCTCAGAAGTGGCTTACTGCAACATTCAGTCAAAAATTAGCAGGGTGACTGTCAGAAAAAAAAAAAGTGGTGCTATAAGAATTTATAGTTTCTCTTTATGCAATATACTCTGAATTAATTTGGATTATAAAATATCTCTTTTTTTTTTTTTTTTCATGAGAACATGTTGCTGAGGAAAAATACTGGATTTGCAGCCCTGAAGCTGAAATTATCTAACAATGCAGCAGATACAAATGAGGCAGTGCTTTCTCACTCCTACGCTATTCTGTTAAATTCACTCAGTTACATAAAAGAAGGTGGATAATTGAGGCTTTCAAACTCGAACTGAGTCTGCCACCAATAGTAACTACTTGTGATAACTGTCATTTTGTTCCACCGGGAATTTCAGAGAAATGTGTAGGTGAAAATCTGGCTCTGCTGAAGTCACTGGGGCTCTGCAATCAGCGTCACCAAAAGTAGAATATCACCACTACCATGTGGGATAATTACATTCAGCTGACCTCCTGACCCCAGGCTTTTGGCCAAAGGTCGGCCAAAGGTCAAGGAGCACACTATTTTTCAGTCATTTGCCCTATTTTGAAATGTTCCTTACTAATGTGTAGTAGAAATTATGTACTAAATATGCTGATTAGTGTTGTGACACAGAGTAACTGATCAGGAAGCTTACAACAAAGCAACAAATTCTTCAAAATCAGGCACAAAGCAACACTGCTGAAGCAGATCTCTGGCTATGCCCATGCATTGGAGACGAGACGTGTTTCACGGATCACAGCTCATAAAGCTCATTAGTTCACCTGAGCTACAATGAAATACCCTATGCCTTATGTGAAGGATTTTCTGGTTTATGTCTGTTCACTCAGGTGTTTATAAACATCATCTGATGATCATGGTGTTTAAATATGTAAGAATTATGACGGATTTTTCAGAAACTTTCAATGCAGTGAAAAAATCACTGCTTATCTGCATCTACAGTAAGGAACAATCTTTCTGGGAGCTTTGTTGGAATAGGCTAGTAGGGCTTAAGAAGGCTCCATTTAGACAGACAAGAAGTGACACATTGTAATGCAATATTAGCATCATTTGATGCAGTTATTTTCTGTCTTAACCAATAGAATCCTGTCCACTAATTAGTAAAATTCAAGACAACACTATAAGATATGCCAGGGGAATAAATGCACACATATTACTTCATAAGGAAACTGATTTTGAATTGCTGTGGTGATGAAGCAAGAATTCAAGCATTGTTTTGTTCTTCAATGATGAAGTCAAGAGATTTTATTTATTTAGTCTTTGTAAAGTTGTGAACAAATTAAGAACAGGAAAATCTGTTGATAAACTGTTCCTGTCACATGAAACAAGTACCTAATAGGATCTTTTGGAAACAATGTCAAGCTAGTCTGCAAGCAGCTGTACACCTGTGCACCTCCTGAAGAACAAGTAGGTCACAGAAAAAGAAAATGGTAATGTGCACTGCCTATAGAAAACCTCTGTACCCTTAGAAACACACCATTCCAGAGAAGGTACATTTTCATTTGTGGAAGGATAAAAAGTCAGCCCTTGAAATGCAATGCTTGGAGACAATATGCACCTCAGTCAGCAATTTGAAACTAAACCACTGTGCAACTACAGGAATGTACACAGAACTGAAGTCAGTGCAAATACAATCACAGTAAATGTTACGTATGTTTTCAAGCTACCAAGAGCAACAGTTTCTTTATTAATTCAGCATAAAAGATACATAAATCAAGTTATAACTTTAGTTTGCAAGATTAAAATCAAGTTCTATAGCCACTAGCTGTTGTATTTTTTTAAAAAAACCAACAACTTGTATTTATGTAGCTATTTTGTTGAGATCATTCAAAAAATAAGAAGGGTATAAATTATGCTTTTAACCATACACACAGAGACTTCATTTATGTAAACTAAACACTAAAAGAGAAGGCAGCCCGTAAGAATTTTCCTTTAGTTTATGTAAGACCGTACTGCTTGGTATATTTATGTATAAAATGTGCTGTCAATTCATTGTGGAAATATGTAAAATGTCTCTTTTCTCACTTGGCCTCTAGCAAAATAACAGCTAAATGGGCTTTTAATACTAAACATAACAAGAACTAATCACCTTGATTTGGCTGATCTGTATGTCCAAAGGAGATGATGATGTTTCCAAAGTTTCCAGTTCTTTTTCTTGTTCAGCTATCCAGATGGACAGAGCTTCAAAATTATTGCCAAAATGATTCCATTTGTTTTTCACCATTTCCATGCTTTTAATACTAAAATTAACCAAATCAATTAGAGAGAATAAACAGTTTAACATAATGAAGCTGCCCATATTCTCGCTAAAATAAAAGTGGAACTTATTCAATCTACAGGAGGGTCATTTTAAAAAGTTCTCGTTTTAGAGGATCGAGTTGTGCATCTAAATTCAAATATGGTTCTCTCTTAGATCATGCGCCAAAAGTCAGACAAACGCATTACTGATAGAGGGGACATTGAGAGGTAAAAGAAAGTACAGCTTTATTCATCAGCTGTACAAGAATCTCATCATAGCGGGAAGGGAAAGGAAAAGGAACATCAACAGGATGAATTTTCTATGAAATGATATCGTATGATAACAGAAATCTAAATATTTTGATAACTGAGTTCATAGATGTTCGTAATTTAGTCCCTAGACCAGAATGATTAAAACCAGTGAAATGTGTGGACATACACACAGTCACCAAAGCTTGACTGCTTTATTGATCTTGCTTTTTTGTAACAGCAATCTCCCTCTCTTATATGAAGTTTGTGTTTGCTGGCAATGATTTTATATCAAGCCAAAAAATCAACAACAAACGTGACTCAACTCCCTCAGAGTTCGTTGTTTTACATGATAGGTATGTTAAACAGAGACAGATTATGACTGATTTTTCTATATGCAGGATTGCAAACAAAGCACCTTTTTTTGGTCACAAATAAAAAGGCCATTATACAAGGCCTAACAGCATTAACTTCCAGTGTACAAGTTTCTGCTCCTTTCAAGTAATTCAAACCAGTGCTAATGTAGGCCCTGCACACAGCTTGCAAAACACACATTTTCTATTTCACTGAAAATATTAAAGTTTCATCATAAAAGTATGAATATTACAAAATTCCAAAATACATTCTCCTTCTAAATATAGCCTAAAAACCATTCCATGGTAAAAAGCTTTAAACTTCCCCCCCCTCATTGAAGCTAGAGGAAGATTTAAGAAAAGATGTAGCCTAAAAATGTAAAAGTTGGTCTTTTTATTTTTTCTTATTTATTTTCAAAATTAGAAAAAAATTAGGAATGTCAACAGCCATTTACTGATAAGAGTGTATGCAAATTCAAATTATGTGTAGAAAACAATGTGCAAAAATAATTCACTTAAGTCCAGCTCATGAAAATAAAGCTGGAAATCAGAATTCAGGGACCAAATCAGCGGCACAACTGCTGTTGAATGCCTTCGTTGGAGTTTCTTTAAGAAAGCCACAGACTGTAAAGAATATAATCCCAAACACACTCCATAGCTCTGCATGATCTCCTTGGAAAACAGATGGGCTAAGTTCTCTACAGTAACTGACTGTGGAAAGCTGTTCAAAGTTTTCTCTCATTTTCCTGTTCACTGGCATACTATGTAACTTATGAATTTGGAATAACTTCACTTTAAATTACTTGGCCAAGACTTTATTGATGATGCCAGTCAAAATAAAACTCTTACAAAATTACTATGAGTTCTGTAGATACCCTATAGATAGTTGTATGCATTCACATCTTTTACAGAAGGTATTTAGCTTTTTATTATTTGTCACACTACCACAGGCATACTGTATAATCCATACATTCAACTAAAACCTATTTCATATCTACAGTGAAAGTGTGTATCAATGATGACTTTCATTTAAAAATAGATTATTTTATTTAAAAATCAAATATTCATTTCTGGAAGGGGAAATTTCTTAGATTGAAAAATCACACTAGTTTTCTCTCTAATAATGGAAAAAATCATGTATAAAGTATTTAGTAAGAAAGGGTAGAATTTGACTGCAAATCACTCTAGCACTTCATGTTGGAGAAAGCATTACATAATTGGTCACACCTCCATTTGCTGCACAAGCTAGTTATTCTAGTTTATATTCTTTCACAACAGGAAGAAAATGACACTAAATTAAAATCAGATTAAGATGACAATGGTCACTACGAGGAAAAAAGCCCCAATTATTTGGGCATTGACCTTCACTCGTATTCTGTTTGAGGTGATGGTACCTGCTTAATATTATACAGAAATTTATTCTAGAGAGTAATTCCAGTAAGACAAAATATAAATGGCACAGGTATCTTGTGTATCAGATCTAGTGTATGCAAAAATACTGATTTCATACATAAATACAAATGTGTCTGTATCAGGATAAAATGAGAATAGCAACATTCTGAATTTGAGTAACAAGTTCAATAACTGAATTACTCACTTGAGAGAAAGGAAAAATTTTTTACAAATACAAAAAGCTACAAATATTCATCAAGCTTTCCTTGGAGTTTGAACCTTTCATTTTTAAACAAAATCTGGAAAATTATGCCTTTGTTTTTTTGGAAGCAGAAGCAGCTTTTGATTTTGCCCGAGAAATACAATTTGGGCATTCAGCAAAGACGAAGGCACTTTTTGACACTCCTACAGAGAAAGTGGAATACTGAAAAATGAGGCAAATGTGATAAATGTGCTGCTCTATTACACTAACTGAGGTTTTTCTTTCCAAAAGAGTTCAGTACCTCAAGAATGAGCTCAATTATCCCTTCTTCACAAGACTGGGGCTTAAAGATAAGTGACAGGTTAAATGTAACTTTTATGAACTACATATAATTAAAATAAAATTATTTGTTGGTTTGCACACACTCTTTTGACATATTTGGTACCATAACTTGGTTACTATGCCAGAGCAAGCAGTAAATGACAGATCTGATGAGACAACACAAAATGCTGACAAGGTAGTCTAGAAATCTGATACAATCTTATAGTGAAGGATAAATATTAGGACTTGTTAAGAACGTACTCTTCTTCAAGAGTAACTTCTACTTTTTTCACTTGTTCTTGGATTGATTTTGCCTGATGCTGAAGGGACTGCTTATTCTTTGAACCAAGCTGTATCTCAGAGGAATTCTTCACCAAATTCTCAGCCTGTACCGCCATTGCTTCAGTTTGTTTAGAAAGTTCCTGTAAGGATGCAAGATGTATTAATACAACTATAGAGTTTCATATATTTACACAAAAAGTATTTTTACTCAACGTTTATGGTTGGAAAAAAATACCTGTGTCCTACATGTATATTCCAAATGTACAAAAACATAAAAACAATCACTGAAGAAAGTGATTTAAGAAAAGTCCATTTGAGCAAACTAGATTGAATTAAATTTATCAAGAGACACTGTATGTGCAAAAGTTTTTAACTCAAAAAACAAAGTTTCTTCTATAGCTCTTCAAGAATTTTTTTTTGCATTTCAGAAGATAATATACATCTTTACTTAATTTTTAGATCCCACCATTTACCAAGTGTATTTTGCAGTACCTCCTATTTTGTATTTTCACTTTGTTCAGCAATTATTTTCTGTCACAAACATTAAACCCACACACCAGAGCAATAGATATTGAGCATCATCAAGGTAGGTATATTATTGGCTTCATGAAAGGTTAACAGCAGTGTATAAACCATGGCACTTAGAGAAAACAAGCACAATTATTATTTCTCTAGTAGTAAATAAAATGGGCTGGGATAATTCTGTGTCATTAAGGGCAAATGGCATGTTATGGCTTTTGTCTGTGGCATAGACATTTCCCCTTTTTCTTCTCAGGGCTAAGAGTGCTATTTGTCACATTCCACACAACTTTGCCAAAGTGCACCCTAATAATGTTGACATGCAAGTGCTCAACACTGGATTACCAGCATAGATGATTATTGAGCATAAAATGCAAAGTCCTCAAAAAATATTAACTTTCATATGTATGCTTCAGATGAAGACTTTGAGAAATCTCATGTTTTTTTCACAAAATGACTTTTTACCTCTAAAAAGTTTATGCAATCTCTCATCTGTACATGCAATTTGCATCAGGATTAATGGGAAACCATGCAAAGATTGAAGGCAATGCACTCAGCCTGTGTCGACAGGCAAGGCAGAAAGATACCTCAGTTCCTGCACTTCACACAGTCAGTACCTTTGTCTGATCCAGTTCTGAGGAGAGGCTCTCTAAACTGCTAAAATTTAAGATACGTTCAAGTACAGAGCTTGCTTGATTGAGATACTTTACTACTGTTTCTTTGTCTCTTTCAAACTGCTCCCATTTATTTATTGTGACCTAAAAAACAGACAAACAAAACCAAAAAAGGAACACAAGGAGATCAAAGGGGAGAAAATGAGAATTTCCTTGTACATTACTGAAAAAGGAAAAAAGAGAAAGTCTTGACATAAAATAAAATAAATTTTCCTGATAAGCCATCTACTCAACAGTGAGTAGATGAAACTCTTCTAAACCAAATAAAACTTTGTCCTTGAATGTTTGCTGATTGATATTACACTGTGCTAAAAAAGCACTGTTCTCTAAATTTCCAGCAGTATTTAAATCTTATACTTGAATGTCTTGTAAGAAATCTAAAGTAAAACATGCAGAGACTTAGGGTGACAAGTAGTCAAAAATATCAAAAGGATTTTCAAGTTCTTTAATGAAATTAATTACAGTAAAATGGTAGAAGAAAATCCCTACTCATAAGAAAACCACACATAAGGACCTATTTGCTCTTTCCTGATAATGTAGAATTTTGATTAACCTACAGCATTTAATTATCAGTCACAAGAACTATGACAACTTAAACAATTATTTTCTTGATTCCGAAGCACAGATTAAGACTTTACACCTGGGAATTCTTAGAGAAAAAAAGTATTTCAACAATAAGTGCTTATATTAAGAAGTTATTTGAGGTTTATTGATTGTATTTCTCATACTGTGTTTTCTCATGGGAAATAATTTTGATGACTTTAGACATTTGCATGGAATAGTGGCCATTTGGATTAACAGTCTGCTTAGAAACATGTAAAGAGCAAATCACATAAGGGTGCAAGAAGCTATAAATTCTAATCCCAGTTCAGTCCATGATTAGTTATACAAGCTGAAGCAATCCATTTGATATGCCTGTGATTTTCTCCTTCCTTCTTTATATTTAGGATCACAGCATGTACTTCACACAGTAGTTGTGAGTATTATATTTTCATACCAGGTGTTCTTAACCTAATATCCAGCATACGGGCATTCAACTAATAAGCAACATCATCTTTAGTAACCAGAAAAGAGACATCTAAAAAAAAATTCACAGATAAATTATTTAAAACTGTTAACTATTATAATAGTTGAGACTTTTAAACACTTCCAGAGAGAATGCTATGTATTATTTAAGAGGTATACAGCTTCAAGGAGTTTTCATAGAGGCATCGATCATGAAAACCCCAAGGACCAAGAGTCAGAGGTGAGAAAATGAGCTCAGTTCTTTCATATTTAAAAAATTGGCTTTTACTAAGTTTAAAAAAAGAAAATGAGGAAGAAGTAAGCCTGAAGTCTTATTTCCATGAGCAAAAGACCCACCTGCAGTTGTTCTTCCCGTTTCTCCATAGTCTGCTGCATGTTCTCCAATGTTCCCTCTAATTTTTGCAAATCCTCTCGTACTGTGCTGGGCAGTCCACCCTCAATCTGCAACCGCTTGGCTTGGGAAATCTGCTTTTGCACATCTTGTCTTTTTGCACGGAGTCTCCTTGTCCTTTGCTAAACGGATTCATCCAACAGGAATGATTAGACTTTTTAGCCCCTTTGGGAAACTGGCACCATGCAGCCCCTTTCTGTTTTTGCAGGGGTGTGCAATGAGAGTAACAGACAAAGAGATAAACTGGGACAAGTATTCTGGAGAGTCTCATACTCATCAAGTATATGCCTGAGCTTCCAAAATGTCAAATTATGCCTTTTGTGGCATATGCATGTGAGAGAAAAAGAGTGAAAATGTGGCCATTTATCCAATGCACATTTGAGAAAGCAGAAGCTGCAGCAGTTGAGCAAGCACAGCAAGAGTCCCAGGTGCATGTACTCCTCAAGACTGAGTCCAGGCCTGCTCTGCACTCCTGAGGCACAGGTTGGAGCCACAGATTGAACAAAGCAATATATCAGTCTTATTAGAGAGCAGTAGGCTGTGGCTAAATTGTGTAACTCCATCCTGGAGGTGCTTTTGATTTGTAACACAATCAGAAACTCCAAAGAATACATCCTCTCTCCTCTATAACGTGCCTGACCCAGCCAGCCTTGCTAGGTAAACTCGTAACTAGCTCAATTCTACTCTGAGTACCTTCAGGTCTGTGTCAAAATCTATTTCTGCCTTGGTAGACTCCATACCACAACAAGAAGAGCTCAAGGAGAAGTTAACTATTTCTACTACCTCTCCTAAAATGGATAAGGAATGTAGTGTATTTAAAGAATGAATACAAACCCTAACACATGCAATAATGCTTATAAACACCAAAGAGTTTAGGCAAGACACAGGTAAGACTTAATAGTTATTGGTCAGACATTAAGCTGTCTGGCTCCAAAGAAATAGATGTTAATATGAAAAACTTGAACAATGCCCAAACATGGGCAGTAAATTATTCCCATTCTCATTAGCTTTGAGCAGCTCAAAAAGTTATTTTCCCCTATTTGGCCTTAAAAGTCATGATTCTTGCTGTATGCAAGCCATACCATTGATTATTACTGAAGCTTGTAGATGTTCTGATCCATTATCAGTGAATAAAAAACCTTCTGTTCTACTCCTACAGAATGGGGGCCCATCTGTCACAAAAATAGCCATCCAGAGAAGGAGTTAAAGCTAGAGTAACATCTATCCTCCAATATTTAGAGTTGAGGCCACATCAAACTGCTGAAAAGGAGAAATTTCCAAAGCCAGAACTGTGTCCAATTTACCATTATTGAATCTGAAACTCCAAAAGGGAGAGTCTACACAGATGCAGAGTACACTCACCCAAAATTTAAAGTGAAAGAAGTTTGTTTTTCAGTGTTTTGTGTCCCAAAACCCCATATGAAATAAAAGTTGACAATTAGCATTTAAAAGATACTGAAAACGTTTTTCATTAAAAGAAACCAATTCTAGGCCATATATGACTGTTTCCTTTCTAACTCTCAGGTTTAAATATAAAGACTTACATGAATGGATGTATCAACATTTTGTAATTACATAAATTAATCTTTTATAAAAAATTGGATATAGACATGAGTAATTGCCCTACCTGATGATGAAGCAGTAGCTGCTGAGCTTGTAATAAACTTTCTGTATCCAAGATCTTTTCAGCCTCTGCTTGGACTTCTTTAGAGTTGCTGATTAACTCTTCAATTGCACTTTTGACTTCTTCTTTGTACTGGACACAGTCTCCAACAGCACCTAAGGTATTTTCAATCTAACATCACAGATAACTTTGAGTATTTCATGTTGAAAAACACATTTATATTTTAAGGGTACATTTATATTTGGAATACCTTTTCAAGAATACAGTAATTTTTTTATATTTAAACCATTTTTATCTCCAGCATTTTTTACACTCTTAACTTTACATTGAAAAAGCGTCTTTAGACTTAAAATGTGACTGGGGAGAGACCTTTGCCTTTTTCAAACATACTCCCTGTTACACTGCCATATGACAAATAGCCATCTGTGACAGCTACTTATTGGTGATCACTTAGAAAACACACTCTCCTTATCCTTGCAGGCTGACCCAGATTCCAGAACACCTGCACAACTCAACACACAAAAAAGTTTTGCTGCCATTTGGACTGTTGTGAGCAGGGTTTTGGTGAATTATGAATACATTAAAGTGCTGAATCACCCTGGTTTTATGGACACCATAATGTGCATGTGGTGCAATATCCAGTCTCCGCCTACAGAATTTTATAAAGAAAGAGGTATATCCATTAAACATATCAGAAAGATCTTCTCTATTTGTGTGATACAGCTAAATACATAAAGCTGACTCTTAGGCTCAGTTCCTCATAGAGTTCCTGTGTTTTAAGGTTTTAATAATAAACTATTCTAGATCTTATTCCTTTTCTTTTTCCTATTCCTTTCCTTTAATTTTTACTTTGGAGAGTCATTTGAACTCAAACCATTTACTTTCTTGTTATATAAATATTTACTTTTTAGTCTCCAAAACTATTGCTGAACTCTGGCAATACCCAGTATCAGTCCTTGTCTAAACAGTCGTCCATCTGATTAACAAGCTTTATAAATAGTATTCAGACTTCTAAGAATCAGTAATTTTTAAACTATAATATAGAGTGCCATTTAGATTATGCTTTTAGATTCAAACCTGGTATAGATTTGACCTCTTATTTTCTTATATTACCCTCATTAAGTCACTCTCATTAACTTACCTTTAGTTTTGACTTTTAGAGGAAACAAAAAACAAGTGATTTAACTCCAAAAATCACCCCTCAAAAAACTAAAAAAAAAGACAGTGTCTTAAGCTTTTTATAGTCAGGTGGAAATTACTTTTCTTGCCCAAGCTTTCCAGTTTTCACACAGGAGTTTAGAGAACTTTCATTAAATGCATAGACATTTTATGCATTTGAAACCCCTATAAGGCCACCACAAGAACTGACATTAACAATGAAATTTCAAGTCTGAAGTCTGAACTCTGTCTCCTGAACTCTTTTTTTTTTTCATTTAAGTGGGCCTATTCCACCTTTTAAGTGCAAGGTGCTCTATGTTTCATCTGATTTTTCATTTCACTGTAAAAATTGTGAAGCAGTAAGTTCCCTGAGAGACACAGAACTCAAGAGTTCAGTGTTTCTAAGAGGTTTTGCTTGTTACAAGTTAGAAATTACCCATTATTTCTGCAATTACAGTATCTCATTTTCATTCAGGCTTCAAAGAATTGCAGCCTTTTCCTGCATGTCATCCTTAATGACTAGAAAACAACCTCAAAGCAGTATTTTATTTCAGCATAAAAGATAAATATATCATGATTTAATAGAAATTCTATATCCACTAGCTGATGTACATCATGGTTTTAACAATGTTCACTACGAACTAATTTTAAAAAATTTTAAAAAATGGGCATTTTGATTGCAGAAACATTTATTGTGATACTTTTTAATTCTGCAAAGGGAAAAGATTCACTATGATAATGTCTTTTTTTTTTTTTTGCCTGCTACTCTCAGTTCTTTGCTACCCATGGAGTACAAATTAATTTTTCCTTGCTGAAGTCTTGCAGTTTAATTAAAAAAACACAGCAGGGAACTTGTGCTTGTGAAGCCATGATCGATGGCATTTCATGTGACACTGTGAGTGGGGAGTTCTTGTGTCCCTCATACTGTACCTCAGCCAGCAAATCTAGAAGTCTCTTGAAGTCACTGGAAAGTTTACAAAGCTCATCCTCTGTCGCTTTGGCCTCCAAATCAGGACACAGAGTGGTCAAAACAGCAAGTCTAGATTTCAGCCAGCTGTGATTTTCTCCATGCTTGTGAATATGCTTCCTAATTTCCTACAGAAAAAAAAAATCAAAACATATTTTCTTCAAATAAATAAAATACATCAATAACTGACATTCATGGCTTTAGTTCAAAGATTAGTAGTGTAAACATATTACTTTTCTTTAGCTTGAAACACTAGAAATGTAGTATTTTTCTATTTGCATACCCTATCAGATTCTGTTTCAGTTGATGGCTAGAATTTTGCATTTCTTCCACCGACTTTACTCCACTACTAATTAGACTGTTCTTTAGTTAGTACTGGAGTACTTTTCCCTCACAAACATTTTTACTTACAGATAGATAGATAGATTGATAGAGGACAAGTACCACATATGTATTTTCCATCTATTGATCATACTTCTTAGCTGCAATTTAAATCTGAGTTGCTGACTTTCCCAAATATATAGTTTCATGCAATAAGAAGTCTTGTGTAATTTTTTTCCTATTTAAATTGCTTTTTTCCCACACCTCTTTTCAACCTGTAGTTCATTTGTATCTTTGCGGCCGTGCTGATGAGATGCTGGCAGCAGTGAAACCGAAACATGAGTAAATTAGAGTTTTTGAAGTAGAAGCACCCATGAAGCTAAGAGATCTATCAGTTTTATCAAGGTCATCCTAATAATATTTCTCCATATAGTTAGACTCAACATGCTCAAGAATTTCAATAAACAACTAAAGTATGTAGATGCTCCTAGTACATGAAATTAAAAAACAGAATAGGTGGAGTCCTAAGTGACACAATAAATTATTTCTTAAAACTAGTTTAACCAACCAAATCAATCTTCAGCTATTTTATCATTCTGTTACCAGTCACCAGTACAAAACTGAATGGCACAATATTTTTTCCTCCCCTGTTACACTACTGTAGAAGAGAATTTTTATAATAGATTTCCTTACTTGTAAGCAATTAAATGTCAGATCATTCAGAAACCTGCAATCCAGAAATTTTTTCTTTTCTTTGAGCAGCACTTTTAACTCTGCATGCAATGACGAGTAAATATTTTTTCTATCTGCTCCGAAATTTTTAATGTTCTAAATATAGAAGGAAAGGGATCTGTCACTCTAATTGAAAGTAAGAACTTCTGCCACACTTTGCTGTAATGTGCAACTTTCTCCTGGTAATGTTTTTAAGAATACCAGGAATTAACAGAGCTACTATGGTCTCTGTAGCAAAACAGTTGCATTACTTTGGAATAGAATTTTATCCAGAGTCCCAATAACAATGACCACAGGCTTGTTAGATTATAATCTAAGGGCTCACCCCCACAGATGCTTTACACTGCTTGTATTTGGCAGTATCATTAACATTTTCCTTTATCTTCTTTAGCTCTCTTTCTGTTGATGAAATCCAATTTGCCAATTCAGAAAATCTGAAATAAGATATCACAGGTAAAAAAAAGAAAAAGAAATGTTTAGACAAAAATTGCCACCATGAAACAGTAACTTCTTAAGTGTAGGCAAAAAATATTAAAAAAATTCACTTGAAGCCCCACTATAATTTGTGGCATTTCTACACAAAGTATAGTTTTCTGCTTGAAGGTAAGATCACAGTGACATTTTTTTCCATGGTACTGAACTATGATGACACATAGAGAGACCCAGGTAGGAATTAGGGTGACACCTGCTCTTATAGCCCTTCCAGGTGTCCGAGTGCTCTGTTAGCTTCGTGTATGTGCTGTCTATCTGGGATTTCAGATCCTTCAGGATTCTCTGGCTGCTTTCCAAAGTACCCCTCACTGGATCAGAAACTGGCAGCTTTTGGCACAGCTCTTCCATTCGTTGTAGCCTTTTCTCACATAGGTGGTAAGACCCCTTATCACCGAAGAACAACTGATGGGAGACAAAGCGGAAAATTCAGTAAAAATACAAACTGGAAAGAATCACCCAGCATATCTATATATTTTTCATAAACTATTAATTAAAATAAATTCCTTTTTTAAAGACCTGAAGAATTGATCTGACATAAACTAGACACAAAGAGTTTGGTGGCTGAAGAGTTAGTCATAACTTCTGTTTATTACTGACACTGAAATGTGTTTCAGTAAATGCCCCCATGGAGGCAGGGAACTCATACCATGTGTTCCTTGATCATTCTTTCATTGCCTTCTCTTGATAACACCTTGTTCTGTCGAGCTAGTTCAGCTTTGCACTCCTCCACTGTCACCAGGAACTTGCTTTTCTGTACTTCAATTTTCAAGTGGATCAAATGATATGGGGCTTCTGTTTGAAGATCCTACACACCCACAGGGGCAATAAAGAAGCACAGAGATAAAACACTACTCCCATTACTTCAGTGTAAATTTTCTAAAAATAAATAGTCAAAAACCTGATAATATAGAAAATAAAACATATGTTCTTAGAACAGATAGGGGTTTGTCCATTGTTTCCAATTTCTTGTATTTATAAACCTTTATGTAAGGTTTGACCAAAATGTGTGTGTATATGGCGCGTTAAAGAGACATCTTAATTCTTGACAAGACATAGTCAATATTTCCTGTAAAAAATAGCATTCACAACTGCTTCCAGAGGTTTCTGCCTGCCTGCTAGTGAGACCCCTCATCCATCACTCCAACTTTGACCAGCAACATGCTGTAGCAAGCTAAAAATTCCATGGCTGGTGAGCAAAGTTAGTTCAGTTGTTAGTGGCTTTGGCAGAAGACACAATTTAGGTTGATGGCCTGATGTCTTACAAATTTTTTGTCTGGTCAGGAAAGTAACTGCAATTATCCAAAATCAGCATAAAGGAAAAAATTCTAGCACCAGTTCTCAAGACAGGTATCATTATGGCTATATATAGCAGAGGAGAAATAAGGTTTTATAGTTAATTTCTCACATTTCTTGAATTTGCTTTATAGGGTTTTTTCAAGAGGCTCTTTGTAGGCATACAGGTATCTAATATTGTAAAATACTTCACCCCCCCTTTTTTCCAATTGTATGAGAAGCCAAATAATACAAATTACTTTATTTTTTTTATTTTAATTTTTTTTTCAATATATAAGTCATACAGAAACTTTCCAAAACTAAGACTGGCAATATCCAGAGGCATCATTCACTAACCTTCCACTGCCTATGGAGTTTCCTCACAGCTTCCTGCAGGCTGTGCTGCTCTTGTTCTGGGAGGATATCAGTAAGTTCATCACACGCTTTCAGAAAGGCATTTAGGACTCTCTGATCCAACTGGTTAAAAAATTCCTGAAGTGGAGGCAGAAAGTGAGAAGATGAGAAGATGAAGCCGGATATTGATATGCCAATATGAAGTTCCCTAATACATTCTCTAAGTTTCAATGTTACTTGTTACATTGAAGAATTGATGTTTGAATTAAAGAAATAAATATTTCTAGCCACCTAAAATCCAGAAAATTAATTTATTCTCAGCCAGTACACTGAGTGGTATTTTAATTTCAAAGAGGCATGCATAAGTTATGGTTATAATACAGAAACAGATATTAATCTAAAAAGAAAGCAGTGGATGTGTGAGATTGTCAAAACACAGTGTTCTAACTCTCAGTTAACTGAAAACCCCACCCTAGGTTTTTTCTCCTTCTGGTTGCTTCCATCCAATCTTACATCAGTAAGTGTGCTGATCATTTTCCTTTTTGTTTTTCAATATTAACATAAATATGATCTGATCTGTACAACGTGCAAGAAATCCACATCAATTTTAGAATTAAGTAGGCTTTTATGTCATGCACTCAAGGATTTCCATGAGGAAGGTCAGGGAATTTACTCACGCTATGTTTCCTGAGAAGTTCTTCAGGATTTCCTTTTTCTTTTAAGCAACAATTGGCAATCTGTATTACTTTCTCCAGTTCTGCTCTAGACTCCTCAAATTTCTTCATCAAACGGCTATTTGCTTCTATGTTTTTTCTCCACTCACCAGCTTTCCTGACCATATTCTGAGTCACAAGCAAAGAAAATGAGCTGGCACTTTCACACTGAGTTTTATTTGCTCTCTTTTACCATGACCTTACAAAACATGCATTTCATTTGTGTCACTCTTTTAAATATGTTTTTCATCATGCTTCTCCCTCTCATGATGCCATTTTCCCAATTTTTAATACTGAGGCTTGTGCTGCTGTCATCTTTCAAATAAAAATTAGTAGATTAGATGTCTCTGATATTTTCAGACTGCCTTTGCCATTTGATTAGTAAGTTTCTTTCCTAAAGCCTCCTTTCAAATGTAAAGCACCTGGTAGGATCAGAAGCTTGCCATTTCACTTTTCCCAGCATCAGACTATCCCCCCTAACATGACTCGAAGTGAGGGTAGTTTCACCTATCGATCCAAACAGTTCCATGCTACAGTTCTTCTGACCTGGAAGAGGTTTGTATGATTATCACACCAGTATGTCAGATAAGTAACCAGGCACGAAGCTGCTTAGAAGACAGAAAATTTTGTAGATAGTTGCTGAAATCCTTGTTTTAAAATCCTTGTTTTAAAATCCTAGTCACAGCTCCTCCATTAGTCTTCTTTTTAGTCCATTCCTGTGTAATGCTATATCCAGTGGTTCCAATTTCATGAGCAAGAAAGAAAACTTACCAGGAGAAATGAGCTGTTCAGCACTTTAACAGCTGCAAGGTACTTGCATCACTGCTTACTGTACATCCACTTCACCATCCTCACTGATTACAAACCTCAGCATAAGGAATTTTAGTGAGTTTACCCAGCAGCTAATCAAACCTGTAGTTCTCAACTTAAACATCTTGCTAAGACTTTTTAAAGTTTTCTGATAAAAATATCTCCATAGTAATAGTAATTTCTTCACATGTAAAACTGCCAGTTTCCAGTATTTTAATTCCAGGTATGTCACACTTCGTGTGATTATACCGTATTTTATAGTTTTATTTTCTAACACAAAAATAGATAAACCAGAATCCAGTTTTATAGAAACATGGTAATTAATGTTGAACATGGTCAATTTACCAAGTTACAAGTGCATCTGCTTTTGCTACAATAAGCTAAACTTAAACAATTATTTCTACATTATAAATTAACCACAACTTATTTTTAGGTACACTCCACAAAATATAATAAAAATTTCGAAATTCACCTTTCAGAGAGAGCTATTTACTGACAGGTAATTTTCTGCAGTTTAAAATTTAGCCTGGATAGCTTTATGCTGACCAAAAATTGCCTGAAAATAAATGTAACAGAACTTATTGTGTTGAAATCTACCTCTAAGACAATCACTGAATATTGGAGTGGACACAAAAAGATCATTGAGTTAATCTCTGGCTCTGCACAAGACAACCCCAAAAAATCCCACCACCTGTAATGACTAATTTCACATTAGAATGGGGCTAGACTAGGGCTGAACAGCCCCAAAAATAGCAGTAATAACTTAAAACAACAGGAAAGGGGGAATATAGTTTGAAGGCCACATCTTTGCGTTATCAAATGCAACATATTTGAGCTTTCTATATTCATAGTCTGCTGCATTTTCTGAAGAAATACAAAGCCCAGCAATAGTAGCATGTGCACAAGTTTCCATCTTCCATGCTTTGTGTGAAAGGGGAGGAGTGGGAATATAGAAGAAATTAGCCAAGGTAATAAAGTCAGGAGAAACAATAAACAATGCAGCCTTAACAATAAGATTTCAGATTCCTCCACCCAAAGGACCCTGAGGTATGTTAAAGTTCTCTTAAATCTCAGGTTCCTCTGTGGCACTCACCTCTGGGTGAGTGCATGGAGAACATGACTGTCAGTCCCCTGACCCCTTATTACCTCACAAATCTTATTAATAACTTGACATCAGAGAGTTACCCAGCACAGTAACTACAGAGTGATGAAATGTAGGTACAGTAGGATGGATCACCTGCATATGAACAAATTTTCAGAAACATGCACCAAGGTATGGCATTTTTACCTGAAAAGTAAGCTGAATTTGCGTAACTTTCTTCTGAAATGTTGACTGATGGAAATGCTGTAACACTTCAGTCGAAGCCATACACTGAAGGATACTCTGACTATTTCTCTCAATTAGAGACACATCTTTCTTGCAGTTTTCTTGATAAGCTACCAAATCCTGAAAGAAAAAAACCATATATCCACCCTGGCCAGCAACAAAGAGGAAAAAAGTTTGGCAAAATAACAGGAAGATGCTTTTTGGCAGTAAGGACAAAAGGGATGAGGTCAGAGGACCATGGCAAACAGACTACACAAAGTATTATATGGAATAAAACAGATAACACAACTTTCTCCTTGAATGTGAAGTACTGTACCTAAATACATCTCTAGCTATTCATACAATATACAGACATATACTCAAGCCTTTTGGGTAGCTGTAGAGAATATAGGTCAATACATTGTTCTGTGATTTAATTTTATGGTATTTCTATATTTATTGTATAACTGTAAGCAACCAACAGTGACATAGGAATGACAGCTCTCAGTAGCAGGTTGAGACCTCAACCTTCCTTGCTTTTCAACAAATTGATCCTTCATGCCAGCTTTTGGAATTCAGATTTCATTATAAATCACACCAAGTCATAAGAAATATACTTAAAAATAAAAAGAGAGAGAGAAAAAGAAAACATGCATGAAATGGTACAGGCTGAAAAAAGGTTTTAAAAATCCTATTTTCATTTAACTTTCCAAGAGAGCTCTGATTAGCTCTGAATTAGAGAGAAGTGCTCATTAGCCATGAAGAAAAGTTAATGTTATACTGCAATTCATTTCAAAGAAAGCACATTTCCAAGCCTCTAAGAAACTTCCATAGTTGTCCAAGGAAACCTAAAGAAACTTCTGACCATGATTTTTAATCCACTTAATAGAAAAATCCAATATATTTCTTGTACTTCAGTCCAATTTCCACTAGATTAAAAAAAAATCTTATGTTTACTTCTTGGATTTTAACCAAGGACACTAGATAGGAACAAAAGTTTCAATTTTTTTTATTTATGCCTAACTGACTTTAGGATAAGGCTACATCCATTGCCTGAATATGAAGAAATATCTGCTCAGCTTACAGAGTTGCAATCCAAATTCCTAGAAAGATAATTGTAAATATTCAGAGGCAGTAGATCTTCATAAGATGTTTGTGAAACTTACTTGGGCTTTTTGTTTAAGAACAGTTGTTGGTTGTGCTTCAGGATCCAAGATAGAAATTATTTCATTTACTTTTTCAAGAGATTCATAAAAATGTGTGATTTGTTTTTCCAGCTCTTCCAGTGGAGACAGCAGACGCTGGCATTCATACAGCAGGGCACTGGAATACTCCTTAACCTTTTGGTCAAGAAAAACAGTAATTGAAACAGTTGTAAAATTCAATAAATATCAACTTTTTCTGCATGTAGGTTTATATAGTTGTTACCTACTCTTTTTTAAGACAGAGCAGTCCTGATCTTGTATTACTTATTAATGAAAAGAGTATCAAATTTAAGGATAGTAGCCTTAGCATTTAAGAGAAGTAAAATCTTCACCCTGAATCAATATGTTGTCACAACTATGTACTTATCCAAATGCATATATATAAGAATTTATGTACAGGACCCTACTATTTATTAGTTCAACAGTCTACAATATGTAGTAAAAAAAATATTCTGCAACCTTGCCCAGCTGCTCTTTGAGCCGTGTCAAAGTTCCCAGCATTTCATTCGCTTCCTCTTGGGAAACTTCTTTCGTAAGAAGTTGCACCGTTCTTGTAACTGCTTTATACTGAGCTTCCATTGCAGGCAATTTCTGCTTAATATTCTGAAACAAGTGTTGCAAAAAATATTTCAACAACAGTATTTATGCATTCATGGGAGATAAAAGACTGAAAAATGATATATTCTAATTAGAATTAGAAATCGCTGATTTCAGTGAACTCTGTATCATATTTCAAATGCATGGAAACTGAGCCAGAGTATCAGCCAACTCACCTGAATGTGATTTGAAACTACAAAGAAAGAAATATCTACTGAGACTTACTTTTGGAAATTTTCTCTAAAAATGTCACTAATAGAATCCAATTATATATATTTTAGATATAGCTGGAATCATACCAAAAAAAACCTAAAGGCACCTCTGGTAAAAAACCCTAGTTAATAATAGGAATGTATACTGAATAATTTCATGCTATCAGAATTAAATAGTTGCACATTTCTTTCTTTTGAAGGAGGAAGAAAGAAACTAAGGAAGACACTTACTTCTAAATCTTGCACAAACATTTTGACATCATGAAAGGACACTTCGACAGAGGTTGAAAATTTCTTATTGCTTCCATCAATAAAAGCTGTCAAATGGCCCACACCATCCACATACTCTTTCCTAATTTTGTCCAGTTCATCTGCTCGAGCATACTAAAAAAGAGAAAGTAAAGGGAAAAAAAAGAAAAAAACATAAAAAAGACCCCCAAAACCCCACAAACAAGCAAACAAAAAAAAAAACCCAAACACACACCAAAAAAAAAACCAAACCAGAAAACCCAAAACAACCCAAACAAAACAAAACAAAACAAAACAAAAACCCCATCCCAAATTAGATACCTAGCAATTAAGTAATGATTTAAGAGAATTAGCATGTTTTCAGTGCAATTGTTTGCTGGAAAAATTACATTCAATGAAATACAAAATAATGGAAAGTAATCTAAATTCATCATCTACATTAGTTTCAAGAGTAAGGATGCTAAAATGAACAGCATGCATACAGGAGGTCAGCCTCTTTTAAAGTCTGGGGAATGCCAGACTCATTTGTTTCTACCCTAGAATCAACAGTTCAATTCATTTCTCACTACCTACAATACCAAGTTTGAAAATTCAGCAAAAAGAATAGAACATGAAAAGCCTAGAAAAGTTAAAAGATAAGGGAAATATTCTTAAAGGAATGCTGGCTGGGGGAAGGGGAAACACATGCCTTAGAAAGTAGAAAGAGCTGTGTGACAGAAATGGTGAAAAAGCCTGTGAGAAAGAAAACCCACGTAGCCAGCATATGAAAGAAGCTGCATAAGTAGGGGAAGAGACATTTACATCAGTGAATCACCCTAAATAGCATCAGCAAGAAAAACTTGAGAACGTTCTTGTCAACAGTCTGGAAAAGTTACAATAAAAGAGACAATAATTTTTTGCTCTTCCTTTTAACTTGACTGCATAGGAGATAATGCCAGTAAGGCAAAGAGATTCAGTACCTTCAAACAGGCAACTGCAATTTAAAATCACTGAAATTGGACAATATTGATAGATGTATATTGACAAGAACAAAGATATGTTCTAACATGTTTATGAGGTATGAAATAGTTCAGTGTAATTAAGATCACCTCTTTGATTTTTAAAGAGCAAATATAAAAACAACAAATCTTTTTGTATCAGCTGAATCTCTTACATGAGAAAAAGGGTAGGTTTAGTTGTTTACTATCAGAGCCTGCTTGAAGGCAAGACAGAAGTAAAGTCTCACCGAAATGGGGAAAAAATTCAGTTAATTAAATTAATTATTGTCCTGCTTATGGGTGCAATACAATAATTGGAAGGAGCTGTCATCAAAGAGTGGTGAAAATAATTTTCACTGTTTAGCTTTGCAGAGTTTTTACAGTAGCAATAGGTACATTTTCTTCACAGAAGAGTAGAAGTTATGTGTAAATAACATTCACTGTATCAAGACAGGTGACTATGATGAAGAACTACAGCTTTTACTAGTTGAAAATGTCCCCTCACCCACCCCAAAATAGATGTATAAACAAAAAGGTAAATAAAGGAAGAGCCCCAATACAATAAATTACTATCAGGGAGTAATTGAAATACTGATGAACAGTTAGGCACTTTAGAAAGTTGTCCTATTGTCCTGCTAAACAGGGTAATCTCTCTTGCTTGCATGGAAATGACAAAGTAAATATTTAAAAGTAACAAGGGCAAAATCACTTACCTGCTTAACTTGCATAAACAGCTCTCTCCATCTTCCATTTAGCAGCAGAAGCTGCTGTTTAAGATCTCTGGAAATGGTCTCATCACATGTTTCAATTAGAAAATTACCAGCATCATTCATAGCTGTGTGCTGTTGGATCCAATGAGGTAAGTGCCGGAAGAAGTCCTGAAGAAGAAAATAAAAACACAGTTCCAAAACCTTTTCAATTAGTCTTTATCTTAAATCACAAAACTAAAATTTATTCACCAGCTCATGACTTGATAAAAACTTGTTGAACAATTATCCTCTGAAGCTCTTCAAATCAAATATGCCATAACAGGATTTCAATGTCTGTGAATACAACCTGTGGAATTAAAAATTACTGACAGTTTACTACATCTCATTTTACTCTAGTGAGGGGCTTCAGTTAAAAGAATGAAACTCCTCCTTAAGAGAAAGCTCCATAAATGAAAATGCTGTTAGGGCTCCTGTATTTTCTGTTACCCTATATATATATAGCAGTGTAGGCTAATAGCAACCCAGGCATACACAGGCTGTGGAGAGTTCCTTCCCCTGCTGTGAACCACACGCAGCTTTCCAAGGTCTGGCCTCTCAGAAGACCTGTGAAGACGATTTTTAAATCACTGCTTCCTCCTGTCTCAGAGCAGGTGAGCACAGAGGGGAAAGGGATGGTTGTCAGTGATGTTGTCCCCCTCACTGAGACAGCCTAATAGACCATATGCATCTTGTAGGCAGGTACACACACATTAACTGGTAGAGGAGACAAAGAACAATTCCCTCCATTCCTTTTCTCTCTTCCAGACCATGGGCAATTGGTCCTAAGGTAAGTATGTCTGGGCTCTATGACTCCACCTATACCAGCAAAAAAACCAGGACTCCATCACTGTCTCATGCTTGTCCCCATCTTCTCTGACATGGTTTTGGCTTGTCCCTGCTACCTTTCTCCCAAACAGTACACAATTCAATGAATGATCCAGTCTGTCCCAAACAGAGTGGATCATGAGGGTGTCTTCTTTCACAGGAGAAGGAGGAATCAGAAGGATTCAGACTACCTGAAGGAACCATGCTACCTGATCCTCAGGATTTAGGAGAGGACAGTGATCCATTTTGTTTACGACTATCAATCTACCCTGTAATTCCAAAACCATTCACCTTCCATGTGACAGTCCCATACAATCCTTTGTTAAATGTTACATGAGAAATATTCCTATCCAACCATACTGTCAGTCATCCCAAGTTTCAGAGATACAGTTTTGAAACTATATTTGTCAGAACTCATCAATGTATTTAAAAAGTTGAGATGCAAGTGTAAAGTGTAAGGAAAACATCTGGTTGTATACTGGTCAAATATCTTGAAGAGAGAATTGAACAACATGCAGTGTTTCAATTCCTTAAAGATGAGATCAATAGTATCCAGGTGCTCTGTACTGATGCATCAGTGAATAAATTTAATCAACTCAGTATATTGCATCTGCAGTTTGAATCTTTTTCCACTTGCAGTGGAGCAACCCCCTTGCTTTGTACAAAAGCTAACCTTTATGAGCACATCCAAAAGAAATTAAGTCTACTGAACATGGCACTGGTCAGCTTTCCAATGGTCAGGCTCACTAGAGGCCAAGAAGAAAAAACCACATGGATTAAACTACTCAGATCCTTATTTCTGCATACTTATTCCCACAAACCCGGCTGGGAAGTCTCTCCATTTCAGAAGCCAACCTAAGACATGTATTAAATTTAAACAAGTTTGGAAGGTACTATGAAGCACACCTCATTCTCAATTTAAACAATGCAGCTCTTTTTAAGGAAGTCACCACATGAGATCTAGAAGCTCTCTAAAATCTTTTGGATACAGTTGTGTGAGAAAAGTGTGGGAGGGCACAGTTAGAATGAAATTATTATGGAAAGCGCTTAAGAGGTACTGAAGTAAATAAAGGAGCTGTAGAAGGAACAGTTTGAAAAATCCAAGCGCATATTGTTTTGGGTTTTTTTTTGCAAGATCTTCAGTGCTACAGGTTCACAATAAGGTTTCTGAAAACTGAAGTCAACGAGAAAGCCAACAGGTCTCTTTCTTTTCCAAATCAAACAGTGGTACATGCTGGTCTGGAAATGATACAGAGACAATGGAAAGAAGAAGGCATGACAACATGATGAAAGGCTGCTGTGGTCTTTGCCTAGGATAGAATGTAGAGGCTTTAAGTAATACAGGTAAGGTTTGCAAACGTGCAACTTTGTATCATATTACAAATATCTTTGTGGGTTTACAGAAAAAATATTTTGAAATGCTTAAAAATATTTTACATCATATTCCAAACAATAGTTATCATCTTTCACCTGATATCTCAGATGTTTTTTCTTCATGGCTGTAAAACTATTCATTTTACAAACCACTGTATGAATTGATTTTGGTTTTATTAATCAAATATTAAAATTGACAAATCAGACCTATCCTTGGAACTGTCTAAGTGAACATTATTGCTGTGGAGAGCTAAATTCAACATTAAAAGTAGAAGTAACTTTTAAAATATATATCTCAGTCTACAGGTGGATTATGCTACCACTCAGTAACCTTTAACAGGTTTGAGCCAATGTATTCTTAAGAAAAAAATGGCATTTGGGGAAGAATAAAGCTTTGTGTCTAAGGTTTTCAACAAGATTTCTTGAAATTTTTTGAAATCACATATCAGAATGAAAAGAATTGGATTTATGTTAGAAATCAAAAGCAAGTATATACTGTATGGGTATATTCAAATTTCTGCTTTGAAAATCTTTGAAGGTAAAGTTATATATCTAAACAGAAAAGTAAATGTTTTGGTTTTATTCATATACATGGATTTAAGAATATTTCATTTTAATCATTGTCCAGTTACTTACATAAAACAAACACCAGTATCCAAGATCACCCTAATCAGCAGAAGTCATCCTTCCTGTCCAGTAATAATTGTTCGAATCCACATTATTCCAGACTGGTTTTTTTCACTGGTTTATTTTTATTTAAACAGTGTATTCCATTAATTTGCATCAGTTTGAACTGACAAACTTAAAAAAAAAAATTATACTGTCTTTTTCATGTAAGATGAAATGTTCATTCCACACCAGATGTCAGTTTGCCATCTTACAACCTATGAGAACCCTACTCTAGTGTTAAGAGCTATTCAGCTGCTCCACTGGGATCAGGTGAAAATTCAGCACCTATTACGTGCAGGACTATTCAAATCAATCCAGGTTATCATTGAAGGTTTACAAACTTAAATCTTTGTGCTTCAGTATTTTAATATTACAACAGAAAAAAAACCCAACAGAACTGTCTTTGTAACTGCAGGTCCCCAAAATCAATTGTCTAAAAGATTTCTGAAATTCCAAGGAAATGGATTAATTAATCAACCATCAAATATAAGAACACATATTAATAATACTGCTCTTTGAAGGTAATGAGTACTGAAATCTGTCATCTAGAAAAATCAGTGTGTCTTTATAGGTAGTCCATGATTACTCACTTTGGTGCTAAGAGCTGTATTTGTCTTTGAGTGAATCATGTAACATTCCTTTCTCTGAGCAATACTTCTGCCCTATATTCATTTCAAAGATGCCTCTAGCCATGGTACCACAGATGAGGCTTGCTCCATATATGTATTCACCTCTAGATGCTCTACAAGCAAACACTGAAACTCCTGTGATTAATGAAGACAGGATGTCGAAGTCTGAGCAAAACCTAAGCAAATGCAAATGCAAAAAAAAAAAAGGAAAATTTTCCAATGTTTCACAATTTACATATGCATATGCTACTAGTGCATACCTTTTTGGAATGTTCAGGCTGATTCAGCATCTTTTCAGCATCTTCAAGCCAAGCTTGTAGACCTGCCACAGTGCTGCTGTATCTGTCCCAATTGGCAATTACTTCTTCTAGCATGCTTCTTACGCTTCTGACCTCGACTGAGAGGTTCCTCCACTGAGCTGTGGTATCACTCATGAATTTCATCACATTCTCAACTTCTTCCACTGAGAAACAGGAAAGACATTGATTATTATGTTTCATTACTATTTCTGTAAAGGTTAGCTTAATATCATGCTTATTCACTCTCATCAAGGAATAATATTTTACTGCAACTTCTATTTCGGTAGGCCTTTATATATGAATGTTTAGTTCACAGCCCAATTTTAGCACAAGATCATGACTGCGAAATTAAACATGTGAATTAAAGACTTAGGAAAGTACATAAAATAAATGCTAAATTAAACAGTCACACTGCATATTGTGTGTGGTATTCATTTCAAATCTGCAATAAAAGAAATCAAGAGACAGGCTTGCCTTAAAAAAAAAGGCAGAAAATGAGAGTTGTGTAATATAAAAACACGTTATGTCTACATTGAAAACTATGGAATGAAATTCTGATCTTCCTGCCATTGACTTTGAAACCAAACTGCTGCTAATTTTTGCTGTTTGTCCTCATTCCAGGGGAAAACAAACAGAGAAGAAAAAAGGTCAAGCAAATACTGAGACTTCATAAAATATGCAGAATACACTTGTTTTAAAGAGTTATAGCTAATTTCAACTGCTATTGCTGAATTCATGTATGTTAGTACTTGTTCTTTAGAAAAGAATTTGTTACTGGATTTTATTAATAGCATTGAAAAAATCTATGACTTTTGTTCCTTGTAAGAATACCTTGACAAAATGTTTACTTTTGTAAAATTTGATTCCACTATCAATTTAAATTTCACAACAAACAAAGGTATCCATTTTCTCCCCCCCTTAGCAGCAGCTGCAACAATCCTCCACAGACATTATTGAGCTACAGATTAAAGTGATCTCATGTCTGTAATTATCTAGGTCAAATACTGCCCTCGAATCCTCACTGAACTCGGCAGTATTCAAGAATGACAAGAGGCAGCTGTTGAATCAGCTACACAGTTTTTCTCATGTATATCCATACTGCAACTATCATTTGAGTTCCTCTTGCAGGTTTTCCAAGTAAATGAAGAACCTCCAATAAACCAAGGGATGATTTTGCAATTAAGATACTGGGACCAACTCTCAGTTGTCTTTTTCTTTTAAATTAAGCCAAGCCAGGGAGCATTTCCATGCACTAGAACATGATTTTCCCCTACTCCTAATTTGGTTTCTGTCACAATTTTTTATCCCAAATTAATAACACTGAAATAATTCAAGAGTTAGCATGGACAATGAGCTTTTCCAAGGAGGACATATGAATATGACCACCTTCCTCTGGAGATTCAGAAGCAGCAGGCTGCTCTGGACCAGGTGCCTACCTGCTAGTGACAAAAGAAACATAGACATTTACCTGAGCCATTTGCTTTGGCATACATTTCAGCTGCTCGTTTTAAGATCTGGTAGGTAACTTCATACTGCTCAAAGAACTTACTATTTTCAATAACAGACTGAAAAGAAAAAAAAATTGTAACAGATAAAACAAAGATGGGTGTTAGAATTAGCAATAATTTCTGTGAAATTACATCAGGATACTGATGTCAACATTTAACTTCATTATTCCTCCATTCATATTTTCATCATTATAAAATAATATAATTTATATCACAATTATAGCATAAAAAATTCACATTTTAAATTTAAGGGTACAGCAGAGTCCATCATTACAAATACAGATTTATTTACTTTCCACATGGAAAGGTTATTTGAAGTATTTGCTGTCTTGCTGAAAATCACTAGCATATGATACTTAGAATGTGCAGAAACTGAGTAACTAAGAAGTTATTTAATGAAAACTGTTTTACACTCAAATCTAAGGAGAATAATTTTAATAAATGAGAAAATTTCCTTTATATATGTCACCACAATAATCAAATCCAATCGTTCCTGTACTTAAACCTTTGCGGAAAGACAGGTTACACTTTAATAGACGAAAAACATTTGCTTTGTTCTTCAATTTTTCTTTACCTCCTCTGCAACTGGCAAAAAGTAAGATCATGGAAACACTGCACAGAGAGATGCTGTTTTTCCAAAGTATGACATAGTGCTGTTCCTTTGTGAGTGATAGTTTAGCTCTGTGATGTGTTATAGTGTGATGAATAAATTATCTGAAAATATTTTGGTAAAAAAGTTATGCCTTTGACATTTATGCCTCTTTATCCCTTATGGCAAAGGAAACTGACCTTTTTTTACGTGTCTTTCAGAAATGTTATTTCTTTTAAGTGCAATACAGAATTATAGCTCTACATTATATAAGCATATTATATCTTGCATTACCAGTTGCATTACCAAAACAGGAAAAGAAATGTAGAGTTTGGAATGGTTCTGTACTTTATGCTACTTTATGTCATTCCTCCTCAGCTACAGATTACAAAATTAAGGAATGCACACCCCACATATGTCTATACAAGCTTTGGAATGTCAGAATAGACAAAATTAGACAAGTGTGATTTTGATTAAAGCAGGTTTCAAATGAAGTCCAAGTTCAATGTATTTCAAACAGGAGAATCAGATCTTGTGTGTTCATCAACTCATATTATATAATATGAAAAAAGCATTTAAAATATTTCTGCCAGTAGATATCTAAAACTCTTCTATTTAAAACCTTTGACAGTTGCTAAGTCAGGTTACAACAGTTTTCTAGTATATAATTTAAAACTGTGTTTATAACCAAGGAAACTAGAAGTCAAGAGCAATCAGAATTTTTCTCTGTTCTCCAGTTTAAACAAAATCTGTCATGTATGAAGATCTACAGCTTTTATCATTAATTACTTGGCAGACATGACTTTCAGTTTCACCAAACCCATTTTAACCTGAAACAAAACCTCCAAGATTTCACATGAAAGAGCAAAAAAGATTTATGTAACACTGCTATCTAGAGCTATCGGAAATATTTTCAAAAATTAAATAAAGACATTTAATGATTAATTTTGTCTACCATCTGACAAGACTCCTTGAAGAAAATAAGTAGCTTTCCCAAAACAGTATAGCATATGATGCTAAAACAGTGCTAACACATCAGTGTTAAAACACAGTTCCATGGCTTAAAGTCCATGAATAACTGGACCTAGTATCTCCATTACAGTGGAATTTGGTACAGTATATTATTCAGGTTGATAGTACACAATGCGTGCTGACTTTTACTTCTGGTGTATGACAAAGGGGTGAAAAGATGATAAGATTAAGTAAAAAACACCACTTTTATTTTTTAGCTACAGTACATAAATATTTTCCAGGCATATGTTCTATCCAGATCCTAATTACGCATGTTCCTAGAATGCTGACATTCCCCAGTCTGTTTTGGCAGACAAACAGACTTATATTTTTATCTCCTGCTAATATAGTCACTCTGACTATAAGGTACTGACTACAGCTTTCCTACGTAAGACTCCTAATATACTGGGAGAGTAACACTTGTCTCTCAGTCCTAGAAAACTGGTCCCAGGTAAGCCAAAGCAAATAAATTCCCTTTCCATCATAACTTGAAGGAGCCAGAAGTCAAGGCCATCAAGAATGAAAATGAGATCTATTTATCTTCCTGTCCTGATTTCCCCATTTAGATGTTAGACAGTTTCAAAAATAATGTAAGGAAGCATCTTCCTTCCTGAAAGACCACCTCAGCATCAGTGGTCAGAATTGCAGGAACAATTGAGGCACTTGCAAATTAATATACAATTTAACAACTTCATGTTCATTTTAAAGGAAAAAAAATAAGAAAGTCACCAAAAAAACCCTGAAAATTCAAGCTATCCACTTTTTTATTATTCTCTTGTCACCTTTTAGTAGTTTTTTTTACAGTCCTAGAGAGTGAAAAAATGGACTATATTCCTAGTTATGGCACATTACTCCAGCAAACTAAGTTAATTCAAGTAATTATCTGAACTTCGTAAAGTTTGTCTAAAAAAGAAGGCTAACTGATTCCTGAATTTTTGTGTGTAAGTAACTGCTCAAGTTTAAAGAGAGAAATTCTCACTTTGAAGAGTGAGAATTTCACCCAAATTTCACTGAGTTTGAAATTTTCTTTTCAAAGCAGTGGGGACATCAATAATTTTCTCTTCTTCTTGACCTGGCTCTTAATGGTTCTGTAACTGTATTAGTTCTTTTCAGACCTAAATTTTGTGTGCAATTTTCCCTATATGAATTAGATAGAAGGGAAACAATATTTAGATCAGCCTTGCTTTTGAAAGAATCCTTCATGCCCTAACGTAGAAGTACAGCAGTACTATCACTCTATCTACACTTGTCACTGCACGTGTGAATTTAAAAAGATACAGGAGCATAACACTGAAAAAGAATTTATCAATCAACGCTTGTAAGTCAATAGTTTCTATTCCTTTACATGGTTTATGGCTGATGCAGAGCTGGAGCAAACTCTACAGAATAGAAATAAAGAAAAGACTTTAATGTACTAATGCTGAGTAGAAAAAGAAAAATTATTCTTTAGATAAGAAAATTACTACCCTATAGGTATAGTAGATTAAAGTAGTATATGGAGGTAAAATAGCATTCTTTTTTATGAATCTTTTGGAATACTGTAAAAAATACTGTGTGGAAATGCATGCCAAAAATCTCTTCTGTCTTTAACTCTTAAACTATGTATAGTCTCTATAGAGTGCTTCTATTCATGTGTAAAAGAAGATTAACTCCTTTGGAACTGCTATACTAAGTAAGCAAAAATCTAAGATTTGAAACCTCCAGACATGCTTACTAAATTAATCACTGGACAGCAGTTGGAATGTTATTTCTCTTTTATAAAAAATGATGCAAAGAGAATAATATTTACTTTTATCCTTTTGATAAAAGTTCCTCCATGGGGAAGACAAATTCACCTCTCAACATATATCCCATAGGAATACAATCATAAAGTTGATGACTGACAAATCTGGTATCTGTTTCTGTTCTTTTACAATTCTAGCAAACTTAAATAAGAATATTTCAAAAATAGTTAGAAAAATAAGACAATCCCAACTTACAATATAATTTTGAAGAAGCAGTTCCACGGACTCTCGCCTTCCATATTTGATGATCCATGATTTTAACTTTGATTCTGCAAAGACTAAGAGTGACAGTAGACGGTACTTCAGTTCCAGAAACTCCATCTTCAACAGATGGAGCTCAGATGAAGAGACAACAAAATTAAACCTATAAAATGAATCACAGTATAGTAAAATACAGCAATGTTAATTTTTGCAGGAGAGACTGAAAGCTTTAGTTACAGTTTGGATATTTTTCTCATCTTTCACTTCTGATTCTACAAACATTTAATTATGTGTGATGATATTCTGATGACTGCTCTCGAACAACAAATTAATTACATTTCTTTTTAATCATAGAAAACATCAGTTCATTTCTGTTACTAAGTATTGCAAAGTCATTTTTCTTTTTTTCACATGTATCCTGGCTGTTATATAACATTTCTTCTAGGGACAGGTAATAACAGGATCAATATTAAAAAAGCATTCCCATTCAAAATCTATTGCTTATTTTGATTCTCGTCAATCTTAAAAGCATCAGGTTTTTCAGTATATTTTAATGTATATTCTAGGAGATTTTTCCATCCATATCAGTTTGCCACTGAGAAATGTAACTAGACAGTGATCTCTACATGAACAGATGAAAAAGCAAACGGGCTCCCCTTCATGCACAAAAGCTTTTTATTTCAGATTGAAAAGCCTTACCTGTCTGCCATATCCTCTAACTGGTCATGTGGAACAGGCACGCCATTAACAGACCTGGTCCTGTGGATCTCATGGAACGCCTTTTTGTGACCATCTATGTTTTTCAGTAGATCCTGGTTGGATTTTAAGAAAGAAAGAGATATTGAGAGAGTGGGGGAGGGAGAGGGGGGAGAGAAAAGGCTCACAGTAGGCTATCTAACTAATAAGCACAATTTTAAGCCGGCTCTGATGACTCAATGTAGTTAACTATTTGATCATGCTCTCACATTTCCATGCAAGGGAATGCATACCACAAAAGCATTTACATCAACTTAAACATTTACACAGGGAACCCCCCTATGTGAAGCTCTGTTACAGCTGTGTCTAACAATTATGAAAGCTTTTAAAAGAGGATACACTGCAAAAGGTTTAACAAGAGCCCTTAACTGTATTAAATAATCTCTGAAATGCAGTCTGCCAATATGCTAGCATCTCAAAAGCAAAATCCTCCTAAATTTACTCTTTAAATCTTTATATCAGATACTAACCTTTGCTAAGTATAAACTGAAATTTTAAGCAACTAATCTACTCTACTATATATAGGCAGAAGATCTATAGCTCCTTCTCTAAGTACATATTCCATATTTAGTAAACTTTTCACTCTCTCACCATCAAAAGACTTCAGGATCGCTGTCTCAGTACTGCACGAACGACTGCGGAATGTGGTACCCGACCTGTATTCCTGCGATCTGAACTGAACCAGCCAAACCCCTACAGCAGAGCACACTTCAACTGTAACTAAGCAACACCGCTTCAAACGGCTTCCTGGAGATTACATATTAAAATGAATGACTGGCAGCAGTCTTTGAAGAGATACTGTTAGCAGCAACACGTCAAGTCCCCAGAAAGCGGCTGAGAGGGCGCAGAATGATTTTTTTTTTTTTTTTTTTTTTTTACTGCAGACAGACAGCTGCTAGCTCAAGGTGCTCAGAAGCCTGCTAGCAAAGAAGAGCGTACAAAGGCTCCCCCTCTCTCACCTCAGGGAACAAAAGGCAGGTTTCTGCACAGATCCTACATATGTATTTATTCCTACGTGCCAAGGAAGGGCTTCTCCCCAACCAAAACCCAGTGTTAGCACAGGAGGAATCAGTGGTACTTCTCTGGCTCAGCTCACCAAATGGCCCCACTATCCTCATCAATCCACTTGGGTTTTCATTGTTTTCTGCTTCAGCCAACACTTTGCTGTGAAGAGAAATGAGCTAGGCTTTCTCAGATGCAGGTGATGTGCTGATTTTACCATGGTGAAACCTGACATAATCTCACATAAAGGAAAGTATCTCAGCTGCATTTGAGACCCTGCCATACAAGGGATGCCAGGGATGCAAAGGGATGCCCCTAATATGCACTGGTGAGCCAAAACAAATCACAATAGTTTCATCCAACATCAACAGGAAGCTCACGAAAACTTATGTACAGCATTCTCATAAAATGATATCCTGCTCTTGGAAGTGACCCTCAAGAAGCACAGACATTGCCCTTAGTTCCTGGATCTTGGTAGCACTAGCAACTAAAACAAACATAGGTGCTTGCCGGATTGCACAAGGTTTGTCCAAATAAGCTGGTACATTTTGTAATAAATTCCAAATGGCCATAAGCTATAAAGTTCACTAAAATAACCCATTGTCAGATGAGACAAAGATAAAAAGGAAGCAGTGATGTCATGTGAACAAATTCATAACAAACAAACAAACCAGAAGGAAACAAGGACTGAAAAAAACCACGCTACTGCATTTGTGGTACTATCCAGTAGCACATTAGGATTCATCAATTCAAATCTGAGCAACAAAACAAACTCCAGGAACAGATATAATTATACATGCTTCTCTTGAAGCTTTTTCCATCCCACTCCCATGGGAAAACTCCCCTGGCACAGATTAACCTAAATCAAAGTTTATTTGTTGGCATGGAAATCCCTCACCACAGCATTCCTGATGCAAATAAAAAACAGTTTAGGGCACAATCTTTTGTACTTCTTATGAATGTATCAAAAGGAGGTCTACAGTGTTCACATATTAAGAACAAAAGAGTGTTTGACTTGTTAGTTTTTTTTAAAACGAATGTCAAATCCTATGAATCCTGAAACATTTGATGCTACCAAGAGAGTTAATGAAATTTATCATTACAAGAGACAAGACCCTGAAAAAAATCTGTCTTCCTTACAGATTTTAACATTGTTTTTTAAAATTTAATTAGTTACTACTAAAGTTAGAAGAGCTACAATCGTTCTAATAAAAAGTAATCAGATGACCATGAAGCTTCTCAGCTTTTCATTATACAACATTGTTTTTTGGTGAAAAAACCCTACCCATACCCTAAACACAAAAAACCGCCAAATTTACAAGAATTTTAAAAATAGTGGTAATAGAGGAGAGAAAAAGCAATATAAAACTATACAGCCTCAAGTATTGCCTTTCTCTACATTATCTTTTCCCTTTCATTTACTGCTTCCGTTTCTTTTATCATCTCACCAGCATATTTTTTCACCAAGACATTTTTCTCACACATATTATGCAAATCCACAGAAAAAAAACCTCACCATTTTGGTTTTAAATGACAACTTGGACTCAGCAAGGAATACTGCTAGAATTATTTAAATTCATCTGGAAAAGTTTCCTGTTTACCACAGCACGCTATCTGCCATAACAGATGGCTATCTGTCATCCAACACTATCAAAATTCAATTCATTCTCATTGTATCCCCCATGAATATCACCTGCACTATCAGTACAGTTAGTGCATTTATTCCCTTTTTCCTGTTTCACCCAATTAGTTCATACTGGTTGAACAATGAACCTAATATTATGAGCTCCCTACAGAATTTTCCCATAGAAATTAAGATATTGATATCTGATATACTTCAGATAGAAGAAGCAAAAACATCCAAAAGCAATTCTAAATACTGGTTGTAAGATACACAGACATCACAGTTCAAGTCACTATGACAAGACACCAAGCTTTAGCCACCAACAGACAACACAACCCCCAGAAAGTAGAAATAATTATCTCTGTAGAGTATGGATCATTTAAAGCTGTGAAAACAATGGAGGATAGCACACAGAATCAATGCTTCTCCATCTACCTTATGCTGTTCCAGCTTCCTGTGTATTGTGTTTGCTGTTTCCTCATGAGCTTGCTGAACAGTTATTTCTTCCCTCAGAGCAGCCTCTGCCCTGTAGAGCCAAGCACCTATGGTACCCAAAGGTGCAGGAAGGGATTTATCAAGGTGTATGTGCCAATCAAGCATCTAGGAAACAAAAGGAAAAGGACTGAAATTCGTCCCTTACTAAATAATATAAACAAGTACATTGATAAAAATCAGATTTTACACTGCAAAATCAAACCCCCACATAACAGAGTATAATTGAGACATAAACTAGGTATATTATTCCACATGGGTTTGGAAATTACAGCATTCTCACAGGCAACAAAATCTCTATAAGAATTTGTTGATTTATGTATTTCCCTTTCTGAATGGTAATTGAGTTACAGAATGATCACAAATAAACTGGAACAACCGAGAAGCAAAATATCTGGAACTTTGTAAGTTAATAGGCATAGTAACGGATGCAAGACCTTCTGCCAATGTTATTTAATTCAAGCTCCTGCATAAAATCTTTATACCTCTATTTTGAACATGTTTTTTATATGTAAGATTCACATGAGTCTCAAAAGGCTGTGGAAGAGAGAATATAGCAGTAAAACACTGTGTCTTATTGGCAAAGCCAGTTATGGGAGTGAAAACATCATTAAAATTATGTAAAAACTCCAGAATGATTTTAAACAGATCCTCTGTTAAATACATGACCTAAATAAATAAATAAATAAATAAATAAATAAATAAATCTCTAGTGTGGATATACACTAGTTAAAATGTTTTAATAACTTTTAATTTGGGTCAAACAGTATAATTTGCTTGGGATTTTTCATTCAGTTGTTCAAAATTGCAATCATAAATACTAATGTTAATTTATTACTCTTGCAAATAGGTCAAAAATAGAATTTAAAACCTTTTTTTTTTTTTAGTTATGCTAAAAACCATTATATTAGAATTTCTCAAATAACTAGCTATTTAGATAGGAACATTTGGTTTAGAAGTGGCATTGTGTATACTTTTATTTCTATCAACAATGTATTGAACTTGGCTGAGCACTGTTACCACTCTTTCAAGTAAAGGGAAATCTCAAAATATAGTCCTTTTCTTAAAGTTCATAATCTATCTTTGAGCAATATTAAAGATGATAGTGCAGTAAATATCCTCAAAATAAATGCAAAATAATTCAGCAGTGCCAAAAATTTGGTCCATTTTTAGGTCCCTAATGCCTAATAAATAATAACAAACAGTTGTTTAAATTATTTTAAATTCCAACCTTCTTTTGATTAAAAAAAAAAAAATAGCACAATGATTTTGAACTTACCCTGGAAGTAACTCTCTCCCATGCTTGCTTCACCACAGCTTGATCAAGTGACAATTTACCATCTTTCCTTACTGACTGGGTTGCGAGTTCAAATTGTTTCCTTTTTACGTCATATTGTACTCTGAAATGCTTAAATGACTGCACAAAGAGAAAATCAGATCAATTGGAGCAGAGTGAAGGAGTTAAATTATTTAACATTTAAGGAGTACCATAACCTATGGAGTAGGAGTCTTAATCTTTCCCAAACAGGAATAGACTTAACTTCTACATTTACTTGTATATTTTTTTATTTATATATAGATAAGACTTTTGTATTTCCCTTCAGCTATCAGATGCCTGAACCATATACAAAACGAGATAATAATTGATCAGATAAAACTGCAGCTGGATTTAATGCTACTTGGGACAGTGGCTGCATTTAGAGACCAGCCATGCTTCAGGAGAAAATTTAGGCCAAGTTTTGTATTTCTGATTTACACATTAGCAGATGAAAATAAAACTCTAAGTGTCATCCTCTCCACCTGTCACCTCATCCAGCCTTCAGTCATACCTCTTATCAGAGCTAAATCATGCAGAATCTGGAAGGATGGCACAGACACACATTCTCTTCTAACTAGGACAGTCCTTCTTCACACTGCTGGGGCAAGCTCTGTGTTAGGCAAACCATCTGTGCACTGTCCTACGTAGCAAAGCTGGAGCTGACATTGTAATTCCTCCACCAATAACACTTCATGTCCTTATTTCTTTAAACAACACTATAGTGACTCTCACATATACAGAATCCATAAAATACTGCAGTACCCGTTACACATAATGATGACAAAAATTTGCTAGCATACATAATTTCCCTGCTGTTTACCTGATATTTTTCTTGTAAGCTTGTTTCTGCCATCTGTGCTCGGGCTATGTCTCTTTCAAATTGTTCTGCCCACACTTTTAGGTCTCTTAGCACCAGTCTGTCTTCTTTCTATGATGAAGTACAACCACACATTAAAAAAAACCAACCAACCAACCAACCAACCAACCAACCAACCAAACAAACAAAAAAACCCCATTGCAGCCTTTTAGTAGAGCTGTCAGATGTAGTCCAGAAACTAACATCTCTATAGCAAGTCAAGGTCATTAGTTATAGTGAAAGGAAATGTGCCCAATTTTTTTATCATTTACCTTCTTACAGACTAACTGAAAAGCACTTTCTCAGTATGAGAGAAGTCAGCAACTAGACACGAGTCTTAGAGGAGTAAAATCATGTCAAACAGGGGCATTACAGTGTCAGATATATCATCAGCAGTTTTCACCTGATGTTAAATTAACACAAAGTTCTTTAAAGGTATCTTAACAACTAATTTTGGTCTTTGACAAATTAGTGAAGTCAGTTTTGAGCAAAAGTTAATTGAGCTGTGATAGGAAAGGACTTTTTAGTCATCTTCCACCATTTTATTGGCTGGTCTGCTATTGCTGAAATGAAAAGTTATTGTCCATTGACTTCTGGGTAATCCTTGACATCAAGCTCCAAGTTCAGAAACTAGCAAAATATTTACAATATTTTAACACGGAAAATGAAAAGAAAGAAAACTCAAGTATATTAAGTTTCTTTTCCTTCAATGCCATTTTATGGCTTTGAAGAAAAGCAAATTTGTTTTACAGTTTACCACTTCAGTCTGTCATGGCACTGCAGCTTTGTAAGGCTGCAAAGTTCTCTGCAGAATTCAGTGACCTGGCACTGAATAGAAAAACCCTAACAGGAAGTCTCAGGTCTGGGACCATGTTATAAGCCAAGGTTATCAGGAAATAGAAAGTATTCTGTGCACTGTGTAAGGAGGTTGGTCAACTAGGATACAAGTGTCCCTCTCAGATTTCCAAACAATGAACCAGATGTGCTGGCTGTTAATCAGAAGCCACTTTTTGAAATCAAGGAAGTCTTATTACCATAAAATTTGTCAGAAATAGGCATACAACAAGTTTGTCTATTACAGTGAACAACTGTAACAAATCTCATCATATAAGCTAATCACCTAAAATGAGTCACACTTCAAGCATTACAAGAGAGAAGAAAAACTGGACCATGGGATAAAAAAAGAGTAGCCACTGCCTGCATTTGAGAAACCAAGTACTGTCTTTTAAGAAATTAATCTGACAGGGGAAAGACACCACTTAATGATTCCTTTCTTTGAAAGCTGCCTGAAATATGTAAAATATAACTTCCTTTTAATAATTTTTGAAAGATAAAGCTATTGCTGCATTTCAGCCAAGGAAAGGACAGGTTTCTCATAAGAAAAAGAAATCTTTGATGTGTTTCTACCAATTCTTTTACTGAGCCTCTACTCAGAACAGTGGTTGTTGGACATAATTTGCATGACAGATTTGTAATTGTCACAGTTACCCTGATAGCCAGGTAGTTGCAGTGAGGTTGACATGCTGTTAGAGCAGCTGTACTGGAACAAAGTTCCCTGTACCTCATGCTCCTGTCTTCTGACACACACAGGCTAATACCTAAGAAACAGTATAGGACAGATATAACACTTCTCTGCTACCTGTAATACTGGGCTTTCCTTGAACCCATATGGTGTCCAAAGAAGCTAAAACTCCTAGAATTTCCAAATTGCCAAATCATTTAAATAGAGAGAAGGTGAATAAAAATTCTATTATTCTAGTCTGTGTGTGAATATAACATCAAGATTCTTTGAGAAAACCAGCAAAGAAAACTATCCCCTTATGAAGGAAACCATAGAATCAATTAAGTTGGAAAAGACCTCTAAGATCATCGAATCCAACCAAGTAGAATATAAAAAGAGAGCATCCTAACTCATTCAGCCATGAAAAAAGAACTTTGGTATTAAATTTGTTCTACTCTTAAGAAGCTATAACATTAGTGAGACTATTGAGATCTCTAATTAGCTGCCAGCTCCATAGAAGCAATACTAAACTATGCATCTTAATGGATTGAAAATCCTATAGCAATCTTACCGACTGAAAATTTCGGTAAGATACTCTTGAATTCATGAAGGGAACAAGTGTGCCCCAATGCTCTGTATATTACTTCTAATTCACACTATAAAATTCAGTTTCATAAAACACTGTTTTATATTCCTCACATGCCTTAAGGTAAGACTTTGACAGAGCATCTATATGCCTGCAACTGTTCTAACGTAATCTGAGCAAAGCTGGTATTCTGCAAGATTACTTCATCAGTTTAAAAATGTAATAATGGCTAAGATCCATTCTGACCAAATATTCTTGAAATAGAGCATCTGTGGGATTAAGAATATCTCTAGAAGATAACACAGGAACAGCCTCATCTCTCTTAGACCACATATGGTTTCTCTGATACTAAGTTAACAGGTAGCATTTAGTCTTCTGCATTTAAAAAAAATTATTTATTTAGGTAAATTTTGATCACCTTGTTTAACTGCAAAAGATGTAGGTGCTTCAGCAACTTATAAATGCTACAAATTACATTATGCAACAATGCACAATGAATCTTTTATTCATTTATTCATACGTTTCACAGATTTCCAGTTCACTACTTCACTTATCACCTGCAAATTAGATTTTGTGGTCCTTAGTTGATACTAAAGCACTTTAAAGCCTCAGTTTAACTAATCAACAGACGAGATTCACTTTCTTAGACACCAAGGCACTTCTCATCAACACCCACCAGATTTAATGAACTATCATTCTTAAAAAAAGACTTTCTTAGTGCCTAGTATTCTTACTCTCAATAAAAAAAAAAAATCAAAAGGACATTCTCACAGGTATGAAAACTGTTTTCTAAAGTCTGCACATCTGAAGTAGCATACAGATCAGAAGGTAAACCACCAAACAGAAGTTATCTAGAATAAATATAACTATTTGAGCTTTTTCCAGCATGAGGACCATTCATCTCTGTTTAATTTGTTTGAATTCATCTAAAATCCTGTGGTTCAGACAGTATGCTACTTCCAAGCAGCATTTTAAAATATTAATTTATCCTTACACAATTCCACGAATATTCACAGTTTTGGAGAGATGAACAGAACTGGAGCACTCAGCTGACAAGGAATGTCAAAGAAGGTATTTAGAGAGAAGTGTTTATGAGTTCTGATATGATAATAGATTACATTTTAAATCTGCAAAGAGAGTTTTCAGCCCAGACTCAAAATCAAAACATTATTTTATTAACTGATATGCCAGCGTTAATTTGAAAATGATATAATAAATAATATGGTAGGGTTTGAGGAGCTTAAAATATGAGAATCTTAATTATGGACTGGGAAAGGAGTATTTTGTTTAGTTCTCTAACATGTAATTATAAACAAGGTGAACTGTTCAAATTCTCAGGCACAGACACAGTAGAAAATCCAAAAAAAGTTTAAGTCTGTTTCTCAGGGACATTGAACTATTGTATTGCATATGTACTGAGAAAATGAAGTCCCTTCAAAAAAGTTTATGCATAAATTCAACTGATCATGCTACTCATTTTGAAGACTCCGGCTTATACCTATAAATGTAAGTGCTACTGGATATGTATATATGTTACTGAAACTCACTCCCTGACAGCAGTATCACAGGCACAGGGTGAATGCTGAGCCAGGCATCACCTTCAGGGATGAACTATTAATGACTATCTGCAGAAGTAGACTAAATCCCTGGAAAAGCTCAGAAAGCTATTTTTGCAGCTGCTGCTCAGGAAATTCCTCTTACACTGGGGAACTCTGCTGGCACAAAAATGTCAGAGATGACAGGATTATCTTCTGAATTACTTGCTCATCAGAGCACAAGAAGAGGAAGACTTTACATCAGAAATACTTTGAGGGGGTGAGCTTTAAGTACAGCTAAATTTATACCATGATAAGGAAATCGGCAGAGCTTTTACCACTTCAAATCTCCTCTGGCTTAAGAAGCAATGTACTGGGGCTGTGTAAGGCTAAGGATGGATAAAGTCCTGCTAAAGGTGTCCAAACTTGCTTGAATGGATATAAAATATAGTAGTAATTCTGACATCAGTATAAGTCTTTTCTCCAACGTATCACTAGTTAGATATATATAATGTGAGATGAAGATGAACCCTGATCCTAGTCACCTTAAAATAATCAATTTATATAATGATTATTTCATATATATATGTATAATCATTTTATATCTTTATTTAGCAAAAATACCCCAACCAAAAAAACCCCAAGAATGTAATTTAGGCAATTAATTGGAACAGGTCAATCTATGAACACTGTTGATTGACTGCAGTGGTACCTGCCATTTATTTCACAATATATTCACTTCTGCAGTCTTCCAGTTTCACCTCTGAATGCTCATTTCATATACTCTGTGTTAGATTTCTGAACTTCTTTCAGTTAATACTATAAAACCAGAACTATCTAAAAGTCTTAGATGGTTAAAAAGAGTATATTTTTTTAAAAAAATCACAATTTAGATGAAAAAGGAGCAGCATATCATGCAATTACAGATGAATACACTCTCCTTCCTACCCGCAAAGCACACACATCACTTACACAATCATACACTCTACTATCTACTCTATAAATCTAAAGACATACAAAAATACCCATCTAAAATGAGATTAGATGTGTAGAAACATCAAACTATAATCTATTTATTTCATGTTTACATCTATACTTAAGAAAACCAAAAGCATAGTCTGAGATTTATAATAGGAATGTTGACTTGCTTTTCTATAATATTTCTGTTAGGTTATTTGGAAAAATTAAGTGTTAGGCTGTTAGAGTCAGCTCAAGTAAGAGAGCGGATCTAGATATATCATGTTAATCTATTGCTTTTCTGAAAAGATGAACTTAAGATTGGCAAACTAATGTACATTAAGCCCCCCTCCCCCCCCCCCCAATCTAAAGTCAAATAAGTGCAGGATGAAAAAAGATAACAGCCATGAAATGTCCAATTCAAGCAATTATTCTGAGCGTACACCCTTACCTTAAATTTCATAAAAGAAATGACAAAAGTTGAGATTTCTTGAAGTTCCTAGCAATATGAAACAAATGGGGAAACGAGAAGCAAAGAGAAAAACAAAAAAAAAGCAAAATAAAATAAAGCAAAGCAGGTAGAAAGTCCAGAGAGAACAGTAAGAGCCACACATGAGGAATACAAGATGTACTTAGAACTATTATCAAGCTCACGTGTCTGCATCATATCTAGTGAAGTAGTTTTCATATTAGATCTGATTTCCAGATTGCTAGTCACTACATGATTTCTGTTACCTGGAAAAATAATTACTTACCTTACAGTAACTGTGTTTCTTTGAGATGTGTTGACCACATGAGTTCACACATGTTAATAGCTGGTCCATGCATGAGATTTTGGACCCCTTTTAGTTCTGGAAATGCACATGCCAATAGCTGTTCCCTCTGACCACAAATAAGGGATAAGTTTCAATCATTACTCCATTTCTTCCAATGCAAATTCTTTATAAACTGAGCATTGAATCAGGAGAGAAGATAATCAGGGATTTGTGTGGACAACACATCTTGAGGAAACACAGTTACAGCTGAGTTGGGTGGAGGGTGGGGGAAGAGGGTTAGAAATCTCCTCTTGCCCTCACTCTCCCAGCTAAAATTCACCCAGACACAGTCCAGCCTGAAGTAGGATTCTTCTAACTAAATGTAGGCATCTGCAACTGATAGTCCCTTTTCAGTTCTTTAAGCAAGATAGATAAAACCAATTGCATCTAGCATCTACTGCCCAGCTTATTCTACAGAAGGAATTTAACACATGTCATGTAAAATATATCCTTAAACAAGAAATTAGGATTACTCCAAGAGTTCAGGGGACAAGAGTCTTCAAGATTATCTCTCCCAGGTACCTGGATTGTGTGACAAATATTTCTTTAGACTATACTTCAGCAGGAAGACAGAGAGGCTAAAAATAGGGGGCTATACTGGTCACAAGAACAAAACTTTTTAATCAACTGCCAACAACATTTTATCTATCATTACCTAAGGGATGGATTAATCTGACTCTGTTTTATCTCTGGTAAAATGCTCTGCAACACAAGCTTCAAGAAGATTGTTTGTTTAGGACACTGTCTTAAGAAAGATGCCATCTGGGAAAGTGTCTGTTATTAATTACTGGTGGAGCGTTGTAAGCTTTTAGATTTTAAAAGTGAGTCCTAAGTAATTAAACTAACCAAATAATGTAAAGATGGACATGGATACTCCAGGACAGTACAAAGTAATATACTTCTTCCTCAAGGAAACAAAGAATGATGACATTAGAAATGTAGTGCAATGTCAAACTCTCACTTTCTTCTCAAAGTCTGGAAGTTACTGGTTTCTGCAGTGTGACATGCAAGGGGTCAGCAGTTCTACCAAAATTTCGGTGGATTGCTAGCAGAATATCTTAGTGATATCTAAGAAGAGGAAGTGGTTCTGAAATTAACACATTAGCATGAGAAATTGAATTGTGTTGTTCTGCTTCCCAGTAATTCACAGAGAATTCTGGATGCAACTCATTATTTGCCCTTTCATAACTCGTGTGCTAGCATCACTGTGGGTACTGCCAGAGACAGGGAGAGCATGGAATGGCTGAATCCTTCATTCTCCTGCATCATCTCTGTATAAACCTCAGGTTTTGAGGTTGTTCCTCAAAACCCAATCCTAGCACAGCAAGAAGGCCTTGCCAAGGCTGTTGGCAGCAGAGGCTGCCCTGCGTGCCATGGTATGAGGAGAGCAGGACTGCCTCAGCCTGAACAGGTCACAGCATAAGGCTTCAGTGCTCACTCAGCCCTCTGCAGCAGCCCCACTGGCATAGGTATGTAGTCAGATTAATGCTGAAGGAAGCAAAATGATAAGTTCCAGTGCTCAGGTGCTGGAAATAAAAGAGCAAAGCTACAGCTACCTTAGCCTCACACAGGCATAAGGAAGGAGACTCACTCCTTTCAAAGCTCTTTTCTACCTCTGTAGGGAATGCAGAGAAACACAGATAAAAATTGCTTCTTCTTTCTCTCTTGCTGGGGCTGAGCAGATTGTCTCAGCAGTGCTTCCAGTGTTTGCCATGAAGAAAGCAAATCAGCACTAGGAAGTGAGTCATGATAACTTGGCACTGCTGAGCATAGCTATTCCAGTGCAAAGCCAATGCACTAGAGCATACACAAAACAAATTCCAATGAAAAAACACGATTGAAAATAATTCCTTACAGCAAGGAGTTAAACTTCAGTGTGAAATAGAAAGGAACCTCTGTCAAAATTGCAAATGTCTCTCAAGCATAAAAGCCCAAACACTATACCTAAGCAGTACCTTGGACCATTCTTGTTCTTATCCAGAAACCCAATGTGATAGAAACATAAATGAAAAATTGCTTCAGATAACAAATTATTACAATATCATTGGTGTTACACTTAAAAACTTGTTAAGGAACTTTAGGATCCATTGGTTTGCTACTATGTACAATAACTGTTAGTGTTATTTTTTGCTCCTGCTACTCCTGAAAAATTAAAAATATCTGCAGGACCGCCATATCATTTTCTCCACCTACTAAACATCTGGACATCCTACTAAACATCCTTTATTCTCAGCTAATCTTTCCCAGTTTTTTTGAACAGTTTTTCTTGAATTTGAACTGTTCTTCAAAAGTCAATATAATAAACTAACCTCCCCCACCCCCAATTATAAACTGTTTCTTATAGTTATGCAAGAGAAACTTACATCATTCTCTGGCACATCAGTCACTGTATGATGAGGATCAGGATAGTACTTCAAAAACTGGGCTACATAGGTCATGACAGACTTTTCATCTGGCTTTTCAACATCCACATCTAGACAAGTATAAAACATGAAAAAATTAAATTTTTAGCTGAATGGCATAAAATGCTGTTGAAATGTCTAAACACTATGAATTAGCACTTCTGACTTCAGACATGCCAATTAGTTCAAACTGTTTTCAACTGTGCATTAGGTACCTTCGGGGTCAAGGAGCCTTGGGATTCCTAGTTCTGCTTCTGCAATTGTGAAGGCTTCTTCCAGGTTTTCTCTATTTGACCTTCCCCTCACTTTCTCCATGTCCACTAAATCTGGGCGGATAGCGTGAATAACAGAATGAAATGCAACACCACTCCTCCAACTTTGTCCAAAATCTTTGATTTCAATTCCAACTTGCCTAAAGAATATGAAAGGGAAAGAGGTTGCTCATGACATCAGGACAACATGAAACAGGGGGAGAGACACGAATGCTCCACCCAGTAGTTACCCATCATTAAACCTAAACCACTTGTTCCTGTAACACCCAGTCAGGTCAACTACAGCTCCATCTATCCACTGCATAAATTCATTTCTGCCTATGAAGATCCAAGTGTTTTTTATCATATACATGATGTATTTGTTTCCAGTGGGCTTGCTAGTGCCAATTCGCCATGAATCAATGAGCAATGAAGTGCCCAAAATTCTCAAAGTTGTTACATGACACACACACAGTCTGTGGATGTACACACTTCCATTCACTATTATCTCCCTCCTTATAAATCTCACTCCATTAAAACTGCTGCAGTTCAATTAGGTACATCAATATCATACAAATAAAATTCAAAAGAACCTGTGCTAACCTGCTATTTTTTAAAATGATAGCATGAACAGTGGCATAACTGCTGTTTAGGGGAAATTATAACACACAAATTTTTCTATGTTCTTCTCAAAATCATACATGTTACTATAATTTTATATACCCAGGACACTTAATATGCCCACTAAAAAGTAAACACAAATGATCCAGAAATAGCAATACACAATAAGAAAGTAAACAGAATTGAATTACACTGCTTCTTTTACCAGTAATTCTGAAAGGTGTGGTGATCCACAGATAGTAAGACCATTTTTAACTTTGAGCCAGCAAGCAAGCATCCTTTCAGGACACAAAGACACTGAAATAGTATCGCCATTGGGAGGTTCAAGCAACAGCAACTGACTAAAGCTTCATTCAAATCTCACTGTGATCAGTGAAACACTTTAAATGACTTTAAGGAAGTAGCCTGTGCAAACTACAATGTGAGGCAGGCTCAGATGAAGTGTACCACTAGGTATCACTTGGCTTTTTCCAACATATTTTATTGACTCTTCCCAATAAAACTGACAGTTTAATTTATGTATCTCTTTTCATTTTGTCTGTTTGCATGTCTGGAAATAGAAGCTGATCACTTTCCATTGCCGGTGTCTTACCAACAACAGTGTAAAGGAAGAAATTCAAATTAGACTGCATTGCACTATAAATTACTGTATTCTACCTCTGCATAAGTCTGAATCTTCGCAATAATTTTTTTTTCTCTTAGGCACCATCCAATAACTGATCATTTCCCCTCTATATTTTGCACAATTGATGTCTTCAAATAGCAGTGATTCTTTATTTTGAGCAAATAAATCCATGTTATTTTACCGATTTTCTTATTGTAGAAGCTTCAAACTACTATAGTATCTTTGATATAATTTATTAGGGGGTTAATATCTTTTTGAAAGCTGAAAAAGAATAGGGTAATCTTATAGAATAAAGGAAAAGAATCTTAAGTTAACTAGTAACAGCAAGAAATAACTCCAAAATAACTTGGATTAAGAAGAATGAAGATTTGGGGCAATTTGTGTAACAATATTTCCATTGTATCAAGAAACTGCAAGAGGATGTACATAACTTTTCATCACTTGCCTTTCAACAGCAAGTGCCAGAATTTAGTGTTCCTACAAGTTTTCACTTAGGAATGCTTAATCAATGTGCTACTGGCAGTGTCACATCTAGTGTTTTGGCAGCAGGACTAATGCACTGTCATTCAGACATCTAATTCCCCTTTCAGCTCCTCATTCTGTCAGAGATAATCCCATTCATTAGTCAGAAACTATGAAATATGATCGCACGCAAAATTAATGTAAATCAGTACTTATTACTTGATTTGTTGTATGGTGGTAACATTTAGCAGCCTCAGTTATCAAAAAGAATATGGTGTGGGGCTCTATAATTATATATAGAGAAAGGTACTACATAAATACAAAAAGAGCAAAAGGATGATCCCTGACTGAGAGAGCTTAGAATCTGAGCAAAAAGAGTTCACTTAAAATATAAATTCAGCTCGTCTGTAGTTTACTTACTTTGCTGCTGTGTACTGTAACCATTTTAACAAAGCTTTCCTGGCACTTCCTTGGACCTTGGTTACCACCTTCCGTTTGCTTGGGGGACTTGCAGTTTCTGAACTGACAACACTTTCCACAGAAGAAGCACTGCTAGACAAGGGCTGCAGCTGTGGGAGGTTGCTTGTAAGCTCTTCAATCTACAGGGAAAAAATATTAATTAACTCTTTGTAGATAATCTACTTGATTCACATCAGTTTCTTTAACAATTTGTCGATACAATTGTCAAAATAAAGTTGGGCAGAAGCTGCAATTAACTGTGTCTTATTTAAACATACGTTACAGGAGCTTTAGAAATGCTAATGTATGTGCTCAGGTAATGGTCCTAAATTCAGAAGCACTAGTTATTGACTTCACACCCTACAGCTAGAACAATATGCAAATGTGTCATGTTATCTATTATAGAAAATTATCACCAAAATAGGAGACAATATCTTACATGTAGTTTGAGTTCAGATTATAAAAAAATCCACTCATTTCAGAGGAGTTTCATTCAATTACAGAATGTCAGTGATCTCAATGATCTCATCTGGATAGTTTTGTACTTCCTGTTGTACTGTTCTGACATAAATTCAGTTGTGTTTTTACTTAGAGGTACCTTGTGAAGAAACAGTGAATGTACTGCAGCCAAAGCACATTAAAAGTGCTTGTTGAGGGTGCAGGATGGTAATTACGTCTTTCATCAAATCATTAACTTGATTCTTTCAAGAACATTAATTTGACTAACAATTTGGTTATTTAACACGACAAAGCTATATCTAGAGGATGTTGCAGGACTTTTTTATGCTGTCCTCTTAAAATCCAAAGTTGCCATATCGCAGAATGAGTCTGCCAGAATTAGAATCACAGCTCTTATGGATTCCTGCTTTCACGTTAAAATTATCTACCTGACTGTGACAACTAAAAGAAAGGTCAAAAAAATGACAAAAATGATGCAGAGAACTAGTTTCAGTAAGCCTGAGAAACATAATCTTCTGTGTTCATTTCAATGAGCTATAAATGAAAATGTTAATATAATTCTGACTAACTTTTATTCTGATGAACTCTGAACTACTAAGGTGTCACAGTGGTTGATGCTGAGGAGAACAGCATTCCTGAGACATCATGAGGGAGCCAAAGAACTTCATAAAGAAGAGCAATAAAATTAGTTGTTATTTTAAGTGTTGAACAGTGACTCACTTTGTTAACCCATATGGACAGGATTTAGAAGCCAGTTTTACCTCCCACCTAACTTCAACAGAAGGCAAGTGATTTCTCCTCTAGAAATTCAACCCTTTCTCAATCTACATCACTAACAGCTAAATTTCATCCTTGCAAATACCTGGCAGATTTCATCTGCCACTGAAATCACCATGTTTACATGTATGGTTTGAGAATAATTACTGACTGACATCTAGTGCACTGGAATTAGACATTCAGCGCAGTCACCACTGAGGTTGCTAAAGATAATTGTAACAAGAATCCACAACTCTATTACTTTCTTCTTTTCTATGTTGTATTCTTTAGAGAAAGCAGAAGAACATGTTTTGGTGATGAAGGGACTCTGTTCTAGGCAGAGACCAGCCCATTCCACCAAGTGGAATTTTACTCAGTGTGAAGCACCCCCACCATCAACTGTCACTCTATTCAGGATCAGATCCTCAGCAGATTCCAAAGTGACTTAGCTACAGTGAAAGACTGAAACTAGACCAGTTCATGTAAAGTAATGATCTGAACCATTGTTTGAGCAAGCGACTCTGAAGTATAAAAAATGTAGTACCTGAAAATATAAAATTATGGTCCACACCAAGCCAAGCACAATAGAAGGCCTACCATCAGCAATATCAGTTGAGTTTATGTTGACAAGCTTAATCTGTATAGAAAAGAAAATGTATTACTACATACAAAAAGAACAGTAACTATGAAATGCATTTCAAATAGGCTCTGTATTTGAAATGTATTTCTGCAATCAAACAAGATTCTAAATTTAAAAAACTCAAATACTGAATAGTGCAATTCACATTTAGACAAGTATAATTTCACATTTAGATAGGCTTTGCAAGTAATGGAAAACTTTTAAGAATAATCCATGCTATTATTTGTAGAAAAAATAATTTCAAGCAGAAGAAAAAATAAAAATTAGATAGAAACACTGTACAAACCGGAGATCCTCTGTATACGGACTAGCGTGAAAAGCAAAAGGAAAAATATGACACAAAAATAAATTTTTAATGATTAATTATTAGGTAAATGCATTAATCTATTTTTTAATGCAAAGAAAGCACATCTTTGGCATATCTTACAATAAAATTTAATCAGGAGAGTAAATTAAATACTCTGTAACAGATTTTTAATTATGCAGGGATTTCTTGATATAGTTCTAACCCATGTGCAATGTAAAGAAAAAAGGAGTTAAAAAATAAAAGTATAAAAAGGAAAAGGGTGGAAAAAACAAAAAAGAAAGAAAAATAAAGAAAATGGAAAAAAAGAATGCTAGGGTTCTCCTGCAAAGAGCATTTATTGTAAAAGATATCATAACCACTGATTAAGGCCCCATTCCAAGACAAGCCTAACAATAGCTCTTTTAAAAATAGAGTGGGAAAAAATTAGTTGTCCAAGGTCAAATCAAGTTTTTCAACAGAAATGGGAACAGATTTCATTACTATTAACTCTCAATTGCTAATCTACAGTCTGAATAAAATATCACCCTAAAATAAGTTTGTAAGATAGAAGGAAATAAAGAGGGGAATATATGATAAAGAAACTAACATGTAGATAATGCTCAAGGAAATGAAATAAAACAAGCAGTATTGGAAAGTTAGCAACTATGTTAGTACTTATTTCCTCAGCAAAACTAGGAGTCAGACACCAATCAGTATACAAATATGAATAGCTGCCCATCTACTTCAAGCATGTTCAAGGACATAGGCTGTGGAAAAACCTTGGCAAAGTCTAAAGAGAAGATGGCGAATGACTTCAAGTGACCTCATTTATCTCTCCAAAACAGAGAAAATACTGCATTTCTCTGAATCAGCAGTTGGAAATCCACTAGATAATATCAAGTGCAAACAAAATGTTGTTCAGACCTGCAAGTTTTTTTCTGAATTAAATCTGCACAGTCTGCTTTGGAAGAGGCAGAGCAGAAGTCCCCATAGTTTACAATCTCAATCCTCTCCACCAAGAAATCGACAAAACTCTAGGAAAACTGACATTACTAGCTCCTCCACCAGTCAATAAGGAAAATTTTCTATTCCCTATCTTAAAAAAATAGACGTCATTCTCCCAGCTGGACCAATTCCAAGAAAAGCTTTTCTTTTTCCAGAAAGTGAGGTTATTTTAGTATCTATTACAAACCGAAAGATTTACAGGGACTCAGCTAAAGCTTCTGATTAGGCTATTGTTCACAGAAGCACAGCCTATCCAGTCTACTTATTGAGTTACCTTTATCTTATACACCATTAAGACAAATCTAGAACTAAAAATAAGCTTTTCAGAACTATGAGAACGCCAATTTTGTCCAGAATAATATCTGTTAATTGCAAACTGCAGTCTGTAGTGTAACAGGAGTATTAGCAGAGTCTCTGCTATAATAAGGTTTATTTATGGGAGAGCCCACAGCGGAAGGAGATCCCGTCTGTGTTGCCCTTTGAGTACAGCCCAGGGATGGTGTTCAGCTGCTGAAGGGACACTTGTTGTCTGAACAGTATTCCCACCTCCTCTGGGAGGAGAAGAGTGACAGTAGGCTGGATAGATGCATCCTTTAGGTTGGATTCAGCTTATGGAACACTGCTATTGACCAGCCTGATACACCTGACACCCTGCATATTTCCAACTCCCTCTAGAAGGAAATCCAGGACATTAATACAACTAATAAGACAAGTCTGGACAAAAATACAATGATAGTCATAGCTAGATCAAAATCAGATTTTCAGTTTTCTTCTTTTGTTAATTTTTTTTTTTCTAAAACAGTCACAGCACTTACTGTACCAGAATAAATCCAGGAATTAGTGTGAAGTCCTGGTAAGCTAATAAGGGGTCATATTGTCTCAAATTTTCACATCTGTAATTTCAGGAAGTAGATTTTTGCATGTAAAAGCTATGAAGACCAGAAAACTATTTTCTTAAATTATAAATGCGTGTCTCTCCCGAACTAAAGTTTACTCTTTGCTGAGAACAGTAACAGGGAAGTAGAGATCATGAGGAGCCAATAAGCACATTAAAAAAAAAAAGAAGTTTTACCCTATGCATTGCTGCATATTATAGTGCTGGACCTCACAATTTTTACATTACAGCAGCCTTTTTTAGGCACTGTGTTGAAACTGAAGACTGCATACATAGCTCAAATTTTGGAGAATAAAAACAGATGGATATATACAAATTGTATCCTTATGGAGACAAAGGAAAAAAGAAGTAAAACCAGGGCTAAGTCCTACCATACCTACCCGTCTACCTTCTAAAAACTTAAGAGCTGTACCAATGTTGGCAACCCAGTGAATTCTCTTCAGTTGACGTCCCTGCTCACAAGGCTTAAAGAGAAAGAACAGATTAAGCTTCAATTAGATTTATGCTTCAAAAAATGAACTTCCAGATTAATTGTCAATGCCTATGTAAAAATGATCCTTGTAATAGTGAAATAATTGAATTGTATCTTTACATATACATCATGAGGAGAACTGACAAATACAGGGGACACAAATGTGATAATTCCATTATAAAAAAGTTGCATATGCCTTAATCTCAGGATGCAAACTGTTGACTTCACCCCATAAACATCATTAAATCAGAGAACTGTTTCTCTAATCTAAAATAGCTACTACTATTTTTATATACATGCACACACACACACATATATATGTGTGTGTATATATATATATATATATATATACATTTAAGAGAAGACAACATTCTCCCAGTGAAATATTTTTGCCTGCAATGCATAAGTCAAAGTGGCTGTTATTTTTAAAAATCAGTCTGCAATGAAGACATTTTACCTAAGAACTTTCATCCATCTCTCTAGTACCTTATTGGCAATTAAAACCTCGGCTAAGTTCCCACTGAACAATGAATTTCGCTAAACTTAAGACATGTAGGCTAAAAAAAGACAGAATTTTTTAAATTCAATCAAGGACATATGCTAGGTTTCTAATATACACAGCGGAATCAAATTCTCTACAGAACTTTATACTGTAATGCAAATGTGCAACTATTGTAATTTAAATTCCCTTTCAGGATGTTACAAATGGCTTTAAAAAAGGCCTACTATAAATTCTAAATCCTTCTTGCAGTTACTGCAAGATATCATATGCTGGTATACATAACCTTTAAGTTCACCAGACACTATTCTAGTTTTGGAATATCTCTTGTCTTTCCCTAATTAATATAGGCAGGATACAATCCAGTGAATTTCACTGTAACAGGTGCCATCACTAAATTTTTTTCCTGTTTCACTACTTCTGGTTTGCCACAAGAGGGAGGCTTTCTGTCTCAGACTAACAGAAACTGAAAGGAATGTATTTCAATGGAGCAGAAACACACTGGTTAGTACAGCTTTATCCCATTTCACAGTAAAATCGCCTTTGCAGTTTGATTTACTGCCTAATTTTGGGGCTCACCTGCAATCAAAACAGAGGTGATATATGAAAAAGAAAAGCAAACTGCCTGCATGTGAGGGAGGCTGTAACACCTGAGCCCTGGAGGCAGCTGAATGACAGGCTGCACTGCTCCTTCAGATACTGCCACCTGACCTGCGAGCTGCTTTGGGGAAAGTCAGAGCCCTTGGCCTAAAATCCTCTCATTTTTCTCCTCCATGCACAAAACTAGCCTGCCTCCCAAGAGGCAGCCTGTTTGCTGTGTGCACACCATCCCCTCTGTACATAACTTGGCTGTGAAAAAGCCATTTGGCATTGTTTCAGGTTCTTTACAGTAGCAGAGCAACTGTCAAGGCAAATGGATATAAACCCCCGTGAAATTTGAGGAGCTTGTATGAGGGTTTTTTTGAGACAAAGTCATAAATTTAACAAGAAAAGTCTCATTTTTTTCAAGATGCATAAAAATAACCTGCAGTTTAGACCTTGATTGTGTCATAGCAGCAAAACCCAGATGAATTGCAAAGATTAATACAAGTAAGAAATTTTTATGGGATACATGGCAAAATTAATAAAAATGAATATAATCAAGCATACCTGTAATAATCTGCAATAATGCTTTGTAATCAGATAATCCATTTGATGAAAAACTTATTCTCCTATGAAAGAGTAAGTTTTTTTACAGTATAGAAATACAGAAACTTATTAGAAAATTGTATCCCACAGCCGTTATGCAACTATCTTGTATATTTAGAAGAAAGAAAGTTCTTACCAGCTTCTGCCCTGAAAGAACCTCCAAAAGGGCAATTAGCATTACCCCATCTTTGATATCTTCAAACAGGTCATTCACCAGCATGGGAGGATTGCGCTGAAAAGGGAGAAGGCTTCAGATGTTATAAAGGCTCACCAGTATTATATCCTAACTCCATTCCTCTTGAACAGAAACCCAAAGAGAATGGTTGGTCCCCTTCTTTGTGTTTTATAATGTTTAATGTCAACATATCCTTTAACCACTGCTTTGCCACCACATCATTTACTTCACATTTCTGGCACAGGACTGTAACATTTTGTGGATTTCTGCAACTGATGATACAAAGGAAAAACCTCCTGGCCCCTGCAACAAGCAGAGAAACAGACCAACAGCTAGCTCTGGTTTTGCAAAATACACACAGATACAGTACAGATGTACTATTACAGCCACATTTCAATCCAACAGATTATTTTCCCTTGTGTTAAGTATTTCACAGAAATTTCACTCTCTCAGTCCAAGCAATAGGAGGAGCTGTATGAAGGGAACATCCCTAGAGCAGTGTAGTAGGTTGAGTGATGCTGCCACTTTCTCATAGCTGACAGTTGTTACACTGAGTTGCTGTATTTTCTCTCCTCTCCTTCAGCCTTGCAGGTTTTGGGTGCTGTCAGCACTGTCTCAGCTCCTACTTAAGACAAACTGCCTGCCAAATGTCTTTACCTTCCCAAGAACAACAATAACAATACTCAAAAATGTGTAAACTGATGATCTCTTAGAAATTTTAAATAACAAAGTCATATAATAAAACTCTGTATTCTTAAATGAACCCAAATTTTTGGAATTATGGCTCTCAGCTGGTCAGTAGTTTAACGATCACAAAATGTCTCTCAGAAACAAGAAGTTTAAATTTAGTTCAGCTGACAAATGGAATAGGCATCCTCCAGCTACCATCAGCTTGTGAGAATTCATATACCTTATGATGATGATGATAATGATAAGAATGATGATAATAAAAATAATGATAATAATACTAATACCTGCTTATTCACTAAAATTACAATGAGACTACAAAATTCTTGAAACTACTTTAGGTTTAATAATTTACTTTTGGGATACTTGTTAAAAGAAGTGCTTGCACAACAAATTATCTATTTTTTTTGTATAGAAATATAGATTTGAAAAGATGAATCTAAGAAATGAAACGCTTCTCTTAAAAAGGTAAAAATGCAGTAACAAATCAGGAGAAAGAAAAAGATTCTGACTCCTCAAATTAAAAAAAAAAAGTTCAGCTTGAATAAAGTAGTATTTCAATGAAACATAATTTTGGCATGAAGTGAAAAAAGAACTCCTCTCTTGGAAGCATACTTCATCTGAGATTTGACATGCTCTAATAGTTACACTAATAGAAGAGCCTATTTTCTCAAGTATATAAAATAAAGCAGCACTACAACTCATTATGAGGGAATATTTAGTCATAGTTCTTTTTTATTTCCTAGCAATGCAATAGATAATGTTATTCCTTGGATCATGTTCTTCTTTCATATAACACTAAAGAAATCAATGGAGCAAGAGGGTCACTGAAGATTAATTTGTCCCAGTCTTGCATCACAGGCAGTTGACACAAATGCAATTAATTTTCCTCACCTTCTATGTTATCATTTCCTGTTTGAAGCTTGGAGCAGCTTTGGTTTTATCAGCATTACCACATGAAAAAACACCGAAGAATTATGTGCTAAAATAATTCAGCCATAAAGATGAGAGGATTACAGCAGCTGCCATACTAAGCCAACAGGAGGTGAAGGCCTGAAAAAACCACCTATCCAAATGCCCCAGTAGTGAGGTTTGTCTCTTGAAATTGACTCTACAGCAATGGAGAGAGACGAGTTTCGGATAGTGGGCAGTTTAGGATGCATTTAAATTGAACGGTGAGATTTCCAGTACCCTGTGATTCCGGTGTCCATAATGCACTTGCCAGAACCTTTTTGAGCGTAACACAGCTCCCTTCTAACTTGTGTGCTTTGGTATCCTTTCTCACAAATCGAGGTAGAGGTCAGAATTTTCTCATCCCAACATGAAGCCAAAAGTCATCTGGAGTTCATCTGCTAAGCAAGTCTGGGAAGCGCTTCTGGTTTCCCCAGGGTAGAACTTCACTCTGTAGTTAAAACCTCTGATCATCCAAGCCAAACTCTTGCTCTGAAGCACCCTTCAGTGGTATTGACAGAAGCTACAAAAACTAGATTTACACCCTAACTGAGGCTTAGTACTATGGTGAGGCAGTGAAAACATCTCAAGCAAATTAACACCTACAGTACTTTCTACTTGAATCAAACACTGGTTTGGGGAAAAACAGCTGTAGAGAAAGCACTGAGTAAGATGAAAAGCAGAAAAAAACCCATCGAGCACCAAAGCTGGTAAGAGCAACTGCTCTGAAGTGTGAGAATCGCAATTGTCCTTAACTCAGCAAGCTGAAATGTACTTTTGGTTGCTGGAAGGTGGCATAATTACAGACACTGCCAGTGTTTAGCAGCACACACTATGGATCTTCCACCAATAAAACTGGAACGGAAGGCAGATACAATACCTGTGCCACAAGATCTCCTGTATAAGAGAGATGTATGTTTCCATACCCCTCTAGCATGGAAATTGAGTCAATTATATAGACTGTCAGAAAGGTTCCAGGTAATACACTATATAATATAATGTTTTAGATTACCCTGAAGATGTTGACGCCTAATTACAAGGAGGTTACACTCTCATCATGTTTCATAAATCACGGGTTTTTTTAACTACTTTGGGAACATAAGCATGAAATTTAGATGATGATGATGATGATGATGATTATCATTAAAGTCACTCTCAGAAATATGGGATGAGTTATATTTCTAGTGGCATATATAGAAAAATAGATTCCTCTTTCACACAAGCATAGATATCAATCTTATTCCCCATGCTGATACACACACTAGCTGACACTGAGAAGTCTTATTTATTATATACTGACCATTGCACAGGATGACTTAAGCTGCTTAGATATTTTCTAGCAAATCCTCCACTGATATTTACACATCTTCTGTTGGAATTGGTAAACACTTACTCCTTGGCTGCATATATAATATCAAGTGTAGCAAAACATGAAAGTGAACATTGATTACTTATTAGCCTCCAGAGGAGAAAGGTTTGGAGTTTTTTTAAACTATATTCACTTAGAATATATTAAAAACTTTTTAATGATTCAGACTGAACAACTATTCACTTAGTTCCTTAGTGCACTGCCAAAATACTAACTGTAAATCAGTAAAAGTAAGGGAAAAAATGTTGCAATTTTAAAATGTTGAATGTTCTTCAGATTTTGGTTTTTTGCAGATAAGTGTAAAGCCCTAGCAATGCAACCAGCTGCAATGATCCGAATGCACTCTATTTTGAATGTTGGAAAACCTGTAAGAAGAATTATTCTGTAACGCTAAGAAAACTCTTCAATTGTCATATTTGTGAACAAAATTTCTTGGCAGAACTCGGAATATACTTCAATGAATAATGACGCATATTAAATCTACAACTTTTCAGGTGGTCTGCACTATGATTTCAGGTGACTTAGTATTTAAGGTTTTTTGCAAGCTTCTTCAAGAAAGAAAAACAGAAAATTAAGATTAATGATCTGCTACATACTTCATAGCATGAATTCTATTAAACACTCCTTTACTGCAGTTTATCCAATTACAGTAATGTAGTTTATCGTGATAATGATACTTAGGAACAGTCATGTCCCAAGGAGGGAGTCACACTCAGAACAAATAAATTCATGGGATCTGTAGAAGGAATATGAATTAAATAAGAATGAATCTTCAAGGCTAATAAACTAGATTTTGGTAATATTAAATATTTATTTAAATAACTGTGTTTAAAACTGATCATAAATGAGAACTGTGGAACATACGCTTTGCATAAATAAACTTGTTGCTCTTTAAACTTGTCTAATTCGCTGTAATCTCCAGGAAATATTCTGAATTTCCTAAAGAACGGAATACTGGTACATATAAAAAATATTTAAGTGATAAGCCCCCAAAAAAGATTTTTAGTAGACCTGCAATCTCTAGAAATTCTTCTTCATATTCAGTAAAATAATTTTTTAAAATCCAAACTTCAGCGATAGAACAAAAATATATTTATAATATATATATATAAGCTTTTTTATTGCAAAACTTTTTCTTGCATTTAATTTCTCATTTGCATGAGAAATTACAGGAATCTGTAATTTCTACAGGAATCTTTTCCTCACACCCTGTACTTAACTTCTCTAATGAATAAATCATACAAAAACAGCATCTGCATCATAATGAAAGCCAATGCAGACATTGAAAACTATTTTTGCTACATTAATTTTCAAATAATCTTTCAAAAACTACTGAAAAAAATGTATGAAAATCTATCCACATGCACAAACAGGAACAAATCTATGTAACTACTAGATTTGTCTCTGCAGGGAAATATATGTGAGAGCAGTGAGGACAATGTGAAATTTCCATTACTCTGTAATAGCTGGACCCCTCTGCCACAATTTAATTCCTAAATCCATATGCATGTTTTCATATTCTTTGCTGTTAGTGACTTTTTTAATTGCTAAAGCTGAGGGACTCAGTCCTAAGTTTTGCATGATTAATTTCATCACACAAATTAATTTAGCATTCATGGTTTAGCGTTAGAGGTCATATGCAATACTAGCTGAAAACATACAGTAACTGTTGAAGCAGAAAACTAGGAGTCAGATTCTCCTCATTATGTAGTCAAGGTGGACAGTAGCTTTTTTTCTGTGCCAGTGACTAAATACTGGGAGCCTCTATTTTCTGTCTTGAAAAAGACCAAAAGAATCAGACTCAGTTAAATGATGAAAACTTATGAGGTTAATGAAAGACCAAGTTACATTTACATTTTAAGAACAAGCTAACATCATGGACAGCACTATGTGTGAGAGCTCTGTGTCTTGATATACCCGTTTCTTTTTCTTTTTTTCTTTGCTATGAAAGATATAATTATGCAGATTCAAAACCTTTAATATGAGACTTAATGCCCTGGTTTAATTCAGCTTTATATAAATACTCCATAAATAAAATAAAAAATTTTCATCTATTCTTAGTTTTATTTTTGATATACATCCTCTGCTTTTGTTTTTTAATGTGTGCATCCTCTTAATGGAAACACAAAATTAATAATAATTTCTTTCAGTATTTGTTGTTCACTCTATCCGTGAGTTTACAGCAATACTTTGGTGAGTACAAATACTAAAATTATCCCTACAATTGGGAACAAAAATTTTATTTGATTGGGTTAAACCAATTTACAGTCTGTGTTTCAAACTTTGAAACTACCATTCCCCCAAACTTTCATGAAAGATGAAAAAGGCAGTAAAAAGCACATGCCTCAACTATTAAAGAAAGTGATATCTTTTTCATCCTTTCTACCTCAATAATTGGCATAGATAATGAAATGAAAAAGTATTTATGTAATTGCTGTTCTGAAGGCACTTAATGTATCTTTTTTGAAATATTTGGTGCAAATTCGTTCTGTTTCTTATATTTAGATTTTGAAAAGATGCTTCAAAAAATAATTAGAAGCATACTCAAATTATGTCTATAGATTGAAGCTGAGATTGAGATGAGGAAGGACAGTTCTACAACTATAGAAAAATATGAATAAATTATATGGAATCAGAAAACTTCTTGTCCTGTTTCCCACGCATATCTCATTTATCATTAGTAGAACTGCACAGATATGCATAAATTCAAAAAGGATCACCAGAAGATAGACACATTCATTTCACAGATTATGACCCAATTTCTGCAAGTGGCTGGCAGAGAAAACATGATTTCCAATTGATGAGTCTCACCAGATTACTGCTCAGAATCACAGAACAGAGACAGCTGGGGTTAGGGAGACAGCAGAGGGACAGATGCAGCCTTGTGCTAACAGCTCACCCAAAATGAAGCTGCCTTACACTACCTGCTAGTTAGCAAACTTGCAGGTCTTTCTTCTTCGTTCATCCCCTCTGGGTGAGGGCACAGCTTGCATCAAGGCTGTTTTACCTCCATCTTTTGAGTTGTCCCTTAATTAGTCCTTGTCTTCTGCTTGCAAAAGAACATCTCTTAAATACGAAGTATAATTTTAAAAAGGTAGCATTCTATCATTAAGAGTGAGCGAGAATAAAAAATTCACACCTTTCTCCTATTGCCTTTCATAAAATTCAGTGCATAGAACCAGAAAACCATTTAGTCTGGAAAATTGCTTTAAAATCAAGTCCAACCATTAACCTAACACTGACATGTCCATCACTAAGCCATAGCTCTAAGTGTCACATCTGCACCTCTTTTAAATACCTCCAGGGATGATTTCAACCACTTTCATAGGCAGCCAATTCCAGTGCCTGACAACCCTTTTGGTGTAGAAATTTCAGCAATAGTCTCGTTTCATTTATCTGTTTTGCTCATTCGTATTTATTTGTATCCTTATTTTCAAACCCATTCCTAACATTAAATAGCCACAAATAATTGGTTAAATGTACTTGGTAGCCTTAGTTATTGAATTAGTTTCTGTTTCAATTAAAGTATGACTTTTTAGATGCAAAACATACACTAAGATCTTACAGATTAGCAGGGAAGAATCTTTTACTCCTAGCAAACCCTGACAATCAATCACATCCTGCCTTATGTTCCCAAGCTATGAAGTGGTCTTGGTTCTACCTAAAATCATCAAATCACATCTGTATTTCCATTTTTTTCAAATCACTATTCCTGACAATGTAAGAAACTGCTCCTTTTTAGATCCTCCTATGCTCTACTCAACCAACACAGTATAAGGATGACAACTCTACCTTTCCTTACCTCTAAACCCATCTTTTAAATTGCTACAGTAAAACTCCATCAGTCTTTGCACAGAAACCATTAATTTCTCCTGCTTTTGAGGTTTCATGAAGTATTTTCAAAACCCCTCAAACGCATTTATGATGAAATATTTCTTTAGATAGCTATGGTGTTAAGAGTTAGATACCCTAATTATAGGTTTTTTTTCCTCTTATTTCCTCCTCCTACTTTTTTCATTAATAATTTTATGAGACTATAAAAAAATGGCAATGAAAGCAAAGAAACCCAGAGTTTTCCAAGAGTAGCCAAGAGACAGAGAGACAATTTGACATGAAGTTACTGTTAATTTTGAATGCATATACTGAGTCAAATTCAGCATAGTGTTTCTGGATCAATGGTGAGACAGAAAGACAAAATTCAGATCACCTTCCCCCTGTCTACCCCCTTTTTCCTGTCTCAGCTTCACTCCTTCACTCCCAGCTCCTTTACCCCCAGCATGTATTGCTCTTTCTCTGCTGTAAGTTTGAGGCCAGCACTTCACAGTGTTCCTCACTAGGTACCAGACTAGTAGATGCTCCACTTTTTATTGGGTCAAAGATGACAGCAGAATGCAGATGATGCTGCCTAAAAGTGGGTCCCCTTCCAGGATTTTTCCATATCACATGTCAAAGGTTTCCAGACAATGGAGATCTTACAGATTTCCCGTTTCTTTTGAAACAATCAAAACCACAACAACCCTTTGCAAAACCTTTTTATTTTCTCAAATAGCCTAAATATTGACATTTTGAGTTAAAAGTGACAACATGAGTGCAAAGGGATTCCTGGGCACTTCAGAGACCCACCTGTATTTCCTACAGCTGTGATTAACTCAGAAAACATATTTCCACTTACATATTCCCAAAAACACAACTAACAAAGTTTTAAAAGCTTAAGCTTTAAACACATAAGAATTTGAATGCCATGGGTCACTTCTGTTGAGTCTAATTTCTATAAACAGTGCTTCTGCTTCGGCAGCGTAACAGCGGAAATGGGAAGCAGAAACAGATGATGACTTAGGCGGTGACAGCCATCATAAAAGTATCACAGACACAGCTTTCCTGCTGAAGTGTGAATTAACACAAGTCAGTTACTACAAGCAACTGAAAGGTACCTCAGGTAGCTAAAAGTCAGGGCTGTGGCTGTGTAACCGCCTGGTTTGAATGTGTTTGATCAGTCTTCACAGTATCAGGCACATTAAGGAACTACACACCCAGGTCATGCAAATTAAAATGTTCACCTGAACCCTCATGGCCCAAAGGGACCAGCACAGTAGGAAACTTTCACAAATCTCAATCCAGGGCAAGATCTCTTAAAGGAACTGCCCCCATGACATCGTCTCTTCCCAAGGATCAGTCTGTAGACTAGGAAATTGTCATGACATGCGCACACACACTTGCAATATCTAACAATAACCTACCTAATAGTTCTACTTTTCCATAATTATCAGATTATTATTAATGACAAAACACAATTAAGAAATAGATGGACATGAAATAAGAGTTACTTTTCTCCTCTGATGCTTGTTCACAGCTCCCTTAGCTGATGCTTCAGCAAACACTGAATGTCTTTCGATTTCAGTTGAAGTAAACAGAACAGAGTGCTTAAGTTCTCTCCTACATGAGCGGCTTTTCCAAATTATTTTAAAGACAATATGGGGACAGACCTTGTTTCCAGTGAGAATCCACTGCAAGTAGTCCTGAAGATAACTTTGTTCTCACAGTTGAATTTTACAATACCAGTGTAATTAATTTCACAGTAAGTTCTTCCATTACATTCCTCAGCAATGTAAATAAAAGTTGCTGCTCTACCATACTGTCTTGTTAGATCAAATCACACGATATAGCATTATATGGGCTTCCTGCTTTATTTGGCTCATTTTTGAGGGTATTATTTGCCAGTTCCTTACACAAAAGTTAAAACAGTGCTGCTACAGCTATTCTTTACTCGATTTTAATGATCATTAACCTTCAGGTTTAAAAATACACATTGCAAAAAGCTGCTCTTGGAGTTTAAAATTCTAATTTATTGGACTAATTTTAACTATGGTTAGAGCTGTGTTGTATAAAACTCCAAGAATGTCTGAATCTCACTGCTTATTGTTTTGAAATAAGGTTGGTAACAATTGTAGCTTAATATTTCTAAACTGTGTGTAACTCACAGTCTTTACTCTTCTAAAGGCAAAAACAGGAGTTGAAGTTGTGTTAAGAAGCAACAATAGCTTCATGACAAATCCCACAATGCATCAGATAATTAATTCAGAACTGGATTCATGAAGCGCTCATTACTTATGTCTGTAACCAGAACAAATTACACAAGGCATCACTTAAGTTTTATTTGAATATATTGTGTGCAATAAGTCTAATATTTCCATTTAATGGAAAACCGTTTCAGATGTTTCCTCTGGCTGAAATACCAGGCCCTGTTCTACCTTTCAATTCTTGCCAAAGAAGCTGGGTGGTTGCCTCTAGACACCACTCACACTTGTGCAGCTGACCACTATCATGCTGAGACTCATCCTCAATGGTGTGCAGATGAGGAGTTCCTTTTTCAATTTTAAGAAATACTGCTCAGAGAAATCAGACATATTCTGTACTCCTGGACTGTATAGGCATAGATTAAAAGGTTTGATTAAAAAAAAAAAAGTTTCAAAACCGTGTGTTACCTTAGCCAGATGAGTATTGATCCATTTTGTGAAAGTCCGTTTCTGCACTGACTCTTGCTCATCTGAGAATAAAAGGAAATCGGTTTGATTAGACATCACTGGATACTTTCAGATTTACATGGTGGAAGAGTAAAATTTCCTACTGACAACAAATGTATTCTGCACTTGTCAGAAATAACTCCATATTTTATTGAGACAGTTAATTTTGCCTCTAAGTAGTCATAAAGAATACTTCATATTATTACAACAATGTTCTGACAGCAAAGTTCAAGTCTTAACAAGCTAATGACCAAAAAGACACCATTTAAAATCTAAATGTCAAGATAAATTTGAGTTCTAAATCCATGCTATACTTACCCAAGGTCTCAGCACCTAGAACTTCTCTATACTTTTTAACTAGAATCCACATCTCCCACAGCCAAGCTGCTTTTATGTGGAAAGTCAGCTAGGGACTTAGAAAAAAAAATACATCTTATCATACGTATTTGAAAATGTTTAGAATGTTGAATTAAAGATTTGAAATTGCATTATCAAACTTATTTGTCCCCTAGGAGATAGATCCTGCCAGGAAGGGGCCATTAGCTAGTTCAGGCAGTTTCTACACCACTACTTACTACATCCCTTAGTCCTGTCTCAAAGCAATTGTCTGGCTTAGAGTGAATTTCCCTGACTGTCAGATCGTCCCTGTGGGACAGCTGCCAGATGCACAGATAAAAATAGCTCCCAAATCAGCTCCTCCAGCTTCAGCAGCAAGGGTCACAGCAGTAGAGGGAAGAGCATCACAGCATTGTAACCAATCCACAAAGTCCTGCCCCGTTCTTGTGGGTAAGCAGTTTTGACACATGGAATAATTTCACAGCAGAGGTATTAATGTATTTATGAGAGATTTTTTCTTTCAAAAATAGGAGGAAATATCTATTTCCTAATATTTATTATGGAAAAACAAATCATGTTATTACCATCATCACTTCTGAATGAACACGTCCATTTCCCTACAGAAAATTCAAATAAATACAATTGCTGTTTGATTATATTTACTTTTCATAAGACTATGTGCATATCCCAAAATCTACAGATGGAATATCTGTTAAAACAATATCATTTTAGCTCCTGCATTTGCTAGTGATTTGTGCAGCACTGAACAGCATTTTTCCTATTCCGTATCTGTAAAATTAAAATGGAATATTCCTTATCATCCATTAAAGTTCTGGAATAGATAACTACTAAGCTTGTTGCATTCCTAACAATAAACTCATTAATTTATGCTCATGCAATTCTGCTTCACAGTTAGGGTACATAGGGATAGAAATCACCACACAAAATTCATAGGTCAAAATGTTATCTTCAGTTGGTCAGTGGCTGATATATACAAGCTCCCAAAAAGTGTCTGTGCATTATAATTCAGGAATATTTTCTTTATATATAAATACCATCTCACATATAAGAAATACCAGAGGGGAAAAAAGATACCTAAACTCACCAGCATCTATTGCTAGATCATTACACTTTGCGCCTAAGAAAAAAAATTTGCATTTTTAAATTTCCTTTGATATCATTGGGCAGGCAGGATTACGTAAGTTTTTCAAATTTATTACATTCTCAGAATCTATTTGTTACAGTCATGGGCAAGTTATGAAAAATATCACTAAGATACTGCATCATGTTTCATTCCACACTGACTATTTTTGGCAGGTAGGTGTATTGACTTTGTATATGACAATTGTTTCTACATTCTGAAAAACAGACTTCTCACTGCGTGGTTCCTAACCATGAACAAGCTTTCCTTTTGACACACAGTAAATGTCAGCTGTGCTCTGCAATTACATATGTAGGTAGCCAAATTGATTTCCATGGAAGTACTTGCATACTTCTATTGGGTTGTGTATGAATAGGTGCAGGAATAGAGATCAAGCACACACAGAATTAATCCAGTTCGGCCTTAATTCACACCTCTGTAACTCAAAAAAACTCCCCAGCAATCCTGATACAAAAAAGGTAAGGCATGCCAAAAGAAATAAACCAGGTCTTCAGAAGTGAAACTTCTCATTAATGAAATGAGTGAAAATTATTCCATAATTCATAGTCTTAGTGTATCTTAGTGATTTAAGAAATAGCCTTCTGACAAAACTGGAAATCAGAGAACCAGCTTCCAGCTTCTAAAGGGACACTTTACGAGCAGAAGACACACAGAGTTTCAGTCATACCAACAAACAGCAGAATCAGCTCTCCTAAATAACCTGTTTTAAGGGAATTTGCATGAATAAAATATACTTTATGAGTCCAACTGGAACTACTGACAATAAAATTTCCTTGGTTCTAGCATTTATTTTGCATAGGCTTTAAAGGAACAGATTTTACCACTGTAAAATCTATGTCTGAACATAACACAAGCAGTGCACTGATTTTAAAAATTCCACTGTAAATATGCTTTTTACAAATTTACCGGGAAGCAATTGTGTTATTTTCATTGATTAAATTCTCTAAATACTCTAGAGAGTAAATACACTCTACCTGTATAGGTAAACAGGTACTGTTTCTCTATACCCAAAAAACCTGTGTGTCATGCAGCTCCTTATGGTCTCCCCACTCACAAGGACTGTCAGCTCCGTATTCGCACCACTTACCCTGCTGGCACTGAAAGAATTCAGGAAGCACATTCAGTGACAGGACATTTCTGCCACCAGCAGCTTTACAGTGAGCCATAGGCACCTCTGCTGCTGCTGCTGCTGCAGCTCCTGCTGCTGCTGTGGATGCTGCTGCAGTTTCTACCCCTCTCTCATGTGCAGTGCTTCTTTAGAATACAGCCAGAAGGAATTTTTCAACAATGATCCGATTTTTTTCCCTCACTGGAAATGCAGGCCTCTTACAAAAATCCCTCCACCATCTCTTATCAGAGGATTCCCATGAAGCCAAACCTTAAAAACATCCTTATATGTTCTTGCAGAGATGCAACAGCCAGACAAAGCCAGCTGTATTGGAAGCAGCAGTTCTGCTGGTCTCACTGCCATCATCCCTCTCCACTGTTTTTCTGTAGAAAGATTTTATTATCCCAGCACCAGCCAATCCGCTAGCAGAAATCTCTGATGTCAAGAGCTTGAATAATTCATCCAAGGACCGTGACAACCCAACTACACTGCTGATATACTAAAGCAAAAACATGCGTGAAAGAATTAATGCAGCTTTCTCACCAGTGCTTTTCTAATAAAACAGTGCTCAGTAAGTAAAAATGGTTGAATGGCACAGATCTTCTTCTCTAGGCTGTCACACATATAAAGGAAAAGAGCTTTTAAAAACAACCACTTGGGTTCACTGCATACTCCTGTGAGACAGAGATGTCCTTCAGCTTTGCAACTGAAAGTGGAAGGAATAGCAAGCAATGAATCTGAACAGATATGTAGGCCACTTAACTTTGAATAATCTATTTGATCTGTTGTACAAGGGGCATGAAACATATGTAAGGATGAAGAGAATTTTTGGAGTGTGCCTAGATCAGCCTGAAACATATTCAAATTTCTAATAATATGCAGTACTTTGGACTTCATTAAATCAGAGCACCAGAGCACTTGAACAGATTTTTTTTTACCCTGGTAAAATTAAGGCAGATATGAAACATTCTCTGTAGAGATTCATATGTTATTCCCCTACAGGGGCCAACAGATTCATACACACTATTGAAATGAGTTGAAATGAGAATAAGAAGGCTCACTTTTATAATGCCATTATTGTAAATATATCATTAGAGAGGTCAAATTCAAATTTCTATTTCTGTAAAACACAAGGACTCTGACAATATGATTCTGCATCTGAAAGAAATGTTGCAAGAAAGATACCTTTAATCAAATATCTTCTTTTAATTGGCTGGAAATATCTTCATAGTTTTACAAACCCTTTCTCTACTAAAGCATCACCAACAGACAGCTTTTCAACAAAAATTTTTTTGATCAGACAAAAAAAAGACAAACATAATTGGATGTATTTACTTTAAACATTTAGAACAAATTATTTGGATCAATGAACACAATCAACTATCCATCTTCAGATAGTTATGAAGATGCTGATAGAATGTTCATTATGCATACTTTTTCTAATGTCTGCTATCATGCTGACAGGTGTGTACTGTGCAGCAGCAGATGGTACTTCAAACACCTGGTGCTTGGGGATGGGACAGTGCAGAGTGGCAAATTCTGGGTTCTGCTTCAAGGTAACACAAGAAGGAGGCTCATGCACAGAGTCACAACAGAGTCAAGTTCACACATGTCTAATAAAAGCATTTTGATTGATTCTCACAGACTGAAAAATGTGAAGATTTGTTTTGTTTCTTGCTTTAGGGAAATTCAAGTTCCTCACAGCTCCTCATTTTCAGTATCCTTTTTTTTGTTTTCTTTGGTTTTGACAGTTCTGCTTTAAAAACACCAGAGAGCTTTTTGTCTTATTTTGTTTTCCAGGTTTATGTCATACTGCTAAATCAACCTGGAAGTACAGAAAAATGTCCCAGAACAGCTGCAATGTTTCAATGTCACGTGAAAACACAGCACAGAAAGCATTGGACAGCACCTGTTTGATGAGCAGTATGGCATACATTCTCTGAAGCTTTCAATAAGTTATGTTATATAACAATTACCATCTTCATTAACAGCAATTTTAGCTTAAAGCAGCTTTTGAAAAGCTTGGAGAGTGAAAGCAAAGATGTGGGGACTGCTTATGAAAAGGGGTAATATTTTAAGCTACATCATTTAATCAACACTTCCATAACAGGTGGATTATCCCAATCACGGGTACTGCACAGCAGCAATGCAAATTCATATCTTGTCCTTTAAATCACCAGTTGATGTTTTTTATGGGACAATGACAGGAAAGTTTTGTTTTTTCTAAAAGAATCTCCAACAAGCAAATTAAATTTGGTGGTAGCTCTAAAGTTTCTAAAAGATTCTGATTTTTTTTCTAAGTTTCTAGGTTTAATATTAACTCTGTAGACTTTAGGATAAAAGAAAGGATGAAAGCAAAGAGGGAAAAATTGTTTTCAGTAGCCATTGTTACTCAATTGACAAGACTTAGCAGTATTGATAAAAAGAATGGGAATGTATTTTTAAATTCCTCATGCATTTATCAATTTTTTATATTTTAAGGTGAAAGACAGCATTTGTCAAAGTGCAGCTTTGAGATACATGCTTCTGAATGTGCTTTATCAGAGATGGTTAGATGGTCACAGTAACAGACCATTTATCTACATTTCCAAGATTTGGAATCTAGGTCTATACATCACTCATAGCCTGCTCCACCACTGAGCACCAGTATTCTCCCCATCAGTTTTTGCAGAAAGAAAATACACGCACAAGGGCTAGAAGGGAACCAGGTATCCTTGGCCAAACCCCTACTAGAGAAAATGATGGGGATCAGCTCTCTGGGGCTTGCACAATGTGCAGGTAACTTTAGTACAGTCCTTTGAGAGCCAAAGGTTTTATGTCATTTGGAAGAGTGGAAATAGAGAAGAACCACACACATACTGGTGGAATAACTAAAGGAAACTGAAGTGTGGAGAAGCAGGCTCACATCTGCAGCAGCACTGCCTGCTGTGTCAGTTGCACAGCAACTGGTACACAGCTGAGGACTTTCTGCTCTTACTGTCTGAAATGTATTTACAAAATATGTATTTTAAATTTAAGCAATTCTTATTGATTTCCTGCACTTCTAAGAGAGAGAGTGTCTATCTAGCCACTATTTAGAAAAATACAAAGAACGATTCCATTTATCATCCAAAGAAGGTCGCATTTTTAAAAAATATCAGGTTAGAATAAAGTACAGACTAAAAAAAAATCAATGTGTCTTCTTTTGTTCTCAGTCAATTTATTGCAAGCACAATCAGCAAACAGACTCTCTGGAAGCACATGCTGTGGACTGTGCAAACAGATTAAATTTTTGATATCTGTGAATCAAAAAATTTAGCCAGCACCAGAGAGTGTGTGCTTTAACTCAGGCTGTTGGCTGCACCTCACAGCAGCACTTAGACTGTCACAGCATATGTTTGTACTGTGGGACTTGGGAGACTTCCAGTCCTTAAAACCAAGGTAAGGCCTTGCTGTGGCCATATTCTCACAAGCACATCAGATGTTCCTGAGCCATCCAGACTCGCATTATCCCCCACTTTCCTGTGCTCTGGTTTTCACGGGAAGGAACAGAGCATAGTGCAGTGATTTAATCTTGATTCTTAGAAGCCAGGACATTCTGGGCATAACTGCATTGCCCCTAACTGCTCTTTGCTTTGATCAGAAAAATTTCCCTTGGTGTTTGGAGAAATGAATGAGAACAACATTTCTGCAGTGGATAGGAAGATATGTCCAAAATATATTTTCTTTTTCTTCTACTCTGTGCATCTTTCCTATTTCCAGTCCCCACAGCATACTTGTTCCTATTTTGTGTTTTGAGTGACTAAAAATAAAACAAACTGAAATTAAATTGCTGTGCACCATAATTTGCCTGGATGGGCTGCATTTTGTTCTTCTGCATGTGTAGAAGCAGAATGCATTGATAAGTAACCAATGAACGTATTTGTATTTTATATTTACTGTGTATTTGCCTGTGCTGCTGCACTACTATTTTCATCTCCACTGACTGCTGTCCTAATCTCCATGTGATGTAAACATATTACTCACATACGATTCACTTTCATAGTATCCACGCTCAAATGAATACAGTCAGAAATTAAAACACCACAATTTAGAAAACCATTATAGGCACACTTGATTCCTTTTTAAAAGCAACACCCTGAAGAAGATGTTAGCTAAAATCAGGATACCCAACATTTGAGTTAATCGTGTGTAATAGTTTCAGCTCCATCTGAAAGACTGAGGATTTGCTGCTCTGCAGGTGTCTGTTTATTCACCCGTTTGGCAGAGGGGACAGTGAAATTAAGTGTTCACACACACAGATCTTTTCCTGCACCAGTAGATAAGGTGAAAACAGCCTGTTATATACTGATCAGACTCAACTTGCCATTTTTTTCTTATAATTACTTATTTTCCTTAATTATATGCTTAAAGGGATTATTTAGATGGTGACAAATCAGGTAGAAATCTAGAAAATCCAGTGAATTTCATTAATAAGAAGAACTATCCTATGTAGTAGTCTTATTTCAAACTATTCATGCTAATAAGCACCAGTTTAAGAATTCATTTTTCCTGAAGACTTTAGTATTTAAAGACACTGATGAGAAATCATCCTCTTGTCTATAAACTACTTTCTACAGTAGCACCTGCAATAACCATAATTTTTAAAAAAGGTCCTAAAGAAATATTTTGGGGGTTTTGTTACAGCCCATTGCAGTTCTGCAACTGGCATCATGTTGCCATTAACATGTTCTGCATCCATCCTTTCTATTGAGATGAAAACCTTTTGCGTAATAACCTTTATGTGTTGTTGGTCTACTCCCTTAGAGCTTTTAACGAAGTCAAATTTTAAAAAAATAAGATGCTACACTTAGAAGAAGTCTAATTTTTAACAGAAGTCCTAAAGACAAGCAGTACTCACATCAAATCTTTTAAAGAAAATACTTTAAAGAATATATTTTAAAACGCTGATTATAGATTTATAGGTAATCTAGATCAGTATCAGTATGTCTACAAATATCTTTATTAGTTTGGGCTTTAAGCAGTCATTGTGCAGTCAGGAAAGGTACTTCAAAAGCAGTTATAGAAAATAACTATGAGATCAGATTGAAGGTAGCAGATCTCTGAAAATGGAAAGCACAGGCTCTGATTCCATCTTTTACACACTCTATGGCACTTATATGAACTCCTAAAACAATGGAGAGTCTTGCTTTCCTGAAGCCAACCTTGTCATGCAGGAAAATTACTGTAACAGTCATCACTGACTTGCAGGAGATTTGCTAATATTGTTTGACATTAGTAGGACTGCTCATAACATTATGCACTACAGCCTTTGAGAGAGATTTAGTGCAAAAATGTCAGAACTGAACTGGAATTTCAATTTTTAATGTTTCTCTGTCATAAGACACAGAAACGTAAATGCACTGCAGTGAATGTGCTGCTTGAAGCAAATTTCTACTACCAGTAGTAAAATTATCATTTTTCTATGCCTAAGTGAATTCATTAGCCTAAAAACAGTGGGAAAAAGCTTGATTTGGATATGGAAAAGCTCAGAATCTACTGAAATAAATCAAAACTAATGGAGATATACTGGGCACACACTGTCCCATGGATGAAATCAGGATATAAAGGTCTCTTATTATAGTGGTTTTTTAAGTATGTTTCTCATTAATTCAGAATATTCACCAATAATTATATTAAATATTTTTATTTGTTTATAGCAACAAATCTTGTAATAACTCTAATACAAATAAAAGAGACTAGAGCAAAACAACCGAACAACTCAAAATCAATAAAAACATAGACATTGTAGTAAGGATTAAAGCAATACAAAATTTTGTAGTCCCAAATGATACATTCTGCTGTGTTGTAAGATGAAAAACAGCACACCACCCAGAAAGGAAGCAGGCTGTCCAACAAACACCAGACAGCACTTTGAGATGCTAACTATCCAAAAGTGAGGGATTTTCAAGGAAATCAAACTGGGCAATGTCTTGAACAGACATAGATTTCCCTCAAAATGATAGTTACTTTTGAGATCCACATTCTTGCAGTCTCTGTGCTGTCCTACATGGCACACGAACATCTTGGAAAAATGCACTACTTTGACCATCATTTCTGATAAGAGTCCATTCACAACCAGTGAATTCTTTTAATGAAAGCTGCATAGGATCAATGATTTTGAAGTTCAACCACTTTTATTCTCAAGTTAAATAACCAAATAGCCCACTGAGAACATCAAATGGCCTAAACATTCAATGAGCCCTCAAAGTGATAAGAATCATAAATCTGTCTGTGGTGTTCAGTTCAGCCAGCCAAAGATAAAAGAGGCTGCTGAAACTCCAAGGCAGACTGGTGAGGTACAAAGTGCAGTTCTATTAGGATTTGTTTCTGTAAAAGATAATTCCTACAGATAACTCTGTTATGGTAACTGAGTGCTATCTAGGCCTGGAAGACTGTGCAACTGCTCAAGCAGGGAAAAATAAACAAAGCTAGTAAAGAAACTACCTGATAAAAGTGCTACGGACACTGAAGAACTACAAACAAGCTTACGACTTAGGGCAAACAATGTTTTAAAAACTCAGTGGAAATAAAATTACTTTTTGTCAATCCTTCTACAAGCTATTTATGATACAGAGTCTTAATTTTAGATTGGTTGCTCCTTTACTTTTTCTCTTAATATATGAATGAATAAGCAGGGCCTTCAGAGTTACACATTTGGCAAGAAGCAGAGCTCTGGATATCCCTAAAAAAGTCTATCCTAATTTGTCCAAATTACAAGCCTTTCCAAATTCTCACATACACTTGAATTTTAGCACTTAGACTCTCCAACAACCCACTTTCATAGCCTTGATGAAGCACTAAGCAGACTGCACACAAACTGTTCCCACTAAGAGTAGCTGAACATGCATCAACTTGGGGATTATAGGGGAAAAAAATAAAATTTTTATGCCCATAACTGCTTCAGCTTCAACTAATCCAATAGAGAAGCTGCAAGCTCAACATCCATCCTCACTTTCCCTCTCATCCCCATGATGGCAGCTCTCTATTTCAGACACAGAAGGGACAAAAGCTGGGTTAAAGGGAGGAGTCAAAGGAGGAAAGAAGAAACATGTCAATTATCTAGACAGCATGTACCCAGAAGGTGGGAAAAACCTCTGACTGACATCTGGAAAAGTGAAAGAAACAGGCAGAATCTGCTTGTGCTGTCCTGGAGTGCACGACACATTGCCAAGACAGCTCAGAAGTTACATAATCCAGTTGTAACCAAGTCTGTACAAACTTTATTTTCTCCTCTTCTACACATGTGATATTTTTTCTCCTCTTCTACACCAGTATTTAATTACATAGCCAAACAAATTTTAACTACATGCTCCTTACCATTTTTGGTGCATGAAGGGAAAATTGTCAATTAATAAATTGTGGGTGTTTATTTTTTATTTTTATTTGCAATAATGTTGCTCTCCCTGTCAGACCTAATGATTAAGCATGGGACTTTGCAACTCTTGCACTATTTCTGCAATTACTTCTTCTCTTTGTTATGAAAATACTGTGAAAAATAATAGGGGAGGCATAATTAAGTTCACAAAAAAAACCCAAACCCAAACCACAAACCTTTTAAAAAAACCTTGAAGACCAAAGTTTTGAAGAGAAAAATGAAAAAAAAAAAGTCCGCAATGTGAATGAAGACAATTCAATCTCTGAAACCAAGTCTTAGGAATGATGGACTTCATCATCCATCGAAATCAGTCTGTTCTCTGAACATCATTCCATCCCAAAGTCCTAGGATACAGCTCATAATCAACAACCATGCATGTTCACATATAAGTTTCAGCCATTCATATACTATACCAGTTTGCTCAATGGAACTTCAATGATCTGAACAGAATGACTCCGGCAAAAAAAAAAAAATGGACATTATTCAGACTAAAATGTACACATGTCCAAGCAATCATCTTTTTAAAGGTGATTTGACATTCTTCTGTGAAACACCACAGTAAGCAAGAAAGAGTAGAACAAAACAGTATTGTCCCAGCTGTGCTTGCCTTCAACAGTCCCTTCCACAATAGCAAATCACAGACACCCCTGTGCAAGCAACAGAATTTTTGTAGTGATTATATTACTTAAAAGGAGAAAAAGCAAATCTGGGCCATTGTATTAGAATAATGGAGTCCCTGAACATTTTGAAGAGCAGCTAGAGTAGAGTCCATGTCCTGGGAGAGGGAAATGCCTTCTGCCAACCTATGTCCTTACCCACTCAACAAAAATTGAGCTTTCAAAGTCCAGTGGAAGAGTTGGAAAGAAGGGGGCTGCCATGAAGGGAAAGGCAGTGATGGTCTGCACATAATTGTTCTCATCCCTAATAGCCAGAGGCAAGTGAGACACAACTTCAAGCATTTATGATACTTTGTGCCTGCCCTTTAGACAGAAGTGAGATGCTAACTTTGCTTTTGGACAGCTATTTTTTGAAAGGTCTATGAAGCTCTTATACTCCTGGTTTTTTATTTTTTTCTCGGCAGCAAAAATTATTTTCTTTATAATTTCTTTCAACAAAACCATGATCTTATTCATCATTTCTGCCCTAATAATGCAACATGGAAACTAATGAGAATTTTGCCAGTGAAAGAAACAAGCATTTGTCATTGAAATTATACTTCAGATGTATAAAAAGGAAATATATCCTTGGCACACAAAACATTTTGCTCTTGGTGGGTCTTGCTGAATAAACTCCTGCACTTATCACCTCCTAGCAAATTGTTTTTTCCAGAAGCAATGTTTTTGCAAGAAACCTGAAAATCACTAGATGTAATGGGTTCATCAAGTCTACAGCTGATCACAGGAAGAATTTATTTATGTTCCCCTGTGGGAGCACCATTCTAATTAAACTGACTGAATCTTGATTTTGACAGATATATTCTTCTGTATAAGAAAAAACAGAAAAAGGTATTTCCTCACTGGAAATTTTACATGTACTGGACATCCAAAAAGATATTAAAATGGTATGAGAAAGAAGAGATGACAAGCATATTCAGAGCAGGCTGTTAAATAAACAAAAAAGACACCAACAACCATTAAAACAATATGAAACATTTGAAAAAAAGCATAAAGACAGTGATATCTCAAATTTGCCCTGGAACCATGTTGTGACTAAACATTGTTCACATTTGATATATTCCTTGTCAAACTCAGAAGTTCTTATTTATATTTTTAATCAAAAAAGTCTTCAAGGCTTCATCACAGCTTTTATATAAGTGGATGACTACAGACTATCTACAGGGAAATCTGAAACACAGTGAAGGGAAGCCTCACTCCAATGAAAGAACAGGTTAATGATAGTGCCAGAACTCACTCTGGAGTTTTTATGAAAAATTACAATACTATATCAATATCACGCAGGTAGGTAGCAACGAGCAACATGAATATTTCACACAGAGGAGAGCAGAATGTGAGCAGAATCCATGCCATGCATCACTTGCCCTGTAAGGAGAAGCTAAGGTATTGGGTCTGGTTCAGTCTGGGGCAGAAATGGCTTCAGGGGGACATATTTGTAAGCCCCTAGCAGCTATAAGGAGGCCAGTAAGAAGATGGAGCTGGGTTCTCAAGCAGCATGGTTGGAGGATGAGAGACAATGGGCAGGAGCTGAAATAAGAAATGTCTCAGGAATGGGAATGCCTTCTTGCTCAGAGGACTGTAGGGCAGTGGGTGAGGTCACCTGTAATCTCTTAATATGGAAATAAAGATCTTGAAAAATCTGGTCTGGTTCCAGCAGGCCAATCTGGAATTTTAAAAACAGACCTCTTCCCACCTGAGTTTTCCTATCAACCTATGAAATATTTCCTCCTGAGAAAGATGTAATGGAAATCACACTTGTAAATAACCAATTAAACTCAGAAAAGTTCATTCAGTAGATCAGACAGCTACACAATAACTGGAAAAACACATATAACCATGCTGCTTTTCAGGAGACTATTCATTCCACACCGACATGAGCAGTTAGGAGATTGCTCACTAATCCATACTGAAAAGCAGAGTACCCACAACTGCACAATTTAGAAAGTTTCTGTTGAGAATTATATTTATTGAATCTCAGTTTTAAATTTCTCAGGTTTTAAATTTTCTCATAGCATAAAGCTCCAAAATAATTCTAATTAATACTTCCCACTGCCAAGAATGTCAGTGCTTGATCTCCAGCCCTCAAACAGATAAAACAGCACCTGTAAGACAAACACATTTGGATTTGCCACAAAGTTAGAAAAAAAACCCTTTGTCTTAATCCAATCCATTATCAATGAGAAAAATACAAAATGAATACATTTTCAAATACCAAAAACCTCACTTCCTTCAGCTCATTCATACATTACACTAGAGAGTGAGCTTCAGGAGAAGCTCTGCAAGCTGAACATGTATTTTATAAGATTTTGTCTGTATTTATTCCAGTTGCCCTGACACAACTCCTCTTCAGAAGGGGAAGGCATGGAATATACAGTACTAAATAGAAAGAAACTCTGTAACACAACTTCTAAACTCTAAATTCATTTTATTCTTCTAGAACAGTATGAAAGTAGTTCCCTTAAACCAAGGGTCTAATCCCAAGATGAAGTCAAATCAATGCAGACATAATTTGTACTTGTTTGGGTTTTTTTCAAACATCTTTCTAATATTCAAGTATGTGCTGATTGCTATCAATGGCAGTGACGAGGCAGCTAATTACAAGTGCAGCAGACATTAGCAATCAGTATGGTAACATATTCCAATAGGCACAAATGCTGTTTGTATCCCCAGACACAGAAACAGACACCTCATGAACTCAGAGAATACTGTAGGCAGGAAGACTTCATGTTGTGGGATTTCCATGTATATGTGGGGCAAGAAAACAGTGGAGCACATGAATGTTTATTGTGGAGGGAAAATTTCTTCCCTGATTCCCTGTAGGCCTCTTAAATGTGAGATGACTTACTCATGAGTTTTTCACTTTTATCTAAATTGCTCTCCTTCACAGGAAAAATGTTACAGAATTGTATTTGTTTAATCTAGTGGACCTGGTGGTCCTTAAAGACAACAGATGTGAGAACATACCTCAACTGCTAAGGATATGACAACTCAGCTGCAATAACTCTCTACCTTCCTAAGCTTGGATTCATTAGGAAAGGACAAGGATCAGAGAAGATAAAAGGTATCACTCAGTTGACTTCTCTTCTGGGTGATCAAGTCCTCAGGAGTCTGGGACACAAATCACAGACTGAATGGTTTGGGTTGGAAGGGATCTTAAAGACCATCATGTGCCAGCTTCCCTGGCATGGGCAGGGACCCCTTCCACTAGACCAGATTTCTCAGAGCTCCATCCAACCTGGCCTTGAACTCTTGCAGGGATGGGGCATCCACAACTTCTCTGGGCAACCTGCTCCAGTGCCTCACCACCCCCATAGTAAAGAATTATCTAATCTAAATCTACTCTCCATCAGTTTAAAGACATTCCCTTTTATCCTGTCCCTACCCGCCCTTGCAAAAAGACCCTCTCCAGCTCTCTTGTATCCCCTCTTTAGGTACTAGAAGGTGCTATAAAGTCTCCCTCCCCAGAAACTTCTCCTCTCCAAGCTGAACAGCTCCAACTCTCTTAGCCCATCTTCACTACAGAGGTGCTCCAACCCTCCATCCAATGTCGTAGCCTCTCCTGGATTCTCTCCAACAAGCTGTATGTTTTTTCTTGTGTTGGGGACCCTAGAGCTGGATGCAGCATTCCAGGCAGGGTCTCACAAGGGCTCATTTCTTTTGTTGCACCTCAGAGTACGGTTTCAGGATATCTTCAACTTAGTTAAAAATTCCACTGCACTATTCTACTCTACTCCCAACTTTCTTGTTCTCTTTACTTCACTCTCAGTAAAAGCAGCAGAAAGCATTTATTACTGGGTAATATCATACTTAACTGCCCTCACTTAGCATGAAAAATATTACTGAATCACAAAAAATTCAATGTTATGTGAGAAGCATGTATCTTCCATGAAATAACCAGAAACATTAAATAAAGAAAAAATTATGATAAATGCACTGAAACTAACTTCCATATTTACTTTAATAAAAAGTCACCATTAATTTTAAATGAAAAGATTAAATACTAGCCTTCAATTAGCAGCATAAAATCCCTCCTAAATTTTATACATATTACAGAAACACAGGGTAAAAACAACTAAGTAAAACTTTGTAAAGGGAATTCTTGAGAAAACATCTTGTTTTGTTGTTAGTAGACTCTTTTTCATCATGTCTAGGTATATGTTTCTTTCTTTTGTTTTGTTTTCAATTACCATAGTATGAAAAAGAAGAGAAAAAAAAGTTGTAAATCTAACCCATGTATTGTTCTTGTTTGGTACAATTATTGCTTTATTCAGTACATTTAGCATGTATGTCTACCTTTTCTGTGTCACTGTTTTATGACTTACGTGAGACTACCTTCTAGAAAAAGTTTAAAAGCTCACGGCCTGATTATGATTTTACAATGAGTCATCCCACTGATATCATCAGGGCTGCATGAAAATAAATCAAAGCATGATGAGAACCACAGTGAGAGGAGCGTATTGGGGTCTGCATTCAGCTGTAAAGTCAGTCTAGACGAAAGGAAAAATAGACCACACGGATTTATATTTCACCATTCTTAATCAGAATTAATATTTAATTTTATTCCTCCCTAGGATGCTTCTAATGTATTCACCAAATAGCAAAACAAACAAACAAACAAACAAACAAACAAACAAAACCCAAAAAACCCACAAAAAAACCCCAACAAAAACCAAAAAACAACATGAGAACCCACACAGTATCTACATTTCAGAGTCAGTAAATAAAACCCCTGAGGACTCCTAAGAACACTTGTCAGTTTTCTCTAAAGGTAACCAAATATCAAACAGCAGAACGTGAGGACTGTGCTGTAGATCAGATTATGATGATAATGATGATGAGCCCCTAGTGAAAGGTTTTAACTGCAGTTCATCAAAAATCATCACCCTAAAATATTTCCTTATTAGAAGTTTCAAATTCACTTTTCAGAAGATCTGGAGGTTTAGGCAAAGTATCTTAACAGTTAAGGTACATTATGCCCAACCTGACGTACAGACCATGTACAAAGTCAAAGCAGCAACTGTGGTTTCCAAAGATTCCTGTCCCTTCTGCTTCTACTATCCTGACTCCACAGGGAAAGTAGCAGCTCCAGCTTGGGTTTTCAGGGCTCTGGCAGAGGCAAAGGCAGCAGCACAGTGGTGACCTTGTTCCTGTACACCAACGTGCTGCCTTTATTTTATGTATGCCAACTGCACTCCCATTAAATGCACAACATTCTCAAGAGGTGTTAAAAAAGCACTGTTTGTATCTGCTAGTGCAGAAGGATGCAATGGAAACAGAAAGGGCAGTACAAGAGCCGAAATTCATATCCTGTTAGAAATAGAGCTGCATGACCATATGCTGTAACTGAGAAGCAACTGTGGTGTTGGCTCATGAACACAAGTGACCCTAATTACAACACCAATAGGTATTTCCTACCAGGCTGCAGCAACTGATAAAACTAATTCTAAACTGAACCTCGCAATACAGGAAAAGCATTTACCTCTTACTCCTCTTGTGAAAAGAAAGGGAGAAATAGATGGCACTTCTCTGTTAATATTTATTCAAACAAAAGAAAAAGGAATTTGTCCAGCTCCTCTCTTGGTTTGGGTAAGAATGTGCACCTGGCCTATCTGCCAGCTCCAGTGGAGATAACAAATCGTTTTTTTTCAGGTAAAAAAGCAAAGTCTGTGCCCTAAGAGGTCAGATGCCCATTCTTCTTTGTGTATATCTACCAAAGAAGAAGAGGCCTCAGGCCACTTAGAATTAATAAATAAATATTTAAATATCTACATAAGGTCATAAAAATAAAATAGATAAACAATTATTATAGCACTTAGATATTACTGACTAGCATGAAACCATGTCCCAGGAAAAAATACCATTAACAAAGAAATGTGCTACTGAGTGAATTTCTACCACCTCTAAACTTCACTATTCGATTTTTATTATTACTGTCAGGTTTCTAGCTAGTGAAACAGATCCTTCAATCATACACCAGACAAAGCACACATGAGAAGAAATTACTTTGAGTGACCTCTATTAAATCCTCCTAGAAGCAACAAATTTGCAGCACAGGGACTGAGCATGGGGTCCAGGGTCCAGGTGTAACATCATAGAGAGTGCAACAAATGGTGAGAGTGGCTGGACTTGGAGCCGAGCTGGAAAAAGGAGCAGGCAATTGGGGGAAGGTGGGAGCTGGCCCCAAGAGTTATTTAGCACTGTCAGCCTCCTCCAAGGACATCTTAACAGCAATACCTGGATTCCTTCCCACCAGTTCAAGACTGGGTTTCACACCATGGTTATACAAATTCTTCCTGTATCGCTCCGGGTATGATTTTCTCATGATGGCACTGTCTGCATTTAAAGACTGCACTGCTTAATTTTGAATTATTCTCCTAGTCTGGGAGAGCAATACTTTGTATCTGTGACAGAGTAGAAAAATTAAATGCCGTCTGGTCAACAAACAAGCCCAAACAAGTCTGCCACAGCATACAGGGCTGAAATACTTCACTCAGCTGCTTAACGGGACATAACGTTCACTGCATTACAACAAACTGTTTAATGTTTTTCAGCTCACTTTGCTTTTATATCCTTGGCACTGATGTTTGACTCTGATATTCTTTCTTACCAGGAAACTAGAAAAACTGTAACAGAAATGATTACGTGCTACAACCTAGTATCTTGATCTATGCCTCAAAACCGGATACTGCATACCACAGTATTTTCTAGTGGCTTTGACAAAGGAGTTATACTTCCTGAAAGACACTGAAAGTTTGAAGTCCTTGATCAAAGTCCAAGAAGCCTTTACAAACTTCAGTGGGTACAGCTTGTGTTCTATCCGGAGAGAATAGCAGTGAAACACAGTGAAAAACTCAGTTTCCTATTGCTATTCTAGAGTAGTCCAAACTTGCTGGTCAATTTTTCATACTAAGGAGAAGAGTATCAAAGAGTGATTCTGAAAGCAAGTATCTGCAGATACCCTGAAGACCACTTGTCATTAGGGTTAAGGAAAAAAGTAGGCCCTTTAGGCTCCCAGCAGATGGAGGACAACTGTGTCACCTCCACAGTGTAAAATAAAATTACTATACCAATACATTTGTAGGTAACTGGTATGGAAGTATTAATACAATTAGTACAAAAATAATTAATGTAATTATTAAGAAGTTTGACTAAAAGCATCACCTGAGTAACCCATTTCAGAGAACACATAACCAAAACCCATAGTTTTCATATCAGCCCTATTTACTCATCTGAGGCCAGATGAGTATAACCATAAGCAGTCCCAAGCCAAAGGTGTGATGGAACTTCTCTCTCTGATAATCAGCTCAAAAGATAGCTTTTATAGAAAAGTTCACATTTGAGGCAAAGTGAATGAGAGAAGTTTCTTAAATTCTCCCCTGCAGGGTCCACACCAGGGCCTGTTATATTCTCATAATAAACTGAGTTATCAGGATATTCTATAAGCAACAACTCCCCTCAAGAGTGATTTTTAAATTTTTTATAATAATATTAGCATCTAATTTTTAAACATTCCTTTTCATCCATGAAAGTAAGAAGATGACTTAGTATTTTATTTTAGTATTTTGCTAATAGCTCCATTCCAGAAGCATCAAATATTACGAGCTGGCCATTCTGTTATCAAAAGCTGATAACGGCCTTTTAAGTACATGATGATAGTAGACATTTCAGAGCTAAAAAAATATGACATAAATATGAAGACCCTTAGCTGAACACCTTTCAAACTGCACTAGCTCTTGCCTCAATGGTAATTGCACTTTTCATTTGACTTTATCTTTCAGTGCTTTGAAGCATCTTCAACATCTTCATAAATTACTTGGATGCAGGACTCAAAGGAATACTAAGCAAGTTTGCCACTAATACTATATCAGGAGGAACTGCTGACTGCCTTGAAGGAGAGAACTCACAAATTAAAGGGCTGGGAAATCACCAGCTGTATGGATTTTAACAGGGGAAAATGATAGATTCTGAATCTGGGATGGGACAACCCTGCGTGTACAGACAGACTGGGGAATGAGAGGCTGGAGAGCAGGGCCATGGAAAGGGAGCTGGGGGTCCTGGTCCAGGGCAAGTTGAACACGAGTCAGCAGTGCCCTGGCAGCCATGAGGGCCAACCCTGTCCTGGGGGGCAGCAGGCACAGCATGGCCAGCCAGGCAAGGGAGGGGATTGTCCTGCTCTGCTCTGAGCTGGGGCAGCCTCACCCCCAGTGCTGGGGGCAGTTTGGGTGCCACAATACAACAACATTAAATTATTAGAGAGCATCCAAAGCAGGGTGACCAAGATGGTGAAGGGCCTTGAGGGGAAGCTGAATGAGGAGCAGCTGAAGTCACTTGGTCTGTTCAGCCTGGAGGAGACTGAGGGGAGACCCCATTGCAGTTACAGCTTCCTCATGAGGGGAAGAGGAGGGGATCTCTCCTCTGTGGTGACAGTGGCAGGACATGAGGGAATGGCCTGAAGTTGTGTCAGGGGTGATTTAGTTTAGATTTTAGGAAAAGACTCTCGACCCAGAGGATGGCTGAACACTGGAACAGGCTCCTCAGGGAACTGGTCACAGCACCAAGCCTGAATTCGAGAAGTGTTTGAACAATGGTTTTGGGCACAAGGTGTTACTCTTGGGGCTATCCTGTGCCAGGCCAGAAGGCAGACTTCAGTGATCCTCATGGGTCCCTTCCAACTTAGGATATTCTATGATTCTATCAGTGAAATTAGTGAAAATTAATGTGATATTGAACCCCTATCCTCAAGCTATTTTGATAAAACTGAACTACTTGGTAGGTTCTAAAGGCATAAAGTGAATTATTAATGAAAATCTTCTTCATGCAACTGCTCTCAAGACTTTTTTCATTATTATTCATATATGTCCCAAATAATGAACACCAGAGAGTAAGAATAAGCATTCTGCACAGTATAGTATTCTTCAAAACCTGATTCCTCTTAAGCTGTACAATTTGTTATTGTATTCCTACTATAACTGTGCACATTCCATTGTACACGCAATCCGAAAAGCCTGAGGTCCATTATCTGGTTTCATGTCAATCCATTTCTGAATTTTATACAACAGATCTCCCTTTGGTTTAGGAAATGTAAGCAAGCAAGCCACAGAGAAATAACCAAATTTGGCACTTTGGACTATATCCACATCTCAGAAAAAGTAGCACCTACCAAAAATACATTCCATACATTTAGGTTTTCTAGACCTAAAGAACTAGGAGTAAATTCAAGTGTGTTTTGAATATATTAAAAAAATAAATACATAAAAGTACAGTTATATCTATGGATTTAAATGTACAAAGTGTGCATGCTGATTTTTACTTGAACATGTACAACAAAGATCAGGATGAGGCCATGAAATTTATGCTTCAGGGAATAAAAACTTTTCAGAATCATTAAGTTGGGCTTTCTGTACCAGCATATCTGCAAAGAAGTGTTCTGCATGGAATGCAAAATCAGAAGTTAATCAGGTAACATCACTTTATTCTTTCCTCTCCTCATATGCTGCACCATAAACCAAGGAATATGAAAAGGGATAGGGTAAGGGTAGGGACAGGGAGAGCAGCGTGGATAAGGAGATCAGGGAGGAAGTGTTTAATTCTATAACTTCCCCTGAGTGCTTTGCTGAGATTTTCCAGAATGCAGGCCCAGCCAGGCATCATTACTGCCTGATTCAAGCCACAGGATAATCCTGTGTGCAAAAGCCCTAGTCATTTCTAGGACACCAACCTACTGTAATATGCTCTTTAGTGGCCTTAATACAGTGTGTTCAGCTTAGTGGAGTGCCTAGAGAAAACCCACATTTCCAGTTCATATTTATCATTTTAGGATGCTTGTTAGCATTATGCCCTAGCAACACAGAAATTTGGTTGATGCCATATGGACACAGACAAAACACAGAGTTCCTGCTCAGAGGGTTTGCCTCCATTTTTGGCACAGGAGCTGAAATCCTTAACTGCACGTGCATAATGATACAGGGCAGCTCCTCAGTGCTCTACTCAAGTGAAATGGAGCAATGCCGACTTACCCTGACTGAGGTTATTTCCATCTTTATGTAAGTCTTTGCATTAGGTAAAGCATAATGCAATCAAATGTTGGGAAAACAGACAGAAAATGAGGAGGGTAGAGAGCAAACACAGAAATGGATTACCACTTGTTTACCAGGAGTTGCACAAATTACAGCTTATTTTTTTAAATTACACTAAAGCCCCAGCAATACACAACACAGCATTTTAAATAGCCCAAGCAATACATAACATAGCATTCTAAATAACCCACAATGTTATAGACATGTAGACATCACTATAAATACAGCCTTCAAAGTAAATTTTAACAGGAGGCTTTGCTAATGTTTGAAAACACATAGAGTTCTTCCTAGATGAAACAGACTTGGGCGAGGGAAAAGTTACTGCGTTTGCCTTTATGTGTTTTGTTAAAATCTAATTCAAAATTTCTGGATATTTCTTACCCTCCTGGGCCAGAAAATAGCAGAGCTACACAGCTTAAAAATGTGTTAAAAATTAATTCTGAACAGATTAACTGAGTAACATTCACTGAATATGAAAAATTATCTATCTGGCACTAAGACTCAGCCAAGTTGGATTATATCCACAGGTTTTGGGTGTGTCCTCTTACAAAAACCAGCAAAAAGAATAAACAAACAGACAATTCCTGTGGCAATTAAAAGCACTTCAGCTTTCACACAGAAACAGGGAATGCAAAATGATGGGTTTTAGTACAGTCATGGAAGTAAAAGCAAGCAGAACCCTAATGTGCTGTCACATCCAATCAGGGTCAAAACCAGTCTGCCTTCCTGATGAATCAATATAATACTGCATGAAGACAATGAGAGGCAGAGGATATTAAAGAAACTTCAGTATTTTAATGCTAGTGTGGAGTGTATGATGGGACATAGTGTGTAACTTCATTTTTTACTATTAAAGAAGCAAAAGAATCTCAGTCATGTCAAATGAGGCTGAAAGTGCTTCTAATTTCTGAAAACGAGGCCCCTTCTATTTAGGTACAAAAATATGGGTATCTCTCTGAGATCCAAGTTAAAAATGTAACCTTTAAAAAATAAATATTGAGGCATATACAAGTAAAAAGTGTTGCATCTGGGCTAAGTAACCTTGAAACTATCCCCCATATAAATATATGATTACCAGACTGGCATGTGCGCCTACAGAAGGAACTGTTTGATTACAGCTCCTCTTCATCCCCAACAGCAAATAACATTTTAGAGAAGAATAATAAAATATGACAGCGTCTCTGCCAGTGCTCCTGGATAATACCCTTCAGCTCACATGCACAAGTTCATGCATGTCTAGATGAATGCACAATCAATGTAAGTGTGCACATCACATGCACACTTTAATTTGTGGGACATATAACTATTTTAGTGACCATTTCAGTGCTAACAATACTTAATAGTCAACATTTCACTACTGGAAAAAAAAAATATACATATATTAAAAAAAGAGCATGCTAGATCTCCATTTGAAAATGTAGTTTCCTACACAAAGAATAAAACCAGAACAGATAAATGTGTGTCAGCATTTGTCAGACTCTACCTCAGCAGTCAGATTCAACCACCAAATGAGAACTGAGAGCCTGGATAAGCCTTGTAAGTCAATGTCTGGCTGTGAGCCTGAATAGAGGGTTTCCCCAAATGCCATCTGAGTCATCCCACCAGCTGTTCCTAGATGTTCAATTTGCCACTTGGCTGAAATGATCCTCCTTTTCCTCACTGATTGCTCTTACCAACTGAGATCTGCACCAACTTACTCTGCCTCAGGTTCCTCCAGCTTGACCTGAATTTGCCTTAGGGCCATGTCCTGTTGGGCATATTTATTTCTTGATTCCCTGCATGGCTCAGAAATTCGCCATCAGCTCCTCAGCGACACATGTCCTAATTCCTTACCACAAATCAGGGGTCACACTTTTAAATCCTTCTCACTGGAACCAAGTGCACCTTAATTGTATTTCTCAGCTATCTGCTCTGTCACTGCTTTTTCATACAGTAGGAATTTCTCCACCAATCTCATTACAGGGATTCCCTGAGACAGAGTTTCAATTACCATTATTTTAATACAGTTATGTTTGTATATGGTTTGCTTGGTGGAGCTTGTCTCACTGAATCTGCAAGTTATAACCACCTTTCAGCTATAATTTAATGTAGACATAGATCAACTAAGATTTTCAACTGAAACACTCTTTTTTGTCCTGATACAAATCATACTTTGAATTTACTTCTTGACTAATACTAATACTTCCTTGCATTGGTTTCTGGATGTTGATGTAGAAGGATGTGCCCTCAACAGTGCAGAAGAAACATGGGGAAATTACAAACTTAAATATTGCTCTGTATGAAAGAATCCTTCTCTTCAAAATCTACTGACAAGAATTTTAAAAAATTAAAATTACAATTTATAAATGAAAATTGATTTGATAATTTTAATTAAAGGATGGCATTCATTAATAGCAGTTTGCTTCCTAGAGGAAATAACCCAATTTTCACATTCCCCTGAACAAACCACACACTGTGTTGATAGTATTATAAAGAAAATCTGGAGAAACACAAATGACTTGGTAATGAGTTCAGAAAAACAAGATATTAGAAAAGTGTTACTAAAGAACAGCACTGTACAAGTGGCAATCTACAGACTTGGAACTATAAATTACTGATCTTACCTTTTCCTGATGTTTTGTATCAAATAGATTGTTGACAGAATTTTTTAAAATGTAAGCATGCAGAAACACTACCATTCATAGCTAATTCACTGTAAAGAATGCTTATCAGACTGAGAGTCACACCTCTTATTATCATTATAATCACTTCAAATGAATTTCCTTTGGATATCATGTAGGATCAGACTGTAACTTCTGACCTTAAATGACTGCTAGATAATAATCTGTGACTTGATCTGGGTGGTAGGACCCTTGTGTAGCACTTATCAAACCACTCCTTCATACCATCCTCCAGAAAAATTTTAGAGACCTCAGAAGTCATGTACAAGAGCATCTCCTAAATTCTCACCTGGGCCAGGATTTCACAGACTTTTAGCCTCAATAGTTTTCCCTATGAGTTTTCCCTGTGTCTACCAGGGCATCCATACACACGGATGTGTGGCCAAGAGTGTCAGTGAAAGTGCTACCAAATCCCAGGCATTATTATCTAAAAAACAAACAAGTGAACAAAAATAAAGAAACACTGATATTTATATTTCCACCTTTCTGGGTAAATGGTGGGCTGGATTTTGCTGGATAAACAGTGTGCATCATTCTTGCCAGCTGGATGATGGACATGTACTCTGCAGGTAAAGGGAACATCCTGAAGACTAAGCCAATCTTTCTATTTCAGGACAGATCAGAACCATGGCAGGCTGATTTGGCAGGGTTATGCAGGTCAAGCAGGCACTCTTATAAATAACTGGTGATTAAGCAGATACTGCCACAAGCAGTCTAACGGACTACAGCAAGGAAACTATTGAACTGAAATAAGCTAAACTGAAGCACAAATGAGGTCAGAGGTGGAAAAGGTCATTCAAAATTGTTAAATGTGCATTCTGCATTTCAGTATTTCCAAAGCTTTCAAGGTGGAAGAAGCAAAGTTCTTTGAAGGAAGCTTTACAATGTTACAGTTGCAGTAAAATGAAGAGAGCGTATTAGTTCCTCATGCCTAAAACTAAGCTTCTCAGAAGAGACATTTAACTCATTTGGCTGTAGTATGGAATTACATTTTTTTATAATTTGTTCTGCACTATCATTCTTATCTTCACATCATCCTAAAATACCAGATATTCTTTCTTCCCCTACAGACAATCCATGCTTGGTCTATCTATCCACCTATACAAACCCACCTTCCCTTTTGCATTTTCTTCCTGCAGTTCATTGTGTTCTCTAACGGCTGTAATAAAATAGATATAAAGAAATAAAATAATTTTCTTCAGTAATCTCCTCAACAATGTGATCTCCTTAACTGATACTTTTTTGGTATTTTTGCATTTTTGGATAAAAATATTTTAAAAACCCAAACAAACAAGGTACTCCATAAATCTTTTGAATTGTCAATGGTTTCTACACTGCCTTTTTTATGACAATCTCTTCTTTCATATAGTTTACTTCACTTGCTTTTCTTTGAAACTGCCCTCCTTATCTCAAATGGCTGACTCACCACACAGTATCAAGCATCTGAGACTCAACTTTGAAAACCCTCTTGCAATTACCTTTCCCTAGAGCTCACAAACATGGGGGAATCTATACCATTATTTGGTCCAATAAAATTCTTGAAAGACAGTGTCTTCTATATCTTCAAAGTTATCTGATGGCTTTACATACACTTTGCAAATTCAGATTAGATTCTTAGAGTGAAAATTTATATCTACAGCTTCTAAATACCCAACTGATAGCACAAATACTTTGATGAAGATGTTTCCAGATCACCTTTGTTAAAGGTCACAAAAATATAAATCTATATATGCAGACTTTGAAGTTTAGTTAAAACTCTAACTATTCTTTGAAGGTAAATATTGTCCACAGAAATTTTACCAGTCACTGAACCCAGTAGGAAACTGATGCTGGAGTAGTTGCTACTACACGCTTAATTCCTCTGTGTTGGAATTTGTCCTTTTATTTTTTAAATTTTTTTGCCAGTTGCTACTCATCTGAAAAGCCTTAGGTCAAAAAAACCAGTAATCTATGATCTGCTGTAGAAAGACCACACACCCACACCACAATATCCCAACAATGGGACATTTTTATTTTAAAAGAAGCCAATATTCAGGATAGGTGGTGCTTAGGACAAAGACAAATAAGTTATTCTGGTCAGCAAGTTTTCAGCAATACTATATTTGCTCACAGCTTTCCTGACTCCATCCAGCATTTGCTATCTTTTGGTTTCATAGGCACTAAAAATAACTATCATCTGAAGAATAACCTCCTTCCAAGAAAACAAACAACAATCCAAACATAATTTCAACACAAATGTTATTTCCTTCTGATGTTTTTTGACGTGATTTCAAGTTCTTCATGAAAACAACGTATGGGTGGAGTACCACGGGGGCTGGAAAGGCCAGCTATGATCTCATTTACAACTCTGGTTAAAGCAGGAGAAGGGTCAGTGCCTTTTCCACAGCTAAGTGTTTATGATCTGTGAGGCTCTTAGGCTCTTTATGGTGTGTTACTTCCCAGTATTTTTGTTTGGTTGGGTTTTATTTTAATGATATGGCACTGCACATAACTATATGAGAGACACAGGGTGAATACAGAAATATGTTCATCCTGTGTCTTTATCAGCCATAATTATTGCATAGTAATTACAGAAAACCATGGAAATCTGCAGTAACAGGTACTTCACTTCTGCCTGCATCTCTTGTATTTGATACGCTTATAAACAGGTCTAGAGCATCTTTACTCCACAAATGTAAGAAAAGGTGGTTTGCCTTCCAAGCAGGGATGTTGTTAAAGATAGATATTTGGAGAAACTTAAATAATGTGGTAACAGGGATCATACAATTGCAATGAAATGCTATGAATGTGGTATGAATATGCTTCAGTTTCTTGTCAGCAGAGCTCTACTTCGTAAAAAAGAATAAAATTATGTTTTAAATTGGTTTTAATACTTTAATCATATCACAGCACTTCTACATTTACTGTGTTCAGGCTTTGCCAATTAGATGACAATGACCTATGTACTCCATTAAGGACTATTCTTTTATGTTTGGGATGTAGTAAGCATTTTTGGTTTAGATTGTAATTTGATCAACGGGACCTGAAATATCTGTGTCTATTGCTTTACTGTGTTTGTATTTTTGTTTATACACAGAGATTTACACATGATCTCCAACTCTGCACTGCTAAAGAGATTAAATCCAGACTGAAGATCTGAAAGTGGCCACCAGGAGCCCAAGACTTGTTGAAGTAAGTGTCCAAGGGCATAGTATTCATACTGACAAAAGTCATATCATATGCAAATTTCAATATTCAAGGTGCTCTGAACTCTGATTAGCAGACAAGAGACCTTTTCCTGATCCCCATCCATACAAACTCCTTCCAACAAGCAGGAATGCACGCAGCCCCTAAAACACTAAACTCCAAAACACAAAGTCATACTTTCAAATCCTTTCTCCTCCAGTATAGTTTCATTATATGTGGAGTCTAGTGTTCAAAGGTGCTGTCTTTGAACAGAGAAGCTACAGTTATTTCAGTAAGTTTACTATGTTAGGCAATCTTGACTTGCAAAATGCAAACTGCTTATCTGAGGAGGTAAGAGGAACTTATTCATTTGGACAACTTCCTTTTCTATGTCCTTATATGTTCCCTTTTTCACATACACATGCACACACAGTTCAGTGCAAAATTAATCAATGTGATAATATTTGCAAATGGAGAAGAGATTCCCTGTGCCCATTTTTACTCCTCACTTTCACGAGGTCACATGAGACGCAGCACCACTCAAGACTGGATTCTGAAATTGTGTAGGTGATCAGGACAGAATCTCCTGGCTTCACAATCATGATTTCTTTCATTTTAGGTCAGAGTCTTATCTGGTGCATCTTGTGCTAGGTTCTCCAAAAGCATCTGTCTCAGTCTGCCTAGTTCTTCCTCCAGAGCAACACATTGGCTTCAAGGTCTGGGTGTTTCCTTTTGAGCAAGAAAGAGGCTTATGCTCGCTTAAAGTCTCTATTTTCAATCTCTATTCGAGTCTCAGCTACAGAAAAAGTTAAGAGGTATACATTCACCTAAATTGGATGGTAAAATGGGCAAAGAAAAGAGAAACTAGAGAAATTAGATTATTAGATTATACATTATATCACTACCCAACAACTTAATCTGATTTTGTCTTTACTGGTTATTGTCAGTCCTCACTGTGACTACAGAGACCTAGTGAACTTAAAAATGTTAAGCTTAGGATTTCTTTTCCATGGTGACTTTTTAGCACTAGATTTATCTCAATCTTATTCTGAAGGGTTTTTTTTTTCCTTTGATTTTGCTTTTTCCTGTATGTGGGAAAGGAGACAATTTTCCCTGCAAATAAAGCACAGTTTTACAAGGGTAAATCTGCCAAAGCAGCTTATGTCCAGCATTGCTGGCAATCAGCCACCAATTCTGTCCAGTCACAGGCAAAAAAAAGAAAAAAATTTCTGGAGAACAGATGATCAGCATCCTGTAACATTGACTTGAGACAGAGTGAAAAAGGTCATGTAAATGCAGCATATGGTTTCAGTGACAAGCTATTGTGTTGTATCTTTATTTCTCAGCATCTCAAGTTAAATATTTCTATGCCAGAATATAAATCTAGATGAAAATGCCCATAAATCTAGAGGATAATGCATATCAATAAATCTGAACCAGTAGCCACTGTACATTCTTAACTATATGCAAATCAGCTATTAACAAGCTTTTAATTCTTTCTGATTCTGCCACAAAAAACATGACAGATGTTGAAATACAGATAATGCTAAAATAAATTGCTCTTATCTAAGACAATATTTTTAAAAAATGTAATTAAATTGGAAGTTTTTAGAGTGTAAAGGAATTCAAGCAACAGATTTTTAGTAAAAGAGGCCAGAGAAAACCAGAAGGTAGCAATTGACTAGTAAGAAACTAATTACAAGCACTCGGGGCTTTAAATTATTTGGAAACTAAAGTAACCACCTACAAAATGAGATCCATTTATCAGGAAGAGAGAAGAAACCGAGGCAGTTCTTTTTAACAGACTAATGGCAGCTCTTTCTTGCCAGAGCAAGTGCAAGAGAATGCTGCAGGATCAGGGAAGCACAGCTCAGCATCCACCTGTCATCTAGTAAGTAGCAAGCAGCCAAATCCTGATAGGGAACAAGCAAGTAATGGGGTATAGACATTTTGATTGTACCCTAAACTAAAATTAGTTATTCAGATGAAAGACATCTCTTTTTTGCATGTAAGGATTTTGAAACATGCTCTTAGATGTTAACTGAGACTGAGAAAGTCCACAAAGAGTAACACAGTTGAAACTCCTGCCATGGTAATTTTTATGCTCAGAGATGTAGAGCACCTTCTCTCTTGTTTCTCAAGGCAATGTTGTTGCTCTTCTCAACATCCAGTCTTCTTTCCTCAGTATTTTTTTTTACATTTCTACCTATCAGAAGCCTATATGTGTTCCTTTCACTTTCATTTCCTTTTCTTTCACTTCTATGTGCATTCCTATGTGTTAGCTTGCTCTGTTTCCTTGAAAATACATTATTCAAAGCCTTCTATCCAACTTTTAATTACAAATTTATCTTTCTCATAGATGCATTACATCTGTGTAATTACATCTAAGCATTACAAGATATGTGTGTGTGTGTAAAATGGGCTTTTTCTAAGGCTGTTTAATCTTCCACTCAGCTCTGATTTCCATGCTTTACAATCTCCTTTGGCAGAAAGAAGTAGCCGAGAGTTGAGAATTTGCTCTATCAACTCCAATCTTTTCCTTCCCTACAGAGAAAATTCAATGCATATTTTCATCTAAGTCTGTTTATACGTATATTTTTTCTTTATTTATTTTTTTTAATATTTGCTGTGACATTACTATAATTCAGCTTGATAGTTTTAAACTTAATCATAAGCCTGGGAGAACAACCTGAACCCCTTAACCTGCTGTCACTAATGTTATGTTAATTAATGATGTCACTGAACACAGATTCCAGGTTTGGCCTCATTCAAAATACGTATCTGCTGGCAATTAGCATTCCAATTGGAGAACTCTCATTGTATTGTCATACCTTAAATAGCTGCACATTTGCAGCCCTGAAATTTGGCATTTTAACTATGGCAAGAGCAATTTCTTGCAAAGTACTGCAGCCTGTAAAACTTTTAAGTTTGAAAGCTTCAGGTTTCAGTTTGGTTATTAGCATATCATAGTGTAGAAAAAGTGAAGAGAATACACCAGTGAAATTTACAGTGTGACTTTTCAAACGCACTGCTTAAGATGTTAAACCAAATTTTGAGGTACTTCCTGATATCACTATTTCAGTCCTTCAATAGGAACAACCAGCTATTAATAATAAACAGAAATAATGACTTGTAATTATTTGTAACATGTGGAGCTGATTCTGGTCAGTACACAGATGTGCACCCACCTGATCTGTAGAAACATGCTGGTACTGAACCAGCTCAGTCGTTTTAGGACCTGATTTATTCTTCCTGACTGCAGTAAAGGCCATGTTGCATCCTACACTTTCATAGGAGTTGGTGAGAATGAGACCTTGCTTTGTTTCATTCCAACCCAGAGAGTGATACTATCTTTACCTCCCTCAAGGGTCAAAATGTGCTACTTCACTACATATTTGGCATACCTGTTTCTAAAGGCAACCAAATACCAAACCAAACAACCCCCCACCCAAAAACAATAACAGAAAACCACCTTGACTAATTAAGAATTAGCACAATGGCATGCCATTATTTAATCTCATTCATAAATGGATGCAATTTCCTGTTCAAAATTGGTGATGTCTTACTGATAAATACCAAGTAACTTTTTTTGTGTAGACACAAGTGTGCCCAGGGAACACAGGATTTAAATGTGGTCAAGATCTCAAATACGAACACATAGAAACAGTAAGCCTGAACTATTAGTCTCTTAGAAACCAGATATAAACACAACAATTAACTGTTCATGATTCCTTTCATTTATTCCAATCACTTCTGGCTGTTGATCACACCTCCTGCCCTCTTACTAACCACACAAATGAAAAGGCAGGCTCAGGATTATGAAAGAAGAAGAATTGTGCAACGAGGCTTTGTACAAGCTCACCAAAGTGACCAAACAAAAGGCCGGTCTGGAAAGCAAGAGCAAGAAAGCAGATTATACAACTAAACTCCTTTCCACAATACATTGCAAATGAAGAAGCAGCAGATTTTCTTCTCCTGAGAGTCAGACAAGGAAAAAAAAAAATCAAAATTAGCTCCTTTCTCTTTTGGAAGCAGAAAGCAAAATCTTCACAGCAATTTAAGGCTTTCTATTCATGAAAGATTTCATTCATTTGAATGAAAAAGCAGCAATCAATACAAAGCTTTCAATACAGCTATAGTTTCTTAGTAAAATGAATATGTATTTTAGAAACGTAAACAAGGTGGTCACATGGCTTCTCTTTTACTTAATGGACGTCATTCTAAAGAACAAAATCAGTAGTTCCAGGATAGCCCACTGACTTCATCTCACAACTGCTGATAGACAAGAATTTAGATTTAGAAATATTAGCTATGTTTAGGGTTTTAAATAAATTTGCAAATAATAAACCTATAATTTCTTAATACTAATTAGAATCTCAATACAATCTCATTGAAGATTTTTAATTCACTTTATTTGTTTGTTCGTGGATTGGATTATAAAATACTCAGGTCTTTGAAAGTGCAGTAAGGCATCTAAAGAGATATTAAAAAATACACATCATGCCTTTTTATGGCAGTATCTGTCTTCAGGTGCCCAAACACCTGTTCAAGTCTTATTCTTCCTGCAATGCACAACTTCAGCAATGCAAAACAGCCAGAAATCCAGGTTAATTAGACTTATGTCCTGTCTAATAAGTCTCAAACCAGAGTGTTTTGTTACTGCTACTCGCATCTGCTAATACACATTTATGCCTGGAGACCTCTGATCACACAGTGGCTTGTTCACATTTTTTTCACTGATTTGTGATTGATCACTACATAGTTCCACCTCTCTCTCCCATCCACAAACCTGAGTTTTGGTTGATTTAAGAATTATCTCACCACCTTAGTCTGAGCTCTGTGCCAATACACTCCAATGGGGAAAAATGCCACCTGGGCTACAAATTTGAGTGAAGCGTCCATTCCCAACACTTCTCATTTGGATGGAAGCTTTGTGACTTCCATTGAAAGGTACTTCTTGTCCTCACTGTAACAAGGCACATCAGGTTCACCTATGAGCTAATGGAATAGGAATGCCCAGGCTGCAAATCTGCACTCAGCTCCCAGCAGAGAATGACTGGGCTGGTACAACTGGCTCATAACTGCTGTAACTAATGATGCTGACTCTTGATTCTCTCCTGAAAAAACACATAATGTTTCTACATTATCCAGTGGATGCTTCTGGAGTCAAGTAAAAGAGAAAATTTGTCTGTATTATTTGTCTTGTATAAGCCAGGAGCAGTTTGCAGCCTCAGAACTGGGAATGGTTGCACCACATGGACTTAGAAAAGCTTAGGGATGTCTTGGCAAATGAGACAATAAAATAGAAACCTTGGCCAAAACTAACAGAAAAAACACATAGGTCTTTACATAGGCCCAACTGTAATAGTTTACTTGAATTTCTTGGGGAGGATGAAAGCACTGTCCAAAAGTGAATTTACTACAAATTATCATAATGTCTTATGAACAAACAAGTCTGAGAACTACAAGCACTGTTCTTTTTTATATATATATAAGTCACTGTAAGCAAGTAAATATTCTGCTTTGCTACACTGGTTTGGCCACAAATCATCTTGAATACTGTGCTCTTGCATGTAGAGTTGGGGGTTTTTGCCCTCGCTAACAATAATACTCTTCACATACAATTGCTGTTGTAGTTCATTCCGTTCACCTTATGGAAAGAAGATTTTTCCCCGCTGTTTTAATGAGCTTAAGATAAAGTCTTTACAGAACAGCTGCTGCATTGACAAGGTCTGTGGCTTTCTCGCAATAGCACCTTAGGTAAAGACTTACAGGAAGTCTGCACTGTACAGCGAGGAATCTGTGCCCGCCCAGGCACACTGGTGGTGACTCCCAAGCCAGCTGGTGGGAGTAGGACAGGCTATGCAGTTATGGCAACGTGCATGAGCTGGCCTCTAAGAGTGAGGTGCAGAAAGCAGGGGAACATTCTGCCACATTTGTACAGGCCTTTGGCATCTCTGTAAGGGGATGATGAATTGTCCCGGAATTACACTGGCACAGCTAAACAAGCTCAGTAATTTCGATAAACTAAATCTCAACTCTCATTCTGCAGCAATGGCTATGTGGGTACAAGGTGTTATTAAATGTTCTAGATGTATCTCTTATCTGGGTGAATATGAGTCTTCAGTTTAGAGATTTACAGGTTTTGCAGGGCTGTGTCACAAGCCTAACAGTGTTACAACGAGATTACATACATTCTCCATAGTCACTTAAACCAATGTACATCAGCGAGGGCATAATCCTCTTATAAGTATAAAAGACTATGTAACAAATACTGAAAGGTAATTACATTAAATCTAGTGAAATTACAGTAAAAGAATCTTCACAAACGTCATCTCTTAAAATGTTAATGTTTATGTTGCATATAATGAAACTCCAAATGATATTTTACAGTGATCTCTGCCAACAATGACTCCTCAGCAGGAAATCATGCAAAGTAGATAAAGCAGAGAGAGAGGGGACGGCAGGTAAAGGTATGAGCTCCTGGCCCCCAGGCCCAGCCGTGCAGGGGCTGAGCTGGAGTCCAAGAACTGTCCTTGCTGTGCAGTAACTCAGCATTTCTCCTGCTTACCTGGAGGCTGCTTATTCTGAAACATCAAGCTGCTTTTCTGCTACTTCCCTAACAGTTCTGATATTCAATTAAAATGATTACTGAGAAGTTAAAATAATCAGGATCTCTTTCAAAGTACAGGATGGAGGCTAGTTTTTTAATGTTAGTCCCAGTTTCTTTACACCCTTCTGCAAAGAATGTTGCACATGGAGCAGCCCCAACTTAAAATCTACTAACAAATGGGAAAAATAAAATTTTACACCCCCAAATACTAGCAATCAGAATTTTTATTTTAAAAATAGCTGTGCAATTAGGCAGTCAGTTATAACTTCTTGTAAAATGCAATAATATCTTTCAAACATCTCTTTTTAGTTTACCATGGAGACATAAATTCCAAAGAGCTAGAGAGGGGGGTTTTGGTATGTTTTATTTCTTTCTAGACTACTGGATTATTAATAAGTCGTTGATACTTCCCTCATAAAGCTCTTTCTCATCTTGGATGAAAGACAGAAAGAGTAGCCTGTTTTCTTACACCCAGTAATAGACGATTCACTTGGATACATACAACTGCCAACCAAAAAACCTCAGTGTGACTCTAAAATTAGAACTCGGTGATATGAGTCACAAGGAGAAGCTTTGTGATAGAAACAAGGATATTTTTAAGCAAATGAAGACTAAAGTGCAAAATAAAAATGGCATTCTATAAAAAAGTCAGTGGAATAAATTACTAATACTTGTTACGTGTTATGTTTCATCTATGTGTTTTTTCTACCTGCAATTATATTATCATCCTGGTAAATAAAGAGTGAAACATTTGATTTCTACAGACGGGAAGCACATGATGACAGCAAAATTGCAAAAAAAAAGAGTGAACTTTCTCACTGAAATAGTTTGCCTTTATTATTACAGAAATCTCTACGTGAGTATAGAAGCATGGTCAGTAGTAGCTCATCCACAAAACTATTTTAGTCCCTATTAATTAGTAACAAGAGGCATGTCCTCCTGCATTTTTCAGTTCGTCTAGTATTAGAAAACAACAAATGTGGCATTCTAAAAGAGAGCAATATTTGTGGTGATGACAATAAGCTATGTTCAAATTTAATACCACACCAAAATATATTGTAGGAAGGTATTACGGCACAGTTCTGAGGAAATAAGTTCAATTTTTCAAGCCTGCGGTATATATAATAGAAATAGGAAATCACAAAACAGACAACTGATAAACTGTCTAACCTGCATATAAAAACATGTCATCTAAATATTTTGAAGATATTCTGCTCCTCGATACCCCCAACCCAAAGCTCTTACTAAAATAACTGTCTAGCAGCTTGTCAGAATAGAGGGGGCATGCTCAAAAATAAACACTGCAATATTTTCCTTCTCAAAATCTCCATCTTCACTAAACCATCAAAATTGACACATAATTGTCCCTATTTAGACTTTCTGAAATATCTCTTTTCACACCAGTAACAAATATGGCAGATGTTATTTTGAGACAAAATCTTAACTGAAAACATTTTTTGAGCCTCAGATAACACTTTATCGAAACCAAAATTAAACAGCTGCAGTGTGGATGCCTACATACAAACTTGTCAAATTCATAGTGAGCAGCACAGAGCTGCTGAAGACAAGTTCATGTAAAACACAACTTGCCTAACATGTTTCAGATATCCACTATATTTAAGACTCAGCATTTTAACCACCATCCATAAAGTATTCCAAGGTAGATTTTCCTCTTGCATTTTGCCTCCAACATTTTGTTTAAGAATCCTGTCAGTGTTTTAATAGTACTATAGAAGAAGAATTTCAATTTTTGAACTGTGCTTCTTCACATCCAAATGAAAGCAATCTCTCTCAGTGTGAGACATCACAGTGTCAGCCATTTTCTGCCCTAAATATAAACTTTATCCCAGATGAAAATTGGGAAAATACATTGTTTTTTCCTTAAAAAGAAACTCAAATGCAAATATATATATGCAATTATGTGTGATTTTTAGTGCTTTGTATCCTGGTTGTCTAATCAAGTGGAAAGAGGAGCACAGATTATTTTAACAACCCGTGGAAACTGTACTGTAATAATCAAAAGTGAAAGCATAAAAAAAAAGTAAGTAGGAATATGTTGATTTACACTGTAAGTTTTGTGGTCAAAAGCAGTAGAAAAAGTGTAAGCAAAGAGATGGCAACATTAACTTAAAATAATCACTAACTTGAAATTTGTTAATGATAAAAAGCCATCTAAAAATAAAAATACAGGACCATGCCTCACTAAAATACATTCTGCATTTCACATACTGCCCCAGGACTGTGTTCTCACTGAAGAAAACACAAAGTGAAAGCTAACTGCAGTTAAAAAAAAAAAAAAAAAGGCAGCATATGGCTTTTTCCACTGAGATACTTACTGCACCATATGTCAAAACAGTCTAACTATATGACAAAATATTCTAATATAACTTGATACCTAAATTCAGTTCGTACTTCAGTCATTTGTACTACTAGTGAAATGTTTTGATCATATCCTTTCCCCCATGTTTTTGCAGTACCTACAGGTAGCTCAGAACTTCTCTTTACCAGCAATACATCAGATCATTGCCATCACATACCCGGGTGAGAAAAAACCTGAAGAGGATTCTCATTGAACTTGTTTGCATATACATAAACCAAAATTAAATACTTCTAAAAATGATGATTTTACAGCATGCCTTAGTAACTTTCCTTATCAAGTATTAACTAATATTTAACTTGGATATTTCCAGGTGCAGACTATTCTTTCACATGTTTTTGTTGTAGTAGATGAAAACATTGGTTTTACCCTTTAATGATCTTCTTTTCAGCTATGATGGTGGGGTTTTCTTCCAGCTGTCTTAACCTTCATACATAAACCTTGTATTTCAGCATTTTGTTCTAAAATAGCAATAACTTAATTTTTTTCACACTAAAAAATAATTTAAAAAGAGACTGAAATCCAGATTGACTTCCTCTTAAGTATCACGTAGGCTGCAATGTTATTCAGATTCCCAACTCATCGTTTAGATTTACTTGACCTTCACATCATAGAATTCATACCAGTCAATAGAGTCAAAAGTGTTTATTTTCCCTTAACACACTGCCAGTGAGCAATGAATTACCTTAGATACCAGATTTTCTCACCCAATAAACTAATAATTTACACTGGCATTTTCTATAATTCACGAAAAATCCAAGAAAGATGCACGAATCAAACCGGGACATTTTAGATAGTGAAAGACTACAAGAAAAAAGCATCAGCATGACTAAATGGAACCAGTATACACAAGCAAACTGGGCAGAAGGAAACCTTGACCAGAGAAGTGTTTGTAATATGAGGATAAAACTCAATTGTGCAAAGATGGGCAGCATGCCCTTCCTGATCAAGCACACCTTTTCAATTTTGCTGATGTTTACAAACATGACCTTGAATTCTGGTTTGTCAACAGTAAAATGGTAAACGGCACTGAAGGAGAGACACTGCCTTTTTCCCAGGAGCCCTCTACAAACCAATTCTCAGCTGGTTCAGGCCTGAGGTAAGAAGAAGAGTACTGGTTAAAACGAAGTTTGGAATGTGCATGCAGTGAAGAAAGGCATTTTCAGCAGCAGGTATCTGTTAAATCACCCTAGCTTAATGTTCAACTGTGGCTCTCAGCACTGTTGACTTAAGAGAGAAAAACAGAGGAAAACACCAGCACAGGTACACATTAACAAAGGGCCTATCAGATAAACAGAAAAAATAAAAAAGTATTGTTTAGTTAATGGCTGCTGGTATGGAAAAGAAATGCTAGGCTGTAAAAGGAAAGAAAAGAAAAGCAAAAACTTAAGGGGAAGAGGATAGGGAAAGGAAGAAAGGACAGTCCAGGAGAAAAAAAACCCCACAACATTCTGTGAATAGTGCTAGTGTAAGGAAGGCATAAAACTATCGAAGATAATAGTCAGTTGTAGGTAATTTTACATAAGGACTGGGCTGGAAACTAATTTGACCGACCTGTATTGAAGCTTTTTGGAGTGAGTGTTACTGGAACAATGTCTCCTTTCCATCGTGGTTAGTCTTCATGCATGACCATGTGCCTTGCTTTCCTAGCTTAGTTTTTCCCACATCATGAAGTATCTCTACAATGAGTTTACAAAACCCCAAAATACCCACAATCTAAAGTGAGTTTAACAGGCTAATAAGAACAGTGGTGCAATCCAGAAGAAATGAAATATTGTAAAGAATTTTTCATGCTTCTCTATCATTTGTAGAGGGTTTTTTAGACAACAAAGCTATTGTCTTGTAAAAAATTTAAATTGTATCGAGAACTGGTTTTACTGCATGGAGTTAAAATGGATATCAGTCTCAAAATACTAGTTATAAAACAGCAACCTAATTTGGGTGGCTTATATGTTTAGATTGTAGTGCAGACTGAATTTCTGGTGATCCACTACAGAACAGGAAAAAAGTGTCCTGTTTGACTAAATGGACCACCCAATAATGAACGCAATGACACTCATAAAAGTCTTCATTTAGCACAGATTACTAAATGAGAAATTGAAGGGAAAAAAAACCACAGAGAGACAGAAAAGTGGGAATTAGAAAAGCCTGCAGTAATAGTATGGTACAGTCACTGTTCAACATCACCTTTCAAGCCAGTAAGAACAAGCCAGCATAATGGAACAACAAAGTCCTGAGGAATGGGACAAATAAGACGTTTCTTTTTTTCCTTTTTTTTTCCTTCAGAACAGCATGAGCATGACTGCAGTTTGCCTGTAACAGTGCATACTAATAGAAAAGATTGCATTTCATGATGGCAGAAATTGCAAATCCATTAGAGATTTACTAGCTTGTCCTCCAGCACTCCTTGCTTTGATATTTGTAGCTATCAAAGATGCTTTAAGAATCTTTAGTGTACAGCTACACTGCCAATGAACTTGCATTTCCTGTAGGCTAAGGAGCAGTGCTTTTGTGCCAACTGGCTTTAACTCCCAGAGTAATCCAAAAACCAGTCCCAGGAATGTAACTCATATTGATGGTGTACACTGGCTCTGCTCAGGAACCACTAGAAACATACAACTAGCAAGTTTGCCTTGGCTGTTTGTCCCAGGTGAATTTCTGAGACAGTGATATATGTTATTCAAAAGCTCAGTATATGTACAGAGTGTATGGCAAGTGTCATAATTACCAGAGGGAAGTGGCTGGAAATATTTATCTTTAAAAAAACAAATAAACAAATAAACCAACCAACATAAAATCAACTTTGTTGTTCTCTGACAGATTTTAGGAGAGCATATATAGTTGTGTTCCCTAAAAGTGTGTGCAGCTATTTCAAAACTAGTGTTGAGAATCCCAGTGAAGAGTGGCATTTTTCTGGTATTTCCTACGCTCTCCCACCACAAACACTCACTGGAAACCCATGAGGCAAATACGAGAACAATGTGGAGGTGGGAGCACAGCTTGCTTTACCTCTCAATGCTGATGAATTTCCAGCACTTCCACCTTGCAGTACTGTCTAAACAGTATCACACAAGAAGAACTCTCCTGCCTCAGCTTACAGGCCTCTACAAAAATAGATGTTGTAAAGCACAACTGCTGCTCTGCACTGACCACTGATCCCCCAAACCAGTGCCATTCCTGTTACACCTTAAATTCCACTGTCAGTTCCTCACTCACCTTTAGCTGTGCACCCGGCTCTGCACTGATTCTGGGCTGCCACGCAAACACACCAAGAAATATCTCTGTGCTCCTATGCCCATCTACTCCTATTTCAGCTGACTGTAATTTCTGAAAGGTAGAGCAACCTCAATACACAAGGGCTTAGGTAGTCGCAGTGCAGACTGCCTGCTCATCCATAATGCAGAACCACAGACTAAAAAAAGATTTAGGCTCCAAGCACTCTAGCTTTGGCACAGGTGATTTATTGAAATAGTGCATCTGCAGCAAAATCAGATCCCATCAACACCATGCTGAGCTGATTTCATCTGAGAAGCAAATAATGCAGTTACAGATATGACTTGAAATTAACATGCAATGCCAAATTTCCATTTAGTTCTTTTAAAATGTCTTCAATTCAGAATTCATGTAACTATTTTTGCTTAATTTCCAAAAATAAAATAATATAAAAACATTATAGCAGACTGAACTATGCATCAGATTTCAGCAGAGCCAAATACATAAAAATTAAGAAAAAGTGTAAAAAAACCCCAAAATGTAAATAAGCAGAACAGCCATTTTATCAGCAACAGCTTTACAGATGTTTAGAAAATCAGCACGTAACAGTCTGATAATTAATGGTCCCCACATTCTGTAAATACCTTCTGTAGCATCCTCTTTATACACTGCTTCAGAGTACCAGCCTGGTTAATCTTCTCTGAACACAGTTCAGCTCCCTGATGCTTTCCTTTGCAATATGCCTCCAAAACCTTTGAGTACCCCTGCCATTTCTCTCATGCATTTCATCATATGTTTAAACCATAAATCTTCTGAGCATGAAATATTTCCTTACTATGTTTGCTGGCACTTTGAACAGCCATTATCCAACATTGTGGCCTAAGAATTAAATGACATAAAAACAGAATGGGAACATATAATAAAAGGCTGGAGAAAATCAAGGAGAACCATGTTGGAATTGATGAAGTGCTGTAGCAGGTCTAAATAGGACAAACTCTTCCATTTATCTACTGAGGCTACTTGGAAATCATTTGTACTAGTAGTAGCTAGTGGCTGGGAAGCTAAGTTCAGATCTCCTGAACTGAAAAAAAAATGGAAAGAAAACCCACAAGTAGATTAAGCTTCCATATTTAGAGGATGCAGAAGGGAGTATCAAAGGTCCTAGGCATATAAGCTTTTGTTAAAGTCAGTGGAAACTAATCTGTAGAGGAAAGAAGGCCAGAGATTCATGATCAAGTTCAAAAGTCAATAGGAATGAAATCTACAGCAGCATTGAGAATTTGTTTCTAGTAATATCATTATTTGAATAAAAAAATCCAAATGCAAGCTTTTAGCAGCAGCATTTAGGTGTATAACTTCTAAGAAAACACAATAAATTTATTTAGTAATGCTATATTATAGGAACATAAAACCATAATGAATACTCAACAAATATAGCAAAGACATCCTGTGATGTGTTATCTGAAAGGTCATCAACTTGAGGACTAATAATAAGCTCACTGAGCTATGAATTCTTCAATGCTTAACAGTATAATAAAGCACTGCTCTCATTGCTAAACTAACAAATATTAGTTTATCAGTATAAAAGATCTACCAGTTGACTTTGTAGTTGAGAAAAGGATGAATATAATTTCTATTCTCTTTTCTGTGAGAAAACTGATACACACATCAGGTAACCTGGGAGAAACAGAACCAAATCCCTTTGAATTATCACTGTTAATGCTAATGCCAAAGAACTCATAATCACAGTCATTTAGATATACTAGAAGTACTTTTCAGTAGATAAATTTAGAAAAGTTACTTAACTTCAGAAATATTGTTCTGACTGTTCAGTATAGTAGAAAATAGGAACTTCTAATTTATGATTATAAATTAGAATTTATAAGGGCGTGGCAGAGAGCACCAGCCCAAGCCAGTCACTTACCTTGAAGCCGTTGCATGACATTGGCAATGTCTCTAGATCTTGCCACTAGCCGGGATGAAGCCATGATCTCTTTGCAGTGAGTCCACTTCCCCTAACAGAATTCTCCCTCCAAGCTGTGGAGCTCAGTGAGACGAGGATCTTGGATGGATTCCTTTTAGCATTCCACCCTCAGCCATGGCAGAGCATCCCCGGGGCAGTCAGACACCTCCAGTCCAACACTGGCCCCCATAGGGCGGGGGCAAAGCAAGGGCAAACAACCTCAACACCTGAGAAAGAAAGTACCAATGTTTAGAGGAAGCTTTTACAAGCTCTGGAAAACTGAGTCTTAATAGCTGTCTTAACAGGTAAAGGGTTTATGTTTTGCCTATAGTGTACACCCCAGCCAGAGACATGATTAATGCTGAAAGCTTGCTCGGCAACCATCAAGCAGAATGAAGCTGCAAAAACAAATCATTAAACACAACTGGCAACGCACCAGACATCAATGCTTTCCCGAGGATGCTTGTGGGTGTTGTCTTAGAAATAATAATAAAGTTATATTTATTAGAAGTAATACTGTAATACTTTTTAACATAGAGACTATTAAGATTAAAAGAAAAACAAAACCACTTGCAAAAATCCAAAAACTGTACAACTCTCATTCTATTTCATGACAGTCAGAAGAAGCATGTAACAGAAACTCATTGGTCAGGATAACTCCTAACTCCACATGACAATGTGGTCTACGCTGAAATATTGAGATTAATATACTTCATTATTAAATAAAGTTGCATTTATATATATTTTTTAGTGTATAATGATGTTATATTTTGTGTCATTTAACATCAAAAGCTAGAACTAGAACTGCTACATGAACACTGCTACACTTATGTATCTATAATAAAAATCTATGTGACTGTAAATCTGGTCTAAAAATAATCCAATTAGATTTTTCAGATAACACTAGCAATAACATCTTATCTTCTGAGGAACAAGTACATCTTGTGTATGCAGTGATTTCCCTGCTGAGAAATAACTGAGTGTATAGACGTTAAGAATAATTGGATTCACACCATACACTCTGGGTGCACCCCAAATTCAAGATAATATGCAACGGATCAATATCACAAATTGGTGTTGTGCGCCTGCCTCTTTTCCTGGCCCCAAGGTCTGTCAGAGAATAGAGTCCTCCGTTATCAGGCAGACAAGCCTTTAGGCTGCACATCTTCAGGCACAATGAACTGTCCCAAAGGAGCTGTGTCAACATGTAAGGGCAGCCAGAGGAAATGATATTTCAACATTTCCTTTTCTAACCTTTCAAACCTTGCCTGAACCAAGATACAGCCTGCTTTCCCTCTTACTGATGTTTTTTATTGTATGTTTACCTTGTATTTTGGATACATAAATGCTGCTCAGGTCAGCAGCCCCAGTTGGCTTTAAATTAGCAGAGCTGAGGGATGCACACTTCTGATGGGCCACAAGGCAGAACAGACTGCAAAGTCCACCCATGTCTTTGGGCTGTTCTCTTGCATGTCATGGCCACCATGGTACTAATACCTACTGCAGACAAACTGCTGTTATTTTTTACATATGTCTACACTTTACATGATACCTGGATGCACTATCCCTGCTCTCTTTCCATGTGTGTCTGCTCTCTCCTTTAAGGGCCTCCTCCCCTCCATAGCCCTTCCCACCTTCCAGGCTTTGCCCTACACACTTCTTGGGGTGCACAGGGACTCTGCCTATCAGCCACCAATTCCCAAGCATGGAAAGGCACCCTGGCAGGAAGCTCAAGCTTGTGTCAACCAGGCATGAGAAGGTGCCACCATCACACCTCTCATCAGGTGGGGCTGATGGTCCCCTGGTGTTGCTAAATCCCTGCAGAAAGCATCAGCAACAGCTCACCAAATAGCACCTGACTGGGTGGATGGGGAGCAGCAGGAGGATTTCTGTTGTTTGTGCTCACATATGACAGCTTGGTGAACTTTGCTTCCTCTGCAATATTTAAATGAAACATCAGCTTTCCTAACCTCATCCAAACCAGAAATATTTGTAACACAGTGGGTTAAATGTAGCTTTGTTTCTGCAGCAGTGACACTGCTAACATTTTGAGCAGTACTGTAAGCTGGGTACAGCCACTTTTAGTAGCAAGCTGCTAGACTAATTTACGGGCAGGGATAAAGGGTATTAAAAATGCTTCGTCTGATTGGGTTTTTGGCTAACAGCAGTAACAATATCAGAACACCAGTTCACTCACACTGTGACAGAGCTGGCATAAATCAGCTGTACATGAGCAGATTTAGAGGAGCTGTGGAACATGCTGATCCAAGTCCAAGTTAAAAGTCTGGGAAAGTGTTATGAAGATGTATGTTCAATATACTCATACAGCAGGCTGAGTCACAGTGCAGCGATAAATGGCAGACTTGCAATTAATAATTTATTTAGCTGATATTAAATTATATGCTGCATAAGAAGAATGTGCGTTTCTAAATACAGCTCCTCATTCAACAGCTCCTTTGCAAGCAGTGGGAATTAACTCATTTCAAGGTGATGCTAAGTTAGTACAGGTAGGAGAAGGAAAGATTCTCGTGTGCACAGTCACCTCCACAGGCAGAAAACCACAGCTCAGAAAACAGCACAGCACCAGCAGAATAGATGAATCAAAGCTTCATGCACCTTCTCACCTCTCTTCTGGCAAGACCTAAAGTTTCATAGAACAAAAAATCCTATGTGGACAGTCAGGTATTCAATGTAATGTAGAATGAGAATTTTTCATGGCTTTTACAAATACTTAAAGCCATCAACAATTTTTTTTTCCTGCTGAAAGATTACATTTTTCAGATTTGTAAGCATTAAAAATCTTATTTTTTTTGCATAGTCGTGACACAAAATGATTTTTAATAAATGAAATTACTTTTAAATTCGCATGTCAGACACAAAGAGATGTATTCAGATGGGTATGTTTTCAAAATACATGGGTTTTAAAAAAAGTGCATGGTTTAAATCTCATAAGTCTTAGCCTGAAATAAACCTGAAGCTAACCCTGAATATGAGCTATTCCCTGTTTTAGCATTCAACAAGTGATTATTCAATATTATAAATTATTCTTTTTCTTAGTTTTTTTCCTGAACATACATGGAATCAACACACAAGAGTGAAACAGAGTTTGCATATAAATTAGGTAAATCTTTTATTACATTTGCCACTTATCTGGATTTAATGGATTAAGCTTTACTGACACCATTTTCTTATATTAATATCCAGGTACTCTGGGTCTAAATGAAAAGAAGAAACACGAACTTCTCTCATATAGAGCCATTAGGCTTTAAGAAATTGCAGTTTACAATTCTCTGGATTATTTGGTTCCTCACTTCAAATGCCAGGAAAGAGAAATGTCTGTTCTATGGAAGAAATAAGAAAATTTATGGGTTAACTTTTCTGGGTCCTCTGTTTAATCTTCTTTTTCTCTTTGTTCTCAGGAACACTTTGAATTGAAAAAGATATTTTAATTTTATTGAAAAACTAGTATACCATTGGCAAGACCAGATTGTAACTTATCTTTTAGTTCTCAAAGCTTACAAAACATATTAAAGGAAAACAGACATGCCTGTCAGCTGTGTGGTTCTAGAAAAACAGACATTTGCTGGGTGAGGACGACATATGCAATGTGCAACAAGGGCTGGAGATAAACCTGACCAAGAAGAGGTAAACAATTCCCTGACTGTACTTCATGTTGCCACTAATTGCAGACTCCGGGTGACCCCACCACTGGTTCCTTCCAATCTTAACCATTCTGTGATTCCCAGGCTGATGCCACATATAGGAGCCAGGAAAAGCTACTGATGTGAAAGTATGGTTGTACCTGAAAATATCGTTTTAGACTTCTACAAACTCCCATTATAGCACCAGAATAGATAAAAAAAACTCTAGAGAAACAAAGGTAAACACAAATATTAAACAAAGATATTGAGGAGAGCAAGAAATAGATAGAGGCAGGCAGTGAGAGGACAAGGAACAGAGTAGTAAATTCAAGGAAGTCCTGCAGCTAGAAGACATTTGCAAGTCAAATGCTACACAAATATAAGAAATACAGTAACTAAAGTAACTATAGTATATGAACTGAACAGAATCTCAGGAACAATTGAAATAGGGTCAAGTACTGAAGTGCCATTATATATTAACAAAGAGGCAGACTTCCGTAGTAAGCAAGAGTTGCACAGAACTGATCAAGGGAAAAAAAAAATCCAGGAAAATAATTTCCAAACATAGTTTACTGCTGTAGGGCTAAAAGTCCACTTTGACCCACAGATTCCATTTCTGAAACATAAGAGGTCTTGGAAATGCTGCCAGGTTGATAGACACTACTGAAACAGATGCAATTCTATGAGACAGCAGTGAGCTCCTGCCAGTCAGGAATAAGTGATTCACAGAAAGAGAGGAACCAGAATTTTCTGAAGGTTATAACTGCAATTTTAAACAGCAAATAGTCAGAAAAACAGCTGTTTTGGTTTGGGTGTTAGTTGTTAGTGGGAAGAAAATCCTAATCAATAGAAAATAGCTCCAACTAAGGAAGTGATTGACATTGCCCAAAATATTACAAGAATAATCCAAAGTGTGTAAGCATTTCAGAGGATGATCTAAAAACACAGTGCTTGACAAATAAATAAAAGGGAAATCAGCAGAGAAGTCAATTAGACTGAAAAGCACAGTGCCTCCCCTGTGAAGCAGGCTGGGTTTTCTTTAAATCCAAAGTCTAGTAACTTTACACTTGTTCAGAACAATAAAACTGCTCCAGATGTAATTGGAAAAGCTGTAACTCAGAAATAAGTGGGCAGAAACAGAGCATGAGAAGTGAAGAACACTGTCATAGTGTGTGCTGAATACAGGGATGAAGAGAAACACGCTGAAAGATCATCTGAGAAATAAAGGCAGCAAGCAAATGGTTTTTAGCCAGATAAGTAAAAAGAAAATAGAAAATAGGATCAAGGGGAGATCAATTTGCCTCAATTAGTATTATACTGATTTTTCCACTGAAGACATTTCTCATAGACTTAGCCATGATGAAAAATGGAAGCAGCACCCTTTTAAATGAACTAAAAGTGGAAAAACTCAAAATTCATTCTAAGATATTGATAACTGATAGATTGAAAATTGAGACTCCATTTGTAAATTTATTTGAGTAAATCTGTCAAGTTGCACTTGATGCCTACTGGATATATAAAATTCTGAGTTAGGATGAAGAAGTGGATTAGAGTGATCCAACATGGTTCTTGTATTTTCCTCAGAGAAAATGCAGTATCTCCTCACTGATCTTCCAAACTTCAGGCCAACTAAAGAGTCCCTTTGGTAATTTTTCTGACAGTTGAACTGCAAGTCTGCAGTTATTCGCTTAAACCCAATGCAGCAGAAGTCAGTGAATACTGGAACTTACCCAAAGGCAGTGGGACATAACTGTACACCACATAAGATCATGGAAAATGCAATTTTGGCTCTGAAAGGTGTTTTTGATGGTTGAATACCAACATTGTCACTCCGTGCTTCCTTTCTCTGCTGACAAAAAATGCACTGAAACAGGAACACTGAAACACAATGTTCTTTCTCACTGACCATCCAAGCTCACAGTGACTTAATGTGCAGTAACTACCTGGAGGTATTGAAATTTGTTTTTCTTGGGGAGTGTGGGGCAGCAGAGAGAGAGATTTAGATCGTTTTTGGAACTCCAGACTATTTTGGTTCATCTAGGTATCCTTAAGCATATTTTGGAGTTGAACATAAGTTTTTCATTCTGCAGAAGCTTGAAGGTCTTGCAACAGCAATTAATAATTTGAAAGTTCAAGGTAATTTGCACATCTGACATTTAAATCTGTGGCATATATGGCACACAATCTTCTATGTTTTACCTCCCACTGTACTCCAGTATTTAAAAATTATTTGCAGGATCCTAGTCATGCACATACCTATGTATGTATTTGCATTACAGCAAGTGAGTGTTTCATTACCTACTTTTTATTAGTTTTTTGGTAAGATGGACAAAAATCCAGTGGTGTGATTCTTGTCCTGAAAGCTGTAATTCCATTTTAACAGAAAATTCAAACTGTTCTAGGAGAAAATAAAAAGCAGACACTTGGTTTTTTTAGGAAAATTGGCAGTATCTATACATTTTAGATACACACGAAGAAAGGTCATTCAGACTTACTGACACAAAAAGTTAAAGACAGCGCAAAACTACAGTTTAGTAATCCTGTTATTGAAATTGTGCAGGAATATATTACAGTTATATAGCTGTTGGAAATAGCAGGAGACTGGGATCAGTAGCTCATTACCTTCTACAAACACAGGATATAATCCATGCCTAAAAGAGTTTACTATCTGCGCAGACAAAGGGAGAGATTAAGATCAGAGGTCACCATACACAAGCAAATAGGACAGAGTGAAGTTCACATCTGAAGTGTAAGCCTGTTAATGGTAGGAAATTGATCTGATTTTTCTTCTTTAATACTGATGGCATCTAGGAGTTCTGTGGCATAATACGACCTACAGGACAAGAGTTTTGCAGTGGTACATCTGTGGGAGAAAAAAAAAAAGAAAATAAAAGACCACTAAAACAGAAAACACTGAAGCATCTCAGGAAAGGGTGGGTCAAACCGAGTTTGAGATAAGCAAGTAAGCGTCAGTTCTTTGGTATTCCTGCACATCTCCCAAGCAAGAAACTTTGCTTAAGTATAACTTATAAGCAAGTGGCAACCAACTGCCATACCAATGCAAAAGCAAAAATCCCTCTGTTTTTCCCTTTAAACTGTGCTTTTGGGTGAAACAAAACCAAAAGTCCATTCACTTCAGATGTGCACCACTGCTGCTAGTTTTATGACCTCTAAGGAAACACAAGAACTCCAAAGTTTTGCTACTAGCTATAGTAATGAGTAAGTATAAAAACAATTGTTTATGCTTGATGGATGTAATTTCTCAATAACTACGGCCACTTGTTGATAGGAAAAAACTGAGCCACAACTGACTTCCTTTAACATAGCATAACCGAGGTGGGTTAATGTGGTGTCTTGTCTGAAGGGTGAATGTATATGTATTCCTCTTGGGACCAGAGCTCTGTAGCCCCCCACCAATCACTTTCACTGTGCTGGCCTTAAAGGTTCATGCTTTGTTCTGTGCCTCACCCAGGAAGATCCTTTTCATGGCCAGGAACTCTTACTCTCTCTCCAGATTTAAATATTATCAGAGTGCATATTTCCCTATGGGCCTCTGCTCTCCCTGATCCAGTATCAAAGTTAGTTTCTTTGAGCAGTGTGCTTGCTGCATAGCTCCAGTGAAGTTCTTAAGCTCTTAAGATCCCAAAACCACATCATTGAGGACTCTCATGTTTAATAAAGAGAAAGTAATGGTGCATGAAGGTATATAATCATTACAAAATTCTTGTGTCTGTATTAATTACAGTAGCCCACTACTGAAACTTATTGCAATAGCTTACAGTAAAAATAGAATAAAATTTTTTTTAAAATCTCAAACGTATTTGGATTCACCTGTAAAATACATAAGCACTGGTATTTTATACTCCACAATATGGAATTTCCATTGACGGACATTATTTCAGAAGGTAATAGCAAACGAACAAACCAAAGCAGACACTATGACAGGAATTAAAGGAACAGTTGGGAAGCATAGGGATGGTTCCTTCTACATTCACATTTAACAGAGTTTGCAAAGATGAGGATTCAATCATTCCAACACGCAGCACCATGCTCATTCTGGAGAGCTCCTTTCTCAGAGCAAAACGTCGGTGCTTTAAGGAATGTGTGAAACATTCCAAATGACAATGCCTGAATTGAGAATTCCTTTCTCACCAGGAAAGAAGTAACTCCAAAACTGTAACACTGAACCTCAGAAATCAGGTTTTTTCATGTCATTCAGCAAAGAAACGTTTAGTATAACACATAAAAAGCCTTTCTGTTTACCAATTAAAATTACATAGCTTTTTTCTGTCCAGTGGCAATATGCTAACATAGCCCATCAACATTTACAGCTTGTGATCTGTTTAATGTTGAAGTGCACACGAGAATCACAAAATTCATTATCAGAGATCACGGAGAGCAGACAGTCCCATCACTAGTACTACTACAGGAAAGCGCGTGCCTGTTAGGAGTCGTTCAACAGGCTCCGCACTAGAAGAGTTCTGGCAGGCAGCCAGAAACACCACATACTATTTCCCTACAAGCCACATAGGTATAAATCCCTCACAGCCAGACGCACCGGAGTTTCCCTCACCATCACATATATGATTTACATAAGTATTTCCTCATCAAATTCCAATATCTAGTTTTTCGTAGCAGGTTACTAATATTCCTTACAAGCACTTTTCCTCAGCATGAATATGGTTGTCAGAATCCTAGTAACAACCTTGTCGGTGAGTATTTCAGCAGGTCTTACCTCCGAGGAGTTACCACACAAGCCAGGGAACATATGGGCTCTATGCATCTCTGTCGTGGTGCGCTTGTCCTTTTTGCACCATCACTGCGTGAAACCCAGGCTAAAACTGGCTTCCCGGGAGCGCCCATCAATAGTCACATTTCCTTTGGTTAACTACGTTTTGGCCTGCAGCGTGTGACTGAGCATAAAACTGGCTATCTCTGCAACACACACGTACGTGCACTTCAGGAGGAGAACCACCACAGCCCTCCGCCGGGTTTGCCCGCTCCGAAAGGGCAAAACCTCAGACCCACTCCGGAACACGGCCAAACTCCGTAGCCACGGCACCGAGTTTCGGATTCACCTCCAGACAGTTCTGCGTAGTGGGGCAGGAGGCGGCTGGCGGGCAGCCGGCAGAGGCTGCCCCGTGGGACTCCCTTCTTCCCGGCCGCGCTCCAGCCACTCGCGGACTCACAGGAGCGGCGGCCCCCGGCCCCGGGGACCCCCCGCCCCGGCCCCGCGGCACCGCGCCCTACCTCTGCCCGCCGCACCGCGCTGCTCCGCGCCTCGGCGCAGCTGCCTGGTTACCGAGCACAACACGCCGCGCCGCCCCGCCCCGCCGGCCCGCGGCGAGGAAGCAGGTGCGGGGGTGGGGAGAGGGCGGGAGCGCGGGTGCGTGTGCGGGGATGCGTGTGCGGGGATGCGTGTGCGGGGGTGCGTGTGCCGGGATGCGTGTGCCGAGTGTGTGTGCGGGTGCGTGTGCGTGTGCGGGGATGCGTGCGGATGCCTGTGACGGGTGCGTGTGCCGAGTGAGTGTGCAGGGGATGTGTGTGTGCGGGTGCGTGTGAGAGGTGCGTGTGCGGGGTGTTTGGGCCGAGGATGCGTGTGCCGGGTGCGTGTGCGGGGTGCGTGTGCCGTACCCTTGCGGTGTTCCCCAGTCGGTGCGCGGCCGCCGCCGCCTGCGGGCTGCAGCCGTGCCCCGGTGCCCGCTGTCCTTGCGCGCATCGCGGGGGGGCCGCGCCCCGCCCCGCCCCGCCGCGGCTGCAGCAGCAGCAGCAGAGCCGGGGCAGCTTGTCCGGGGGCGGCTGCGCTGACCGCTGTGCCGAGCAGTCGGAGCATGAGACACCGGCCTCAGCCCCGAAGTGCGGTCTGGCGAGTAGCCGAAATACTTCGAGAACGACTGTATAGAGCTGTCGCTGCTAATTACTATTACTAGTTCTATTACTATCATTATTATTATTATTATTATTGCTGCAATATAGAGCGTGCTGTAGGGCATTACCTTTGGCGTAGGCTCCAGAGCATCATCACGCGTAAGGCAGAGAGCTGCACAAGCAAACTGGGACAGCAACTCTTACATAACAGCAGCAGGACAGAAATATTCAAAGGAGCTGGCAAGACGGTCTGCCACTTTCGAGCTCTTAACCACGCTAACCATGCAACAGTGCTTGTGCCCCCAGTATAAAACGTGATTCTGCCTCTTCCAAAGACATTGCATAATCTCTATGATTTATTTTCACTTTTTCATTCCTTCATTTTAATTGATACCATTAAGGCTAGCTTCATGCAGGAGGCAGAGGGATATTTTTCTGTTTGAGAGATGGATCATCTCTGGTCTGTGTCATTGGGAAAAAAACCCACTCATTTGGAGCTGAAATGGAGAAGTTGGGAGAAGCAGTGCCAATGAACCTCTTAATTTTTCATCGTTGCTGGCAGTGCTGCAGTGATTCTACAACATTAGCATGCAGGGTGTTTACTGAGTGGATGGATAAAATCTGAGTTAGGCAGCAGAGATTACTCAGCATCACCCCGTCCTTTAGCACCAGTCATATGTTAATTGGTGCTACCCTCGTGATATGAACACTTACACTCATGGCACCTATCCCAACACTATGCAGTTATGGATTGCACACTACGTAGAAGAAGCAGACACAGCAGGAGCTACAGCAGGAGTTCATGTGAAACTGGGATATACACATCTAGGTCACCTCCAGCCATCCACAAAAATTACCTCTTTCTGACAATGAGTGTAACCAGGCATATTGGGCTTGAAATTTTCCTCCTTTTGAAAGGTTGTAGGATTTTTTTGTCTGTTTGTTTAGGGGGTATTTGGGGGGGTGGGGTGGAGGGAGGGTGTGTACGAGGGGAACTGAAAAGCTTTTCTCATCCAGTTTTTCTTACCTCTTTGTTCTTCTTCTCTGCCTTACCCCGTGCCAGTTGCAGCACCAAAAATGGCAAAGGAAGAGGATGCTAACATGTTTCTGAGTTCCTCCTTTCTACATATATCTTTTTGTTGAAAAAAATCCTCACTTTCCTGCCTCTTTCAGAAAATATTATCTTATTTTTCTAGGTTAAGAGTATGAATATTCACTTGAATCAGAGCATCTTCACTATAAAAGCTCAGACTTCATACAGTAATACTATTATTGTCTGAAGCAGTTCGGCAAAGTACTTGCCAGTGTAAGCTGCAATTTCAGCACTAAATGCTGCACTGTATGTTTTAAAAGCTCAACTAGAAAAAAAATGTCTGTGCTATCCTAAAGACAATGTATTTGTCATGATTACTTTTTATATTTTACTTTTAATTGTTAAAAAGTCATTATCTGAAACTGTTGCCTCTTGGGTATGTGTAAATATCTTTTCTGCAAGGACAGGTGATTAGATTTGATAATATTTATCACCCTCAAGGGCTGCTGCTTTTAGCTGAGACACGAAGAGGTCTTTTGCACTGAAGAATTTGGGGCACTCTTCCTCAAAAGAGAAATACTGCCTATAAAAGAGGTACAGTAATGTTTCAGTTTGCCTCAGTATTGTATCACACTCTACTTGGTCCAGTTTTGGTTGCCAGACTTCAAAAAATATCTAAATCAGGTAGAGAAAATCCAGAAGATGACCATGGGAATGGTGGAAAGTTTAGAACACTTAATCCAAAAGAAAAGTCTGAAATCGTTATTCAATCTAGAGATTAAAAACTGGCATGAGGTATAAAAACATTCTAAAGGAGCACTAAAAGGAAGGGAATCATCACTTCTCAGTGTCCACAGCACATAGGACAAGAAGTAATCTGCTTACCTTGTACATGGTATTGTCTCATCAGAACCAAAAATTTTAGGAGGAAATAAAGCTTTGCACCACATACCATAAGAAAGAAGTGAAACTGGAGTCGTGGAAGATATTTAAGCTCAGACTAGACAAGTGTCTTCCTGGAAGGCATTTTTAATTTTTTGATACTTTGTAAGGGTGCAGAATAGGCTATCTTTGTAAGTGTCTTGATCTCTTTTGAGTCCATTTGCTGTAACTGTGAATACTGAGCCTGGTTTGAGTAGAAGAGCATACCCTTCTTCTTGCAGGTTTTGCAGCGAGCAGTAGTTGCCACTTCCTTCCTGTCCTAAACTGCCACACAGAATCTATGTACAACCTGGAAGCATTGCCACACACCTCCTGAGAGAAGTGTGCAGTTCTACGTCTGGTTTTCATGTACTGTATCAAGCATAAATGTATAAACATTTAATCAAAGAATCATATAGTTTGAACAAAGACATGTAAAATCATCAAGTCCAACTGTTGGTCCAGTCCAATTCCACTGCTTCACCTTGTACCTAAGCATCACATCTACATGTCCCTTATCTCCAGAGTCAGGGAATCAATGACTTGGCTGGGCAGCCTATTCCAGTGCATGACAACCCTTCCCACGAAGAAATTTTCCTAATATCCAATCTAAACCTAATGTAACTCGAGGTTGTTTGTTTTTTTACTATCACTTATTAACAGGGAGAAGAGACTGACACCCATCTTGCTACAACCTCCTTTCAGGCAGCTGCAGAAAACAAAAAAGCCTTTCCTGAGCCTCCTTTTCTCTAAGGTAAACAACCCCAGCTTCCTCGGCCACTGCTCACAAGTCTTGTGCTCCAGACCCTTCCCCAGCCCTGTTGCCCTTCTCTGGACACACCCCACCCCCTCAATGTCCTTCTTGTAGTGAGAGGCCCAAAACAGGATTCAAGGGGTGGCCTCAGCAGTGCTGAGAACAAGGAGACAATCACATCCTTGGTTCTGCTGGATATATTTTTTTCTGTTTGCCGTTGGCCTTCTTGGCCACCTGGGCACAGCTGGCTCAGATTCAGTGGTTCTTGACCAGCACCCCCAGGTCCTTTTCTGCCAGGCCACATTCCAGATACTCTTCCCCACGCCTGTAGCACTGCCTGGGGCTGTTGTGTCTCAGAGGAAGGACTTGGCACTTGGCCTTATTGAACTTCATACAGTTGGCCTCAGCCCATCAATCCAGCCTGTCCAGAGCCCTCTGCAGAGCCCTCCAGCAGATCAATACTCCCTTCCAGCCTGGTGTCTCAACTGCAAACTGACTGAGGTTGCACTTGATTACCTGACCAAAATAATTGGTAAAGATATTAAATGAAGGAAAGGAACTGACCCCAGTACTGAGATCTGGGCAACACCACTTGTGGAACACCACATTTATCTCTGAGCCAAAGCTCTCTGTTCAGCCAGGGCGGTCTTTCCTGCTGCCTCATCTTTCAGTGCATTGGGACAGCCTGCTCCTGCACATTTAAGATTTCCTTCCTGAAGGATGACTAGCCTTCCTGGACTCCTTTGCCTTTCAGGACTGCCTCCCAAGGGACTGTCAACCAATCTCCTAAACAGGACAAAGACTTCCCTCTAGAAGTCCAAGATAGCTGAAAACTCTCCTTACTTCTCCAGGAATCCATATACACTGTAAAACGGCATGATTTTTTCTACATAATTTTTTGTATGTTGTATGTAAGTGCTTATGTTTTATATTTGAATGTAGCAAAACCTGAGTGAAGTAACTTCGAAAATAAAGATACAACTAGAAGCCAGAGAATATATTCATTTTAACATTAATTGCATTGAATTACATTAAATACAGCAACATACCATTTCACTTCCTTTGCATTGTGCTGAAGAAAATAAATAGAGTGGGATGAGATTACACAAAATTATGTGGGAGTGGAAAAAATATCAGGAGAAAAAATCATCTGCTAAACTAGTACATTATACTGTGATATGTGATATGTTCTTGTAAGTGAAGTTATCAAAATTATAACAGCTTAGAGATAATTAGGATTTATATGTATGGAATGAGCTCAGTCTAGCATATGGCAAGAATCAAGATAAAATAAATGTCATTTATTTCTAGTGTTAGTCACCCCATTTTTGTCAAGAAAATCATTATATCCTTTCAAAATGTATTGTTTTGACAATTTTCTCTAGTTTATGCTTCACAAATTACGCTAAATTGGAAAAAAGTACTAAAATCTCAAACTTCTATACAAAATTGAAAAGTAGATACCCCAATATTATCTAAAATAGGACTCAAAGGTTATTACTTGAAGGTCTTAATCAAGAAGAAGAACTGCCAGCCTGAAAATTCCACTAGAAGCTGCCCAATCCAGTAGCTGAATAGCATCAAGGCTGCCACAGGTTCCCATCCCCACATCCTGCCAGTAGCAAAGCTGAGTGTGCTCAGCTCCCAGTAGGTGCTCCTCATATCAATGTGCATACACAGGAATGCGTGGCTGCATGCACAGCTCAGCAGGGACCAAAACCACAGTGCTCATGCTGACACTTGGCACAGAACCAGCCTGATCCTGCCTTATCAGGATGAAAGCCTGAGAGCAGAAAATATATGCAAGTACATATAGAGCCATAAAGGAGGAACCGATCCCGTAGTTGATGTTAAACACTCCATTGTGCCAGCTCTTGGCCCTGGATCCCAGTCTGCCCAGCTCCTGAGCCTGAGCCCTGCTCCCCTGGCAGGTGAAGACCCACTGACCCATCAACAAACACTCCTTTTTACAGGACACATTTTATCCCCTTAGCCTTTCACCCTTGCGCCTCCAGCCCCTTGTGTGTTGTGGAGATGAATCTTTAAACACATAACCTAACATTTTCTAACAATGCTTTGGCATAGAAAAATAATAAAAAATAAATAAAATCAGTTTAAAAATTCAGATGAACATGGTAAGAGTAAAGTCTTTATAATGAACCAGTAGTACAAAGCAATCATGATCAGATTGTGCCACCCTGTGGACTGTATCAAAGAGCTGTTTCCTTTAGTGTTGGGCTAAAAACAGGAACAGGCCAAGAAATTCTCAGCCACCAAAGTAAAAGTCATTTTGAGTTTCCTTACATTCTAATAGAGACAAGATGTCTTCTTGAACTGTGCCTTTGAATAGCACTGGGCAGATTTCAGCTGGCACCAATCTCAAACAAACATGGACAAATATCAGGAAAAGCCATAATACCTTGGTGAATTATCTTCCTCTTATGTAACACTAGGCAGAATAATTAAATTTCTTTACTTGCTTGGAGATACATGTGTGATCAGAAAAAACAATCTATCTTAAATTATAAAGAAATCAAAATAATTACCTCTCTGAACATTATAATATTACAGTCAAACAAAAAATCCTTGTGGTAAAAACAACAAACAAGATGGAAACCACAGTGTATGGCAGTGGCCACAGTAAAATAATGACTAAAATAAACACTAACTTGGTAGGAAGAAGGGGCTCTTTGGTAAGTTGAGGTTATTAGACAACGTGGAGCTGTCTTTTAAGCTCTAATCTGAAAGGAGATCTAAACAGAAATTGAGAACGGGGTATTTAATAAGGGGCAAGAAGCTTGGTGTGGCACATGAGGCAGCTACAGCATCTTACAAGAACAAACTGATGTTGCCAAAATATGAGAAGGCAGGTGGTATCAGTCAGAGATTGGAGAAAGCATTATTTTTCTAAGAAGCAATGGATTTTGAACCTCTTTGCTTTACTTAGTTGTTATAAGCAGCATATGGGTCTAGTGGGAGGCTAATCTCTCTGATAATAAAATGCCTACCTGGAGGAAACCCTGGCCTCATGATTTTTCATAATCTGTTATAAATATATTTAAGATTCTCACGATCACTATCATTACTCAGCTGACTGACACTCAGTGGCTATTCTCTGTCACTGTCATTATACTTGGAGTTTTAAAGCTGTGTTTTCTGACTTCTATAGTGGTCTGAATATGAAACACATGAAAAAACCTATTAAAATTAAATACCTAAAATATGTCTAGTATGGTAAATATTTTAAATGACAAGGCATGTATCTAAGCCACTGAACACTTTTGTGTGAGTGAAAGAATTTATTCAAAATCTTTCCTGACCTCATTTTGGATATACCTTATACTCATTAGGTAAAAGAACCATCTTGGTATTCATGTCAGCTTCCAAGAGCAGAAATCTGCCATCTCTGTGAAATTAATGTTATCAGATATTATTTTCTATGGTTTGTTGTTTACAGGTAGCACCAGAAAGTCTTCTGAAATTTCAGGATTCTTTTATGAGATATCCATGTTTTTTATCATGTTCATTTTCATTCAGGAACTTGAAGCTCTATGTCTTGTCTAATAGCATATAATGAGTAGGAAGCATGTTGTTTTCTATGAAAACAGATGATGTTGTTTAAAACAGTATTGCAATTCCTGTAAAAAAAAGCCTATTTAGAATAAGAGTTTTAAGAATAATATAATGTAATAAAGAGATAATGAAAAATAATGGTACACAAGTCTCTCTTACACAGAGACAGGCAGAAATTTTATTAAGAACAAACATTTTCTGAATTGGTAGATCAAACCTAAGAATGAAATTATAAGATTTATAAATGGCCAGTAGAAAGGCCAAGCAATGTTGAGAGAATAAGTGATGTCTTTTTCTTTTTCCCCCAAAATTATATGCTACCCATCTCTTGACTTTAACTGTGTCCACTGTTCCAGTGCTATGCTTTATCCTGAAGGTGGCTGCAATTTCATGTGAGTCAGTCATTCCTACAATGTCTGAATATTTTTTCACTGGATGTTTTCAATATTTAGCTGAGACTACTAGGAAATTAGGTAGTTTCAAGACTACACTGAGACATTTATTTCAGGAAAATACTATGGCACAATGCAAAAATACAGAATGTACTTTAAATTAATCACAATAATTAATCAGTAAATATGCTCTTCTACTAGGCAAAAAGCCCCCAAGGGAACTCTTTCTTTCTACCTTAATGCTTTGGGTGAATATCTTTTCCTGTATAGACCAAATCATTGTTGTATATTGTTCTTGAGGACAAACAATCTTTTGGAAGAGTTTTTCTGTTGTAAAAAGCCTCTCATAAATATGTCTCTTTGACTTCCAAAAATTAAGTTTTATAGTTGAAAGAGAAGCTCAGACAGCCCACTGGTGATTTATATCCTTACAGGGTTTTAATTGAAATTGACAGTGTCACCTTTTATAAAACTGCTCCTGTGTTATGGGGATGCAGTGCAGTTTGCAGGTGCCTGTCAAAGTTATTGTGCTAAGGCCCAGATGCTTCTAGCTCCTCTGTGCTTATTTCTGGAGATTTCAGAAATGTTTTCTGTTCTCCAGAGACAGATTTTGTTGTTGTTTATGCAGACTTTGTAAAATACTGTCAGAGTAGAATGGCATTGGTAGGGATGACTACACCAGCCACTGTTCTATCACCTCTGACTTTGAAGTGCAGCACTTTAGAACTAAAAGGACAACCTGCCACAGAAATACCTGGACCAACAACACTCTACATCTCAGACTTGCCACAGACTCATATCCTCTGGACACAGAAGAGAGCAATATGGTGAGTTGTGGTCTCATTTCAAAATTCTCATCACAGTTCCAGTCAGCTCAATCCATCCCAGGAAAATCCAAACATTTCATTCTGAGGTCAACCTGCTCATTTTATTGACTGTGCTTCAAAATAAGGAAACAGCAAGCAATTAATCCCCCAGTCAGAGGGTATATTCTATGATTTTATCTGAAGATCAGATTTAGGTTGTCATCACCATGCAAGAATCTTTCATAATATATTCCTGAGAACTGGCTACATCCACTGTTTCAAAAGACATGTGATTTATCTTTGTTTTCAAAATTGGAAAGTGGAAGCATTCTTGCTGACGCTAATTCCCCTGCTCCTGCTTCCCCTTACAATTTCTAATGGTTGCCTAGTTAATGGAGTCTGTTTCTTGTTTACTTTTTAAATCTCATTCCATGCCTGTCCTGAAAGTCTTAGGACTGTTCCCTGATCAGTCTAGGTATCTTTGGTTAACATCAAGTGATCTTAATTAAAAGGGTTAGCAGTCATTCCTGATGTATGTCCTTTAATTCTTCCATAAGTTTCTTTGGTTTTACTGACCCATGTCAAGTAGTCATGTTGTTGAATGCTTTGCGTTTGTCTTAAGAGTTTCATTTCCATAACATTTTCCTCATCTGTCATAATTTTATTTCTGATATTTTCAGTCATTCAGAACACAATTGCGAGTACATATGATTTAATTCACTGATGCAGTTTCTGTTTGCTAAATATCTGTTTCAGAATTCTTACGTCTTAGATGTGCTTGTCTCCCAAGACCTTTACAGAGTACATCAGGAGTTATCCAACTGAAAGTTTCATCATTGTAAAACTGAAAGCACACATGAAAGTGCATATGCATTCTTTCAAGGGATACCAGGCTCCTTGTATTTACTGGTAAATGATTTTCTACATCTGGAGTTTCTGCAGTTACTCCGTGCTTGGATGTCTGTGACCACAACCTCTCACCCTTACAGCACAACATTTATTAAGCTTACGCTCCTTAATAGCAAGCTATCTGAGAGCAGCAAAAATTAATGACCTGCAGTACAAAATGGTTAAATTAATTATTCACCACTTTCCAATGGACCATAATTGCATTTCCATTCTCTGTGGAGCTCTCCAATTAGCTTGCTGAGGGACCGAGGTGCTCAGTGGTGTGGAGGTTAAATGTACAAAAGTTTGTGTGGGTTCTCAGGAGAGAGGGAGTAGGGGGCATTGTCAGAGGTGGCTAGGATGGCTATATGGGTGAGGGTGAGGGCAAAGGTTTGGAGGTTTTATGACTCTGGAAAATTCTGGGATGACTAGAAGGAAAGTATATGTATATATATATAGGAGAAATGACTACTGCAGTCTTTCATCAGAGCAAAGTTCTGTAATTAGTTTGGGACATAACTTCTCTGGGACTCATAGGGATGCTGAGGGAAGAACAGTTTTCATGACATGGCTTCTATCTTTTTCCCACTTAAACATGATCAAGTACCTACTTTTGCTTTTGACTGCTTCTATACTTAAGACAAGGTCAGACAAACAGGTTGCTGCCAGTTACAGCAGTAAGTAATGGTCTTGCTCTAATAAACTGCAGCTCAACAAGCAAGGCAAGCAAGACAGACCTGGCAAACAAGCTCCCTGTGAAATTTTTTTAACCCTCACATGCTGATCTCAAGAGAAGGGCAAAGAAAATGGACAAAAATTTTTAAAAAATCAATGAATGGAAACTTGCACTCTTGCTTTTCATTGTGATATTTTCCTGCAGAGCAAAGGAAAAAATAATTTGCACAAAAAAGAAGAAATGCAAATCATCTAGTCTCACTGTAATTTTTCTTTACAGAACTTAAGTAAAACAGAGTTAGGATTGACAAATGGGAAGCCTTGGGGAAACCTTTATGAGAATTATTAATCACAAAGCCAAGCAAGCTAAGTTGGCATACAAAGCATTGCCCATGGACTCTATAGTCCTCAAAACAGCTACTTTGACTGTTATGAGGTATTGTTGCATTCTTTGTACTTTTCTGAATGGTTGATCTTGGTTTCGTATACTTAGAACATTTTGATGTCATGTAAATTTGAACTGTCTGCCAATAAATCAAAAGTACTATAACGGAGGAATACAAGTCCAGCTAAATTAATGAGTGGCATTTCAAGCTTGTTGTATTTACAGGAATACACCATGGATACACCATGACTGTGGTGTGATCCTGTCAATCAGAGAATGGGAAGATTAAACATTCATGACTACTGAAAGGCAATTTCCTTCAATTGTTCATCATGCCTCCACACTTAACCTTCCCCATAGGATTTCCTCTTGCTCTAAACTTAAGAAAAAGAATTTTTACTAGACTTTTTATGGTAGTAGTAAACTGATGAAGGGGGCTATAATTGTCAAGCATTTGTTGTTGTTTTGCTTCATGGTATGACTCAGAAAGCAGATTTTGACTGTAACAAGCCATTTGGATAGAAAAATGAAAGAAGGATTTTCAATCTGTTCATCTATCAAACAAATGGAGTCATGAAAATTAAGCAGTACACCCACAGTAAACCTAACTGAATCAAACCAAAATGGTATCTGTGGTGGGGTATGGTTCCTGAAACACTATTTTTCGTGACTAGCCTGGAAGACCAGATATAGGTCTGGAAAGAAATAATTAAGCAATCCAGATATAATACCTAAGACTGAGAAAAAATCTTATTATAAAATGACCCTGAATTTATTTTTTTTAACATTGCAGTCTATAGAAAATTAACTTTTGAAACAGCCCTAATATAAACAGATGAACAGTAAAGATTTTGTTCTTACCATCATTCTATTCTCATTTTTGTAAAATATTTCAGATATTCAGGAGCTATAAATGCCCTCTAGAGGGTTATTTTCCCATTTCACACCTACTATGATATCTCATTATATTTAGGGATGTTTTCATTAGCAATGATGTGTTTGGATTATGCTCTTACCTAACACTTGTAATGAAATAACTGCGGGGAACCCTTTCCACTAGAATGACTATAAAAATGGTCATAAGAAACATACCTTGAATCCAGTGTGCTGTTTCTTGGTTTGACTAACTTCGTGATAAAATGGAGACCATGTCAATCCTAAATCCTAGTTTATATCTCAGCAGAAGGACTGCAGAAAGCAGCCTCTGCCCACCCGCAGGCAGCAGCACTGCAGAGGTACTGAACAAGCACACAGACTCACTGGTGCACAGCTCCACACACAAATGGTAGAACACAGGAATGTTTTAAATTCCATGTGGCCACGTGGGAAAAATACAATTCTGCTCCTAAACAGTTTGTGAATTGTAAAGATAAGTGAGACTTGCTGATCACACCAGAAGACTGATGCCTGTGAAAGAGAAGTACCTCTCATCACGAACAAATACAGCTGCATCTGTGTATATTATTTCAATGAAATGTTAAATTTTAGAGCATCCTAGGGAGTGGAGAAATGGATTCCTTTTCATTCCATCTTTTTAACAGCAGATTGAACAGAATATAGCAGCAAGAGATGATTTTGTTATCCAGTACTGGCAGGTGGAGGTAAAATGTTTAGTTCAAGTATAGAACTCTATCAGTTACCACCAAAGTGTTAAAATAAAACCCTCCTGTCATACTGAATTGCTTTTGGGTGTTGTCTTTCTGTCCCCTTACTTGGTTCCCTTCTTAAGGGGCAGAAGAAAGAATGGAAGGGCAATCTGAATTAAGGTAATGACTTTACTAAATGTCGTGCTTCAGTACTGCATGTCTCAGGACTTTCAGGGGAGCAGAAGTGAATAGAAAGACTGAGGTTTATTGCTCTGTCCTTTGCCCTCTAGCATCATAGCTGAAGACAAGGAAATATTGTACTCTAAGAACATAATGGCAAATCTCTTTCCTAGATTGTTAGTTTATGCAAAAGTGACAAATTCATCCACTAGATAAACATTTTTCACCTTTTGGAAAGCATATTGGTGGATTTCATTTTCATCTGCTGTGTGGGAAGTGGGTTCACAGGATACATTTGTAGGAGAAATAACAATGAAGATGGATTTTTTGACTTGCTAACTCCAGTTTTCTGCCCCTATTAGCAATCATGTCAAATAATCCTCTTTAGTTATTCGTGAAAATTCAACTTGAAGGTTGAAACTAGATGAATTTTTGCCTCCATTTTAATTCCCTGTGAGGAAAGAAATCTTAGATATATCTTAGATAATGACAGTTTTGTTCTTCTCTTGTGGGATCATTACTTCCAATTTAGTTTCCTGATAAAAGTTTGAGTTTGGGTCTTTCAACTTTCAAAATTGCTAGTGTCGTGTAGGCCACCATAAAATATCAAGCAATCTGTTAGACAGGAAACAGTGAGAGAGGAAGTCCCTGACATTCTGTTAGCCTCAAATAGCTCATCTTCGCCCCCTCCCTCTTTCCCCTCTTGTGTTCCCGAGGATGACACCCATTACTGAGGTGTGCAGATCGACTCCCACAAGCCCCATAATGCTAACTCTCAGCACTGTACTCCCTAGCTACTACTTGCCTGTGGGAATTGAGTAGCAAGATTCTAAAACTGTCTTTTGCCCACATGACTTACTGCTATTGCTTCCAGCAGGACCCACTGTCCTGGGGTGATTTTGAGATATATTTTATTTAAAATATTTAAACTTGAATCAAAAATTTTTTTTCTTTTTTTTTCCCTTGACCTTAACTGAAACTCAGTTAAACTGAAACTCAGTGCTGAAATGCAGTAATATAAAATATATTTTGCTGTATATCCTCTTTTAATTCTCTCCTCCTTCCTTTCCCACCCACATATAAATACATACAGTCTTCGACATCACAAATACCATGAAAAAAACCATGAATCAGAAAGTGTCCAGTTGGCAGAAGGGGAGTGCTCTCCTGAGCCTCTTTTTATGTCTCTCAGTCGTCTTTTGCTGAATAATATAAGACTTCCACATTAGGGAAAAAATATGGTTTCAGAGTTTTGGGTTGAATATTGTATCTAAAAATGTTACACGTTTCAGTAAACAAAAAGAGTATTCATGTACAGCACAGTGACACTGTCTTCTCCATCACATAATGGTGCATAATTAGCAATGAGGGATCTTCTTTTTATGTTATGTCCTTAGGATTTCACAGCTCCCCAAAAATACTGAATGTCTGAAATACTCATGAAATTCCTACCCACCATTCTTTGTCTGAAAAATATGGAGGAAATTTAGTAACAACTAACACACTCCCAGAAGCCCATGTGTTTTCTAAGATGGAGGTGTTACTGCAGCCACGTTTAATTTCATTCATGGCAGCCATATCATATTGAAAGGTGTATTCTGATAGAGCCACCATGTGGCAGCAGGACATTTAACCTGTAGCTGGTAAACTGAAGAACTTTGCTGTCTGAACTTGAGGCAAATCGTTAAAGCCAGTCAATTCAAGATGTAGTTTTTCAGCCCTTTGTCACATTATGAGGAGCATTTAACATTGATAGTTTGATAGCAGACAAGAACATTTTTCATCACTGGTCAAATAAAAAAAAAAATTCCTGAGTTTTTTCTTCATGCATCCGGAGAGCTGTAAAACTAACCAAGGACAAATATGAGGCTGCTGAAATATGAAACAATTAAAGGAAATCCCAGTTTAAATCATAATCTCCAGATGGAAAGTGTAAAAAAAAAAAGAGTTTCACTGGATGCTCATTCTATTTTTTTTCTTTCAGTGAACTCTGCTTTCAATTGAAATAAGAAGATTTTGTGGGTTCATGCTGGAGAATTAAATATATATATCTGTTTTCCTCAGGATTAGGGCTAGTGTTGCAGTAAAATCAAAGCACCTCCCCTAATTTAATCAGTGCATTCAAAACCCTTAAGGACAGAATTAAATCAGTCTTTTCAAAGAGTAAAAGACTGCTCATTTACTTGGAATTGAACTCACATCAGTAACGTATTTGACATGTCATCATCTACATACCCCCATATCCAATCAGTCAGAAGTGACAGTGGATTATACTTGCCAGTATAATGAAAGATGATGAGCATTTTTACCCATGAAAGTACCTTGAGTTATGATGATTTTATTTTCAGGAAAAGATACTTCTCAATAAAGAAAAATAAAAGAGCCTGTGGGGTTACCAGTAAAATATATTTCTGCAATACTCAGGAAAAAAAAAAAAAAGATAAGAGAAATAAAATTAGTCTAACACTTAATATAATAAATTAAGAAGATTCTAGGATTTGTCAATCTGCTTTAGCTTTTTGGTGAAGATTCCACAGGCTTCACAGAGAAGTTGTGGGTGCCCCCATCCCAAGTGTTCCAGGCCAGGCTGGATGTGGCTTTGAGCAACATGGTCTAATAGAAGATTCCAACTCTGCCAAGGCAGAGGGGCTGGAACTAGGCGATCTTTAAGGTTTCTTCCAGCCCCAACTATTCTATGAATCTGTCTCGGGATATATTATGCTGTACCCCTTTCAGATAAATTCTGTTGCCTGAACTAGCAGTTCTTCCTTTTTCTTAAAAGACTAAATAGTGAAAAGACAGTTTGAAACTGACCTGAGAAAGCCCCCTGCTTAGCAAGTCAGTTTGAACCCACATCACCTTTATTCATTGAAAACTTTATTTGCTGCAAGTTGCTGATAGGCGTTATGGATGTGTGGCACAGGAAACACTTTTGGTTGTGCAGCTTCTCTGATCTGCTGCTGGTAATTACCCATATCAGCTGTTTGTTTCTGAAGAAAGTAAGAAAAATCCCATCTTGAAACACTCTGTCAAGGTAGAAACTGTCCCATTTCTCAGTGCTGTTGACTTTTCCACAAAAAATTAAGGTTTGTATTTCATACACTTGATTATGTGGAACATGCAATTATTTGTACACATGTTCGTGTCTGTACTCAGATGCTTTACAACTAGATTGAGTTCAAAAATTTTTTACAATGATCATCTCAACAGATGCAGCCAGTAAACTAAAATAGTTTCATTTCCTCATTTTAGAGTTTACAATAATTCAGTTTTGGTTTATTCCATATGCTCTTAGAGCACAAATCTGACCCTAGTTAATAATATTTTGTATCTTTTTAGCATCTCTTCTGGTATCAGTGTCCCAACTGAAACTAAATAATCCTAGAATTTCTTATGAAGCTGTATCTTGTTCACAGTCATCTGAAAATCAGATTTTTTTCATTTCAGTTCTTAACTCAGTATTTGGATATGCCATTTTAAGCACGAGCTTTGAAAATTATCAGTTTCCATTAATTGTCAGGGTGTCTTTACTCAGCATTTTTAAAAATGTCTTTCATGAAAAACAAAACCAAACTGAATCACAACAGAAAAGTTTCAACCATAAAATTATGCCACATCCAAATATTAAGATTGGAATAGTCCTAAATTTAGGGGATTCTAGATATTAATTTTGAAAAATAAATATAGTTAATTCTGGGTTTGGGTTTTTTTGGGGTTTTATGGTATAAGGGCAAGAAAACCCTCATACACCTCCTCAGAGAACAGAGATTTCTATTCACAGAAGACGTTTATGGACATCCATTATCTGAAACATGTTTAAGAAGAAAATAGCTAAAACTTGGTTCTGCAGAAATTATCACACAAATACAAAATCACATATTTTATCCGTGTCCATTCATTCTCCATTAATTCTAGGTCTATGTCATTAAATATCTTGGCTATTTGATCTTGTAGCTATGTTTTTATTGCTCTATGTTATATCTAGCAGCAGCACCTACAATTCCATTGGTGAATTAACACTGCATTGCATTAAACGTGTCCAAGCAATTAGCTCAAAGCCTGTTTGTGTTCCAGGGAACTCATATTTCAGAATGGGGTGTGGAAAGGAAAAAATTTACAGTTACACTGTCAGGCCCAGCTAGTTCCTCAAACCAGCAAAGGAACAATGATGAATACTTAACCATCCTCATACCCTAAATTATTATCCTAAAGAATTAATGTCAATTAAAAACCTCTTGATGCATTTTTTTCTTATTGAAAATTCCTACCATATACAAGCGCTTTTGGAATTTGAAGGAATGTCTTCAACATAGAAAATCCTTAAAAGAAGAGAAAGGAATTTTCATCTCTCTAGCTCTGGGCTTTTGGAGTTCAAAAAGTTTCAGAGAAGGAGATGATTTGGTATTGTTCTGAGTCAATTTGCTCTGGCTGAGGAAATGACGAGAAGGAAACTACTTCCCTGTCTCGGGAACCATGTGGTGTTCCAAGATAAGGCAAGCACTTACTAATTCGAGTCCACAAGCAGGAAATGTGATACATCCATTTCCTTTCAGGCAAACAACACGGTTCTGTGGCAGCACAAAAGCTTTGCTTCTAGTGCAAAATCTCAAATCTTCAGAAAACTATTGCTCCTCTGTGGACGTACCGTTCTGTATTTGCTATTTGGATGTTATGGATAGGAACAGTACTTTTCCTCCAATCACATGGCCACCAAAATTTTGGGGTAAGGATATTGGGTTTTTTTCCCAGAATAATTCTTATGTAACTGCAGATATTTGTTGTTGATTCCCTTAAAAATACCTCTCTATACTGTCAAGTCAATGTTGGATTCAAAGACTAATTAATAGATTTTGTATTTCCTGCAGTGATAAGACTGTTTTCCAAATGTTTGTTTGACAAAGTTTTATCATGTTTTTAAATGAATGAAGACAGCAGAACTGCCAGGGCAAAATTGATTGTTTCAAAAAGTTCATTACTGCAGTCAGTTGAAAAGGTGTCTATTGACTTCAGTCAATAGTCAGATCAGATAGACATTCTAAACTGCTTAATGGATGTACCTACACAGCAGACATGATCTGTTTCATCTTTTGATGAAAATGGGATAGCAAAGGCTAAATGTGTTCCAACATTTGGAATAAACTCTTGTTCCTCAAGAATGAAAAGTTATTTGTAATTTGTTGTGCTGCCTCATGGTGAGATTTTCCTTATTTTTTCCTCAATATATATTTTGATTATTATCTATTATGGTTGTTTTCTTTCCCCCAGATCTGGGAATAGTTCATAAACTGAAATGTATAGTGTGAGGTGAAAGTATATGTTATACTGAAATTCATTCAGGGTAATTAGATTAATTGATATGATCTTAAAGGATTCTGTGCAATTGCTGTGGAAAATCTTTCCCTCCAAAAAGCTCTATTGCTTGCTATGTTTAATATTAACATTTATTAGCAATTAGCTTAAAATTAATCATATATCTGTTTTTCTCTGTTATATTACTGCTATTGAGTAACAATCCCTCCAAGAATCTGAACACTATTTAAAACTACAAAATAATATGCAACAGCAAAATACTACTTCAGTTGCACAGAAGTGCCCCATGAAAAGAGTGGGAAAAAAAGATACAAGAGGATGGAAAGAAGTTACTTTTCTTTCTTGTCATAAGGAACAATAATCTGTTGAATGCCACCTAGGCTTCCTGCTGTGACACATATATTTCCTACTGAGACACCATGAGAGACTCACTTAATCTTTTGTCTTGGGCTAAAGAGTAGAGTACTGATATTCAGCATCTTTGGTAAATACTTACAGATTAAATGAAGAAAAATTACAATTATTACTGTTTTGGAGCCTTTTGTCTGGAGGTTGTCTGCTGGGCTCTGAAGAACAACAATCATTTTTTTACACTGAAGACGGATGTAATTCTAAAATGGCTCTTTCAGAATAAAAACTTGCTGCACTTGACAACACAGAGCAGGACACACCTTAGCAGACTTATTGCTGAAAGGGTCAGCACCTTCTTTCATGCTCATTGCTCACCTGGCTTGTCTGACACTGTACCCAGCCCTGATCACATCCCATTTGCTTGGGCTCTGACAGCAGATTAACCTCAGAAATTGGATTTTTGTGAGGAGCTTGCATAGTCCTTGAAAGGGAAGATGTCTCTCAAATTTTTTTTTTACTTTTCTGATAGATTTTATGGGAGTGAATATAATTTTCTCTTCGTTTCCTGTAGGTATATCATGTATGGTAGACTAGGAAGGGTCACTGTATAGTATATGTTAGAAGATGATGACTGACATAAGCTCACTGTGTGCAAACATCACTTAAAATGATAGAAGTGTGTTTCCTGACATCATGGAGATACAGGACTTGAGGTAAAAATAAACCTACACATAAAAAATATAAATAAAATTTAGTTCTTTATTAAATAAGAATGCAGTACTTGGAACTGATTTTCTAGGACATGGCTTACAGGCTGTTTTCTAAGCCACCCACTATGTAGTACTGTGAATGTTACTACATTACCATGGTACATTCCTTCTCCCTGTGTGTGTGACTTCTCAACATCTTCCATGGACCCAGCCAAAGTGTAAACTTCAACATATGTGCAAAGGTTTGCTGAGAGGGACAAATTTTGTGAGAAAAAATCAGTGCTGTAAAAATAGTCAAAGCGACTGTTCATAATGATATATAATCTCTTCCAGTTTTTTAAACCATCTATTGTCTAACAACTGGTTCCCTATGCTGGAAAATATACAGGCATCCTGTTTTCTATAGTTGTCCAGTTTCCAGTGATAACTTCACACAATAGCTTCTTAAAAGTGACTCTAAGAATTTTAGAACAATGAAAAAACTAAGCTGTCCTCTGCTTGCTTATGTGGCACATAAAAAATATAAATACCCATATAAATCTTTTTATAATTGCTCCAGACCAGTGAAAGTGTGCCTTAAGCAAGCTGTATAGAGAAAAACAAGAGATAAATACCTCAATTTAAGTCATTCTGTGTGTGAGTTATCTAAGTAGTCAAAACCCTTTCTCTTATGCAAAGATCTTAAAAATTATAATATTTTAAAAAATCAGAACACATATTTTTGCAAGCGCTGCTTACAGTCAGTGACAGACTGGAGAGTCACTAACTGTAATGCTTAGCTGTAGACCTTGCAGGAGTTCTTTGAATTCAGATGCCACCATCATCAATCTGCGTTATTTTTGGAATGCTAAATTATACAGTGAAGGAAAATAAAGGAATAAAAAAGTTGTTTTGCTGGCTTAAAATCAATTCTGCTAGGAAAATAAAAATATTAAACTCTTCTTCTGTTTTCAATTAATGAGTTTATGATAGAACTCTTGGCCTTGTCAGCAAATGTTCTCTGTGTAATGTGTCATAAGCAAAAAATTTAGATCCTGACTGTTGCTTGGCTAGAGCTTTTTCCTACTACAGCTGTTTAGCAAAGTCTTTGTAGATAGCCATGTCTGTTTGAGATAAGTTGTCTGAGCTGCTGCCAGGATGCAGGAGCTCATTTCTACCAGGTGCCAGCTTCTGTGAAGCTTTGTAACTGCTGCCCACCCTTCTTTGCACTGGGAATCCATAGTATGATACTTTGGGAGAGGTAAGAAGAGAAGCCCTTAAAGCCAGTCCCTGCTGAAATTCAACACTGCTGATATCACATCGTAACTGTAGACAGAGAGTCTGGATTATATTTTTTATTACTAGTTTCAAAAGGAGGCTTAATAATAGCTGAGTGAGAAATTCAAGGTTTGATACCCATTCATCAACTAATAATCTCACATTTTTACTGTTTTAATATAGTCTTTATTGAGTTCATTTTGATTTATAACATTGGGAGCAAAGATGTTTCCACTTAAACCAGGAGTGCATTTCTTGTAATTCCTAAAAGCATTTTCAGTTGCACACAAGTAAATACAATAAATGTCTTCAAGACAATTCTATTTCTTCAGCATAGATAGCAATATAATTTGAGATCAGGAAATTTGATTTAAATAGTACATTTGATCGATGCCACAGCACTAGAGAGAAAAAGTGTAAGCAGATTTTAATCAACATTAACTTAGATCCCTAGACTACCCTTCAGTCTAGTTTACTCAAGTGTCTATTTAAAAATGCAACCTTAAAATTTAATATCTTAAAAACATTAAGGACAATTTTTCTTTTCTTGAACCAGAATCCAGTGTTATTTGTTGGGTATGTGGGAATAATGCCATATATCAGCTGGCTTCCAGCATTTTGAAGTTGCAAACTGCTTGGCACATACTATAGGCATTATTGCCTGGCTTCATAAGCTACAAATGCACCCATGTTTTTAAATATATCAAATTCTGCCTAGTCTCTCCCTCAACCCACCAGTCTTCCCTTCATTAAAATGTGTTTGTTTTAAAGAAGTCAGACTGTGTGCTCTGCTGTAAAAGATACCTTTAGGGATGAGTGTGTTCTAATGCCTGATGCTGTGTTTATTGTGTCACTGGTGTAGCAACAATGTTTAATGTGTTTGAGGGCTGTGCACCATTCTCTTTATGCACTGGAGTAAAACCTGAGAAGGGCAGCACTGACACGATCGGGAACACAGCTGCTGGGCACTGCAAAGTCCAGCCTAGACAGCCATGGGACATGGCTCCTCTTCTGGGATCCTTCATGAGTGCCACCCATGGCAGAGTAGAAGCACAAGTAAGAGATTCAGCCCTATTCCTCGCAAGTAGGAAAAGAAGAATTTGTGGTGGCCTGTGTGTTGAACCAGGTTGCCTGTGTCAGCAATTTCCAGCATATCCACTGGGTGGTCCCCCCTCACTCCCTTTGCTCCTGTTCATATACTTTGTACGCTTTCCATTCACACTTCAGCAGCAACAAAAAGGCTCTGGGACCTGCCTAGCTGTCCTGCTGGAGATGTGGACACAGAAAAAATGCAGTTTGGAGCCAGCTGTGGAGCACTTGACAGCTGATGTGGGAATGGTATCTTCTTACAGGCCACTGCTGTTCCTAGTCTGATGACTGAAAAAGCCCAACATCTTTGAACCAGAATGACCCAGAGGGCCTTTATCCTGATGGACCTGGCATTGCTAACAGGGCGGAGGATTTCAATAAGCTGAGCATGCAACTCCTTTCCTGGCAGAAAGGAGGAAGTAAAGTTGTGACACAGAAACACTTACAGATGATTTACACAACTGAAGATTTTTTTCTTAGTAGAGAAAACCTTCAGGGTTGAAGTGGAAAAAGAAGGAGGAAAACACAACAAAATAAGAGCTTTGGATTCAGATGATCTATCAACCTCAAGGCTGTATTTCCTGAATTGTTATTACTCTATCTCTTCAATTATCTTTTCTCCCTTTTCAAAATCACCCCAATGTATGCATTCTTCCTGGTATTTTAATTCATGGCAATAAACCAGAATAGAGCAAGGTGATTGCAGACACTGCATCACCCAGAATTTTTCCTTGCAGTTAGTCTCTTTTGTTTTTGATTTGGAAAACACCCAGTAATTTAAAGAGTGAAATATTTGGCATGTCACACATCATAAGGAATTCATAGCACAAGGAATAATTTTTTTCACAGGAGATATAATCTCTTTCTTCAGAGTCTTTGGGTTAGACCACTGATGCCTACAAAAGTTTGAAAATGGGATGTGAAAAAATGAGCTTCTTCCTTCTGAAATTATCATGCTGGAGTCAGGAGACCTCAGATTTCATAGGCTCCTGTTGTTGGAAGCAGCCCCAGTGGGAGAACAGAGATAGGGAGAGGCAAAATTCTTTCTTTCAATCTCATCGTGCAGTCCTGTTGTAGTTTATAGGGAATAATTCCTTACAGTGCTTATTCAAAATGATAGGACACACCAAAATAATAGGTACTCTTCAGAAAACAGATGTAAAGGAAGGGTAGAGCCTTACTACTGGAGGCAATAAATGAAAATTGCATTCCAGTGATAACTGATATTGCCCATTCTTAATTTCTTTAACCTTATTGCCTCTTGGCATTTAGTTAAAATGTTATACAAAAACCAGCTATGATTACCCAGTAAGAATAAATATTAAAAGCAAGTCAAATTCATCAATACATGGTGAAAGGGAGGGAAAGGAACAGGATGGTCAAAGGAAATGTTACCAGAGGAAGGAATGAACCATATTGATATGGTGAAGTCAGACATATCTGAAAGAATATATCTGAGTTCTTTGGTCAGGAGCCTGTACCTAAAACCTTTCCTGTGTCACAGCCAGCCAGCCATATGTAAAATGCAGTCTGCACAGGAATCTGCAGCTCCCCATCTGGCATACACTGACAATATCTACAGCAACCACTTTCCTGCTCAGATATAGATATAGATATAGATATAGATATATACACAAGGCATAGTGCAGAAAGAAGTAGAGAATGCACCTGTGTGTCAGTCATGTGTGGACAGACCATGTCCTTGGGGCTGCAGATTTCCAATTCTGTCAAATAACACACCTGCAAGCATACCTGGCTTAGTGGATGTGTATCTGTGTTGAGTGAAGGCAATGCTGACATAAAGCCTTCTCATATTCCTCATGCAAGAAATTTTTATCAACTTCAAAATGTATTCAGACTCCTGAGGTAGGGTTTTTAACATGGAGTAAAATACCTTTATTTTTCCAAATTTCACTGAGAAATTGAATTGTCTTATTTTCCTATGGGCAACAACTTGAACTTAGAACAAGATGGATTCCCTTAAAGATGATTTTGGAAATAGGCATACTGGAAGACAGATTTTTGGTTGGGTTTCTGGTAGAGAAGATAGATGGTATCAGCATGTTTCAGGCCCCTATTTGAAAATAAGAGATAATTTCCCTGTGCTTCTTCATAAGAATGTTCTCAAGAGAAAGATGATGAGGTAAAATATGACACATAATCAGATAGAAAGACGTCTCTGGCTTTGCAAAGGTTTCCTGTAAACACACTGATTATTTCAAGTAGATTTATCTGAGAAGCAGAGGTACAACACAGATACAGAATATGATGCATTTAAACAACACTGTAAAAGATAGTGAGATCTTTATTTTAATGTTTAATCCTTGAAATGTTTCCTTTCTTATTACCAGCTTTAAATCTAGACTACCTACATGAAATCCTTCCTGCTCCTCAGTGAAATGCTATGTGATGCCACAAATTTAATAGAGAAGCCATATTTCCAGATTACTTCACCAAAAATTTATCGTGAATGAATAACCTTGTTCATATGGATGATGAAAAAATGCAATGTCCCTGCATCGTGAATTTTCAGAAATCAGGACTACGAAAATCCCATATATTTCAGCAGAGTTTTTAGGACAGGGCCCAGTTTTGCTTTTGTTAACAAATGCCACACACTGGGACAACAGACAGACGCTGAGAACAAAGGCAAAATCAAATAATGACAACATCAGTAAAACTCAGCTTCACCTATATAAGAACTGAGACAGACTTTTTTTTCCCCCTCTTGGAGAGGGCAGTTGGACTGTGCATCCTCACAGGCCCAGCAGCATCAGTGTAACTTTTGCTGCATGGCTTCCAGAGCTACAGGTATTTTGGTTGCTTTCTTTTCCACTTCAGGTGAGATACTGATCTGCATGACAATCATGTGATAGAGATATAGCAAATATCACATGACTAAATCACTTCTCAAGTGATCAAGTACTCTGAAGCTGATTTAAGTATGCCATATAATTTGAACAAAAAACATGATACCCAGAAGATTTCTACGGCAAGTGAGTCCCACACACACCATCTTTCCTCTGTTTGAACCTGTTAAGATCTTTACAAGGAAGACTTTTTATTGTCCTATCCATCAGGTCAAGATCACCAAAAAATCTTCCCCTTTCCACTTCCCCTGAGCTGACTTGGGATGTGTCACAAGGCAGCAGAGGAGAAGCCTGGGCCAGTGACTCAAAGAGGACACAGCTGTCATATAAATAGTGGTAATACTGAGAGCAATGGCAACAAGGGTGTGGGTTTAACTGAAGATAAAAGCATGTGATGGTGAGGCATTAGCAATGGCAGCAACTGCATTTGAACATCAGCTCTGCTGTGCCAGCAGGACAGAACTGAATATTATTCTTTTGTAACACTCGAGGCTCCTTGTCTGAAGTCTTCCAGAAATATTCTTGTATCAAAAAAGAAATAAATCCATTATCTCTTATGTAATTATAAAGGAAGGCATTGATCATCTTCCCCTTCTCAGCTTCAAGATATCCCATGTTTCTGTTCTTCCTCAGCTGTGTTTGGGTAGAGCTGATCTGTATGCAGCTTTTCAGTTGGATTTCTAATGCACATGGCTGTACTGTTTGTTAGAGTGACTGTGTCCTTTTGCTTCATAAATCATATGCTGTCTTCTGAAGGGGAAGAATTATCAAACTAGCCCAAATTTAATATGATTATGCTTATTTTTCTATCAGTTAGGTAAAAGATTTGATGAACACATGAAAGTTTTCACTTGCATTACTGAAGTGAAGGGTACCATAACAATAGTCAGATATCTAGAAAGTCTGACTGAGAGAGACTTAGACCAGAAAAGTCAATATGTAATTCCAAGACCTCATGTGCAAGCCTGTCAGAGAGATAAAAGTAGATAATAATGAGGAACTTATTTTTTCTTTGCCCTTATTCTGGCAAGCCAAAAGAGAAGAGCATTATTACCGTAGTTGGATGAAAGCAACAAACTATGTCACAAAGAGAAGAGACCAGTCTTATTTTTGCATTCTGTCAATTTGGAGCACGATTTCTTCCTTGTATATAAATTATTCTTTTAAAGTGAATCTGTCATCCTCAGGCTGTGTTTTGTGGCATCCTAATTACTGCTTTTCTGCTATACCCATCCTGCTATACAGCCATTGATTTATTGAATGCTTTGCCATCTTTAGCAGGAAGGACGCAAATCTGAGGTAACACAAAGAAAAGGAAAAGTTTTTTCAGAGTATTATTTAAATAACAATCAAGCACACAGCATACATACATTTTAACAATTACATCTACATTATTGACTAATTATATGGTGCTGCTTGTTGCTACATGAGCTGCCAGAAGCACCATTCTTTATCCACCAAAAGCAGAAATCTGGTCCGTAGGAAACAAAGTATATTTCTTCTTTCAAGCACTATACCAGGGAACGTTTTGGCATGTGAAAGTGTCACATAACCAGAGCAGCTTAGGATTCTGTGTTCTCCCTAGGATGAATGCCCTGAGGCCGCATGGTCACCTGCTAGAGCCTAACAGTGTTCATGCTCACATGAGCTGGTCTCAGCACACTGTGGCTGCCATAGTTCTGCCTCAGTTCTTCTTGCAGAATTTATTTTACCATTGTAATTTATTTTAAACAGGAGTTAAATGACTTTATAATATTTGTTAAAATATTTGTGAGCCAAATGAGTGGCTGTGTGTGGTACCACCTCCCTTATACAGAAGATTAATCTGAAGCATGGAGAGGGAATGAAATATCCAAAATCAAAAAAAGGGAGCACAAGGAAAAATCAAGGCTCAAGACTGAATAATTTTCCTTAGTAAGATTATTTTCATTTCACAGCCATATCCTTTTGTCTGGAAAAAAAAAGAAAGAAAATAAATTGAAAAATAATCAGAAAAGGCTATTAACATTTATCAACAATGCCATTTTCCCCCGCTTTTCAAGGTAGAAGCTTTACTTCTTATACAAAACTGTACTTATGCAGATTTTGAAACTTATTGTACTGAAGTTTGCACCAAGCAAGCCAAAACTATTCTTCTAACATAATTTACTCCCTTCTACTTGAAGAGGCAGGAAAGACATTAATTTGATTTTCACATATTGAAAATGAGACAATTGTATTTTAAGATTTATCTGTTAAATCACCTCAACCAAAACTCCATCAACAATACAAATATATACAGCATTGTTATGAAATAACATCTGGGAAAGGTTCAGCAAAATAAATGGGGGAGAAAAAATAGTTAGTTTAATATAATGTATAAACTTCTTTGGGCTCTGACAAACGCTTGCTGAAGGAAAGAGCCATGGCAGTTTCTGTTTCTCACAAGAGGTCTCTGCCTTGTTTCTCTGACATCTTATTTGCAGAAGAAAATTAATTCCCTGTTTCAGACATTCACAATCCAGCATCCTAAAACACACTTATGACATGTTTGACCATTTGAATGACATCTATTCACTGTAAACCTTTTGCTTTTAGAAATTATGTTACCTGTTATCCAAGGCAATGGAAGATGAATCAACTTTGTACACTTTTTAAAATATTCACCTGAAGAAGGTCCATGTTTCAGCAATTTCAAAAAATAATGAGATTGTAAATAGAGCAGTAAACAGTATTTTCAATGATGTCTAATTTTGAACAAGTAATACAGAAGTTAGACTGTCAGCAGAACACACTGTGGCAGTATTTCAAAGGCAGTGTTATGAGTGAGAAGGGACTCTCTTGGAGAAGCCTCACAGTTTTGAGCCTCAGCACATTTCCTTCAGCTTCTGCCAAGACACTATGCTGCACACCTTTCATTAATTTTATCTATGTTATTCATAGAATCATAGAATGGTTTGGATTGGAAGGGAATTTAAAGATCATCTAGTTCCAACCTGTCTGCCTTAGAAAGGGATACCTTCCAAAACCTTGGTAAATACATAATGTGCATTTAAAATGGGGAGTAAGAGTTATGGAACTGTAAAGGGGAGATTGCTCCTCCCCTGGGAAACAGGGAAAGAGATGAGAAGGTTGCAGAGGGAGAGGGAGAGAGATTGCACTGCCAAAAGCAAGGAACAGAAACAAGGTGTTGCCTCTCAGGTGATAGGAAGAGACTCTTGAGACTCAGAGGAACAAGTGCAGAGCTTTCGGCACTTACTGCAAGCACTGTGTTGGGAGCTGCTGTGTATAGGATGCACTGGGAAGGCTGAAATGACACCTTTCTTTTCTAGTATATCTAGTGTCTCAAGGCACTCAGAATGTGCTTCCTCACTCTGAATCTTTTAAAATATTCTTCTCTACATTCTTATAAGACTTGGGCTTCCAGTGTACCTCCTGGCTTTTGTGGGTTCTTAAAGTAAGAACAAGCTCCACTTGAAGCTGTGTCAGGCTCAGGCACTCACAACAGAATTACTGTGGTGGGACTGAGGATGTTTTCTATGTACTCCTAACCCCACATTCTTCCCAATAACCCCTTCAAATCGTCGTTCTATGTTCTGCTTCTGGATGTCTTCTGTTTTCTTAAATGTAGGCTATGTGTTTCAGTATTTCATTCTTAATTTTAAGAGTTTTAGAACATTCTGATTAATTTTAAGGTCTGTTTACATATGAGATAACTTATTCTCAGGTGTAAATTATTTTTATCAATTAAGTAGTAAGTATACTGTCATATTGCACTGTGTCAGATTGTGATTTAGTGTTTGATTTAGGTTTATGCAGAGGCCATATAGCTTAGCTCTGCTTTTATGAGGTAGGTAAGAATGTCTGGCCAGAGGATTGCTTGCTGCATATATGGAAATGATAAAATTCTATTACTGCTTTTACTGCTTTTATTATGCATTAGGAATCACAATGAAACCACTGGTAACAAAGATGCCTGAGGGAATCTTTGCTTTGTTTTGCACAGTTGTGCCAAAAGCATTAAATTAAACATACTGACATCTCTGTCTTAGATGTTTCCTTCTGATTTTTACAATTACTCTTTGTCATTCCAGTAAAAATCAACTGCCAGTAATATCAAGGGAACGTCATTAACTCTGAGTTGGTTTGTGGGATATTGAGATGGCATATTCCACTCCTCTGGCTTCTTATGACAATGAATTATGGTATTAGTAATCAAAGCAAACATACTCTGGTCCATGAAGATAGTTTTGGATATCACTGCAGATGTCAAGAAATACGAATTTAAGAATAGACTTAGCCTTATGCGCCTCCATGATCAAAGATATTTGCATCAAGGTAAAAAACCGTGCAAGTTTTGTATCTTTAAACTTCTGAATACTTTTGCTGTGCCTTGATGTACTTCACTTTCAAAGCGTCCTCAAAATGCTAGTCATAAGTGTTTATGGTGACGCAATTCAGAATTTTTCTGTTTTTTGAGATACTATGAACGTAATCTTTAATCTTCGATGGGAATATTTCTCTATAGCTTTTTCTGACTTCCTAGCTGGTTTCTGTACAGTTCTGATTTCCAGCATCAGTTTCCAGCAGAGGGCAATCTTGTTCCTAGATAGGTTCCTCACTTGTGAACTTAACCCTAGGATGAACAACCAGCCCCTCTGCATTTCAAAAGCACGGAGTATCTTCTTATTACGTCAGCATGGACCTTGAGCTGTCATTTGTTCTACCTTCTTTTTTCTAGACAGGATTAACTACATTATAACTCTTGACTGATATTGCTTTTTAAAATCTTTACTGGACACACTACATGCCCGGATTATCTATTCTAGTTCTTACCTGTCCTCACAGATAGAAACAGATGTTTAATTTCCTTTGCCTTATTTTAAACCCAGCACTTCCTATTTTATCTGCTGTGGGCATAACCCTGTTATTAGGTGAAGTGGGAGAATTGCTCTCTGTTGCTGTAGAAAAGAATCTTGCAGTAGCACAGGCTGAATAAAACATCCCCTTTAGCATGTTTGTGTCTGAATGCAGAGCTCTGATATTTTTGGCAGCAACTCTATCTCACTTATTAGTTCTTATGTCCTGCACAGTTTGCTTTTCTTTCAGCTTATTTTCCCCTACAGATTCTCTTTTCTGGACATCATAACTGCCTGAACCACCTTGTGCTGTAGCCTGTCAGTCACCCTGAGCCATCTTACAAGAGTCATGTGTGAAATTTCTTGAAGTTTTGCCATGACTAAGATCACAGCTGGTTGATATTACGCAGCAACTGATTCATCCACCCAACTGAATCATGGACTGCCTACAAGTGATTAATGAGAGGCTGTTTTGCTAACACAATTAGTGGCAATTGGGAAGATAGTAATATCAACACTTGTCAGATATAAAGAAATTGCTTTTTTGAGCTCAGCATGACAACAGTAGCACAGGAGCTGACTACTGATACTAGCCCCAGCTTTGAAATGATTTCTTGGAGCTGGCAGCATAAAATTTCAAGTATTGCTAATCACTCCAAGCCTTCTGTGGTGGGAAGAAGTGGTGGCTCTTTGGGCCCCAGGAATACTTTGTTTCCAAACTCGCTCTCTGGGATGCATGAGGATGAGTAGCTGTAGCCTGTCCAGCTCAGAGATGTACCTTTGCAATTGTTGAGGAATCCATTCAGTGCAGGTAGCCCAGGGTGCAGCTGCAGGCCCAGGTTATGTTCTAGGGGACAGGAGGCTGAGCCCAAGCCCATCACCTGCTGACCCCTTGCATAAAAAAGGGCCCAGGGACCTCCCTGGCCCTGCCAGGGGACCAGACACTTGGACTCTGGGAGACAGTAGGAGCCAAGTACCCCAGATTTTCCCACCCTCAGACTGTGAGGGGATAAAAGCCTGGAGGTTCCTTTGTTCTGGGTCCCTTCTTGGAGGCACCAGCTTGAGCTGTTTTGTTATTTAGTTATTGCACGATGATTAAATTATGTTTAGGATCTAGACATCTGAGACCCTGCTATGGGACGCCAGGGGTTGAGCTGGTAAGGAAATCTGGTCTGAATGTGAGGGTTGAGGGCTGTAGCTGTGAAAGGGCTTCTGTCCCAGCTCTGGTGGTGCGAGTGTGACTGCCAGAGTGGCTCATGGATGGTCTGACAGGGAGGTGTCCTTAACACCGTAGCTGTTAGGAAGTTGCTGTGAGTTTGTTCTGATGGACCCTGGTTGCTCCAGTCTGGTTTTGCACAGAAGAGAAGAGACTGTGTTATGATCATCTGCTAATGGCTTAGCTGAACCTCATTTGAAATCTGAGACACTGAGACTCCTCAATAATAGTGTCCTGAGCCATTGTTACTACCAGGTTAATAGATTTGTAATATGTAGAATGCAATTCATGCCTTGGTACACTAGCTGGTGCTCTATACTAAGCTGTGCAGTGGATATGTAAGGTATGAATTCCCATACTGGTTTGTATGCGTTTCATACTCGCTTTTGTCCACAAGCTTTCATTTTGAGAAAAGATCATCTCGGTAAAAAAAGACTGAGCTGATTTTTTCATGTTTTAGATCAAACTCTCTACTAGTTATCAAGGCTTTTCAGCTTTGAGTGGAAGGCAAGCTGAAGTTGTTTGTGCAAATGAGTGTGCATGTAGGGAGAGGAATGCTTACCAACTTAAACAAGTTTTGAGCAACTGACATATGACATCCCATATAGGAGGGAGAACTAACAAAATTGTGATAAAGAAGAAAATAAAATGGAAATAAAGTTAAAATTCTTAAATTGAGTTTTAAAGTGTAAAACAACTCTGTTCCACTATATGTCACAGTGGTATGCACTGATACTTCTTGTTGCTAATATCTGAAATACTATATTATATTATGAATAGCTGAAATCAATGATCTTGTGTGTTTTACCTCTGAGCTTGCTGGAGTCTCCATGGAATAAAAGCTGCATGTCAGATGCACAAAGTCTCATGCTAGTTTCAGGCAGGTGGAAAAAAAGAAAAATAGGAAAATTACTCTCAGATGTTTAAGTAAATGAACAGAGTCTTATTATTACTCTTTGAATAAAACAAGAACAATGCCATAACAATAACAATAAAAAAAATTAACAGCTCTAAAGCATAAAGATTGCAATATTTGGAAGTCACCCACTAGAAAACAAATCAGGGGTGTAGGTATCATCTCAACCTGTGAGTGTTTACTGACTTCTTGTGCTTAGCAATAAAATGAGCAGAAGAAATACTTGGAAAGTTGAGTGGTTCTTTATTAGCTTTATTAGCTAATATTGGCAATGATGCAGTTCAAATTAATCATGTGACCACAGGCTGACTAAAACATGCTTTCCCTTTTCTTTTTCCCTTGCATTCAGTACTTTCTCTTGTCTTCCTCCACCCCACCCTTCCTCATGCTCTGAGATACTCTCATTGAGGGTGCTACTTACATGATTCTGAAAGGTACTACTATCCCATCATGGCCAGCTGTAAAGTTTTTCAAACTATATATTTGTGAGCATGGGGGAAGGACGATTCCATGCTCACCTTAATTTTACACCTTGGGAACTTACCATAAGGGTATAGGAAATGTACAAGTCCCAAGGATTTCCTGAGGTCAAGGAACAAAGTCCTATTGAAGCTCATTGCAGCCAGAGCTGAGGGCAAGAGAGAGATTCCTTGGGAAAACGAATCCTCAGAGAAAAAGTATTTTGAATTCAAAGGAGTGGCTTATGTGGTCCATAAAAATGAAAGAAAATGAAACTCATAGAAGTAAGAAGTTGTCCTAGTATGTTTGCAAGCATCCTGCAAGCCTACATAATAGAAACAGGATACTCAATCACAAAAAGCAAATCTGTGGTTATGAAGATTTTGGGTATTTCAGGGACAGATGCATCTAGCAGGGATTGTGTCGCTATTTTTCAGTGAGATATACCCCAAAGTGAGGAAGAAGAGAACATAGAACACTTCTGAGAAGACTTATCAACTGGTATGAGCCACCTTTGGTTGACCCTGCTTCAGATGTCCAGGCCAGATGGGAAAAAAATTTTCAGGGCCAAATGCTAGGAAAAACATCAGCCAGTGTATCATCACATGTTACTAAGAACATATCTGAATTTCTCCAATGTGAATTCTGTGAAGCTATAAGCATTTGCCAGAGGTTTTCAATTTGATAGGTTATATGCTATCACTTCATATATACAGTTCATGGAAAGGTAGGAAATTCTTAAAGAAATCTTCAAAGACCAAGAAAAAGTTTTGCACAGCAGATGCAATAATGATCCCCTGTACAAACCTGTCACACCACACTTCTCTAACACTGCATGCAGAAACTAGAGAGGAGGGAACAGATAGACTTCAAAAGAAATTGCCTGATCTGGATAGATGTTGAACTGACAAATGTGCTGACTTGATGTTCAGACCCGGGGGTAACAGTTAGAAGTTATGGGTGTTACTATGGGTACTGAAATACCAAGAATTTTTGCATGGTCATTTTGGAAATCCTGCAGATAGACGGTAAAGTGGCTAAGATATCCAGTTGCTTTTTTACCTTAGCCTTTCATTTCTTGCTTTGTATCTCAAAGTCTGTGTTGCATTGTTGATAAAAACCTTTGTTCTTCACCTCATCTGGTGTTAGAGGTGAGAGTGGAGAATTGACTGAGGTGAGGTACCAAATCTTTTCCTTTATGGAATAATCAAATAAAGTAGGCAGTGTGAGCAGCCTGAGAAACATACAGATCAAAACATGTTTAGGGGACTGGGCCCTGGGTAGTTGTTGTTATTAGCAGCATCCCTAGCTTATCCCCAGTTCTTTCTTTTTACTATTTTCCTTAAAAACAGAAGACAGAATGACAGGCACAGCTTTCAGGAAACCTTAAGATATTACAATGGTCCCTTGGGTGACACTTTGTGTCAGTGTCACTCTGACTCCCCGGAAGGCTACTTCTGCCCTGGCATTGCCCAGATTAAGGAAGAGAAAAACAATTTGGTGAAGGCCAGCTGTTCCACTCAAAATCCCAGGTGCAGCAAGTCCCATTCTGCCTTTGATCTTTTTCTCTGTTTGATAAAATTTTCTCCAATGTACCTCAGGGCTGTGATTGCTGGACATTCTAAAGAGGAAATCAATGGGCATAGATTTACAATTCTACAATATAAGGTTTTAAAATGGAGTAACATTCTGTGAAATTTATCCTCTGCAGGGAGTAAGCAAAGAACAAGTTTGGCCCATTAGTGTGACCCACAGTTCCAAGTGAAGTCAGTGAGATTTTGGGAAGAGAAAAAATTAAACATCTGTAACCAATGGGTCTAGTGATATTTCAAAGAACCAAGGGGGGTTAAATGTAGGTCCAAATGGAAAAGAGAGCATATGGAGTCCTGGCAACTGAAATAGTCAGCGTAAACCCAGCTAAGCTTCATCAGGGAATAATTTGACCCTTGATTTTTCCATCATATATGGAGACAGAGAAATAAAACAACTAAACAAGTTAAAGAAAATGACGCCATTATCCAAAAGGATAATTGTCTGTGCTGTACCTTCAGCACAGGGGAACAGAACGTGGGAAGGACTGAAGAGCTGCACTCAATACTTTTGTCAATTCCCTTATCTGCTTTTAGCAATGTGAAACTCTGCTTAGATTGTGCAGGTGGTGAAAATTATGGCTCGAGGGGTGCAGGGACAGATCCTCACCATGGTGCATGGCAACCCCAGAGCCAGGTACACTAGTGCTGCTTGCTGTGCTTCTGCTTATGCTCAAGGCTGCTGAGACCCTGTGGAGATCCCCTTTGCCAGCTGAGAGCCCAAAGAGTTGCAGGCATGTCTGATGGCAGCACAGAGCCCTGTGCCTGGGGGATTCCTTGGCAGCCTCAAATATAACCCAACTAGCATTTGAGCTGAAGTGCAGAAGAAATGAGCAAAAGAAAGGATTAATTCTTGCTCCACTTTCCCATAGCCACGCAGGGACAGCAGTAGTGCGTGGGAAGTGCTGTGTTCAGGACTCCCCCTGGGATTTATTCAACTGGAGGCCACCAAGTCTTGGCTCTCCTTTCCCACCTTTGGGAGTATGAGTAGGAACTTGCAGTAACAGAATGTATTAAATTTATTAAAATGGTGTAATGAGCTATTCCTGACCAAAAGGGGCACAGTAAGTCCTGCTGTGCCTCTAAAGATGTTTTATAAAGAGTAGAATCACACTGGGCTTGTGAGAAGAAGGCTAAAGTGATCTGATCTGAAGCCAAGAGTTGCAGTGCAGGATGCTTCCTATGGGTTCTTGCAGAAAGCAGACCGAGCAGTCATCCTTTGTCTTTACTGTGCCCAGTCAAAAGTTCTTGAGTTGTAGAAATGAGAGCTTAAAGAAAATTTGTCTTTTAGGGTCAAGTCTGATCCGTCTCAGAATGAAAGGACACCAAAGTGTTCCTGAGAGAGAGCAGTCTCCTGCAACCATATCCAATGCATTATCCTTACCAATCTTTATTTGAAAAGGACAATGTTATAAGCCTACTTGAAAGCAGAGATTACAGGCCAGAAACAGTAGGATTGTGAGCCTTCCAAGTATGAATCACATCACCAGCAATTTTTCCCTGAAGGGAGAGAATTAAGAAGGTATGTAAGGAAGATAATAATGACTACTTCTGAAAGTGCAATTAACCAATAAACATTTACATTTCTTCTACTGGAAGCAAAGCTAATATTTCTTTCCCCTTTCCTGAAGTCACCTGTCCTAAGTTTAAGGCTGACTTAAAAGAATCAGTTCCAGGGTGCCAGTACTGGGGTGCCTCTGTCTGCAAGTCAGTCTTGCTGGCCCTGCCAGGCACCTCTCCTCTGTCTTCATGATGTGCTGGCAGCTCTCCATAGCCATCACTCAGGCTGCTCACTCTCCATGCATCTTCAGCACCTGCTTCGGCCAAGTCCCACAACTCAGATTCACTTTCATTATTCTGGGGTTTGGGAATGACTGTTTGTAAAGCACCATAAATTCAGGGAAAACTCTTTAGTGGCTGCTAGAAAATTCTGAGCCTAGTCTCAGCTTGCCTTTTCTGGCCTCTAATGTTTGCATCCCAGTCCTGGAGTTAATACCTTCTGTCTGGCACAGTATTATTGGGTCTGCTGTCAGTATGCTCTAGGAGTTACTCACTTTTCTCTGTCTAATGAACACACTTTCCTTTTTCACAAAAGTGCTTCACAAATATGATAGAACAGTACAGACAGAAGAAACATCTTTCAAGGTTCATGAAAAAAAACCTTCATTTTTTTTTTTTTGCTTATTCCATCTTTGCTCCACCAGTTGTCAACATAGTGTTCCTTCTTGTTTTAGATCCAAACCCTTCTTGAATTTTGAGAGGATCTATAAAGGTTTTGCATTCATTTCAGGCCTTATCCAGGATTACAAATATATCTCTGAACTTTTTACAACAGCAATAATTCTGGTGCTCAGTTGCAAACCAAATGACATTTTCTGAAGTAACTGTCCTCTTCTTAGAAATATACAAGGAAAAATCACATCTCTCCATCCTGTGAAACCATGTGGGAAAAAAAACAATCCTAGGCACGGGTTTTGTTTTTCTGTTTGTTTTTTTTTTTTTTCAGATCTTGTAGTGCTTGAAAACATTTCTAAAAGAGGTAGAAATTTACTTTTCTTAATGGCAGATTAATCCATCTTTAAATTGGGCATTGGGGATAGAAAATATTCAAGAGACTTAGTATTGTGAATGGTTATCTCTGACCATAATAATTTAGGATGTAGTCATCTACATTAATTGCTGTGAGGATTTAAACTATCTGTTACTCAGCAGTAAAAGGCTGGGAAGTGTTCTCATGTTGTTATAAATGCAGGGCTTACTCCACTAAAAACATGGCAGAAGGCACATCACTGTTTTAATAGATGAGTCTGCAAACATGTGCACACAGAATGTAAAGGTCTATAACCAGAAGGACAGGTCTGCATAAATCCATACCTCCTATTGCCCAGTGAAGGAAATACTTGGCAGTTTTATAACATTGGAGCTGGTGGGTGGCTGATTCTGGGAAAGGCTAAAGATTTTCCTTGCCTTGGTACAGAAACTGATATTAAATAGAAGTTATTTTCTGGATGTTGTTGAGCTATGAAAATTCAGCAAGCAAAATAAACAAACCAAACCAAACCAAAAAAACTCGAAAAACAAACTACCACAAACAAAAAACTACACAAATAACACCCCACAAAGCACCATAATGTTGTATAGTAAGAGCACTCTCAACTGTTGAGTTTGTGTTGTGAAGTTAATGTGTTACAAAGACCTAAGGGCCAGTTCATCTCTTAAAGCATTTTAAATTAATTTTCTTGCAGGAATATCCTTCAGAGTTACTTCATTAACATTGAGATTAATTTTTGCTGTATTTCAGAGCAGATAACAATAGCCTTCACAGTGTCCATGGTGATCGGATTGGTGATTGGAGGCATCATCTGGGCATTTTTCACCTGCTTGTCCCGTCGCAGAGCTAGCGCCCACATTTCCCAGGGGAGCCCCTCATCCTTCAGCCGTCGGTCCAGACCTTCCTCCCATGGCCACAATGCCGGCAGGACTGGATTTTACCGCAACAGCAGCTGCGAACGTCGGAGCAACCTCAGCCTGGCCAGCCTCACCTTCCAGCGGCAAGCCTCCTTGGAGCAGGCCAACTCTTTCCCCAGGAAGTCAAGCTTCCGCGCATCCACCTTCCACCCTTTTCTGCAGTGTCCTCCCCTGCCCGTGGAGACGAACAGTCAGCTGATCACCCTCACTCCCACAAACACCACCACAACCCTCGTGGGAAGCACCACCAACAGCTTGAGTCGACCTGAATTCCACTGGTCCAACAACAACCTCCGCATCTCCCACTCCACGCAAACGCCGCCTCCCGCCTATGAAACCATCATAAAAGCTTTCCCAGAGTCCTGAGCTTTGTCCTAGCTGCAAACACACAGGTGCTTCTTAGGAGGAATCGCAATTATCTCGACAATTTTCTGTGCATGATGAAGATCTCTGAGAAGTCTCCAGCTGCAGTTGCAGAGGGGACGTACTTTGCCAAGAGGCACGTAGCAGTGATTTCATGGAGCCCAACATCCCACTGTCTGAGAGATCACTTGTCATTGCACTACTGGCTTTTATTTACTGCTCTGCTGTATGCTTGCATATTTATAGTGTTGTATCTTTAATTGCAGCCATTGTCTCTTTATTTTAGAGGGAAAAATGCTGCCACATAAAAACGAAATAATTTCTTGAAGAAACAGATACTAGAGATTACTGATATACACAGCATATCAATGCAAATTTCACTGTCCTTTTTTTTTAAGAAGTTTTGATTTTACATGTTTTTGTTACATTTTCAGACAGCACCTCCCATTATCCACCTTCTTGCTATAACCCCAGAAGAGCTTCTGTCTGAGGAACCTTAAATGCAGACCTTGCAGAGGATGCAGTCCTGGCTGCTACAGACATCCTGTTGTTTTGATTGCAAAGATTCAATCTGAAAAGACTCCATATTAGGGATGCTTGCTTAAAATTCCCTACAGTGTGGGAAAAAAAATGTGAAACATATATATAGCTTCATGCAGAAATAAGTTTTGAACAACATACTAAATGCATGATAACGATTATAAAGAATTTTCTGTCTGCAGCCAGCAGAACAGGTAGTCACATTTTAATACCCAGTGAGGCTGTATGGGCAGAACTCCTCATGTTTCATTTTTCTACTTCTGGTTATCCAGATAAGCACTATGAATGACAACTATTTTTTAATTAAGTTTCCTGATTTCCTATGGGATTAGTCATTTCCTTATTTCAAATTGTTTTTCTCAAATTGTACCAACGTTTAATTCTTTCTTTTATTCACTGAAATCTTGTCTTTCACTAAAACAAGATTTCAGACATCTGTGGCTGAATACAGGGATTGTATAATGAATTGGGATATGAAGATAAAGACGAAGTATTTAGCTGAGGCTTACATATATTCTTGACTTTTATATGTGTATCATGCCAAGCTAACCCCTGGCTTAGTAGAGACTAATTGCTCTGATGTGACAAAATGTTCAGGATATGGAAATAGCAGAGACAAATGGGACCCGAATTAAGTCTTATTGTATCAGTTTCCTATTAAATGTTTCATGGCCAAATTAAGGGCAAAGGATTTCCACAAGTGTAGAGAAGCTGTCCACACTCCACGCTTGCAAATATGCCTGTTGTTTCTAAAAGGCTTGGACAATACCAGCCTCAGAACTCCTGATTCTGTAGAGAGAACAAGTTCTTATCTCTCTTCTGGGAGGGACAAAGATTCAGCAGCTTCTGAGAATGGGCAAAATGCTTAACATCTCCCAGGTTTTCCAGGTTTTTGGAGAGTGGCAGCATGCATCCCTTTGCTGAGGTCAACATCCCTCGTGAAGCCCTGGCACCGATTTGTGATCCTCAGTATTCCAGCCCAATATCCACCCATTCGCAAATAATGCTACAAACATTGAGCTTACAAGCAACACTTACTGTAAACAAGTATTTCTTACTGCACAGGCAAATTATTTCGCATATATTTACTGACTGGATTTCATAGTTTCATTTTTAGTGTGCAGAACATCTGGAGAGATGTATGTCATTGCTAGAAGAACAACCATTTACAGAGTTTACAGAGCATTTCACTGCAGACACTGTGGGTTCTAGCACACTCAGAACTTGCTGATAAGACTGTAACACTACATTTGGCTGATCACAGGCTACAGACTTAAAATAACAGTCCTCTGAAGAAAGAAAGCTGTGCTTCTTCATTCATTAATGATTTTTTTTCATTTAGAGTTTTTCTGAGTCTGGTGGATTTCATTGCATGCAAAAATATGTTCAAAGTTTCCTTCCTATAGAATAGGTGATGCAGCCTATTCTAACCTTCCTACAAAAAGAAGAATTCAAGCCTGCTGTCTTTGTTTAGTGGGTTTGATGGACTGTGGAAGAGGTAACTTACCCTACCAGCTGTGTACCCAGTGTGCACCCAGCTGGCCAAAACTGCTGGTTCTTTGAGAGTGAAATCATTTTAGACGAGTGAGTTTTTACTTCTGGATTGTAAGAGCACATTACATTACAGTAGAACTTTCCACAGCACAATTATGACACAATTATTACTTGTATTACACGGTGTTTAGTAAACAATGTAAAGACGAAAGCTTAAATGTACTGTATTTTTTTTTTCCTCCTGACATCTGCACTGGATATCAAAACATTTCTTATGTGCCCTGGATTAGGGAGACTAAAACCACACGTTTGGTGCATAGCCAATATGACTGTCAGATGCCTAAAACTTGTTTTCACATTTGAAATAAATGTTTTGCAAGCATTCAGGAAGCTTCAGAATGTGGAATAAAGTTAGATGCTATAATCTCAAGCTCATGTTTTTTCTTAATGATGAATACGGTGACTTGCACAAAAGATCCTCTAAAGGGAAGAGTATTATCTTTAATTATGCAAGCTGATACAATTGAAGTGTGAATGAGGACTCCCTCCTTTCTTTGATTCTGTGGGGAAACACCCAAAAACTGAAGATGTTATTTGAAGTCAGAATCAGAATTTGTCCTATGAGAACAGCTTCAAAGGATTACAAGTGAGAAGGTCTCTCACAAGTAACAGTGCTTACAGGCATTAAATCCACTGGTTTATAAGTACTTAGGCTTCAATTCACATTGTGTTTGAGCAAATGCTTGCTTTAAGCAAAAGGGCAATCACTATAAGGTTCATGCTTAAATGGACTCATGCACATTTTATTGCATTAGGACCAAAGCACACCACACAGGATCAACTTCCAAATTAACACTAGGATTCAGGAATTGTGTATTTGATATGTAAAAAGATTATATTTGCTTCATGAAATTGTTTTTTATTTCAATTCAAAATATGAGAAATAAGTGCTGAATTAAAACAGTGTATTACTGTAGATTTCAGGATTTCAGAGCATTCACAAGCATGAATTGAACTTGACAATTATTTTGCATGAAATACAATTAAAATGGTGCTCCTAGAATCACATAGGGACTGATAGGCAGAACTTTGATCAACATCCAGATATCCTGACACCTTGTTCTGAGTAAGCAGAACTACTTCTCCTCTTTATGCAGAGAAATGCTAACATGTTATTGTCCATGTCCACAGAATCACTCCAGTTGTGGGTTCATATAGCAGGCGAAACTTGACAGCTATTTATCAGAGAATATTTATATTCCATTTTATTTACAAAAGTAGCTCATGCTATATTCCTTGACCTTTCCCCACTGAACAGCTGCGGATCACCTCTTCAGACAGCTACTGATTACCATGCTGTACCACACTGAACATGGAGTACTTTTGCCAAATCACATTTTTAAAGTTCACTTGTAATTTATCATGAAGTTTTGAATCATCCCAACATCCATTCTTAAGTATAAACTGAAAACTATTCTCACTGGAAATATCCTCTCAGAGGTGAAATGACACATGCCAGATCCCTGACCTATAAGCATTTGATAAAATTATGTGATGTCTATGATGCAGTACAGCTTCTGGAACAAAAAAAAAGAAAGAAAATACTAATAGGAAATTTACTTCTGTCAAGTCCAGAGCAGACTAAAGAAAAAGGTATTGATAAAACTTCAAAATAATGAGAACAATATTTTAGAAACTTAACTTTAAAAGTCTTAAAACTCAAGAAAATACCTGTATCTTCATTTAGGTCTCTTAATAAAAGTGAGTTTTTAAAGGGATTGAGTGTTTGGAGCTCCTGTATGACCTCGTTTGGATATTTACCCTTCTGAATGCCAAAAAGGATTACAAGATCCTGATCTCTTTTCAATCTAATATTAATACTGGCTACAACTGACTCAGTATTTTTCAACCAGCTGGACTAGAGAGTTCTGAGAAAACTACTGCAGCACTCAATAGGTGAACTACTGCTGGCAGCAGCTCTTTTTGAAGCACACAAAACAACAAACTGCCTCACACTGTATCAGCAGCAACACCAGTGACTCCACTAAAGATCTCTGGCCTCCCTGTGCCGGGTGGAGTCTGTGCATTATTCTGTGCTTTATCCCTCAAACAGTTTGTAGGTTAAGGAAACAACTTAGGACGAGTCTGATTTGTGAGTCTTGTTTGTTCTTTTGACTTCTGTGGAAGCTTTTGGCTTCCATCAGGTTTCTGACGACACTAGTGCATGACTGTGGCAACGCCTGGATTGGACTGGCATGGACTGCATTGAGGAGCTATTTCAGTGAACATGTTTCCTGTCTGCATTCCCGGAGACATTCTGCATCAGAGACATGTTTTCATCTATTTAGCAGCAGAATCAAGTGATTGTGTGCTGAGGGCTGTGAAGGAGCAGTTGCCCTATTTTAGAGCAAGGAGTTCTTTTAAACAAGAGTAGCTTAATCATGAAAGGGATTACGCATAGTGATGGGACTGAGATAGCAGGAAATTGGATTTGCTGATTTAGGACATAACCGTCTGATGTGCCTATGACTAGCAACAGTATGGAAAGGCACTGGAATGCAAAATTATTCCTATCTAGTTCATGTTGGACCTGCAGCCATATAAATCCACCTTATAGCAGCATGTTGATGTGTACAAAAGGAAGGATGATGCTGCTCTTTTGTTCCAGCATATGAAGAGCACAAATCACAGCTGGGAGTGATAGGCATTTCTTTGTCATGTATGGAGAAGTTGCTGATTATTAATTGCACATTGAAATGGGATGAATCCCTTATACTGATGAGTCTAGGGCTTGAGCACACGGAGAGGCAAGCAGTCCCATTTTTGGTCCATGCTCAGTTCCTGTACTGTATATCTTGGTGATCTTTTAAAGTTGGTTTGGTTTTTTTTCAATAGGAGGGAAGAATTCCCTTTAAACCTTTTCTATACAGATTGTAGATTTTCTTTTCTCCTTTAGTGCTTCTCCATTTAGTTCCACAGTAAGCTCTATCTGTGGATAAGTATGATGATAAAAATACCCAAATCTTCACTCTACCCCATCCTTTTGTTGTTCTGCCAGAACTTTCTTATACGGCAAATCACTTTGAGGAATTGATTAGTTTGTGTGTGATAAGCTCTCTAGCACTAGTTTGCCAGCATCAAAGCACTGATCTTTTTCTCTTTTTTCTTTTTTTCCTTAATCCCTTGGGCAAATGTCATGGAAAGATACAGACACCTTTTTGTCAGTATTAAGTGGTAGACAAATTTTCAAAAAATTTTGAATTGCTTTGCAAAATTCTCATAACTCCACAATGAACTAATACATGATGAAGATATTTTTGGATCATTTTGGGTAATATAAAACTTACTTCTAGAAAAATTCCTGCACTCACAAGAACACATTTTTTGGGTACTTGTATATACACTAAATTAAATCTTTCAAAGCTTCCAAATGCTTCTAGGCATTGAATCATTTCTGACAAGGAAGCTGAACATTAAATATGTTTCCACATCATGTAACCATGTTTGAAATGTATTAGCTTAAAAAAAATTAAGCTATCTCTGAGACACTGAAACTAAGCATTTTCAAATTTTTATCTCTTTTGCCAATACACGGAACCTGCTCTAAGGCAGAGACATTCCCAATAAAACAAACAAAAAAAAAAAAATAGGAGAGAAATAAGAACACTGTGACAGCTCAGTGTAGATTGACAGGCTTCAACTAATCCAAATGCGTTGGAGAATGGCAGATTTACCATGACTTCGCAAAATAAGGGAAGTGTGAGTGTGTTTGATGTCCTGACAGTGTTCCTGAAAGGTGCCTGAAATGGTCTTTCCTGATCATTCCCTGATCCATAACAAAGCATATGCTTCTGCATGTCTCTTCACAGGCGTTTTATAGGTACTGAAGCCTAGATGTCATCACATACTTTTGAGTGCATTTTCTCAGTTCACAGAGGTATAAATAGACGTTCCTTCTTCATTCAAAGCACCTGTAAGACATTAGATGGCTAGGTGATTTAAAGCTGCTTCCAATGCTGGGCATTACAGAGATTTAAAAATAAACCAAGAAAGTTTCAGACAGCCTTCTTGTGCTTGTACTCAAAATCTGAGTCACTAGCAATCAAAAAGTTTCAAGGCTAACTTTTTATTTAACAGTACAACAAAATAGTTGTGCTGGTTTTGGCTGGGGTTGGTTGTCTTCCCAGTACCCCTACGGGAGCACGGGGATATTTTTTGGATTTATGCTGGACACAGGGTTGATAAAACAGAGATGATTTTGCTACTGCTGAGTGGGGCTTACACAGAGCCAAGGCCTTTTCTGCTTTTCCTACTGCCACATGGCAAGAGAAGTTGGGGGTGCACGGAAGGCTGGGAGAAGAAACAGCCAGGACAGGTGACCCTGACTGACCAAAGTGATATTCAGACCACATTACACCATGCTCAGAATGTGTAAACTCTGGGGGAAGAAGGAGGAAAGAAGGATGTTTGGAGTGATGGTCTGTCTTCCCAAATAACTCTTATCTGTGATGGGGCTGCTCTACTGGATGCCTGCCTGCTCATAGGAAGCAGTAGATTAATTCCCTGTTTTGTTTTTTTTGTGTGTGTGCAGTTTCTGCTGATCCTGCTGCTGCAGGAGTGAGTGAGAGGCTGACTGGGCTTTGGTTGCTGGCTGGGTTAAACCACAATAGTGAATAAAAAAAAATATAAGAAATATATAATACAGTAGTATTACATATTGCTGTACTTAAGGGGTAGGTTTGCAAATGGGGTATGCTAGACACACAACTGAGGGTCTTGCTGCACAAGCCAAATCCAAAAAAAACCTTGTTCACAATCTACCCTTAACCTTCCGAATGCTCTGGCTGACTGCTGGTAGTTTAATCTATATTGCTCTATTACTGGCTGCAGTGAGATTACTCATATATTTAATAACTCTGCTGAATCAGAATATAATTTCATAAAGCACATCATTCTACTTTAAGAACTAGTTTGATGCTAATTTAAGAACAGAATTTTTATCTGTCCAATTATTTCTGTTTCTTGAAAGGTTCTTCCCTGTGAAAATACAAGACTACCCTGCTCATCTTGCCTGTCCAGTCTCTCTCTGAGCATGTAAAAAGTCCTGCAGGGATATAAGGGTGATCCTTACATCCTTATGCAGACACATGAGAGGCTGACAATGAAGGACATGGAGAATCAACACTTGGTCATTCCTTTCTATTATTTGATGTGAGAGTAGGGTTGAGAACCTCTGAATTACAGCTTTGTTTGTGTCTTCTATTGTTCAACAGAGGTTTTTGCATTATCTCATCTCTCTAGTTGATGTCCTATGATTTTCATGATGTCCTATGAAATTGGATGACAGCAAGAAAGACTAAAGAGAAGTTCTTCTAGAGTCTCACTCTAGTAAAGATCACTTCTGGAGGGGTATTTTAGGGGTGGGTTTAGGGATGGGAAAGCAAAGAAGAGCAAAGACAGTCAGCATCAGACAGCCAATCTCTCCTCTGACTATTGAGGCAAACAATACAATGATCCTGCTTGTAATCGAGACTGCTGAAGACAAACTGTCCCCAGCAGGACAGTCTCTTAGAGGCTTGTGAAAAGATTGTTTTTAATCTTTACTGCCTCTAGACAGCATGAGGAATTGACAAAATGCATTATTCTGATAGATCCTGAGAGATGTCCCTTTGGCTTCAGTTTTGTCTTGAGCTTTCTGGAGGACAAGGGGTCTGGAATTTTTGTAATGACTCTAGTTTCTGGCTTATTTTCATGCTCTTAAATTTGTACATGACATGCATTTCTGAGTGACCCTGTAGTCTTTTATGTATTAGGACTAATTTATTCAGTTGTCTTTTACTGTGTGCACAAATTCTGCATGAAGAATTGTATGCAACCTTATTAGTAAGCATAGTTATTTACTGAGCAGTGTACATAGTGGGAGCTAAAATATGACTACCTACTATGACTGCTAGCTACTTAGGATGCTCTTCAGGCTTCCAAGCTGACAATCATTAAGTTTTTCCTAGCCAGCCAGTGGTAGTCAAGTTGGGAGATGCAGCCAGCCCTTGTTTCTGCTTGGGAGAACCTGATCCTTGATCTTGTGCAGTCACAGACATGTGAACCACAAGTTGTGCTAAGGATGAGCTTTCTGAGCCATAAAATTCTGGATAGAGCAATGTGCATAAGGGAATAGAGGCCAAGACAGGACTGTGGATTCAGCTTAAGTTTAAACTACCTTTTGTCTTAAAAAGCAAGCTATACTATTCAACATATTTGTTTCAAGATCTGAGAAAAGGGTAAACCTCCTTGACTCAATGGTTCTGCTACCGTTCCACTCCAAAGATCTTTGAACCCAGTGTTCAAAATTACAAGTTATTGAGTAATGTCAATAGACAAAGAAGCCCTGTCTGCATAATCTTCTAAACATTCTAAAAGATCCTGCCCCCTCTTTCCAAGCTGAAGCTACTAGAAGCAACCTGAGAGTATCTCTGAAAATAAACTAGGAAGAATACCTGCAACAGATCACCTTTTCTTTCCTATTCACACCTAGTGTTGTGTGTGTGTGTGTGATATAATTTTCTATTGTGTCATTGTGTAATTTCACATCTATGGAAAATTTTTCTATTAAACCAGATAATATCTCAGGCCAGACAAAAATATTACCTGTGACTTGGACTGCTGGAAGCATGCAGAGTAATTGTCTACTACATGAAATAATACCTCAAAATCCTGTAGCTAATGCTGGAAAATAGTTACACAGTTATTTTTACTGTGCAGCTATTGATGTAACCACATGATTGACACGGAGTCACAGGACCAAGATTCAAGTCTATATTAATAATTTATTAATTCATGCTTTAGTATAATTTGAGCAGAAAGTTTAGCAAATTTCAAGGTGCTAAGGCCCATGGCTTAAGTCCAACAATTAGCAGCATTTTAATATTGATATTCAATAGTGCTGATTCTGGTTCTGAATGTTTCACTTATTTCTGCAGAAATCACTTTAACTCATTTGTCACATTCAAAAATGCAAACAAACTGCAGAATATAATTATACACATACACAATGACAGCACACAGGATGACTATCAAAGGTGGTGTTGTGCCTATCAATGACTTTTATCCTTGTGATAATTGTCATTTCCCAAAATCTCTTAGAAACTTCCTAGTATTGGATCTATTCACGTGTATTTATTAAAGGGGAGTATATTGACTGTGGTGCTATGTTTACTGGAACACTCTTAATGCTTCATGTAAGATGGAAAGGGTAATTAGCCATTGATATATTGGCCAAGAAGCCAATTAAACAAGATGTAGGAGTTATCATTTGTTCGTGTGACCTGTGGAGTTGAACTAAATGATAAACTAAGTTGGAACTGTATCTCTCTTGTCCATGAAGACTACAGAAATTCTTTGAAAAACAGTCAAGTACAAATAATATCATTTATTAAGGATGATAAACCAACAGGTTGATACTTTCTTCTATATGGCTTCTTTGTGGAAACTAAAAGCGAATATAGATTTCCACAGCCACAATAATGTACATTAGGCTTAGAGTAGTGCTAAGAGACAGCACGTTACACTCTGCCCTTTATACACATGGACAGTTTTAGAAAACCTCTCTCAGCTCTTTTTCCGTGAAGACAATAGTGGTAATTGCTTGAGACTGAAGCATTTTTAGCTTGTTTCTGCTCTAGCTTTTAGATGGTTTCTTTTTTCAGCTTGGTAAATAAAGAACTTGTGATGATTAGGTCAGTTCAAGGGATAAAGTTATCCTGGCATAATTAGCATCTTAAGATGAGCCTTCCAGCCCGACTGACGTGGTTTTTTTTATATCCTGAGCTGGTATGTCTGCTCTCACAAGCTTCCAGACAGTGCAATAGTAGCAGTATTCACCGGGGAAGACAAAAAGTATTTGGCCACACAGCCTAGAACCAGCATCTTCTTGTATTATATATAAGAAAAAGGATCTAGGCAAAACTGGGGAAGTATACCACTGTTTTCAGCACAGATGTTACAATTACAACCCATGAAAGATTCCTATCATGGCTACAGGTGTGTAAATGCACTATATTCTCTCATACTTCATGGGCTCTTTTGCAGTATAGGAATTAGGCAAGGAGGCAAAGAGACTTCTAACAGCTTGCCTGCATCTGCAGATGTGCTCCTAGTCGTTAGCATCATTAGTTTCCCAAGGAAGCCTGCATTCCCCAAGATCCCGATAAACTTGCAGACTACTTAAGGTGAGTGTCAATAGTGAATCACAGTGAGATAAGGCACCCTAGGCAGGTTTGGTCTAGGACTTCTAAATTTTGAGCTCTACTACGGCACTGTTTATGGGTTTTACTTTTAACACATAATCCAAATGGATTTTGGAGGTTATATCTATTCTGCATTCCTTTTGTGTAGGTAGAGTCAAAGGGCTTCCATAAGGTCCAATCCTAAAGCACAGGTGACAGGCCTCAGAGCATGGGGAAAATGTATGGACATGGGTTGAAAGATTGTTCATTGTATCTGTTTAGATAATTAGATATTAGCTTAGAGATATTTACACATGTAAGAACATAATAAAATATAAAGTGATTTTTCAAGGGTTCACCAGAGAAAATCCAGTTTTGTATATCCAAAACCATGAAGAAAAGAGCTGGGTGCAGATGAATGGGAAATTCAGATTGAATGTTATGACATCTAAAATACACATTCTTGTCATATACAGAGGTTATTTTAGATTTCCAGAGAAGAGGACTGGGTTGGAGGAGCTGCAGGAGGAGGGAAACATAGCTGGTGATGAAAGAATCATCTGATCCTTTGCTGAGGTTTGAAGAGTATAACTGTGCTGGTAGAAATAGGACATATCTCAGAGAGCTTGCTCAAAACAAAGAATGCAACACGACCAAATCAGAAAATACTTCACTTCCTGACAAACTTTGGATTACAATGTGGTTTTCTGGGCTTTAATGCAAATGGAATCCTTTAAACAAGTCAGGTGAAACATTAGAAGGAAATTGCTTTGAAAGAAAACCAGATATACTAAAGCTCCTGTTAAAGCTTGCGTAGTCACAGACCCTCCTGAGATATGAGTACAGAATACGTGTCTGATAGTGAGAGGAGGATGGCAAAAACATCACATCCATGCTAAAGAATGTGCAGGAATTTGGACTGACACTTCTAGGACAGCTGCATATCATGAAACACATGGACATGAAGCAGTAGTCCATGCACATACCAGACAACACAAGCATATGGAGAACAAAATATCTATCTCAAACTGCTTTGGAGTCGTTGAGAGAGGTTGAGATTGCATTTTGGGGTGAAAGAGCAGGGATATGAAGACACAGAATTATACTAGAAGCATTAGGAGTTTTCTCAGATAACATCCCAGGCAAGGGAGAAAGCCCTTGGAAGTAACACAGGAGTCAGCAGCTCTCTTGCATGCCTTTTGCTCATCATTGCATCTACTCAGAAGTTTTAATCAAGCAGGTCTGTGACATGGATGCTGGTCAGACACCTGCACATATGAATGCAAGCAGTGGAAGTCTGTTTGGGAATCATGGGCATAATCTAAATGTTCCAGTGGTTTTGAAAATTGTTAACCCACACAGATTAATAACGCAAAGGTGCCACCTGGAACAGGAGGAACTTGTTCAAGTGGTGTAGATGGTATCGTGTTTGTTAATACAATTTACATATTGCAGGAGTTTGCTTCAGTTGATAACTCTGCTCTGAGGATACACACTTTAGACCTGAAAGCAGGACTCAAAAAGGGTGAGAAAGGAAATGAAGGCTCCACTGCTCCACCTGTGTGACCCTCCCACAGCCTGGGATCTGAGGAGACGAGCACTATTCTCCTGAATGTTTCTATTGCAAAAGGCAACTCATGAGTTTTTAATTTAAAAATATTTGTCTGTATTTTATTCTGCTTGTCGTCACATTTCTGAGTCTGCAGAACTCAGGATAAAGGTATGATAGAATGTGGATTGTACTTCTGTAATAAAACTTACCTAAAGGAACAAACTGATGATTTTCTCCTTATTTCTTCCAAGAAGCATTCAGAGACAGCTGCAAAGAAAGTGAAGCTGGAAAAAGTTTCAGCATTTTCATTTCAACAATTCATCCATTTTTTCCAAACCAGGTGATATTGAGGGATATGAATATTTATTGGAGAGTGGGATCCAGCAATGAAACATGATGCTGAAAGCAGATATTGGGGAATATGCTAATCGTGCCATTAAAAGATTAGAGAAGGGCAGGTCAGTTATCAATTTTAGTTGTATTTTTTATTCTTCATATACAGTTTCTTGAATTTTCATCTGTTATCTCTTTTGTGAAAGTTGAAAAAGCTGTTCTGTTAGCTGCTGAATAGTTGTGCACCATCAATCTGCTCTATAAGCTCCAAAAACTCATGGATCAATGTGCTATGACTATAGGATCAAAGGCAGAGTTTCTGAACTCATCCACAGCAACATGAGCTGTAATGCACAAGGGACATTCTGCTAACCCGATGATTCGTAAGAGACAGCTCATGAGTCAGTAGAAGTTTCCTCTTCTGATAGAATATTAAAGTCCTAAAAAACCCCTCTTAGTATCTTTATCTTTCTTTTTTTGCCAAACAAAAATGTTAATTCTATTTCTGATGTAATTCTCTTTTTAAAATACAATTACATTATAAATTTGGTCAATGCTAAGCAGGTCCTTCATGGAACTAAGCATATTTCTCTTATCTAAGATTTTGACTTTAAGACATTTTTGGCACAATTTCAGAACAGTTTTACATACCAAAAATAGAAATCAAATCTAACTAACAAACCTTAGAACTCCCAAATTTCTTACTCCAGATGATTTAGCTATTTTAGGTAATATTTGATTTATATATATTGCACAAGTTTGTATACAAATGGTAAGACAAACTTTCGGAAAACTTCTACTCTTTGGTCCACCTTGTCTAATTGGTTTTCCATCATTCCTAGATATTGCAATTTTATAATTGTAACTTTTTAAAAATTTTTTTGTTAAGTGGAACATTAAAGAGGAAATTGAAGCAAAAGTGGAGAGTAACCAAAAGATATTTGATAACACATAAAATTAAGATAAAAGGTTCAATAAATGTGAGTGCTATGCATCAGGATTCCTGTAAAAACCACTGAAAAATTGTTGATTTACCAGGAGTTGCCTGTGTTTAATTATTATCCTGTAGAAGCTCCCAAGCACTACTTTTTCCCAAGTGACACTTTCCTGAAAGGGCACGGTTTTTGCTAGTACAAAACAGTGGGGGCTACCATTCCAAAAGGGTTCATCTGCCTAGATCTTAGAGGATGTCAATGGAAAAGGGTCTTAGGATGTCAATGGAAAAGGGTCTTTTCTCCATCTATCTGTTTATAAAGAATTATTTTTCTTTTAATGACTTACTCTTATCAAAAGTTATTCAAGTGTGGAAATAGTAGTGTATGTAAACTTCACGGGGGAAAAAAAATGAAAAAGATAGAATTTGGATTGCCATCCCAAACCCTTGTCAGTCATCCCAAACCAACTTCCCTCAAAGAAAAACCTCTTGAGAAATGTGAAGAAGGACTAAGGAGAAAGGAGGAGGTGGCATCTCTTCATCAGTTTGTCTTCCAGAGGAGGAGATGGTGGCTTGCATCAGGGTGCTAAAGTGAAATGCAGACAATTGTTAATGCAACTGAAGAGTGCTTGGGGCATTTGGGGTCAATTCAAAGCTCCACTGGAGACTTCCTGAGTAAACAAGAGGAACCAGTTGATCTCCCTGTGATTCAGTTTCTTGTGTATAGAATAGGAAAAATAGATGGTATTGTAAGATTAGATGCACTACAGATTTCTCAGATCGTTAAGGGAGCTCTAGAGAGGTTTCTTTATCAATACTGTCACCCCTAGAGAGGTTCTGAGGCCGCTTTAGCCAGCCTGACAGCATGTTGTCCATCCTAGTGTACTACCTGCCAAGAAGGGGAACAAAGTTACAGCAAACCACATTCACCAGGAAGGGTGGAAGGGTGCAGTGCAGTACATCACAGCCCCAGATGGTACAGTATGGTAAGAAAGCCCTGATTTGTCAGTAGTTCTCCAATTTTTAGTCTAGATACATCTCCTCGGAGCACACAGCCACCCCTACTGCAGATGCATAGCAAGCGACAGCAGGCGTGTTTTCCACATATCCCTTAGACTGAATTGGCTGCTTCCCTCCTCCCTCCCAGGGACCGCAGTCCGCAGGACTCCTGCGAGACCCCCTCTACAGGCTGCGCTAACTCAGGCTTGCTAGCGCCAGAAGGAAACTTCTTTCTTCTGCGCTTCCTGCTGCCAGCCGCGTTTGGCTTTTCCCGCAGCAGCGCCCTCGGCGGGAGTGGGACTGGGGAGGAGGAAGAGGAGGAGGAGGAGGAGAGGGGCTGGGAGCTGGGGCTGAGGAGCGGGAGCGCGGGCAGCCGCGGCCCCCTCGAACCCGCCCTGGCCGCGGGGTCCCGAGCGCCGCCTCCCCTCGCCGCTCCGGGCCAGGAGAAGGGGCAGCCGCAGACCTCGCAGTGCCCCAGCCACGCGTCCCTACGCCAGCCAGGAGGTGGCTTTCTCCTTCCTCTCTTCTCTTGCAAGTAGTTGAGTGAAGTCCAGTGCACTTCCCCGGGTCGTGCACTGGGCACAACGCCTACGTGCCCTAGCCGGGATATTTCTGAGGTGAGGGGAATACGGTGCCATTGATGCTCATCCCGCCATTCCGGAGCAGAATAGCTCCTTCGACCCCTAGTTATGTAGTAACAAGGGGAAAATTTCCTGAAATTAGACTACTGCAGGAACTCTGGTTTTAGTCACAGCTGTCATCCGAGAAACAAATTTCCAGGCATTTTTAATCTAATTCACTTATTCTTTATGTAACTGAATTAGAAAATGTGATTAAGCATCGCAGAATCTTCGGCATTGAGCCTGCCTAACCTTTAGTGAAACATGAAACAGAAAAACTTATTAGAAGTAAGAAGAAATGGTGAAATCGTCTGTATGGATTTGGTACAATCGTTACTGACTGGGTAGGAGGATTAGAGGCACAAAGGCTCAAGGAAAAAAAAAAGAAAAAGAGGATAATGACCTTTACAACCGAAATTCTTCCACAATTGTTTGGCAAATATTCCAGGGCAGGCACCGAAAAGACACGGTGCGACACTGAAGAGGTGCTTGCTGGAGCAGCGCCGTCCTGCCGGCCTGCCCGCGGGTCCCACGCCCCCTTCCCGTGTTTCTTTCTCTGCTGCTCACAGACCTCTCTGTGGCAGGGAAAATTCGAAGGAGAAAAAAATCAAAGGCTTGAAACCGATCCTCCCTTGCTGTGGTATCCCCGAGGTTTGCGGTTAAGTCACCCTGGGAAGAAGAGCTGATCCCCCTCCTGCTTAGAGTGGGTTAACACACGTTCCAGCCGCGCTCCCTGCGCGCCCGTGCCGGCGCTGGGATCCGCGGAGCCGTCACAAGCGCCCGCCGTGCTCGGCTACACCAAGCGGCGCTTGGGTGTGGGGGTTAATCCGTGTTCCACTAGCACGCACACAGTTTAAACAAAATAGCGAAGAGTAGAAAACACCCCGACACCTGCTAAAATCAAACTGAAACCCGTAGGAAAATTTTGTTTTTCAGACCAACTCCCTGCGCACCTCGGGCGGGAACCCCTGTCAGGGACTTGCATGTGCCAGGGACGGAGTGGGACTACCTTAGCACGGAAACACTGCCGAGGAGCTAGGGAAAAGAGCAACCCCGCGGCTCGGAAGGGGGTCCTCAGGGAAGCACGGGGGCTGAGGGGAGCGGAGGGCCGCGGAGAGCGCAGCCACCTTCGCTGCGGCTATCCTGGGTGCGGGCAGGGATGCGCGGTGTGGCGTGCCCCGCAGACCCCGACGGCCGCCTGCTCTCCTGCCTGGCGAGGCGGAATCACCCCTCCGACGGGGCTCCGCTCCTCCAAAACTATGTCATTAACATAAATCAAATAATGGCCGGGGGGAGGTGGGGGTGAGGGGAAGGGGGAAGAGGTACGCGACTGCTCATGTGTTAAATATAAGTCTCTGACTGTCCTGAGCAAAGCGACCGTCCCCTTGGGACGGGTGACGTCTCTCCAGTAACGTGATTGCTTCTTTGGAAGCAGAAACGTGTAAACGCTATAAAACGCGGTGGCGCGGCGGGCAGCTCAGAGCGTGCGGCGAGACGGAGCCCTCCTCCTCACCCTCCTCCTCCTCACCCTCTGCCGCCGCCCCGGCAGCCGCGCAGCGGAGCAGGGCGCACTGCCCCAGCACCGCTCCGCTCCGCGCCCGCCCAGCCAGACCCACCGACGGACTCGCGGCTCCGTGAGTAACTTTCTCCCCGCCCCAGCTGCAACTTCCCAGCGGATAAGGAAGGATCTCCCCGTCCGTACCCTCGCTCCTCTTCTCCCCTCCCGGACCTGCAGGGAAGACATCCCGGCCGTCGGGGAGCGGGGAGAGCTCTGAAAGCCCAGGGCAGCCGGGGAGGGACCCTCCCTTGTTACCGCTTAAGCCGCTGAGCCCCAGGCATCGCTGCCCGTCGCACCGGGCCGGGGGTCGCCTTCGGGGATGCCAGCGCTCCCTGACCGCCGGCAGCTCCCTCGCCATCGTGACCCTGCTGGCCGGCGGCGCCTTTCGCGACAGGGACCAGGGTTGGGAGCGGGGCCGGGGCAGTCGCTCGGCGGCCCGAGGCGAAGCCCCGGTGCGGGCGGGCCGGGCCGGAGGGTGACGGCTGCGCTCTTCCCTCCGCAGGTGGCGGCCATGGAGCACCGCGGCGCCTCCCCGCTCCTCCTCGCCCTCGCCCTCCTCAGCGCCCTCTGCTGGCGGGCGCGGGCGCTGCCCCCGCGGGGCGCCGCCTTCGCTCCCGTCCCCCGGTAAGGCCGCGCTCTGCTCCGCGCTCCGCTCCGCGCTCTGAGCCCCGCGCCCCGCTCCGAGCCCAGCTCCGAGCCCCTCCGCCCGCAAGGACCTGCCCAGCCTCGGCCTCTGGCCGAAGGGGCTGTGAGGAGCGCCAGTCCTCCGCTGCGCCCTCCCAAGGAGCGCGCAGTGCGGCGCTTCCCGTCGGGTGTTATCCCGGTACCGGGAGGGTGCGCGGGGTGCCCGCGGCAAGGCTGCGGTCAGGCGGTCCCGGCCGGTGTCCTCCGAACCCACCTTGGAAAAGACCCCGGGACACGCACGCACCTCATGAGGCGGCTGCAGCATCCGCGAGCTTGGTGTCCCCGCGGGCTGGGTGGCCCCGCGGGCTGGGTGGCCCCGCGGGCTGGGTGGCCCCGCGGTGTGTGCGGGGGGGCGGACGGCATGTGGGTCACGGCGAGCCCTGGGACGTGAACGGGTCCATGGGCACAGAGCGGAGGGTAGGTTTTGTTCCTCTGCATGCTTCGGCTGGTTGAAGTTGCTATTAGTGGTCCAGCTAAATTAAATCAGGTGGCAGAACGGTAAGGTTTGCATTTGGGCAAAAGAAACATAAAATGTAGAAGGACCAATGGAAAACAGGCACAACAACGCCGTTGACTTCCAAAAGGTGTGACTTGAGCTGGTCATTTTACACAGGTTCATTTGCACCTTTTTATTACCAGATAGAAGACTTACATGAATCAGATATATAAACAGTGCTAATAGTGACTTTAAAATTACAAGGGCATAAGTCTATCTTCGTTTTAGTATGTGATTTTTGCATGTCATCACATGTAAGGGTTTCCTACAACGATGGGAGCCTCTTGTCTGCCACAGAGTATCAGAGCAGCCAGAAGGAATGATGCCAAAATACTGCTATGCAGTCAGACTGCCCTTGATAAAATATGACACTTCATAAGAAACCGCAGCTTACGAAAATGTGAAGTAACTGTACATCAGTTCATATAGAGCAGTTGCCATGATACATTTTAAAAGATCAAATGTGAAAAGTTTTTAGCTTCTAACATGAGAGAATAAAAACATGTAGAGATACATGACTACACTTTTTATTTAGTTTGAAGTTCTTGGTGTATTTGCTTCCTTTGGAGAAGGCCTAAAAACTGTTTTGTTCTGCATTTCAATGCACATCTTATATCTTAATCGGGAGGTAAGTACATCTCAGGAACAGTTTTCACTTGGGTAGAGGCTGTTAATTTCATCCATCATTTATACAAAATGCAGTTGTTAGGAAAAGCTTCATGGTTGTCACTTGTGCTGTGATTGCCATGCATTATGCACTGGAATAAATTGCATTCAGTGACAACATTTATCTAGAAAATATGAATTTGAGAGAAGGATCTGTTATGTCAATTAATCTACAATTAAGCATGGATTCTACCTGAAAGTGATTTTTGATTTATCCAGATTTCTTTAAAGTGCCTTTCCAATTAAAGTAGGTAGATGTGCATTTTGACACAAACCAGAATGTTAACTCTAGTAAAGTGTAGCATGCCCTCCGCTAGCTGTACATTACACGGTTTTTTTCTCCAACAGATTGGGAAACAGAATGCCATTTGATGGAGCCAGTGAACCTGACCGTGCCCGTGGGTCATTAAAGTCAGAATCAGATATTTTGCAGAACACACTACCTGAAAATGAGAAATTCTATTTTGATCTGTCCAGAATTATTGATAGGTGAGTTTCTTTATTATCATAAATATAAAAGATGATGGACTACTTGATTTCTGCCAAAAAATCATTCACATTTTCAAACTTAGAATTAGGAAAGGAAGACTCAATTACAGAAGAAAATCCCACAGCCGCTGCTTGAATAGTGGTAGCAGTAGGGATGTCTGCAGAAATGTTGATTATATTGCCATTCTGGCATGATGAATGCATTCACTTTCCAGAAAGAAGTAAAAATGTATATTGTGAAAATCTGGAAGTTATTTTATGAAATTAGTTCCCTTTAAGATGTACAATAGTTAAATTAAGGAAAGCAGTGTATTTACAAGACGAACATTATCAAAATTCTATGAACCTAGGCTGTATTGTAGAGTTTATTTATTGTCCGTTTCAGAAATGCAAGGCATGCTGATGGAATTTTCACCAGTGTCTACAGCCATCTTTTGGCTAAATTTGCTGTGAAGAGATATCTGCATTCGCTTATTAGAAAACGAGTTAGGTGAGGTGACACTTACTATAGGTAGATTTTTTTTTCCCTAGCTGGCTTTATTGGCAAATTTTTTACCCTTCTATATCCAAGGTCTCCTTTTTGTGATTTAGAGATACTGAAAGAGAAGCTTATATAATTGTGGGGGAGCTGAAAATCCTATATAAGTATTTAGTGATATTACTAAATGGGTATGTTACTATTTATTCCTGACACATCTGTGAGAAACAGACACTGCACAAAGCATAGATAATGTGTACTGGAAATACTATAATGATTATCATGCCAAATTGCTATTATTTTTTTCAGTAGTGTTTTTACTAGCCTGGTGGACAAGTGACAAAAGTAAATACAAAGTGATTGATACTCAGTACTTAACAACAGGGAAATACATAATGAAATCAAGAAAAGATTTGTTTATAGGGAAAATATAAAGGTATAGTTTTTTCCTGCTGTATAACATACTGACAGATGTTTGTGAGATCTGTATTGCAGCAGAATTCATAAAAGAATGACGCAAATTCATAGACTAGGGGTCTGGATACAACTTCCAGACCCATATGTTACTAAACTAATGGGCACAGTGTGCTGGGTAGGATCATTGTATACTTTCCTTGTTTTCAAATCCATAAGCAGCAACTGTGAGCCACTGTGACAATACTACTGAGTGCCTACTTCCTATGCTCAAAAGCTGAGTAAAAATTAGGTCCTCCATTTATGTCAGTGCTGCTTTTGTACCAGAACACACAGTTCCAGTTTCTCATATGCTGTAAACTAACATAGACCATTTAAAATAGAACACCCTGACATTTTCCAAGATTGTGCACAAAGAAAAGGCCTTCAGGTTTGGCTTTCACAAGGTGTGTTTTGTCTTCTGAAACCTTAGAACAAGCATTTATAGCATTTTTGTGATGATGCACTCTTAACTTTCCTCAGTGTCAGACTCCACTTCCACTGAGTTTGATGTGAACAGTGATGACGTCCTTTAAGAACTTACTGCAATTTAAACCAGGTTGTACCTTGGCATCATACTGAAATATATTCCCACCAATGATTGAAATTAGAATAAAATCTGTTTATTAAAAGGTGCAACTGGGGGGTGAGAGCAGGCAGGAGAAAGTAATGAAATCCACACTTAACCACTTGACCTTGCAGAACTCCTGGGACGAGGACTCTAGAAATCATTGACTATGTATCCTAATTTCACAGGCCATGACAAAACTGAGAAGAGAAGGAAGTGGAAGGTGTGCCCCAAAAGACTGAATAACAATCTTTGGAGTTCGATCTTTGATATTAAAATACATAGTAAGCAGTGGAAGCAGTGGCTTCTTTTCAGCAGAAGATCCAAAGTCATAAATGAAAGCTGAAATAAAAATTTGATTTTATTAGACTAATTAATATCATAAAGCTTATTTTGCTCATGTAACAGTATTGTCTTTTAAACAGATATAGTCTCTTAAGTTTTCCTTTTTAATTGTTGTATTGCCAGCTCCCAGGACAGTCCTGTCAAACGCCACTCTGATGCTGTCTTCACTGACAACTACAGCCGCTTTCGAAAGCAGATGGCTGTGAAGAAATACTTAAACTCAGTTTTAACTGGAAAAAGAAGGTACTACAGGAAAGCACATATATATATTCTTTCCATACTTCTGTGACACTAAGACAGAAAAGGTGTACATCCATGTATGTATACAGAGAGGACAAGCAAAAGGCACTGAACATTAATGACTTGATAGCATAGTTTATAGCATGGTTTTTAAATACAGACAACATTTTTTCCCTGACTGGAACAGACATCACGATCAGACTAGAATAGAAGAATAAAAAGGAGATGGCATCTGGCAAGTTTAAAAATCTTCCAACAGATTCTTAAATTGTTTTTATTTAGAAAAAAAATTCATAAAGAAAAAATACCCCATGGAGCTATGGAACAGTAACAACAAATTTTATCAAAAAATATGTTGAAAATTTGCCTCTCTGTAAACACGTGAAATAAAAATTTGAAGATCTCTAAAGGACTATATGTCCTAATCAGTATAGGTGAGATGTGCCAGCATATATTTTAGTAGACCTTGTCTTCTGTTTGTATATTCACTCATTTAGACAACTGCTTTTAAATATCATGTCTCATTATTAATTAAACATGCTATTTCATATATTCTGTAACACTTTGGTTTAAGTGTAAGAAAATGTGCAGAAGCTGCAGTTAGAAGGAAGATTTGCTTGCTTTGCGTTTTCTTCTGAAAGCAATAAAACTTGTTTCTGATCCACAACAGCCAGGAAGAGCTAAATCCTGCTAAACTTCGAGATGAAGCAGAACTTCTGGAACCATCCTTTTCAGAAAACTATGATTCTGTAGATGAGCTGCTGAGCCACCTCCCACTGGTATGCCAAGACTGTCTTTTCTCTTGCTATCTGTTACTTGACTTGACCCATAAAATGAGATTAACAGTACATGAAGTGTGGCCTATCAGAAAATCAGAATAATCTAGGAAAGGGAGTTATGTTCCATGAAAAGCTTTATGTTTCTACAGAGATTGTTTCTGAATAAAATAATAATTTTAATTATAAGCTTTAAGTTATCCCATGATTGCTGCTGTTGAAAATTCCTAATTAAATGGCACTGTTCATAATGCACCTAACACACTTGGGTGTTTCAAGCAAAGTGCACTGCAGCATAAAACCAGAAGTGACTCATTTTTAATTACAAAGATCATTATTTCTTCAGAGAAAAAACTTGAGGATATTTCTTTTAATTAAAAAAATGCTACAGCTTTTGTTTAACATCTTTTTCATTAGAAAGGAGTTGCCCCTAGAACTAAAAGCATCAGCAAGATGAATCTTAGGCATTAAGAAAGTATTTGACATGCAAATCTTGCATGTTTTCCATTAGGTGCTACTATTTCTTCTGAAGTCATTCACAATTTTCTTTTGTTTACTGAAAGGTAAACCCTTCTACATCAACACTTGCAAAAACATAACATTGAAAGGCTAAGGTAGACGTGAATTTGGCTTGGTTTTGTTGAAAGTGTATTATGAAATTGATGTTAGGATAGGTTTTTCATTCAGTTGTGTCTCAAAAGGTAAGAAAAAGTTAAAAAAGCTATTCTTGAAGACAAAATTTAGAGAAATGTCTTTTCCTGTATCATCCCACCCATCCGCCTGCCCCAAAAGAGACGTTGTTTCCTTTCAATACTGAAACAAAATGAGGACATGTTCTTTTCCTTTCCACAAATGTGGCACTTCCTCTAAAGTTCCCGAGGTCAAAATGGACATAAACTGCTTATGCATTGAGAAATTACATAATTTGTAAGCAGCATGATTCTGGAAAGAAATGTTCTTTCCGGACAAGATTTATACCAAAAATATCTATTCTTGGATTTTGCACCTTCTCAAAGTTCTGGCATTAACGAAGGGACAAAGAGTAGTGGTGCAGCAGATACCTTCCTGAAAACATTTTCAGTCCTTTCCATTTTTATTGACTTTATTGATGAGGCAGATCTGCCTGTAGGTGAACAAGTACTGACTTCGTCATATTATTGCAGTGCTCAGTTGCTAACGTAGTGTGGAATGAGCAACCTGAATTTGTGTATCCATTTCAAGAATACAGATTTTTTTCAGAGTGAGCAGTTCTGTGCTGCAGGCTAATCTGCAGTAACGTTTTTCTTCAGTCCTTCAACCTTTCTTTCCTCATCCCACGGTCTTGTGTGACTGTAATGCCCACCAAACTCCTGTGAGCAGCCACATCTCAGCTTGTCAGTCCCAAGCACAGCAATTGTTTTATATCAAGTGTTACTCATTGCCCTCTCTCTGACCTCATACACCTCATGATGCAACTGCTTGAAAAAGTGACTTCTAAAGCACATCTCTCCTTTGCTTTTCAGGACCTCTGAAGGACACCTGGTAAAGTCTATGACAAGAACAAGCTATTTTTGAGTTCCACATAGTATTTCAAAGAGATGACTTTAGTCATCAAACCAGAACAAATATGTTGTGAAGTGAAAGTTGTGATATATTTGTTTCTTACGTAATAAAAGTTGATATTTACATTGTAAATATTACTCTAGAGTTCTCTACTGAAAGCTGTACATATGGATGCCAGTTTAACTCATGAGAAGTCTGTGAGTCCATATGCTGTAAATCCTTTACTTCAATAAATTCATTTGAAAATGAGTGTGCAGCTGAAAAGAGCCCATCATGACTAATTAATTGGCTTATTTTAGTTGTTTTACAACTTCAGACAAACATGTAATAATAAGGAAACATTTCTAGATAGCCTCATATAGAACATGTAACAACAAGAGGAGAAGAATATTCAAAGTGTGCAAAACTTCTTTACAAAGATCTGTGAAGGTTATTGCCCAGCAAAAGGGAATGCTTTTCTAGCAGTTTACCAAGCAACTAGAAATAATGAATAAGAATTAAAATTTTTTGACCTCCAGCAGTATCTTTATTTCTGGTTCATATTTTTAATATTTCACAACATATAAATTATATTAAGACCAGAAATGTCTTCTTTATTTCCGGTTGTGTTTCTGGAGCTGACGAAGTGCTAAAAGAATGCAGTCTTTTGATTTGTTTGATGCCTAAAGTCATCAGTTATTCTACATTTAATTGTCTGTAGCTTTGAAGATGAAACTATTGCTTATATATAAAATAGACCAGAAGACAGTTTACTATTTTTTCAGAATGAATGTAATTTGCAAAATATGCAGACAATAAATAATTTTATTATCATGGCAAGTTATTACTAGTTTGAATCAGTGCTAAAGTTACCTGGAACAGCAGAAGTCCCAGTAAGTGCTATCTGTACAGCAGGAAGATAATATTTTTAACTGATTTATGCTATATGATTTTAGAAAGACAAGTAAATAAACCTCCAGTCCCCTTTTCTGTAGCTTTCTATTGTTGAAGATGACAATGGAACTAAAAATTTGCAGCTGTTTGATTCATACTGATGTAGAAAGTAGAAAAACTTATCAGACCTACTTACAAGCTCAATTTGGAATTTCAAGTATATTTATAAATCATGCATATGCACACATAGTGATAAAACTGATTTGCAAGTTTCACTTACAAGTTTACTGTTCTCATTTAGAAAGGAACTTCTAACATGATAAAATCTGAGATTTATGGAGACTAGTTCTCATAAATATGTAGCCCTCCGATTTGCAATTTTTTTTCGAATATTGGCAACTGCATGTCAAAAGAAAACCAGCTTTCACAGATCGGGTGCTAATATTGCTATTTCTATCTAGCCTTGACAGAATCTATTTTAGCCTAAGCCAGTGAGTGGTTCACAAAAGTTATATTTTCACAAAAGACATAATTTTGAAGTCTTCTCTAGAAAAGTTGTTTTCCACCCCCAATTCCTATCATATTATGAACATCTGAAAGCAAAAATGTCTTTGTAAATACTTGAAGGATACTAACAGACTGATGCTATAATACTTAAAAATATTCGTCAGTGTAGTTTGAATTATGTTAGCATTTCTGTGAGATGTAATCATTAAAAAATAAGTGAAAAAACCAACCAGAAGCAAAGCTGCATATGGCCTTTATACACAGATTTTTTTTTAAATGTATGTCATTCACTCAATTTAAAGTAACAAAATTTAAAGTAATCAAACTTTTAAGTGCACAATTCCAGAAATAGTTTTTCTAAATTTTTTTTAAATTATTTTTTTATTTCCAGCTTACAAATACGGCATCTGATAGAAGAGCTTGTCTTCCATGTTTAATGTATTATCTTCCCGATATTCCTGACATTTTGTTCTCCATAGAAAAATGCAGAATTTGTAACCTGTATTTTCTCTGTTACATGACGATGGAGTAGAAAACAGAGACACTTATTAGGAAATTATATATATAGCTATACACACACACACACACACACACATTGTTATTATTCAATAATACCATGGTAGCATCCTCTGAGGGTTTGCAAATAGTGACAGTCTAAAAAGCATGCTGAATTCTGTGTACATTGTAGCAAAACCTAGCACTGACAGGATAGACACTAATGTACAGAATAATATCTTTGGCTTGGTATTTCTGTTAAAGGATGGTTTTTAATTTGTTATAGCAACCTTAGACTTTCCATAGATTTAAAGCCCAATTAATACAGTGAGAGGACTTAACTGAGGAAGAGGTAACATTGTTCACCTCAAGCACACGGGCAAGTGGTCATGGTAAGGTTTAATGATAAAATTGATGAGAAATTGTAACATTTCACTGAATGACACAAGTTTTCATCCTGTCAGTGATTTGATATAACCCACCAACCTTACAGCCCATCTGCAAAATATCTTAAGAGTGGAATCAAAACATTTCATTATTAGGAGAATGAACAAGTCAGCCCCAAAGGAAATGTCAGGAGAACTGCTAGGAGGGAAAAAAAATGCCCAGGAGATTTAGAACAGCACCACTGACAAGGAGAATGCAACCACTGGGGAGGAATGAATAAAACCGTGATGGATTATTGGGGTATATATTAAAGGAAACTCTCGCCATGTTTCTTCAGAATTTCACTTGTAACACACAGTAGGAATACCTGAGGTCTCACAGGATAGAACTAATTAGTTTTTTGTTTTATCAAATGGGGTTTGCTTTTTAAAGCTTCCCTTTGGACCTCTTAAAGAAAGGTACAGAATCACCTTTAAGTGCATCTTCACCAGCACTGGAAGAGGATCTTTTTTGGTCCTAAATCCATAGAGAAGATTTGCATGCTTGTGTGCATCTGTGCATTCATCATCCATTCAAGAACAGTCATAATTATGTATAACACCATAAGAATTACAAAAGTTGACAAAACAATTTAAGATTGCAGCCAGTAAAACGAATTAAAAACGAATAAAACTCTAACAGCTCCTCTGATATTTTAAGTGGATTTGAGGGTCTATGAGTGTTTATTCCACCTTGAAGGTCTGAGAAAAACATCCTATTTAAAACTACAGAAATGGGTAGCTTTGATTCAAAGCATAGTTATAATTTTGTGTACAGGCATATTGAATTCTCCCCAAAGATGGACCTTGTGGAAAGAGATGTATGCCTACAGGAATAATTTATTTGCTTGTAAGATATTTGGGGCAGGGAGATGGAAAAGGCTGTGAACTGCTTTTAGTGATATTACTTATGCTTTCCACTACCTCTTTTGTATTTCCTCATTTTCTCTTTCCCTCCTCCCACTTACCACAGGCTTTCCCACACTTTAATCATCTCACTGTTGCCTTGCAACGTTGGTGTATGAATAAATACCTTTGCTTTTGAGAAGAGCAATTAGAGCGAGTTTAAGTTTAGGGTGCGCAATCCAAGAGCTGCCAGCCTTGTTGATGGAGAGTATTGCAGAGAACCTGGCACAACCAGATTTGCAGGAGCAGCCTCTCCTGCTCACAAACAGTCCCTGACTTACCACTGGAGACTTCCCATTCGTTGTGTGACTGGCAGAGAAGGCTGACCTCTCCTTGGATACATCAAACAGAACGCGTGTCCTCCCGGGGCTTGCGCTGGCTCAGGCAACTGCAATATTTCCAGCTTTTCTCTTTTCCGATCTGAAGCAGTCACAGACAAATTGCTTGCCAGCTTGCCAAATTGGTCTAGAACTGGAAGTAGGAATCTAGGCACCCATCTTTTACACCAATCCTTAAAAAGTCCAAAGAATGATTTGGTGCATATTCTTCTTCTGATGTAAACAAATAGGAAAGGTTTTATTTCAGTTGTGCACACACATATATGCAGGCCACTTAGGGAGGTGAAAAAACCAATTTTTCCTTGTGGGGATAAATATTTTCAGAAACTTAAAAATATTCAACATTTGTAAATAAAAATATGACTGACTATTCAAAATTAAACTGAAAGTTCCATAAATCATCATGATACGGTAAAAAGAGATAAATATCTATATATCAACATTATCATGGTAAGAACAATATTTTCAGTAGAGCATATTTTTGCGGAAGAATGGGGGCTGTTTCCATAATGAGATAAAAAAAAGAGTAAAATGATCTCGTTCTTCCTCACTGATCAGATTATTTAGTATTAGATCAACTTTTGAATAGGATAATATGCTTAGAAGAATGTACACGAGAAGGGTGAATAAGATCATTTTCTAGAACTGCTCTGATCGTTTCAATGAGACCTAATAGCCTCTAATAGCCTAAGTAATTTCTAAACATGAGATATAAATGCTTTTAGTATATAGATGCACTTATTTAATAGTTTTCTAGTCAGAATTTATCCAACATATATACTATTTGTGGAATGGTGGGAAAGCAGAAGAAAATCTAAAAGCAGTCGCTGTCTTCTGTTAGATGAGCTATACCTGTGAAGACCTTTCTACTTAGGAAATGTACTCAGAGCAGCAACTTTTGTCAGTAGCTTATGAAATAGCAAAGCTGTTGACTGGGATGTGTCAAGTTGTTACATATCAGCTTTTTGATAGAGAATTCATTTATATGAAGCCTGAGAGGCTCCTAGTTGTTTGCTTGTTTTATATGCTATTGAATTGCTTTTCACAGAAAGTGGCCACAAGTATGTTTGACAGATGTCTTATCACTATTTGTTTCTATTCTAACACAGTTCTTAATCTTTGTTTTTCAGACAGTCCCTCTTCCCATAATCATAGCCAGAACATCTGCACACTGGTTTAAGCAGGCAATTTTCTCTTATTAGGGAGTATAGAAAGCAAACTACTGCATTCTAGGAAGACTCTCCATGAAAAGGCTAAGGATATATAATTTATGCAGCAAGACCAAGTCTTGGCTAAAAAAAAAGAAGAGTTTGAAAGTTCAAAATTTGGTGCCAATACTTTCAGTCCCATCTGGTGATTCCTTCCACAGCAGTGCATTGTACTTGGAGTTCCAAAGCTGGTGTCAGAGCTCTGGTCTTTACCTTGTAATAAGAAAGAAGAAACTGGCAAATGTTGAGGTAGAGCAGGTGAAGACTATGTCTTCAAAAATTATATGATATAAAAGTTTGTATAGGGCTGTTTGTTTCCTGTAGGTTTAAGACTATTGCTTTGAGAAGAAATGGCCACTTCTTGCAGTCAGAGGACCTCACATCATGCAAGTACATTCATTAACTTAGCAAACTCCCTCAGGAGCACAGCTGGACTGTTTGTCCCCTAATTCTGCTGCTGTACTGATCTAGTAGCTGTGCTTGTTGGGAATCTTCTTTTTGCTGGCAGCCTAAATTGACCTACATCTTTTTGAACATTTCTTACCATCCTAATCTCCCTATTTTAGGAGTACCATTACTCTTCTCAGGGACCTGTCTTCCTAGATACATTTATATACTGCTTTTCCCTCCCAGCCCTGCATTGTTAGACTGAAGAAACAGTTTGTCTTGTCTAATCTTGTAAACGAGACTTGTTTCCGAGACTGTGCTGGAGCCCTATGCCCAGCAGGCTCATGTTCCATAATGAGTTTAACACTCCTAAATGACTATTTGCTAACTTAACCTGAAAGTCTCTTTATTGCAGACATTTAGGAAAAGTGACTAGTGATTTTGAAGGCCTCTGTCTTGAAGGTATTGGAAGAGCTGATTTTTCAGTCTGCCTATTTTTTTTTGTTGTTGCTTCTCAAGCATTTGTGAATTTTCTAAAGCTGAGACAACAGAATCACTGAGCACTTGATAATGGGTGCCTTTTTTGGAGCAAGTGGAGAGGGAGACACTCAATTCAATCTGAAATGCATGTAAAGCAAAACTTCGTTCTGAAAAAGGCAACTACTCAGATTACTGGGTAGTTTCACCTAGATCTCTGCATCCTTTTTATGTGGCTATAGCCTATAAGTTTAGTTCAACTTCCTTAACCTGCAGCCAAGGGAAATGACAAATGCAGCCCTCATGCTGCCCTTCCATCCTCTGTGATACTGGGCAGAGAGGTGGCAGCAGGAGCAGCCCTGGTTCTTTGCTGACTTTGGCAGCCGAGGGAAGGGAAAATGGAGATCAGCTCACAGCAAAGCCCTAGCACACTATCAAGATCAGGGTAAAAACAGCTATATGTCCTCTGACTTGCCCTGTCAGTAGTGAGTAGTATAGTTCACACATACAGTATATTTCACACACTGGCCTGTCATCCACATTAATTCTTCAAAAGGAAGATGGAAGAGAGCCAGACAAGCACTAATTTTTTGTATTTATGTCATGTATGTTAAAATATCATGCTAAAGTGTAGTGCCAGTAATGCTAAGGGGCTGAGGTCTCCTTTCATCCATAGCTAAAGGATTACAACCGGGATTACCTTCTGGATCATTAGTCTACTGCTGTGCAGGAATAAAGAAATCCAGCTGAGTGGAGTACTTGGGTCATCGCTCTTTGATTTATGATTCATACTCTGTTCAGTACAGGTGAGAATACAAGTGCTCAATGTACCCTACTTTCATAGAGAAGGGGTTTGATTCTGTAAAGATCAAATTTAATTGGGTATTGCACATTCTGTAACTTTCAGGCTCCATTTAAATGTATTTTCCCAAAGAATGGTTAATTCAAAATTTCATTTCCCTAGCCTTAGCACTGTTGAATAGCTTTTTCACATTTACAATGTGAAGGGTTCTGGAATCATACATGAGGTAATTAGATTGCTTTTCGGTGTTGGAACAAACAGAACTTCACCTAGTAAAGTCAGAATGACATTTCAATGGGACTTTTCCTTGGCTATGCTTTATAAATAAGTTTGTAGGATCTGATTAGTAAGAAAGTCTGTGGCCACTAGACAACTTATCTCTGTAAAAAGAACTAATCCATATAAATGTTCTATGTTATATTTCTAATTACATTACCTCTTAACAATTCCCTGAGAGAAATCTATCAGAAATTCTGCTTCAAAGACATATTAGGTTTTGTACTATTTTTTCTTTGTTGAATGATACTCCTCAGTGTAAAAACAGCATGCTACGTAATTATAATGCATACAGATTGTTAAATTATTTTCTGTTAAAAAGTGAAGAAATCAATGAAGGAGAACCTTTTTTGCCCCAGCTTTTCTCTGTAGCTGCAACGGCAGACAACAGCAGAAAATATTTTGGTTTCAAGGACTTCTACACTCTTTCTGGTAAAATTTAAAGCAGATTTTAAGCCGTTACAACCTACATTTGTGTGATTACATTTTGCAAGAGCTGTGTATCAATAGAGGAGTTTTGGCAGGCTCAGGAACCACAGCATTCCAAACTCAGCCCACGACATATATACAGAGTAAAGAGCATTCTTTTTGGCTAGATATGACTAGTCAAGAATTTTTTTTGCAGTGTGCATTTCCCTGATTACCTACTATTATTTCAGGCTTCTTTTAATTACTGGACATAAACAAAGGAATTTGAAAGAACGTCTCATTGTAACTTATTTACATCATAAGATCCATCATAGAGTGACACTACAAGAAAGAGACAACTTCATGGAGTATTATCCGTTGCGGGGGAATCTGCTACCAAAAAAATAAGAGCAATCCAAGCCCTTACTAATTTTAAAGTAAAATCTCATACTTAATTGAAGAATTATTAAACATTTACATATTTTTTTTTTAGTTTCTACACTGTTACCTTCATAAATAGAGACTTGGTTAGGTCTAATTTTCTGAGATTTTCAGCTCAAATGTTGGAAAAAACTTCTAGATTTAATGCTTAGATGCACTAGACACCCTATAAATCTGGTAGAGCAATTACCCATATCCAAAACAACTAATAGAAAAATTAATTCATAATTTTATTTTTTTGTTTTTTGATCTGTTTCTTCTATGACAGCTTGTCAGATATGTGTTGATTAAAGACTTTCATTTAGACAATAATTTTAAGTAAAGTGTATAAACAAGCTGCCAATGATATCTGGTCTAGCTGTCATTTTCCTTTTGCATTCTGCAGATTAGATACAAGCTTAAACTGGTACATATTGCTAATGTTTTGCACAAGGAAACAGAATAAAAACAAATAAGAGTAAATTGAAAAAGAACTTATGTTCTATTTGTACTTGGTAGTGGTAGAAAGTTTTAAGCTGAACCATTCAAATACACACACCAAAATTTATTTAGACTTCTTAATGCTGGTTGCACTGTAACCCAGGCAGAAGAATATTTTCAATCTTGTTTTCGTTTTGCTAGTATTCACTGCAAGAAAACAAGAATTCCAAGAAACTGGATTTTGAAGAGTGTCTCAAATAACTTGATTTAGTTAGGAGACAATTTATTTAATTAATGAACTGTTCATTTCTGGATAAAATGTTTGGAGAACTTTTAAAGCAAAGTACTCTTGAGATACACCATTATCTTTCTATTTTGATGAAGGAGCCAGCATGTCTATGACTTCTCTGAATTATTATGGCTTACTGGAATGTGACCCTTTCTCCAGATGCACAACTGCTGCAGCCGCATCTTGGATGGAGATCACTGTTATTACTTATGTCAAAAGTAATTACGTAGAGTTACATTTTATTACTTTGAAGATTGTGATTTCATGTGTTTCCTGATAGTTCATATTCCTGGTTAAATTTCTTTTAGTTATGAAGATCTTAAAAATATTTCCTTAATCATGTGGACATAAAGACCTGTTACTATAACTATAGAATGCAATCAAAACCACCACTTCTGTATTTTTTCATTGAGTCTTATATTAAGTGTATAATGTATAGGTACTAAAAAATTAGCTTGGTGAATTGGATTTTTATTTTTATTGTAAATATAACTTCAAAATAAAAAGTTGATATAATTTCCTTCCATAATTTTCATAATCTCCTTTTTATTCCATCAAGAATAAATACATAGAAGAAAGAAGCCACAAACAGAAAGGTTAATGCTTGTGGAAGACAAGTTTGTGTAAATTAGCAGAGAATAAATTTTGGTGAGAAATGAGATGAAGTTTCTAGCCATCATAGAGCTGAAATTATGGAAGCACGTTCCAATTTTAATTTTAACCTGTTAGTTCATAAATTTAGTGCATTTATGAAACTGGTAATTTGAAATGGTTCTTCTGTAATAGCAAGGATGAGATCTTGAATATCTAAGGGATCTGAGTGCTCTATTCCAAATCAACATATATGAAAATCACATATCAGCAAATAGTAAAGTTTTTCACTATGGATGTCTGTTATCTGTCAAAATAACTGAGTTTCACACTGGCTGTTTTGTTGTATAGACTTACAGATTGAGAGAAACTTAGATGGTTGGCAATATTGCAGATGTATTGATTTTACTTTTTAAAATATATCGGTAAATGCAGAAATGTAGAGAATAATTAATATTTTGGGTCACAAAAGACTTCCAGAGACAGTGAAATCTCACACATATAAAAACATCACTCAGAACTAAAGAAGTCTACATTTTTATGTAGAAAAATGTAGCACATGATACCATTTTTAATGTTGCATGATAAATAAAATACAATGGAAAAATATGCTTTGCTGCATGTTTATTAATTCACTCAATGTACATCAAAATAAATACAGATATATTCCAACATACCTTTGCATCCATAGCTGCCTTCCTATTTCTTGGTAGGGTTGGACCTTCCAGAGAAAATGACAATTTGAAAGAAATCATGCAACATAAAGCCTAAACATGGTTAATCAAAGCTTTGTTTCCCATTACCTTCAGGTTCATTATAGCATCAAAGTGAGTCATTGGAATACAGCTTTCATGGCTTTTCAAAAAATTTCTTATTGAAAAAATTTACTTTTTAAATTTGATTTTGTGTTCCACAGGAAGGAATGCAGCACTGGAGGACTGGATTCTCTGTGGACTTTGTAAGTGCTTGCAAAATCATAGTTACTTGACTGTCTCTATACATCTACAAAAATGAAAGATATAACCAGATCATATATAATATTTTGCTTCTGCACTCAAAAACCCTCTGACTCTAAGCAACTGGGGACAGATATGAAGATGGACTGTATCACTGTTTTTATGGGTAAGCCAGAGAAAGACCCATATAAGGAGAAAAACTGAATTGAGTCCCATTCAAGACAATGAAAAATACTGTGGATTAGGATAGAAATGCAACATTTTGGTATTTTGAGATCCTTCTGTATAGTGCTACTCAGAAATAATTTGCTAAAATATTGCATTGAATTAGTTTATTAGAGAAAACAGGTACCTATTTTAGGTATTGTTCTGCTTCTAATTGCTTTTTTATTTGTGTATCATAACTCCATTGCAATCACATAAATAATGCATTGTCCCAGGTAGCATCTTTAAACTTGAAACTTATGTCATAATGCAACATGGTATAAGAAAATGATCTACATCCATTTAATCATAGCAGTCAGGGTTTTAAGTTAATTGAAGTCCATTTGGTAGAGCGCTCAGAGAGTTTAAATGCATTCAATAGGAAAGAAAAGAATGATCAGGTGAGTCAGTCATCTCAAATTATTTCTCATTTATAGTAGTTTAAGATTTAGGACGTGTTAATTCGTTTAGAATGAAAATTCCTGCCTAAGAGCCAGTTGTTAACACAGCCTCTGGATGAACTGAAGGTCACAATAAGTCCCTAGCACAAGATGAGAAATTATTCTGTATCTAAAATAGCCTCTTGACCTAGAGAAAGATCCCAACCACGTGTTTCTGGGATGATTCACATACATAATTCAGAGGTGATTAGTTGTACTGCTTTCCATACTCCTCAAGGAATAGGAAAGAAATGGAGAAATTAAGAGAGGAAATGTAATTAATGAGCAATGAGCACTGTTAAAAAGGTAGGTCTGATTGCAGCAAGCAACTGGGAAATCTATTAAGACCACAATTAAGTTGTTATTCCATCCAATCTTGAAGAGTTCAACTTGTTATGATGGCACTCCTGGACAAGACATGATTTTGCAGATGGTGTTATTACTTTAAATGTCAAGGTAAGCCCCCAAACTAAAGGGGAAAAAAATCGAATGGCCTTTCCTCAGGTGTTTTTTTCAAATTCATTTCCTACTGAATCTGAATCTTTTCAGAGCCCTTGAATATCTGCTAGCATAAAAATGTCACTCCACCACGCATACAGATGCTTCCTCTCCTGCTTGGCAGGGATTTTCTTAGTAGGCGAGCAAGGATAAATATCACCATGGCATTCCCTTAGGAACACTGCATTAATGTGCATTACAGGACTTCAATGGAGACTGACTTGGAACAGAAGGGCTGCTTGCCTCCCCTGAGATCATAAAGTATAAGAGTTTTACACTTTCAAGGTATGGAAGAAATTACTACAACTCCGTTTGCATGTATAACATCACCTACTCCATGATGATTCTTTGCAGCAGCAGCTTTTCTTGGACAAAGTCATGTACTGAAATTGCAGTTCAAGAAGGAAAAACCTTAAAAGGAATCTGAAATATGGAATATGAAAAAAGAAAATAACAGAGCATCATGCCGTTGATTCCGTTTTTGCATTTTGCAACATGATCTATATTTCTTGCAAGCAAGATTGTGTTCAGAAAAAAAATGGAAGGTTGACTTCCATTACCTCTGTTTAAGCCGTTAGCTCCATCTGAGATCTTCCCATTAATCTCAAAGTGCAGGTCAATGATTTCTGCATATTGCAAAGAGACGTTAAGGAACATATTTCAGTCCTACAGAAAATACATTTACCTTTTCTTCAGCCAGCATAATAACAAGGAAAATGACAAAATAAAAGGAAGATACACTGATTTTCCCTTTCAGTTAATGACATATATTTTGAAGGCACATTACAGCATTTTCAATAAAACTCTTTGTTTAAAGGGTTAAAATATTTGATGATACTAAAATACACTGATGATATTTCCTGTAATAATTGAATTCATCAACCCTTCTTTCTAACTGTAGTCACTTATTCGGATTCCACTGGTATTTTTTATGTATTACACTGGAAAGAAAGAAAAAGTTTCAATCAAACAACTGTAAAAAATCACTCCAAGCCTTCCACTTGACATCTGGCTCAGTACTGCAAGGGAGATAAACATGTATTACAGGCATTTGGCTAAATAAAGCCTCGCTACAGCTGTTATAAAAACTCTGTGTAAGTGATGTCTTTGAAAATTGTCAAATCTCTGTGGCCAGAATCCAGGAATTTCATATTTTTACAAAATGAGATTACAAGATCCCAAAAGTTTCTTAGTTATTTCTGGTTCTTACTTTAAGAAAAGCTTGATTCTGAATGTTTTTCCATGGAAAGTGTAACAGTTGATCTATTAAAGGGTATTGTTTCCCCTCACAGACCTGATTTTATTTACTTCCTCAGTCTGTTTTGGTTCCATCAGCCCTGATATCGAGATTCTGCAGATGAGTTAACCAACATAGCATAAGAAGTTGAGATTTAAGTTAAATATTTTGAAAAATGCCTGTGGGCAAAACCCAAGATATTTTCTTGGTTGAATATCTGTAAAGTAGGACCAAGAGCATAGAGAGTGAAATGCAATGTTTAATGTTTGCTAAACTGGACAGCTATGGTAAATCTACAGATTAACATTTCTCTTTCAGGTATAAAAAAGCTGTAATTCAAAACGTGTTTTATAATATTGATTTCACTTAGTCATGTTCCTAGAAGGAGTATGACACTTCTGAATACTGTTCTACTATCTGAATACATTTTTAGATCAGCAGCTGCTACAAATGCAGGTTGTTGATGCACAGTGTTAATTGGTAAGTACTGGTGAAGAATACAGATTAAAAAATAAGCTTTCATGAGCTAATAAAGCTGTGTTTGCTTCTTGATGTGAGGGGCATTAAATAAGTAATTGCAGTAATGAAGGTGTCAGATGACTTGGAGAGAAATCATGACTTTTACTGTTTACAGTCTATCAAAGCCAACTGTTTCCAACTGTGTCTGATTAGTTTTCTTTCCAACATTTGCTTTGCCGCAGGAGGCTTTCTAGCACTCATTCTACCTTTATTCCCTCCTTGTCTCAATACATCATTGCAATTAAAACTTCGGTGTAAAACTGCAGTTTTAGGCTTGTTTAACACCGATGGTTTTACAGAAATTATACCTGTGTGAAACTGGTTGTGGTTGTGCTTCATTGAGCTAAGCATACCATAGGCAAATTTCAAATTTATTCTTTATGCACACCATGACCAGCAGTAATGGGTTAGATCGTTGGCATAGTTTCCATAGCTTCAGAATTTTTGACCTATTCCATCTCTTCTACAACTTTAAATAAGTTTTTACTAGTCCTAATTGAAAAAGATTACAGATATTAAGGAGATGATGAAAAATTTCAGTCTTATACTGTTTGTTTGTGGGTTTGTTTTCTGTTATTTTGAGCTTTGGATTTGTTTTTTGTTTTTTATTTTTCCAGTGCAAAGCAACATAATGCATTGAAAAGAATGCAATTTGAAAGGATACATGCCAATTATATATATATCTGAAATAATGATCATGATTTGTGTCTTTCTAGTATCATGAATAAAAAATGGATTTGTACACATAAAATGGAATTCAGCTTTTTAATACATAGTCAGCTGGGGAAGGAACCATGATTCTTTTTACCTTTTCAATGCCTGTGCCATTATTTGGAATAATAATAGTAAAAAACATGATTATGTAATTCATAACTAATTGCTTTTGTATATTCAGTATGTTGGTGGTGTTCACACTGTAAGTGGAAGGTATATTAAAAGTCAAAGAACAAATTGGAGTGGCACTATTGATAGCTGAACTCTGATATTTAGTTTGATATGGGAAATCCGTGTCAGTTTCAACTGGGAAAAGGAAATGTATTTCTTCTCCCTCACTTTCATTAGAAATGAGATAAAGTTAGGTGTATATATCCCTTCCAGAATTAATATCTGATATAGTTCTTTTTGTATATTGTTTTGTGTATTATTTGAGTGGGAGGAGTAGTTGTGTTTTAATATAAAGATGTATATTAACTTCATACAAAAATAACCTTAAATTAATAGAATCACAGAATTATAGAATGGTTTGTGTTCGAAGAGACCTTTAAAGATCATCTTATTCAACTCCCCTGCCTATTTTATCCTAGAAGAAAAGGTATCACACAGTCATTTTTTTAGATATTTGTGAAATGATGAATTATTTGAACACGGTTGGTTCTATACCCAAATCAGAACCCTGACAAAGTGTTACTATGCCATCTTACATTAATTGTAAGATATGCAAAAATATTTTGGTCTGTGTCATGGTGAGTTGCAACAAAACAAAAAAACCTTCAGCCTATTGAAATCCTATTAACACCATTACACCTCCATTTTGCAACTGTACATCCTTTAGTATATTCTCTGTCATGAGCTGTACATGCCCAGAAAAACTAGAAAAATTATTTCCATGGAAATAAGATTTCCTTCTGAAAAAGTGTTACCTGCCAGTCACTAACAATATGGAAGTGATTCTTAATATTAACTTTACACAAGAGATATTGTTAATTCCAGTTGCCAGAAGATAATGTAAGGAGATATGACCTCAAAGCATAAGGGATTTTTCTTGAAAGAAATCTATTTATCACAATGTTGGCTGAGCACATCATACATATATAGGCATACAAACAAGGAAACAAATGATGATATATATTATATCTTAATCACAAACCAGTGAGCCATATTTCATGGGAGACAAAACTGCAATTTGATTCCTTCAGAAGAGAAGAAATCTCAATCAAACCCTATTGTTTGTGGTGACTGGTGACACTACAAAAGATTAGGGAGCTTGATGTAAACTGGTTCTTGGGCTGATCACGCGTTTCAAGGAGACGTGCTCACTGTCAAGGCGGTGGCAGTGATGGGGACAAGGCAGCTTTCATGGACCCTGCCAGGGCAGAATGTCTACAGCATTTCTAATGTTCTATTCCCAGCACAGGATCTCAACAACCTACAAATCCTGGTGAGTGTATTTGGCAGGGTGTACCTTTATTATTTTCTACAGATGCATGCATATGTTCCAGAAAACAGAGAAGTGTGGTCAAATGACAAAGACACAAAGGCAGCCTGGGTGAGCCATACAATAAATCCTTGTTCCTTCTTACACCTTCATGATAGATGCACCTCACCGTTAACTGGTACAACCTGAGAAAATGACAGGTCATAACAGCAATAATAATCACTGAGTTGAGTTTGTATGATGTTCAGTTATACATCAGAAAACAATGATATATAATAATACCGCTTGAATATCCATGAAAATAATTTCCTGTTAAAAAGACTGACATCTGTTTCAGGAGAGGCCAAAGTGTATCTCATAACTCATCTGCAGGTCCTGAACAATGAGAGTCTGAGTCCTGCACTCCGGTTTATCCCAGGGATGAAGCAGTAGTGCAGCAATGCACGTTGGATCTACTTTCTTTTTAGCTCCCTGAGGTCAGTATCATAAGCCCTGTGACTCTTAAAAGGTTCTCAGGGTTAGGAGAGGTGATCATTGTGCCCCATTTTCCCAGCAAAACACTCGTTTTCCCGAACAAGACCAACTGTTGCCTGCCATTTTATTGCAGCACATAAAGTGCCAATTGGTTTCTTTCCTGCCAGAGGTTTAACATTTACTTTGAATGTCGTAAGCTGAGTGGCATATAATATTAATTAAAAACAAGCAATGAAATTATCAATAGGCACTGAAAGTCTGATGTGAAATTAACGCTTTAGCTGAAAACATGATAAAATAAAGGGTGTCTTATGTTTTTCATTGTAAGAGGGAAAAATAAGTAAGAGTGAGAGTAAAATATTGTACGTTTAGAATGGTCATCAGCAGGAATTATTACATGCATATACAATGTATCATAATTTGTATAATAATTATGTATTATCACAGTTATTTAAACAATACAGAAAGCAAAAGTAAAATTAATTGAGTACATCAAATCTTATTTAAATATTCAGAAGACTATTTGTAAGGCAATTAAGACTGGATGAAACTGAAACAATGCTGGCAAATAGGGAGCTCACTGTATTTTTCAGTAGTTTTTAAATTTAGACTTAAGTCTCAACATTTTGTTGCTATTTGAGCAAAAAGGTGTACATAAGGAAGTAGTCATTAAAAAGAAAAAGGAGAGAGGCAGAGAAAAGAGCCATTTCAAACTATTACATTTCCTCATGTCTAGAATTCTGATACTGGAAGAATGCAGAAGCCCCTCCAGCTGCAACAGATTCGATGCTCTCATCTCATAAATATCCAGAGCAGAGGTGCTGCTGCCTGTTGCACTAATGTGTGTTGGACTGGAGCTGGTCTCTGAACTCACCTACACATCAGCATACCATTATTTATCCTACACCCCCAAGGAGTGGTAGCATTCTCCCTTTGGCAACACTCTACAAATGTCAGCTACTGCCAGAGCAGATTCAAGCTCATCTTTCTAGTAAATTGCGTTAACCAAAGGGATGCATTCAGAAAATGGCAAGAAAGGAATGTTCTCAAGCCATTCTGTTAAAAATACCTAATTACAAATGGGCAAAAAACCCCTTCATGATGCCAGAAAACCAGCAAAAATGAATGAGGCTGGGAGAAGCATGGATTCTCAGTATACTTACAAAATCTTTATTTCATGGGTTTTGAATAAAGGTACAGATTATTTTTTAAAAAAAGGGAATTGTACTGGCATCTGTATCCTGGAACATAAAAAATATTAAAAAAAAGAAAAAAAAAGGAAGAAAATCAATCCTAATAGTGTTCAGAAACCTGGCCTTTGAGATATCCTGCTGAATCAGGATGGCCTAGATTAGGAACTGCTTTGGTCAGCACATGCAAGGTTTGCAGGTGCTCTGCTGAGAGTCTTACTGTGTACAAGAAACACTGGCACTCACTGCCAGCAATTTTTGGATGTCCAGTTCCATATAATCTTACTAGAAGCCTTATTATTTTTTCAGTCAGAGAGCAGCAGCGGAAGCAGAAGACTTTCAGTACTGATCCAACAGTGTGCCTCCCTTTATTCAAAACATTACAAGATTGGTTTTCTTTCTGTGACTTCTTGTAACATCTGAGAGAGCACTGAGAGGGAGGATTTAGCACAAGTGTGACCAGTAGTGCTCTGAAACCAGAAGTGCGAGACCATGGCAATCAAAACACCTTCAGCACTGCCCTGGATGGCTGTCAGATGACAAAGATTTTTGGCCAAAATGGATCCGAATCAGTCTCAAACTGAGAATTTAAGGGAAGCTGCACAATTAGATTTTAATTTTGTAAACAATGAGAACAGTACTGAGTAAACTTGCCCGAGTAAGTTGGAAGAAGGCCTTAATTGACCTAAGGTTTTGTGAGAAGCATGAAATTCACTTTTTCTGTGTTGGATCAGGAGTTTTTTTTGGTCACTACCTCAGTGATGTTACTTATAAAAAGAAACTCTCTGATGACTGCTGCAATCTCTGAAAAGAGCAGAGACTTTTTACCAGAACTGCTTTAGATATGAGATGTAAAAATAGAGAGGAAAAAAGTCTTCAGTCAAAAACTCTTTTCCTCTAGGCAGGTACAAGTATAAACCATAATATCTGACACGTAAGCTTCTAACAGATGACATAAAATTCAATACACTATTAATCTTGTTATTATTAACCTTTGAGTTAGTCATTGTTTCTGAAATCTAATCATATTTCATAGTGATATTACAGTGCATAGGTAAGCAGCTCAGAACACTTTAAAGATATTAATTAAAGCTCATCAAGAACACTCCTGGGAAGCAGAGCTAGAATCATTAAGTTCATCTGACAGAGGACGAGAAACTATGCTGTAGAGAATATAGGCAACATATCTGATATCTCCACAAAGCCAGAAATTAAATCAAATATCCTCACTTGTCAATCCATTGTTTTAGTTGCTGGGTACCAGCCTTCTGCATATAAAATATATTAAGAGATGGAAAATGTTCTCCCAAAAATCCATACTGCTTGACCTAGAGTTACAGGTGGACAGGTCCTGCAGAGCAGTGCATGGTGTCAACACAGTGGAGACACGTCCTGTGACCCAGCCCCATTCCTCTAGCTGCAAGGGAAGATACAATAATCCATAAAATTCCATAAAATTGGCTGTTCCTCAGCCAATGGCTGCAGCAGGGTTTGAGATACAAGGCACTGCACTTACTAAAATCCTAAATTGCTTACTAAAACACTTAATGTAGCAGCTAATCCATAAGGATAGTTCATTTTGTGCACATATTCTCAGTAGAGATTAAGGAAACATGGGTCATTTTCCATGTCTAAAGATGACTTGCAACTGCTACAGAAAAACCCTGAAACTGTTAAAGTCTCTGAGTGTAAAGGGCTGTAATTTCATCTAATAAAAGCCCGATGGATTAATACAGGCATTGTATTTGATATTCAGAATTAAAAATTAAATTCCTCCACACTAGGTTTCATGTATTTCAATTTCCTTGTAAAACCTTGTATTTATTCCTTGTATTTGTTGTTACTTATGTTTTCTGTTAAAACTACACTTTCAATAAACGGAGTTCAAATGCCTACAACTAGAAGTGATTACTAGTCTAGCAAAAATGTCTTTTGAAAACTATGAGACACATTTAAACAACTTCAGAACACTATTCTGGATAAAATCTTTTTTTTTAATTTGTTTAAAAGTTGCATTTTAAATGAAAATGTTTTTTCCAGTAAGCCACACACAAAGAGCCATACAGCATTTCAGTATTTTAAAGCTCAATTTAACACGTATTTTTCATAATCACATGTATCATATTTATATCAAGGCTTTTTTTGCATCCTTTTTTCAACATTAAATATACTTGATATTTTATCTCCTGAAAATAGAATGCTTAAAAAGTAATTTTTTCTCGATTATGAATTTTTACTAGCACTTCTGAAAACACAAGCGCTGACTGAATACTATCAATTCTAACCAGAGCCATCTTTTCACATGCAAGGGTTGTCAGAAGCAATTTGTGACAGAGAGATTAGTTTTCCTTGGCTTTTATATTTTCTTTTCCCATTTTCCCTGGAAACTGCTTTCTGGTGTACTGTAAAAGTTTTGTGGAAAAGGGATCTCCTGTGCAGATTTTTTCATCTTGCTGTCTACTTCTGTTACTAAACTTAAACTAACTGCTTATGCATTACAAGGCAGATTTTGACTGAGATGCCAATGTTCTTTGGGTTTTGGTATTTTGGGGATTTTTAAAACATATTTAGAAGACCTGTTAGTTAATGATTATACTTTTGCAAATATTTTGTGGTTAAACATATAACTGGATCTAAACATCTGATGAACCTTGTCTTTTTATTGTTCAAAGAAACTCACTTTACAACTTTCTTCTGCTAAGCCATTTCCAGTAGATTATTGGGTGCCAGAGAGGAGGAAGAAGAATGACAAAAAATTATGAATAATACTGGAAGTATGAAACACATTTGTGAGCTATACCGGAAGCCCCTCACTTAAAGAGACCAAGCGTCTATACATATAAGTATAAAGATGTCAGTAGATGCTATAGGTTTCCTACAGTTTCTTTCTCTAAATCAGAGCAGTCCCCCCCTACTGAATGTATTCGGCAGTACACTAACTCACCCGGGAAATCGCATACTTCTTTTTAACTCTCTCCTCTTAACTGTTCTCCCTGGTTTTGGTTTCCTAAGAACACAGAAATATTCCATGTAATGTGGTCCAGCTGAGCAAAGCTAAAGTAGAATGAAGGAGACAACTAATGTTATTTAACTCATTCACTCAAGACAGCTAAAATGACACGAACAAATTATATTTGAGATCATCATAACAGAATATCAGTGAATTATCTTCTGTCATAATTCTACAGCAAATAACTCAGAAATATTTGATTGAAGTATGAAATAATAAGAAAAAATCTTCAATAGCAGCTAGCACCTGAGACTGTAAAGTGCAAATTACTTTGAAAACACCACAGTGGTGATTTCAGATCAATGCTTACTGTTGCCTCATTCCTTTGTCAATGTATAACTCACTTCACTGAATCTCATTATAAAGTCTTTCCCTTGTGTGTTGTTGAGACAATAAATAAACAAAAATATAAGTCATCAAATAAATAAACTCAGTGTCATGGCTGCCCCAATTTGACTCTTGAATCTCTGTTCTCTTGAATCTGTATATGTATTATCCTTTCTTAGAGCTTATGAGCTGGAAACCTCTACATCTTTCTACAACTTGCTAGGTTAAAATAAATCTGGGATGCAATTTATCTCTATCTGCTTCTATGTGAACTTTTATCAGCTCTAATTGCCTCTCTGCTTTGATGTACTCATAAAGTCTTTCAACGCTTCTATTCCCTTCCCTCCCACTTGGGAAAATATCCCAATCCTCAGAATCTGACCTTTGGCTTATTTCATGAAGACGAAAGCAGAGAATTTATTCAGGCTCAGAGCAATACTAACGTCATTAACTTACTTCCCACTTTCTGTATATCCCTCAGTGGCTACACAGAATACTTGATTGGCTTTTTGCTTGTGTATTTAAATGACATAAGACCATATTTTTGCTACAGAAGTGTCTATTTCCTTTGGTTATTTTATTGCATTTGTAGCTTTACCTTTAATGACATATTTTAAATGACTCATTTTAAAATTATCTTTTTGATTATATGGCACTCTGATTTCCAGACCATTTCCAACCCTCCTTCCACTCCTCCTCTCACTCCAGTCCTCCCTGCTTTTCAACAGCCGTAGCAAAATTGTGTTCCTCTGAATTTAGTTATGGATTGGACAAATTACTTTACTCCAAAACTCCAGGCAGTTGCCACACCATAGGATGGTAGACGAAGGGTCCTGAGACATTAGCCATGATTCTGACTAAATGAGGAGTCAATTACATCAGTATTTCCCTGACTGATATTTGACAAAACAATGTCTTAAAAATTCCAGTTATGGAAGATTCAAAACTTTTCTGCGAAGCACCTGCTGTTACACCACTATACTTATGGTTTGTTTCCCTAATAGCCAACCTCACCATTATTTGCTGCAATTGAGGTATTCTTTCTTGTATCCTCCCCAGTAGATGTGGGGAACATCTTAGAGCATTTGAATTTTTCATAATCATCATCATTTAAACCTTACAGATTGTGTTTTGCCAATGGTAAATATGTCACCTTTCTGTTTTCTCCATACGAGGTCTCCTTGTTTTTTCTGTCAATTATATTTTCAACATTTCTGACCACACTTTTTGCTCTGCTTTTTTGTTTCTTTGTTTTTTTTTTGTTGTTGTTTGATTGGTTGGTTTGTTTTGGTTTTGTTGTTTGTGGATTTTTGTTTCTTTCTTTGTTTTTGTTTGTTTGTTTTTAGGTCTTTGGTGGGGTTTTTTTTAGTAGAGATTACACCTCTGATAAATCTTTCTTGAAGTAAAGAAAAAATAACCCAAGGGCATTTTGGTGGATTTAAAAGACTGCTTCACACATTTTTCATACTACATATTTTTACAGCTAGAATTTACTCCCTTACACATCTCAATATTATGTGCTTTTTAAATTAAATCATTACAATATCCAGAGCCACTTAAATTACATACTCTTGATTTCAAACCTTTCCTCCAATCTGCCAAGTTCATTTTTCATTCCTTTTTTTCCTTCCAAGTGCATGCAGCCCCTTTGCCTCTAATCCTGTTGGCAATTAATAAGATTTTCTATTCTTTCATTCATTAAGGAAAATGCTCCACACAATGTAGCTTTGCATTATGGTGATTTTATATCGTATACTATCTTCCTCTTGTGCATGGATCTTTCCTGATCCCAATGGTTTTGTCCGAGCTTGTATTTCCATAGTTTGTTTACAAGGCTGTTGTGAGGGACAGCATCAAAGTCTTAACAAAGTCAACAGGTAGTGCTATTCTGTATATGTCTTCCAGCCCCGTCTGTCATCGAGAACTTTCTCTCCCTCAGAGCAGATGAATGCATTTGTAAGTAATATTGCTTCTTTCAGTGTCCCCTTCATAGTTCCTTCACATTCATGTCATCTATGTAACAAAGGATTATAAGAAAAGAATCCAGTATTTAACCACAATATTCTCTGTCACATCATTTAATGCCTTTCTCTTATTTTGATCTAAAATATTAGGCTCCTTTTTTGCACTCTATTATTTTTTTCTCTCTAGTCTTGCTTTGATCTTAGCATGAGTAACTATGTCCCCTTCTCAGTTTTAACACATTTTTCTTTATGTCCGTATTACTTATACCCATCCTGGTGTTTCTATTTTGAATAAAAGGATTTCAAAACCTGAAATTCAGATCCCTATACCACTTTCAGAATTCAAGAATATCTTCTCAAAAGGATTCCAAAATACTGCTGCCCATGTGCATGTCATGTCCTACATGAAAATCCTCTGTATGGCTTGAAAATGTAGAAAGTAGCCTAATCTGTGGCAAAGGAAATATTTGAGACAATATATTCTGGAGACAAGGCATAATCATCTGACATCTGTGCTCTCTGCTCACATTTTTAGAGTATCTAGTGAACACAGAAGAAGATTGCATTTCCCACGGTGGTGTTTTTTCTACATTAACTTTTAATGACTCTGTAATGATTATATGAAATTACTGTCCTGCAGGTGGTTAAAGGCAATTTCTTTATATCATTTTAATGGTTCAGAACAGATGTGCTTGCTAATCTTCTTGCCAGCTAGGTGCTGCTGTGATGTCTGTATACTACAGTACTTTTGACCATGGTCTACTCTCCTTTTCCAATTAACTCTGTGGGAACTTTTTTACCTAAATACAAGAAGGATCAGGCTTTTTGCTGTTGAAGAGGCTCTAGAGAAGCATGAATATCTTTTCACTGACAAAAATCAAGAGAGGAACGAATAAATGTCCATCCTGTCCATGGAATCACAAGGAAATTTCCTCAGTTTGGCAATATAATAGCTTCTGGCTTTAAGTGAGGGGCAGTGTTGCTGTTGCAAGGCTGAGATAATGTATGGTTACTCCTTTAATAGTTTTAAACTGTGGAAGTAAAAAACTAGCTGTGCCAGAAATGTGGCATAATCAGAGCAGTTACATGTCAGTGACTTACATGGTTTGCATGTTACTTGGCTCTAACCGGGAAAGGGATTCTCAATGAACTTCAGTGCTATCCATGTTTTCCCACATGCTGGGGTTCAGAAACTCCCTAATAATACTTAAAGGCAGCTGTGACACTCTCCAGACCATTACATCTTGGGAAGGTATATGGAGATTCAGCCATTACAGTGAGAAAAATAGTAAGCTGAACTCCACATCAGGTTTTCTGAGGGATGGAAAACAGAAAAATTAGCTTAAAAGAGTAGACTTTAAAAATATATTGGTTACAATTTTAATTATTTGGCATTAATGTTAAAGGGCTTTTTTTTCTGGAAAAGCAGAGTTTTGAGATTGGAGTTTTTGAGGAGTTTCTGGAAGAGGTTGCTCTCCTTCTATATTATGCTACTGGCCAAATTGTGGTGTTCAAATATTTGACCTTCATAAAAACAAACAAAAACGCAACCATGCTTTCCAGGATTTAAATCAATATATAAAGTCAGAAGTTCAAAGAAAAATTTAAAATATTTTCAGAACTTGGATTAATTAATTAATTTCATGAATTTGAATTAATGGTAATATTTGTGCTAGGATCCTAGATAAAGGATATATCATTAATTCAGGTCTAAATGCAACAGTGTTTTAGGTTACAATGTTGATTCAAGTACTAAAGCCAATACTGGAAATACATCAGCCATCCTCCAGTACTTTTTAATAAACAGTCATTTCCAAACAATTAAATAAATGACAAACACTCTCTTATTTAATTTCTGTGATTCTATTCAAAAGGAAGTGAACAGACAGCTATGGTCAAGTCTTCATCACTTCCTAATACCATTATAACAGTGCTTTTAACTCAAGCCAGCCACAGATATTCCAGAATACACAAAGCAGAAGACAAATTATACTTGAAAGACTTGAAATTTATGTGAATTTGACGTTACTTCATCACTTCCTAATACCATAATAAGAGTGTTTTTAACTCAAACCAGCTACATATATTCCAGAAGACTCAAAGCAGAAGATGAATTAGATTTGAAAGACTGAGAAATTCATGTAAATGTGATGTTAAAATCAAGTTTCTGATCTGTGGACAGATTATACTGGGTTACTGCTACTCTTATTACTGCTAATGAGAAGGTTCTTAGTACACTCACTGTAGCACATCAATTAAAACAGTGGTCTCCAAAGTGTGGTGATGTGCATAAAACCCAAGGAGTGTGCAAGGTGATCCTTTGGGGTGCAAGAAGAAAATATTTTTGTGCCATTAATATAAAAGAAATTATTTTAAAAATTGAAAATAGTGCTTATTTTTGTCTTTATATCATCCTTGTTAAAATTTCAGTTCTTTGGTACAATTTACAGTGTGAATTGTATATAGCACAATGTGCATGCACATAATTTATAAATAAATAAATGGAGAATGTGTACTCAAAAATTTTACCTTGACCAAAATGCTTTGAAATCACTAAATTATAGAGACTACTATGATTTCCAGCCACAAGAATATAAGGAATATTCAGTTCAATATTCCTTCAACAAAAGAGTTACAGTAAATCCATGCCAGGCTTGACCCCTGCAGCAGGAAATCTGCTTTTATTTTATTTTGAACAGTTATTCTAATTCAAACCCATGACTCAGATCTATAAAGCCTGGCTCAGTCCCACACCTTTAATATGGGAGACTTCAGAACTGGAAATACAGTTTGCCAATAAATATTAAGTCTTGAAGAGCTTATTCAGCCTAATATAATGACGTGTGAGTCCTCTTCCTTCCCTCAGTGGCTCGGGGCCTTCCTGGGAATGGGCTCTGTCACAGACAGCCCTCACTCAAAGTGAAGGGTAGAGTTTGCTAGAAGACATTTGCATGAATCTGGGCTATCAGAAGGAAATCCTCACTGTGCCAAACAGGCGTTGCTGAAAAAGATAATAATTTAAGTGCAACTGTGCCTCATCGTGCTGGGTAGTTTATAATAAAACATAATATAGTAAAAGCGGTAAGTGACTTGTCTAACATAAGTAGGTATAAAACAGTATAGGGCAATGTGATAAGAAACGTTGATAGAAGGAAAAAAAGCTTTGATTTGTTACTCAGTACTTGGATGAGGTTTCAACTCTGTTTTCCACGTGCAAAATACATAAAATATCTGAAGATCTGTGTTCCTTTGTCTGCAAGACTCAGATTTCTCTCCCCATTGCCCAGCCTGCACTGCCCATCCATTTGCAACTTCCTTCACCACTGTATTAGGAGCAAGCACGGTAGCTGCAGGTTCTGACCTTGAAGGCTACACCAAGATATGCAGGAAAAGAATTGTTAAGATTAGGAGCCTTGCTTGATCTCAGCCTCCGATGATTTAAAGATGACAGCTAATCTCACTCCTGTCAGATGAGGACTTTGAGGGTTTCTGAAAGAACACAGACACCCAGATTTGTCATTCACATGAGCTTAGGCTGTATTATGCAGCTTTTTTAGCCACCATCTCTTTGCTAAGTCCTTTAGAGATCACACTAAAACTATAGAAATGCAATGTCCTCTTTAAATCATTGACATCAAGAAAACTGAAGACCAGTATTAAACTTGACATCTACCTGACTGTTGCTAGTGTTTTGCTTTTTTTCAAGAGAAAGAAAAATGTATTTGTTGGAGAATTACAATTTTGTCTATTTCTTTTAGTAAAGGGCTTTCAAAAGTAAGTTTTAAACAAATTTATGAACTCGAAGTTTCTGATTTGTTTGAATCTGACTGAGAGATTGTGCAACTACCATGTGATGTAAAAAAATCCTTCTTCAATTAGCTAATAAAATATATAATACTCACAAACTAAACAACTCATCAGGAGTAGGGAAAAAAAATCCAAAAAGCAATGGTTCTAGATCCAGGACTGTGAAGTTCAGGGATAAAACTATTGTGGTGACCTTATAGCAAAGGAAAGGTGGGAAGTATGAAGTGGGATGTATGAGTGGGAGTAGATTAATTGTAAATTCACCATTTGCCTTTAACTAAAGAAGTTGGATTTGAAGACTGGGTTTCTACAGGTTTTCATGCAAAAGACTTCTTATCCCAGATTTATATTCATAGTAGATGAATTAGCTTTATTTAAATTTTAAGCCTGGAAATGTCACTGAAAATTAGATTAATGCAACACCACAATGTAATGCTAACAATCAGATCAAGAAGAAAGACATGAGAAATTATTAATCATAGAATCATTTGGGTTGGAAAAGAACACTAAGATCATCGAGTCCAACCATTAACCCAACAGTATCAAATCTAAACTATGTCTATAATCACTGTGCAATGTCCCTAAGCACCGTATCTACACCTATTTTTAAAACCTCCGGAGATATGGACTCAAATACTTCACTGGAAAGCCTGTTCCAATGGTAGAAAAGTCCTTCAGTGAAGAAATTTTCCCCTAATGTCCAGTCTATACCTCCTCCTATTCCACTTGAGGCTATTTCATCTCCTGATATCACTTTTTACCTGGAAGCAGAGTGATAAAGTCACCCTTGGGCCTCCTTTTCTCAAGAAATGTGAGAAAATAAAGAAAGCAGGAAAGAGAAGGGAGCAAAGAGAATTGTGAGAATGCAGGCATAGAAACAGGAAAAGAGGAGAACGGAAATATAAAAAAAGATGACGGGAATTGTGAGCATAAACAAAAAATTAGAAGAAAAATAATCAGATTTAATACCAGGGAGAAAAAGAAAAGACCAAAGGAAATTGTCTATGAAACAAAAGGATACAATTTGATAGAAAGTGGAAAGCATGAAATACATGAAATAAAATGAGCAGCCAAACATGGTGGAAATCCCATATATTTAACCAAATATATGTATGAGACTGTCAATAGAGATACTCTGTTTTAAAAAAAAATAATGCTTTTGGCCGAAAGACCAGGCACTGGTTGTCTACACAACAATGGTACAATGGGAAATACCCCTGAAGCATGCCTGGCATGTTCCTGGTCAGTGGAACCTCCTGGGACATCTGCTCAGTCCCTGGGGCTTCCAGCAACCAGCTGGCACAAGTCATTGGCATAGCGATTTTTTTTAATTTCAAAGTGAAGACTCTGACTCTCCTTAGTTAGCAATGAAACTTGTGACTACATCGTCTGCAGATTTGATTGTCACAGTTTCCTATGAGGCACACCCTAACCATCTCCTGCTGCTGCAGAGCATTGCTGCCCACAACAGAGCTGTTTCCAGATCGGCAAAATGTATTTTTGTGGATTAACAAATAGGCTACACTGGGTCCTTTGACTCCCCTGACAGTAAAAATCACCTAAGGAGACTGAAAAAAATGTTGCTTTACATTTTAAACACAGCTTTGAAAGGCAAGAGTTTCTGAGGATAAAATTGATTTTTATGCAACAAGTAAGTCATTGTAATTTCTTTTCATGCTATCTGTGCAGCCTACATGTGCCATGAACTAGAGAACAAAATGCAGCTTATTTGGAGTTAGCACAGCGAGCTTACTGCAGCCCACCTGAAGTTGTGATTGTCTTACTTCTTGCATGGGACTGAAAAAGGTAAAGTACAATGGGTTTTGTGTGATCCTAAACTGGAAAAGACACCCTGAAATGTTTGCATTAGGCTTACCTTACTGTTGCAATGACATATAATGGGCAAACAGAAATCGAGCTGGTGGTACAACTCCTGCAGCTCTATCCAGAATGTCATGTATAATGTAACAAATTAGGTAACAGCCATGTCTCTTTTCAGCAGGGAATTAAACTGACCCATTGCATCTCCTTATTTCCTTAGGAGCTCTTCTAGAACTTAACCTCAATCTCAGTGCTCAATTACTGATATGTTTTATATAGTCTGCACTTCTTACTTCTGTTTTAGTATCATATTAAAAATATTTTATACAACTCAAAGTCTGCTTTCTGCTTTATGATAATACCACTTCAATCATTCTGGGAAAAATCTTATTTTATGATTATAAAGGATTGAAGGGTAAATAAAAATTTGCTCCAGGGAATTGATCCCAAAACTACTTCTATTTCTACCTTATAGCTTGCTTCATGAAACACAAGGTAAAGTGGTTAGAAAATGCAATGTATTTTCTAAAGATGTTGATGAAAATAGATATGATATTAGTAAAAAGTCAACCGAAAACAGCAAGGTCTTTAAAATCACAACCACACTTGACTGAACAGTAACAAGCATCCTTTTAGTCACCCTAAAGCTTCTTATTTCAAAGCTACAAAATAGATGTATTGACAGTTGCACAGGAATGAACTTTAAAGATACATAAAGGCGGCAGAGGTCAACCAAACTCTGAATAAATGTCAAGATGCCAGAGGCTCTTGAGGAAATGCAAGATATTCAGGTGATGCTGCTGTCCCTGAGACCAGCATAAAGAATCCACAGTACTTCTCATGCAGCGCCCAGGAGTCAAAGCTAAGGGATTTCGAGCGTTTTCTTGTCCCAGGAAAGGAAGAAAAGAGGTCAGTGCTACCCAGCTCCATCACTACACGCCCAAGGGCAGCCCCTGCCAGATCTTGGATAGAAAGGGAAAGACTACAAAACTTTTTCATCTTCAAACACAATTTTTTTCCAAGAAAATAGTGAAGGACTATTTTCACCCTTGTTTCCTCATCTGTCTTGGCAATTATTCGTACATTTGTACAAATGTAATAAGTGCATGTATATGTAGACAAAGACATCTGTATGAACTGTAACACTACTTTTGGCTTTCAAGCTTTCTGAGAGATGAGAACCAAGCTGGGAGTTTCATCCTGCGCTTCTGCACTGCTGCTGACATCTCTTACAGACATTTTCTGAAACAGAGCTCAGAACTGCAGCAATTGTTTGCCTATTGCTGAAAGACAACTATTCCCAGGGAGTTTAATAACAGATAGGCTTCAGGGAATAAGTCTGGATAGCATTTTTGCATCAGTTCAGAAGGATTTATGAGGAAGCTGAATTTTGCTAGTAGTGAACAGTTTCCCCCCACCTGTTACTCTTTCCAAAGCAGTCAGTCCTGCATTTCCCAGTGTCCTCTCAGGACAGAGAAGCTGCTCCAGCAGCTGATCCAGGAGCAGCTGCACAGCACACCCTCATACCACATTTCCTGACATGCACAGATATGCTTGGTGCCTGGCACCTGGGGCTGCATGGGACACTGTTTCACTTGACAGCTACACTCCTGAATGACACATACTTGGGGGAGGGATTTGCCAAATAAGAGTGGCAGATTGTTTCCACAGCCTCTCACACATGTTTTATTTCACTTGTTCTGAAGTTGCCCATATGTTTCTCAGATAAAGCTACAAAGCCAGATGGTACAAATAAAATTCATTAAGGAAACTGTCTGCCCTTGTGAGAAGATATAATATCCCACCATTAGGGATTGCTAATCATAAGTAAACACAGGGAACTGCAGAAAAAGAGGTGGATATCTGGAGGAATCAAGTTCAGTGCAACACCTGAGGCAGCAAGTTTCTGCCCAGCCTCTTGGCATGTCAGGCAGTCCCACTGAAAGTGCTGAATGGCAGCATTAAGGCATGTCTGTCATGAAACTGTGAGGTTCAAGGATTATCATAAGAGCATATCTTCAGCTGTGGGCATGACTAACACCAGAAGAGAACTGCCATATGTTACAGCTAAGCACAATGCAAAAGCAATGAAGCCACTTTCAGGATGGGTTTGGAGAACTTACATCTGCATCCTTCTTGCTGTCTTGCAGTACATCTGTGACCCCTGGCATGGCTGTATTTCATATATGTACTAAACAAACTGAAAATGCCTGATGTGCCTTCCTATTCTGCATTCACACACCCCAGCTGCACAAAGCACATATCTTAATGAATCCATTAATTAGCCTTGGTTGCATGTACTTCCTGTAGTTTTCACTGTCCACTCCAACACTTACTTACTTCTGATAAAAGTATTAGCTCTGCACACTTCTGATAAAGCATTGTCTCTGCACTTTTCACTTTTCACCTAATATGATTTAAAAGCTGTAAACTATTTTGTTGCTTTAGACATCACTGCTTACAAAGCTCAGCTTAGCAAAGACTAGTTTTATTGTGCAAGAAGGAGGACTCAGGAAAATACAACAATTTAGGTTATATCACAGGCACTTCTCCCTGAAATTTGTGGGAGTGTTCATTTAGATATGAAAAAACCAAAATTTCTCAGCCAGAACCTTTTCAAGAAGAAACTGTTTTTCATTTCTCTAGTAAGAATAAGTTAGCTATCCGTTATTTCTTTTCAGATGTCTTGCAATTACTAACAGCTGGGCAAGAGTAGATAGATACTTCTTTAGGTGTTGACAGTGCAAGCACAGTGGATGACACGTGGCTCAAATATGTATTGATTCTCTTCTTTCGACTCAGTTTTTCGTTGTGTAGTTACACTTGTTCTTCACCCTTTGATATCACTGAAAATGCTCCTCATTTGACTGACCTCTGGGGATCAGCTGTTCTGTCGGCATTTGAAAAGATGCTAACAATTTGATATAGAAACAAATATAGAAAATTTCTTAATTTAAGCATTATCTGAAGAGTTGTTACATCATGGTGATGTGGAGAACTTTGAACCATACAAGCGTCCTTGCTTTCAGAAAAAAACATATTACACACGATTTTTATACTGTGCAGTATAAAAAAAGAAAGATACTCCTACAACCACTGGAATGGGCAGGCCTCAGTCATATGTAGGAATGACATCTTGGGTCACCTCCTCCCTGGTCATTCAGGCTATGTCACGAGGATGTAAATCCTCTATTATACAGGAAGGTCCACTTCTGTAATAAAAAAAATCAAACATATTTATTTAAATTATTTTTGTAAATGAAATAAGATAATTGAGCAGAAAAATCCAGTATAGTTTTTCAGATCAAGAAATTAGGGAGAGTTACACAAATGTCAGCAGTTGCAAGAGAACTGAAGTCAAACCACTGACAGCTAACAAGATGTTAGGGGTGATGGAAAGACCTTTCCTGTTAAGAAATCTGTGTTTGGGAATTATGGCCCATTCAAATGAAAATGAAGAATTCCTTTGGAATTATAAGATTAATAAATTTTTTTTCCTGCTTCAATTTCTAAACATGTGTGAGGTTTGTAGCATTTCTTCATCCTTCAGTGCCCTTCAGAGATATTCCTTCTAAATGGTATCTTAATGGGAAGAGAGAGTTTTAACCTCTGTTATCCATGCTACTTGCATTTCTTGAATTTTCCATTCTAATGACACATCTCTCATAAATCACAGAATCCAGCTGCTTGTTCATGAACCATGAAATATTACAGGCTACTGTTAGGAACTACTAACATGAATAGAAGTGAACAACGCACTGTTTGAGATGAATTATATGTTCAGAGTTTCTGTCCTTGTTTTTTAGAGGGTTGTTACTCCTCTTTTAGTTGGGGAGATACTAAGCTTAGAAACATTTCTGCTTTTGACCAACACTTGAAGAATATTTCCCAAGTGTTCACTCCTTATTTATGCAGACTGAGGAAGTGAAAATAGATTGTGAAAGATTTACACTGGAAAAGTATAGACCACTGCCTCAACCAAAATATTTTTATTGAAATACAAGAATCTCAGTTATAATTTTTTCCTAATGAATAAAAAATACAAAAGATCAGTTTATTTATACATTAATTGAAACCAGTAAAAAGGAGAAATGTTTCCCAGCTATCTAGAGCCTAAGATAACACTCTTTTAAGTATTTCAGTGTATCACAAGAGACATATTCTCATGTAACTAGTGCTCTGGTAACACATTAATGAGAATGTTATAAACATCTACTGAGTGTTCACAGAAAAAAGATGTAGATTTGAAGATACATGGAAACACAAAAGCTGCAAAACTGAGCTTTGCTTGGAATATTAAGACATTTTTTCACAGTTAATATAAGGTAGTAAATATTTCCTGATATCTTTGACAAGTTAAATGAATTAGATAAATTTATAAATAGTTGAAATTTAAGACCACCAGGCTATTTCATTATCTTGAGGGGAAAGGTCATCAGCACGCACCAGGAAACATGTTAGAAAGATCACCAAGGAGTGACAGTTCAATATGAACATTTATAGAGAATTTTAAAGATAGGGGAACCTCAGAATGTAATGGGCAATTCCATGGGGCTATAGCTGGTTTGTATAGCTGGTACCAATGCTGTGATAGGCTAAATTCTGTTAAAGCTTTCGAGTATTTTTATGAGTTAATGTAAACCTTTACCCTCTGCAATACCTGGTATTAGAAGAATAACTTGTAGCACTATGTACTTAAAATTAATCTATTTAATGTAAAATACATTTGAAATTATTTCCCCTTTGTACAGCTTTTAAAGTTACAAAGACCCTATAAAATGGAAAAAGCATCAGATATTAAACTATAAATTATCATATTATAGTTCTCCTGAAATATGCTTTTTCAACATATATTTTAGGTGTACCAGGTAACCAGGAAATCAGCCTTATTCAGAATAAACGGGACAATCTCAACAGTCAAATGAAAATAGAGTCACATTCAAGAGCACCAGAAAGAAGTGTAATTGTGCTGTCAGTGTGCAGAACAAAGCTCATCGAATTTCAATTATTTTATTTCCATACTATGCTTGAAAAGCTCTCACTTGATTTTATGAAATTGTGATTATAATAATATATTATTGTGATTACCATGTCAAGAAAATTGGTTTCATCAAAATTCACTTTTCATTAATCTGGGTGAATTTTACTGTCATACCCTTGATAGTGTGATTGAAGGGGCATTGGATTGAGATCCCCAAATCCAAAGTGGCAGAGACAGGCCCCATGACTTGTGGGAGTGTGATACAGTCAATCTTCCAGACCTCCCCATATTTATATTTCAGCCATTGTCCTTCATGCCATATGGTCTTAACTGATTGCCTTGACAATTGCAGCACTTTTCACTTTCACATCAAGTCCATCATGAACCTATCTATACATTGCATCTCCTCCTCGAGGTCAGTACATAGATAAAGTATCCTCCTTCTGCAATGTCTAAAGCCAGGTGGATAGCTTTCACCTCTGCAAACTGGCTTGATTTTCTCTTCTTCAGCAGTTTCCAGACTTGTCACAGAGGACTCCATACAGATGGCTTCCACCTCCAAGCCTTTCCTACAACATGGCAGTAGGAAACTACCAGCAAACAAGGCATATTGCCTCTCACCTTCGGGTAATTTATTATACACTGAGGCCTCTTCAGCAGCATTTCACCTGAGCTGAACTATCTCCTGTCTGATTTGTTCAAGGCTTGTCATTGCTCAGGGCCCTATTTGAAATCGTTCTTCTTCCAGGTCACTTGATAGAGAGGGCTGGAAATCCGACTGTCATTTGGAACCTGCACTCTCTAAAAACCCACGAAGCTTAAGAAAGCTTTTGTTAGTTGGTAGAGATGTATTTGTTGTCTTGTTAATCACATCCATTGGAATTTGATGATGTCCATCTTGACATTTTATTCCTAAAAACTTGATCTCCTGTTTGCCTTTTTTAAAAACTGGTCTTTCCTCTCTTCCATCTGTCTGAAAGCAGCACCCCTCCCCTGCCCCCCCACCAGTCCTTCTCATAGGATTCTCCACTTACTTATTGCAAAAATGAGTTAAAATTAAAATCTCTCTCTACAAAATATTTCTTCTAGAAATCCAAACCAGATAATACTCTTTCACATTTTCTCATAAATAATTTGATAAATTTATCATGAAATCTAATGTGAAAACTCCACAAGTTTTCCTGGGACTAAAATCGTAATTTTTTATGGCCGTATGGTAACGGATAGAGAGTAAATCTGGAAGAATCACAAATATTCCATAGAGTGATAAATAGAACATATTTTTTTGGTTAATATGTTGGCTGCCTGTAAAAGTTCTGAAATTTGCGTACTTAGGAGTTCTATCTAAGTATGGTTATTGAAGGGAAAGCCCTAGATTAGTCCATTCAAGTCTTTTAACACATGTATTTTCCCCTGCCATTTCAATATTATTGCATACTAAAAGATAACATGGATGTAAAATTAAAGTAGTAATGTAAGAATGCTAAATTTTAAACAAATACATAAATTCAAGGTCTGTCCAGTTAGGGAAAGGAATGCTTTCCAGATGAAATTATATGTTCTGTCTCACGAAATGCCATACAAATCTGATCCATACTCCAATACTCTTCTTGGTCACACCTGTGTGTGATGAATTAGGCCAATTGGGCTACATAGAAAGGATCTACCCCCACAGATCTAATTGTGAGATCAGGTCTTGTAACAGAGACAATGAACAGATACAGCTCATAGAATTTCTGTTAGTCGTCTGCTCAACCAAAATGTCTTGTTACAGCCACCCTATTTCAAGGGAGAAGAGAATAAATCTGGAGCCAAAAATTAATTTATGAGGAATTACTGAGTACATTAAATTAGAGATGAAGGGCCACTCTTCTTGTCTTCAGATGTCTTCTCACTAACTTTTCAGGCAGCAGTATTAATGTCTTCTTAGTCCACTATAGGTAAAATCAATTTAATTTTACTTTTGTAGAGATCCATACAATTCTATTACATCATGCTGTCATGATTACATCATATCACATTTTTCCACATTTGTAGCTTACTTTAGGCCATTCAAGTAAGAGCTGGAGTCAATGATCCTTGTGTGTCCCTTTCAACTCAGAATATTCTGTGAACTACTCTTCACTGCCTTCTTACAAAACTATCCTGGGGTCTTTCATTTGCAAACTCTATAAAGACATCATTAGTCTATGGATAGAGAGTGAAAATAGTAAGAATTCTGACAATATATTTCTTATAAATGGCAAGTAAATTCATTTCTTTAAGGCTCAAATTAAATAAAAGAATCAGTATAAGTATTCTTTATATTTGAGAAGAGAGTATGAGAAGTAAGAGTTAAGGAAAAAGAGCAAACACAAGTGATGAGATTTTCCCTTCCACCCTTTCAACATCAATGAATATTTTATTGAATTCTGGAAGGCATAAGGGAGCATTTTTTTAATTCTAAGGAAGGGAATTTTCAATGGGATTTTATATATTTATTCTAGGAGTAGCATTTATTACAACTGCTTTATTTTCTAGTAAAACTTGTTAAAAGCTACAAAACCAGGTCCTTTTTGCATTATAAAGTGAAGGTGACTGTTCAGAGACCATTCTGTTCAGTGTCTCGCTTTTGAGGTATTTGTTCTTTGCCAGTATAATCACCTTCTGCTAGCATCAGTTCCAGTGAAATAAAAAAAAGGCACTGGGTAACTCTAGCTGGTGATTAGATGAAGACTTGTGTAGATTCTTCAAAACTGTACAGCTCATGGAGGCACAGCAGAGTCCAGGCCCTTACATTATCATCTTCTAAACTCTTACACTATGATTTTAAAAAATAAAAAAAAACCAAACATCATGCTGAGAGCAAGCTTTTTTGTTCTTTTTAATGATTTAAAGCTTGTACTTTCAATTGTGCTGTTTATTTCCTTGAAAAAACTGTTTGTTCTTGCACTAAATCCAACAAGGCTCATGAGTCACTGAGTTTGAAATTGATTTGGCTTTCTGGAGCAAGCCCCCTATGTATTTCTTCATTTGCTGAAAGGACACAGGCTCACAAAATTTTCAGTGGTTCTGGTAGCCCAGGGGAGAGCTCTTTAATTGGTAAGTGCACAAAAAAAAAAAAAAAAATTCCCTTGTAAGAAACTTCTCCCTTACAGATGCTATGCTTTATTCTTTTATCTGGGTTGAGCCTGTAAGCAGCTGAGTACTTTTAATTCCCTATTGAAATCTGTGGGGGCTGGTGGAAATTCTTTACCACCAGCTCATTTCAAAAGGAATTGGATCTTCAGAAGTCTGAACCCGTGTTGAACTGGTCAACTATGGTCTGGAACAGAAAGTCCTCACCAGGGAAAAAAGTCACAGCTGACCCTACTTGGAGAATATTGAACTATAAGGCCTCCTGAGATCCCTTCCATATATAGAATTTTCCTGTGGTCCTACCTCTTGATTTTAGATGGTGACATCAGAGCTCACCAGCTGCCGGATAGAATTCACTCTATATCTAAAATACTGGGATGGGTGGAACAAAAAGCGTTTAATAGCCTTAGCTAAATATTAGAACCCCTAAGTCATATTTTTCTTCTGGTTTTTGGTTTAAATTTGTCCTCAGAATAATTTTTATCTCAGGAGGGAAAAGAAGAAAGACCACACTAATGACCTTTATGTTTTGAAAGAGGTGAGTAAAAATTTATTAAACTGCAGTCAGGTAAAGCTCTTTGCACAGCCAGACAGGGAAATATTTGCAGAGAGTTCAAGGTGGGCTTTGGGCAGGAAATGGTTTGGATTCATAAAAGTGGAAAAGTCTAGCTAAATGTTTACCTTGTATGTAGCTTGAAGTGGTCAAGTAAAAACAGAAGGTCATATATGACATTTGGAGATATCTCCAGATAATGCTAAATATAGGCAGGAGTTTTTCTTTGGGGAAAGGGGCTTTACACTGACATAATGTTAATTTTAGAATTTGCTTCAATCTCCCACAATATACATAATATATGTGCTTTACATTAAGAGAATATAATTATGAGGTTCAGGTATGTAAACATTGTAATCTATATTTTGAAATAGCACCATGACAGTTAATGAGAATTTCTGAAATTACCAGGAAGTATATTAACTCTTGAACTGATGGATGCCACTAAAATGAGCAAGAAACAGTTTTGCTTCAGTAATAATATTAGATTAGTGGAATTCTAGGGTTCCTTTCTTGTCTTTTTTTTTCCTTCTTTTGAACACTATGAAGATTGAAAGTGTACTCTTATAATATGGGTTTCTCAAGGAAATGCATTTGCATTCAATCAATAATTGTGATAAGTATAAAATATACAGTATAGATAACTTCACAATCCTTAATGTATTTATCCACAAAGAACATACTGTAGTGGAAAAATGTATAGTTATGTCACTTAAGTTGAAGATTTAATTTTGAGTGGTACATGGTAAAATTTTGAAGTGGTAACGTGAAATAAAAATTATACAAAATGCATTAAAATATTTTGGGCCACTAAGTAGCTTTATAAAATTTGCCAGACACTGAATACCTATGACAATGGTAATGTTGACCTGTTTAAGTCAACCTTTGGACTTAGCATTACAACCTAAGTTTCTAATTCCTACTGGAGTTGACATTCCAGCACAGGAACTGCTCTGACTGCTCAAAATTTAGAATGATGATATTTAAATGTCCTCCCAAAGTCCCAGACAGGCTGAGTAGGCAAGAGCTAGCTGCCTATTGCTGACTGGAGAATGGCTCAGGGCAGCCTCAGAGAGGAAAGTACAAAATACCAAAAGATTTTATGTCATCACACCCTTTCTACTATTCATGGCTGAGATCACTGCTCAGCCAGGGAAGCACCTTGTCTGTGGGGCCCCATCCTGTAGATTCTCATGAGCTTTGGACCTTCTCCCAGACTCAGCCACTGCTTCCATGTGTGCCTGCTGCTGCCTGCTCATCATTAGGTTGGGGCACTCCATGACCCAGCTGATCATGCAGATGTGTCTAGACTCATGTGCCACCTGAGACACCCACCTGGGCTGTCAGCTCCAGGGCAGGAGCTGCAGGGCAGGCTTCTTCAGAACTGGGACCTCCTCAAAGTGAGAAGTAATGCTGATGCTGTGAAGTGAAATTTTCATGAACTATTTCCTGGAAAAGCCTCATTTTCTTGCTGTCTTCAGGAGGAACAGGGTTATTTCATACAGGTTCTAACAGTGGGATTCAGTTCAAAGCAGCTGATCTGACTACACCTGTATGTGGAAAGACAAGCTAATGTCCAGCTCAGTTGTCCATATATATACCTGCTTGCTATAGTTTGAAATGTCTGTGGAATTCTATATAGCTTTACACAACTGCACAGGACTGACAAATAAATGCAGCAAGACCTGGGTGAGATACACACTTTTTGGAGCAGCTGATGGAGGCCGGGACTTACACCCCAGAGTGCCTGTCATGGCACAAGGAGCTGGCATATTGACAGCTAAGCCAAGCCCAGTGACTGGAAAGGGAGCAAGGGCACCTGACACTCACCTAGAATTCTGAATCTAGATGCAAAGTTTTAGTCCCGCCTCAACTTCAAACTGGATTCCAGTCATATTCTTGGATGCATGAAGTGATACAAGGTTTTAAAAAAGGAATTTGGTGCCATTTTAGGCACCGTGAGTTTTCTTATATAGCTTCTACTTCCACTGATGTTCCAATTCAAATGGCACCAGGGCATCTAAAACTGCAACAAGATCTCTATGTCTATTGAATTCTATCTGTCATCCAATGTGATGCATAATAGTAAGCATTCAGTGTTTCAAAAGCAGGAGTGGTAGAACCAGGATGTTTGATGGCTTTGTTGCTAAAAGCTGAAAGGAATAAGGGTGATGAAGGGAAAGGGATGAAAGGAAGGAATTAAAATTTTCCTCTTTGACCTTCATAATGACTGTTAACTACTGGATAGCTCTAATGGTGTCAACAGAACACATTACCAAAGTTTTCAGTGGTAAAGGTCTGCTGCTCAGCAAGACTGCCAATCCTCCATGTTTTAGAAAAGACAATAATTTTCTACTTACTTATATACTGATTCTTATTGATAGAAATATAGCAATGCTAATAGCAATCAAAAGAGAGAGGAATAAAATTAATCTTTTCTAGAATAAAAATTTTTAAGAAATTATACTTTCAGATTAGTCTTTTCTACTCCTTTTCCTGATATTCCTTTGTGGATATGCTGTATCTGCAGCAGTTCATTAATTGTCAGTAAATTTAATTATGCTATATTTACAATGTCTAATTTACCTTTACTTTCAGCTAATTCGCCTATTAGCTTGATTTGGGAATAATCAGTTTGAAGTGCTGAGCACACAAATGGAATGGAAGGACGAAAGAACTGAGTAAATCATATCACACAGATTTATTCCTAACCATTTTTTTTAAGAAATGTAGTGGCACCTTCCCCCCACTTCCCTTATCCTTTCATTACCTACATGATGAAAAACTACTACAGGTCAAGTTGAATCTGGAAAGTATGCCAAGCCTATGTCATGTTTTCATCCTTGGAACACTCTGCAGTAATGCAGAGTTCGCCTACTATTTTTATACTACAAACCAAACATGGAATATCTGAAAGCTTCTGAATCTTCAGTCACTACAATCACTACAAGACCATTAAGAGAAAGTGATTATCCAATTTATTTGATTGCATGCTATACATACTCAGAGCTCCTACAAAGGAATGCTATTAGTCAAGTTCTTATTAAGAGCATCAGCAAGAACTCAATATCCTGCCTTTTGAAAAATGTTAGCTTAGTATAAATTCACAACAACTGAATATTTTTCCTCTCTCTGTGATGCAGTTTTCCTCTCCTACACTCCTTGCAGAATAAGGAACTGTAATTGGTTCAGGAAAACACTGAAGGTTGCTGAAAAAAATATTGCAGGTTACTGAAAACCTCCCACACTCCAAAAAAGTTTAATCAATGAATAGTTTTATGAGTTATTATACTGGCTAGTTATTGTATTGATGATCATTATAATTAATAATTTATTAAAGAAGTAATTTCACCACTGAGTTTGCACTTTTTGCACAAACAGGTGTTTTTCATGATCTAGCTGCTAGGTAATAACCTCATAGAACTGAAATTCTGTGTATAAGAGAAATATTTTAACAGATCCTGACATTAATGCTCTGGACACTTCCAGAAAGTTTCTGGTGATATTTTAAGTTGATGACTGATTTCAGGAAATAGATCAAATAACTTCCTTTTCCTCTCTGAAAAGGAATTCATCCCATCCACAAGTATTTGTGCAATTTGGACCAGAAGCTCCACCAAGCAGTGGAAGCACCCTGTCTTCCCCTAATCATATATATGTCATCATTAGTGGCTGCATAGATAAACTGCTCTGTTTGGGCACCTCCAGAGTTCCTCCAGCCTGGCTGGCTAAAGGTAAGTAGTCTGTGTTATGTTAGAAGTGCATAGTATTTTAGAGACAGTGTTTGGACAGAGAAGTGGCAGAAGGATATAGTTACTGTCCTGTTTCAACCATATCAGTAATATGAGATAATTATATGATGGGCTGTGTTTCATCAATTGTGTTATCTGCTACAGTAAAATGTGATTTTAAAAATTGCCCTCAGATTACCAGCATTTGCTGCGGGTTTTCTGCTGTTTATTTAACTGCTGGAGCTTGTTTGTTTGTTTGTTTGTTTGGGGTTTTGTTTGGTTGGTTTTTTTATTTAGGAATGGTTTGAAAATTTCATTCTAATAAAAAACACTTGAAATTCAAAAGCCTGTCTCCCTAATAACTTGAGTGAATATTTTCTAAGTAAGTGATAATCTTTCTAATCCTTTCAATTGGAATTGGATTGGTTCATATATTAGGGTGTATGTTTTATTGCCTTCATATTACACATGTTAATATTCTTTTAAGAATTGTATATGTTTAGTATTAACTTGTCTGAATCCATCAGTAAAAAACAATTTTTGTACAAGTCATTCCATCTAGAATAAAGGGCAATGTTCTCTTTAACTTCTTGAAGAATGACTACTCCTGTAAAGCACATTTTCACTTGCTATAGTAATGGCATGCTTTTCATTCCATAAAAGATGAAAAAGAAACCTGTTTCCTTTATCAGCCTTTTCATACCAAATGTGATTACTATCACCTTTTTTATTTATACAGATAATCAAGACATAAGTGTAGGTATTCTCTGTGTCTAATCAAAATACCTGTATTTTTGTTACAGGTGATAACAATAGTGCTGTTCTCTAGATGTATAGATATTATATGGTTATTATATGTATTTATATATAATTATGTATTATTAGTTTTTATATTTCATAGGACTTTTCTGCTAGGCACTGAACATTGGTGTCCTAAGTCTTGTTCAGAATTATGTAAAATAAAAAGGTGCTCCTCCATCACAGACAGCATAGACAATTTGAAAAGATGCTCAACAGGACTGCTAGTGATATTAGAGCACCTAGTTTTTGGCTGCTGAGGATTTGGGGTACTTTAGGATCGATTATCCTAAAAATTGTATTTTCTAAATTTTTTTTAAAAAATAAACTGAAGTAATAACTAAAAAAAATAGTGAAATAAGAGGTAGGAAAAATGTTTGCAAAAAGTCAGTAGAAACCAGAATAGTCAAAAATAGGTTGAGAATTCACAGCTGAAATGGGTTTATATTCTAAACAAACTCTTCTGCTTCTCAGTCTCTGTATTTAGTAAAATAAATGAGATGAATGAAATGAAAACTCTTTATCACCTGACTGAATTAGTCTTTTTGTTTGTTTGTTTGTTTTTTATCTACAGTAAGAATTAGACAATCCTGCTGCAAAGCTCCTGACAGAAAAGGCATTCTGCATTCTTCTCTCATTTGTCAGCAGTGCAGTGCATCTGAAGTATGGCCACTATCCAAAGAGACAAGAAAAATGGATTAAAGAGTCTGGATTTTATACAACTGTACTGTGTCATCACCGTAATAAATACTGGACAGAGAGATCTTGCAATTATTAGAGCCATATTTTAGTGAACATATACAGATGTTACAGTTTGAAACCTGCTACCACAGCTTTGACTCATGGCCATTATTACTGCTTTCCTTTCCTACTCCGTGTGAGACAAACACACAGAAATTCAGCCATTCAATGCTTTAAACTGCAAAGTTAGGTTTTCCTATATTGAAAGATGTGTCAATTTAACTTCTATTACTTTAAAAATAGCTTTGGTATGCATATGAAAAGCCTATATGTATACATGTGTTTACTAAATAAAGAACAGAGCTAATGGACTTTCATAGCCTTTCTCTATCTCCAGCCATTTTCCCACTTCTTGCATACCTAACATTAACTACCTATACTGATGAACTACCAGATTTTGCTTAGCAGCGTTACCTGGAAATAATTTTTTTTTTCACTAGGTGAAAAATAGAGGATCAGAGTGCTAAGACTGAATGGAAACATGGTGTCTAGTTCCTTCCAGAAAACAAACTGCAGCCAGCATGTAAAGAGAGTAAAGAAAGAGGTGGGCCATGCATTGAAGGCCACAAAGCAAATTTATCACTTCCTTGCACGTGGTCATATTCTTTTCATGTGGCTCCAGGCTTGTGTTCATTGAGCTGAGGACTCAGACCAGAATTTCTTTGCCCTAAAGTTGTCCTGTTATACAGTTCTTTTCCCTACATCACATGCTAAAGCTGGTCTCCTGTCCAGAGAGGCCTGTTGCCTTTCTATGAGTTCCTCTGTGAAGGCTGGATATTGACAGAAAGGAGTATTCAGAGTCTGCCTATTTCAAAGAAGGAGAGATGTTCATATTTTCCATTTCTTCAGAAGTATTTGGGAAAAATTCAATAAGAGCTGTTTGTTTTTTGTGTTCCAGAGATATTGCTTGTATGAAGATAATGATCCGATTTATTTTACGTATTTATCCAGAAGATTGAGAGTTTGAGAAATCCACCTTTGAATTGAAAACTCAAGTCACTGATTAGCTAATTTGCTGTAAGCCACTTGGTTGCAGTCAAAATAAGTTTTCCATTACTTTGTCATCCAATACCATTTCCAGAGCTACTTGCTAATCTAATTGACAGCAGTATAATGGCTACAATCATCACCACATTTCAACAGTTCAATTTTTAGCTCGTGGTTCCCTTTCCTTTTTCCCCTTGGGCTTATCTATTTTTCTGACATGTGAAGCTCTGCGGTCTTCAATTTTTCTTTAAGAGACAATCTTCAATATTCATCAAAGTAAAACAATATGTCATATCTTTCAATCCTGCAACATCTTTCCTTTTTCTGTCTGCTGAAAATAAACTCTTTAATGATTCAGTTCTTACTGGCTCATAATATGTAGTCAATCACTTCAGCAGAGCAATGATCTTTTCACCAAGCTTTAAGTAGCTTGTATAGACACCCTTTAGTGCATACACTCTAAGATGACATGAAAAAAATAATCAGATATAAACTTCACAGCTGGATTTGTCACATAACAGGTAAGTTACAAATGTATTGGGGATCATTCTTAAGGGAGTTCAATACCTTAAAGTGTCAGGCTATATGTTGGCGCCTTTTTTTTTTTTTTGTTTTGTTATTTAATGTTTTTATTAGGTAAAACCATGAAAATAAAAATGAAGGTAACATTGAAAGAAGCAGTAACAAGATCTGGATTGTGCCTATTATGGATCAGTTAGCTCTTCTGTTTTCACTCCAGCCAAGAAGTCTGATAAAGAAAGAAAATATTACTGGGTGTTTTGTAACTTTAATCAATAGGCTCAGTTAATAAGCTACAAGTGTAAAGGCAAAATTCTTGTGTAAAATCAAATTTCTTCTCCTGAATTTCTGTGAGTTTTTGGACTAAAGTCTCCTAAGCCTGGAGCAGTGGCATTATATTTTTAGCTTAGCTTTCTTTTTTTCATGTCAAACGTTAGACTACAAGGGAAATAAAAGATCACAGATAATAAATAAAAGATTCCATTTTTTGGACAAGGATGTCAGTTGTGTGCATTGCTTCCATCTTCCTCACTATCTGGTATTGAAAATGAGTCTGTCATATCAAGTTTCATTTCAGATAATAAGGGAAGTTAAAAATTAACTGATGCTCCTGCATTCACAGAATCCAACCTTTGTCAAGCAGCAGTTTCCTGTACATTAATAGATTTGAAATTATTCAGGAAATTGGATGAAAATGACAGAGTCACTGAACATTATTTTAATGTCAAATGACTCGAACAATTCTGTTGGAGTCATCCAGAACACAGAGGTCAATGCTGCACTGCAGCATGGCAGCTGGTGTGCCTCAGGAGCTACAGACAGTCAACTCCAGTTTGAAATAACTTATAGTTGGCAAAGATAAAATGGACCACAGGAAGAAGATCTTCTTCAAAAAAGCTGTAGTAATATCATGCTAGCATATCCTACATGGTCTTTCAAATTCAAAGTGTGGCAGAGCAGTGATCTGACTGCTGGGTTTAAGCCTATACTTAAATGTGCTAGTGAAAAGGATTCCTCTCTTTCATACACAGAAAGGCTTTCTGTTTGAGTATTCAAGAGTCTTCATATCCCACTAGAGAGTAAAAAAAGAGAAAGGAGAGAGAGAGAGAGAGAGAAATAAAAGATGATTAGCCATCAAAATAAATTATTGAGTGATACTAATTGACTTACATAAAATGCAGCTTATATTTCAAATTTACTGATAGTAGCTGAGGTAAAAGTTTGCAAACTTCATTATTAGTTTTAATTCTGCCATTCGAATTGACCAGTAATTAACCCTCAAGAAGTTGTAACAGCCTCATTTACCAACATGTGGATTTCATCTTGTGAAAAACTTAATCCACTCTGATGGTTTTGCAATGAAAAATAACATAAATAGGAACTCAAATAATGAATTCATAGATGAACCCAAGATTGTATTAGTAGTATCATTCATATTTCAAATCACTTTTCCTAAACTAGAAGAGAACTGAGAGGCTTGTGTGAAATAAGAACCATATCCTTGTTGAGTTATATTTCATGAGGTAAAAGCTATTGTACTTTCATTCTGACACCAAGATATGTGTCTTTCATATTATTTTGCTTTGTATAGAGAAATCTCTTTATATAATGTTTTCTGAGTTGCCTGGCCATATAATTTGTGTGCAGAACTCAGCCTGCACACATTTAAATGTCATGGTCAAATTGTTGACATCCTGAAATATTTTATCACTTCAGCAGATCACTTTCAATAAGACAGTTGCTGCTAGATGATCCCTACAAAAACATTACTGTTAGACTGAAACATGAATGTATATAATCCCATAGGTTTCTGAGAAAAGTAGTAATTTACTTGTGGAACTGAGTAGTCTTCCTAAAACTGAGAGAGGGATCCCAAATCCTGAAAATGCAGAGAAAATTATGTAATTTTTGTCCAGACTCATTGCTTTGTTCAGCAGTGGAAAAATTTTGTTACTCTAATGTCATTTATTACCCTTAAATTTGCCTCCACAACAGGAAGGGAGGATGCAGTTGCCCCCTTTATGAAACATTAAAGCATTATTTAGCTTTGTCTAAAATTCTGCCTGGTTTTGGAGACTCATTTTCCATAGTCTGTAAGTAAATAAGAAGTTTTTGTGGCAATATATTCTAACTACACCATGGTACATTTACATACCATTGTTTTACATATTATTCATAACATACTCTGGCAATCATTTTGAATTCTTCTTTTTCCTCTGCTCTCCTCCCAATAGTTTTGCATGTTTAAAAATAAGCAGTGTGTATACATTTCAAGACAGCTGCTGGACTTAGGAGAACCAGGGTTACTGCAATTGTCACATCTTATTTATTCCAAGCAGATACTACATGCAGAGTGAGAGGAAAACAGAGTAGATTACTGGAAGACATAAAAAAATGCCTATTATACCCAGCACCTTTACCGATATAAAAAAAACCCCTCACTTAGATTTGCACTTGATAGATCCTGGCGAAACTGATGAGAATTTCTCCCTCTTGAGTAATTTCTATGTAGCATGATCTTAGATATTCAAGTTGCTTGATTTTAACGCAACTGTTTAAAATATTACTTATTTGGATTTTTTATAATACCACTTGCAGCCCACAAACCAGGCTGATCCCAATAGGACTGATGCAAGATTCCTAAAAGCTGAAAGGATCCTGGGCAGGGAGATCTGTACCAGTGACTCAACATAGGATACCTCTGTTAAGCTTCTTGTGTTCAAATTTACCCAGGTGGAAGACTGAGCAGAACAAGAAAAAAGAAGAAAACCTCCACTAACTTTTGTGTTGGAACCGAGCATTCAGCCTGTGTACTATAAATACTTGATTTTTTAAAAAAAATTATTTTGACTCTGAGAAGAACTAAATACAATCTATTTCAGTTGTTTCATTTGTGAATGGACTTTATTTTGAATTTGCTGTAACTTCTTCCACCTCTCCTCATCACCTTTATTTAAGTCAGAAGAGTTTGGAAGAAAACTGCATATACATGGCAATCACAGGAAAAATACTGCTGCTTCAATGTCTTGGAAGCTGAGATGTTCCTTTAAGTCACTGAAGCATTCACAAGGCAGAATTTACATGACAAACAGGATCTGATCTTTCAAAGTCAAGATAAAAATATACATTATATAAAAACAGTATCTTAAAATAGGTCTTGTATAAAAGACTGTAATTACCGGCCTAGGACAATATACTTGAAGATGCAATGCAGTCTAGGCTAGGACTCTTATAAAAATTTGATATTGGTGATTCATGCTCAGAATTCACATGTTCATGCCACATTTCAGATATGTAAATTGTGTCTTTTGTATCAATAGGAAATATCAATCAAACAGTAAGCTATCAAAGCCCCCAGAGATATGATGGTCCATCTTCATATACTATATTCTTAGGTAGTATTTGAGAAAAATGTTATTGCTGCATAATTTCTATTTAGCATTTATGCTCTAACATTGCCTAGATGGCATAATCCAGATTAGAGACTGATGTAGAACACTGATAACTGTGTCGAAAAAAAAAAAAAAAGTGGAAAATCCGAAAAGTAAATACTTTTCAAGGTAAATGAAATGCAAAGAAAGCCCCCAAAAGATCCATTTAAGTAAGCAGTCTGCTCCAAAATGCTCAATGTTCACTACATTTTACTGTATCAGATCAAGATTTTCCTCTGGTTATTCCCAGGAAACACACCATTCCTCTTGTTCACTGTTCACATTCTCACAAAATGACAGGTCCCTCTCCCAACATTGCATATCTAGTAAAGTGCACTTACACTGCTTGTAAAGAAACAAGGTACTCCAGAATAATTTTGAACGGAGCTCATTCACTAGGAGATTGAATATCTGAGAGCTACTGCTTTTTCTTCCCTAGGAGAACTGCTCCTCTTTCTCAGTTACAACATTTACTCATGTTTCTAGTATTTTCCCCATACCATGGCCCCTAAATTTTTTCTACTGAGGTCTTGCACTAATATTTAGAAGTCAAATGAAGTAGAATTAACACATAAAAATTCTGCAACACAAATCTGTCCTAGAATTTTCTTTCACTCAAGGTTTTCTTTCATTTTAAATTCCCTGGACATCTGATAATAAACTTAAAGGGATGCCCCAATACTGCAGAAACAAGAATTGTACAGAAACATTAAAACTGCCACAGTTCAGTGTATGTGATTTCTGCTTATTTTGTTACAGATAAAGTCAAACATGTTTTATATGAAAGAAAATCTATGCTCTCAGTTTCCAGCACATCAATAACTCTGTAACCTTACAAAGCTGAAGGCCATGTAGTAATGTGGCTGCGCTCAGCTTGCTGTTCAAACATTTTTTTAAACATCTGCTTCTCTGTGCAGGAGTTAAAAATTATTATAAGCCTACAGAAAACAGGAATAATATGTTAGGTATAATCAGCCAAGATACACAGCTTGAGTTCAATAGACCTTAGAGACAGCCACAAGGAAGATGAAAAAAACCCCAACTTTTCTCTTTTGGAAGCAACTGACTACATTATTTACATTTTCAAATGCTTACAGATATACTTACTGAGTGGTGCCACGGATAACAGTTGATAGAGACAAAGGTCTGAATAACAAGTGACAACTTGGATTACATAGTTTGCTCCACCTTTTTTTCTTCCATCAAATCTTATATTTTCTACAATAAAAGAATCAGTTTGCAACACTGGACAACCAAATTCCTACGACTGTCACTATCTCTGCAACCAAAATCTCATTTTGGTCCTTTTACATATATAAAAGATGAAAGATTATTTTTTGACAAAAATAAAAGGGAAAAAATCAGAATCATGAACTCTAGAGAATGTACTCTGTGTCTCTTTCCACAAGTTACCTGAAATTGTTTTCTGTGCAGAAACAAAGTGACTCTTTGAAGCCACTTATCAGGTCCTCCAGGAGGTACAGGTTGTGTTTGTATATCGTTAAATAAAGTAGTCAGAGGAAGAATTTGACAATCTCTGTCCCTATTTCTGGCTTCTTTATATTACCTCTCAGAGAGTTTGTCTATGTGCTTATGTGCTAAAGGATTCAAAGACTATGAATATGCATGGTAAGGAAGGGCTGAACAAACTTTAAAACCCATACTCTTGTTCTGAAAATATTGTGTAAACTTTTCACAAAGCCCCAGATGCTCAACCCAGGAGAAACCACATGAGTTGATGGTGTCCAAATGAGTGTCACAACCTCACTGGCCTCTGTGTTAATGAGACTTCACAACGATATAAACAGTACTGTGTGCTGGCAAATTAAAAACAGTGGTTAACAGTTTGGGGATTGCAAGGAACAACCGAAAAATCAAAAAGATTTATAAGGAAAGAAAATGTATTTCAAAAAATGTCCTTCTGTATACTTGCCTACTTTTATCATTGTATTAGATTGACATAAGTATGAAAGGATATAATGATTCTGAATCATAATCTTAGCTACTTGTAAGAACCCTGAAATCCAAGGCATACTTTCACCAGTGATTGTGTTGATATATTAACCTACAAGAGATTTTATCATTGTCAGGTATTTGAAAAATATTAAATACTAAAACACTTCCCATATATGAATAAATTATAATGTCAAGCTTTGTGACAAAAAGAACACCTGGATATAAAAAAAAAAGGTTGAAGTGCATTGTATTTTAATATTTCAAACATTTCCTACCGGTATTACTTTCTTCTGATGTTTTTTCTGCAATGTAACTTTCCTTCACGAGAATGAGAATCTAAGAGAATTTTGTGGTTCCATTTCAAGTTCACTTTCTACTCCAGTCCTAAATATTGTCTGACTACTTTACAAGTTGGAGAAACAGCAGAAAACATCTCGACTTCTAGATTTGTATCTTATCTTTCCTCCATTTTAACAAGAAATATTTTGAGCTTCGTGTGTTGGAATGAGCATCAAATTGAGGCAAAATTCAGAGACAGTCTGGCAGCAGTCCTTGTGGAAGCAAATTTCATCATGGATCATGTATCTGGCTGCTCTGGCTGCTGCAGATGTGTATCTTGGGATATCCACAAAGTAGGATCCAGGCCGTTGCTGGCATGTTACAGATGGGATACTCAGTGGCAGTGCTTCAGTTTAGGAATTCCCAAAGGGCACTGACCAGACCCTTGTTTTAAAGTGCCTTGTAGACAAGACTGAGAAGTCTCCATGAGTTAGAAGACAAAGTGATTGCCTTGACAAGGAAGAACAAAAGATTTCTCACCCCTGTTCCTCCTAGGATCTTAGAGAGCAAAATTCAAGACTTTTACCTTAGACTGAAAAAGGGAAGATGAAAAGCTTTTCACATGACTGCCCAAGCTGTCTGTGTAGTCACAGAGGGAATGTGTGGGCCCTTTATTTGTTCTTTTGTACAGAGCTTTTCATGATACAATCCCATCTTTGAAGAAGATGATAAGAAAATGTATGGATGTAATAAAACCAATTTAAAAAATCATATATAGTTTTAATATATATTATTGTTCTCAACTCAGCAACTTTTCATGCAGAAAATATTATCAGTTTTAAAGAAAAAGATTGAGTAGAAAGGATCGTAAATTGATTTTAAATGGTTGCAAGAATAAAAGCTACTGGGTGGATGGCTTTTTTATTTTTTTAAGCATACTATGAATCAGGCAAGATCTAAAAATAAGAAAGATCTAGCTAAATGCAAAACACATACTGTGTTCATGAGACGAATCTCAAAATGAAATGCAATAAAATTATCAGCCAGTAATGAAATAAAGAAAAGAAATATAGATCTGTGCCTGCTGTTCAGAATGTGAGAAATTGAATCATGACTGGGCTAAGTGAAAAAATATATCTAATTCCTCCAGAGGACACTGTGTATAAACAGTTAAAGGAATGACATGTGCAGTGTTCTACTATAATTTTTCCAGATAAAAGTAGCATAGCATTACTGTGATGCTGTAATAGTGAGTGCAATTCATGAACTAGCTCAATTTTTCCGATGTTGGGTATGACTAGAATACAGTTTTCACTTGCAAGTGAAAGATTAGTACAATTAAAGGCCTTCAAGTGGTTCAAAATTCACTTGAACAGTCCTATTAACCCTGGGAATTCACCTTAGATAGCAATTTTTTTTTTAAAGCACCCTTTAGGAACCAAGGTTCACCTGCGTTTTGTTGAACTCCAGCATTTTTTCATCAGAGGCATGATCAGGTGCCAAACATCTATAACTGGGACCAAGAGAGGGTTTTGCTACCTGAGAAAATCTGGGACTTGAATTCTACTGCTCCTTCTTTGAAGGATTACATGGGGAAGTGTCAGAGTTGCTGTTATTTGGGGGGTTTATGTCTTCTGTTTATATCAAGAGCACAACCAGATAGGCAGATTCAGGTAGCACTGCCTGATGAGAGCAGGAAAGGAATTGCATGCAGCCAGTTCTGCTTCCTGTACAATGCAACAAAAACCTGTGGCAATGACAAATAAATTCAATAAACCAAATAACATTTGGACTTCAGAGTCTCAAAACCAGTTTCTGTACAGTAAAAAGATTGTTTTTATGTCTCTCTCTCTCTCTTTCTGCAATGCATAAAACAAAATGATTAAAACAGCAATGGGTTTCATACTCAGCCTGCACCCCACTATTTCCTGGCCAGTATCTCTAAACTTTTTCCACCCAGTTCCTTGCTTCCCTGCCTTTGTGAGTCTGGCTGCAAACTGCTGCAGCCTTTCTCCTGCTCCCAGTGTCTGTCAGTGTGTTTTAAACCCACTCACTCTCATTTCTGCCAACCTCAGCATTTGGGAGATTTTAGAATTTGTTTTGTTTCTAAATTCAGGGATGATGAGGCTGCAGGCCACTAGCTTGTTTGAACGTAGGTTATTTTGTTCCTGTCTCCACTATTCTCTAGTTCCACTTGAGGATAAATAGCAGCTTCTCTTTGTTCTTTGAAGGACTTGATATTTGCAGTGGTTTTGTTTCCTGTTGTTTTTCACTAACAGCTTCCTCTGATTTAGCTCTGTGCATTCAGGTTGGATAATAGCAAGGCAGTCTGAAGTCTGCATATTTGTAGTAAATAAAGCAGATATCATCTTTATTCTGCAGAATATATAACAAAGCAAAAAACTAATAAATGTCTAATTGGTTCTTGTATTTCTAACCTTTGACATGGCTTACTCAGATTTTTAACAAAACACAAGGAAAAACATTAAGTGGAGTTTCATTTTGAAAAAAAGCCTTCATTTAGTTTGTATAGATCTTTTTCTGGTGTGTTCATGTTCTTTAAAAAGCACATTTTCTATATAATTCACTAAGTAAATAAAATAAAGAGTGTTGACCCCACAATGTTCTGCAGATGCAAGAAGGAAATGAAATCACACCTCCTCCGTTTTTTGTAATGCAATTCTTCCCCTGAGAAAGGACCTAATCAGCTATTAATGTTACACATAAATGAAAGAAGGGTTTCATTACCATCCATACCAGCATCCATAGAATTGTGTATATTGCTTTCCTTTTAGAAATTTTGTTGGTATTTTTTTTTAGTGATTGAATATCACATTTTCTCAACAGTCCATAGGGGGAAACTAAGGAATCTGAAGAGGAAACTAGGAAATAGAAACATAAAAAATAAAAATAAAATAAAATAAATTTAAAATAAAATAATTTACTAATTACTCCTGACTAGCAAAGAGGAGATCATAGCTCTGATTACTGTAACTACACTTCTAGGTAAGTAAACAATACAATTATCAATAAAAAGATCAGATGAAAATGTGCTAAAAACTTAGCTGAGAAAGAGCATCCATGTCAGAAAGAGCCTTGACATTAATTGCAACAGAAACAAGTCCAAAACTGATAAATTCCTATTGTACCTTTCCTACAGGCTTCATCTGAAACTACCTTCAGGACTGAACTAACTCAACACAATGATGAAATGACAGATGCTTTAAAGTGAAGACCAAACCTTAGAATACTGTGATTATCTGTTCAAGGTGTCAAAGCTTGGTGCTGAGAGACACCATAGAAAAATGCATAAACATCTACACTCTACTTTTGTCTGTTAGAACATGAAACAAGATATTGAATGATGAGTTTTCTTGGGTTGTAGGGTTTGTAATTAAATTGCATAGAAATAATGTTACAAATTGTAACAATGAAATAATCATCAAGAAGGCAGATGGTCAAGGACAGTATCCAGAGTGTGGTAAGATTATAGGGAATCAACCACAACCACGATTTTTGAATTCAACTGAATTGCAGTAACAAGGCACCTTGTGATGTCTGATCACCCAAAGACAGACTGGACAGCCAACCCAGGAAAGTGCTGGTCAGGAGTTTTCCGTGTTTGTATTTCTCATCTAGATGCCAGACCTGTTATTTTACTTTAAAATTTGCCTTGGCAGACGGACTCTGTCTGTTCTATTTTCAGGTTAACAGTATTATACCTAAAGTTCTAGCAGATAATAGAGAAGTCAGTTGCTACAGGAATGCGAAAAAAAAATGCTAAAGACCAATCTTGATACCCTTAACTATACATTGCTGCAACTTGAGAGATTTTGGGGTGTTCCTTTTCATTTCTTTGAGACAAAATATGAATTCAAAGTCAGTGAAGATATATGACTCTATGTCAGATGAATATCTGACTGACTTTGTCTCTATGGAAAACCATAGAAACTCCTGTTCCCATATCAGATCCTCTCTTTCCCAGCATGGTAGTGCCCATCTGGTAAGATGACAGGGAAGATAGAAATATAAAACCTGCCATAAATGTGTTCAGGAAGACCTTAAGAATTCAGAACTAGTTGTGAAAGGAAGTAGTATATTTTGGGTAGATAGACTTACGTGTGCTCTTGTGATGCATTCGTGATTAGGTGAGTGGTGTCTTCTGTCCCAGAGTGGAAATTTGGCCTTCCATCTTTTAGAAATAAAAAGAAACAAAAACAAAAGGCAGCTTGAATGGGAAGTCCTTCTTAAAGAAAAAAATATATAGAAAAATAAAAAGAGAGAGAAGTAACTTTTAAAGCTTTGCTATTTTTAATTTCGGAAAACAAAACATAAAATCCCCCAAACCGACCCCTAGTTTTTGAAGGTGCTTGGTTTCTTATTACATTATTCTGCTCACTATATTAATTAATTTGTCATCTCTGATGAGCATAGAGGACATGAACTCAGAAAAGATGATGAAAAGTAATTGCTTGCAACTATATTGCCTGTATTGAAGAGCACAGATGTAACAGCTGCTTCCCTCGCTCAGGTTTGTGCAGTCTCACAGTGAGCTGACTACAGGACGTGAGGTAAATGTAAGATATAAACTCAAACTAAACTGAAACTCCTTTTAGTGAAATACACGGGACTACAATCTGGTATGAAATATCAGGTGGTAAGAAAGATCAGCTGCTGGTGAAGAATGATCACCCAAGATCTAACTGCCATGGACCTCACTTAGTGACTCAACAGCTACAAACATTAAATATTAGTCAACCTACTACAGTAAACTCCTTTAACAACAGTAAGATTTATATCAAAATAAAACATCAGTTTCTTAGTTTTTCTGAAGCATGTTTTACTATCCATCCAATTTTACACTGCAGGAATTAAGTTTGATGTAAGATCAGTATCTTCAAATACCTATTCTGAAAGTCTGTTAGGATCCATCCAGGTGAAAACAGCCACTGATAGGCCCCGTCCCCATTTCCATGAGACAGAAGAGCCAGAAGACTGAGATCCAAGATTAACAAGATCCACAGATGCATTGAATTGCAATTTTATTTGTCATGATTCTGTAAATCGACACTTCACAGGCACACTTTGCTCATGTGACTTAGAGAGAACAGGGACAGTGGCAGCCCCTCTGAGCTCTGTGATCAGCTGCCTGCTTGGGCAGGAGAAGGTACAGCTCCTGGCTGATCTCCTCACAGGAGTTATTTCAATTAGCTCTCTAGGATTCCTCTTGAATCCTCTGGATGTGTTATTGTCTCCACTTACCAGCATTTCCAGTTTAATATCTTTTAATTTCCCATGACACTTGAAAGTCAGTTTTTGCTTTTTGCAAGCAATTAACAATGCTTTATCATCGGGATAAATCAATACAATGACTGTAACTGGATTTCCAGATAAAGATGGATGTAAACATGACTGTAAACCTTTGTGGTATCATGTCTATGAATACGAATGTTTATTTAAAAATTGAAATATATATATAGATAATTCAATGTCTGGGAACTGTGACAGTGGCTGTTTTATTGCCAGAAGTCATCTAAATAGACAATTAAAAGATTGTCTCCCAAACTTTGGTGAACTTCTTAGCATTCAGTTTTCATTTCTTAAATATATATGAATTTTGAGGAAGACTTTTTCCTGAAAGATATAAAAATATATTTCCACTATTAAAGCATGCTTGCCAGTTCAGCTTATCTCTAGAGAAAATTTAAGATCTTCATGGTGAATTCTTCATGAATACAGCAGAGCATTTTTGCATTAATTTCCCCTTGCATGTTTTCCCTGCTCTCTTACTGCTTTAACACTATGGTCTTAATAAAAAAATGGTTTAAGTTTCCAAAGCTAAAAGTGATAAAGGTATCAAGCTCAAGCATACAAAATTAATTTATTTAATTACCTTTAACCTTACATTAACATTTATTGCATGCAGTAATTATACAGTATTATTACTGCAGTAGTTTTCAAATTAATTCTCTAAAGCCAAGGAAGAGAGTAACACCAGTTTGACACAGGGGGAGGATTATAAGAACCATTTGGTTTAAGACCAAGTTTGGAAAGGGATGATCTTTTCAAGGGTTTATTTTAATTTTCTTTTGATGCTAGTACATTGAAATTGGCAGGGGAGCACATACTGGTTAGAAAATCTTTGCCAACCAGTCTTTCTGCTGATCTTAAAATGCACACATGACCTTTCCACCACGTGTCAGCAGCAACAACGGCCACAGTTAATTAGTGAGAGTTCACTCCTAAGGACTGAGGAATGCTGTCAGCTTTCTTGCATGATTCAATAAAAAACTCTTCTCGCCTGCCAATACGGAATGCAAATTTTTAGCAGTCAGGTGAACAAACTTTGTACAGACACAAACAGTATATTTGATAAGAGAAATTTAGACCTCAGGAGAACATCTGCCCCAGACCTGTGCACTGAAACAGCATCATATCTCCACAGAGATTGTAACTAACGCTTCTTTGGGGGAACTTTCCTTGGCAGAAGTCACTAATTCAGTCTGAATAGCCAGTAAGTGACCACACATGCCTTGCTGTCCACAACAGAACTTCTGTTAAATCCTTAGAAGCTATGAGCTGGAAGAACCCTTCGTGTCTTGTGAGAGACTTGCCTCTTTTAGCCCACAGGGGTTTTAGGTTTCCAGTTACATTTATTCAGCTTTACCACCATGCAGTAAGTGGCTGTTTGGGAAACTGCCTGACAGGCCAGAAACAGGGTTGGCCAACAGCAAAACTCTTGGGCAGAAACTCAGAGTTGGAAAAATTTCAGAAACGTTTATTTTTTGCATATGCAATAAAAAATTATTTTATCCACTTTCTTCTTCTGTCATCATCCCTCTGCTTTCCAGTTGGCAGCCAGTTTCCAAGAATGTAATCATTATTTTGCACAATGGGTGCAATAGTAGAACATTGTCAACAAGTCTGTCAACAAGATACTGCTTTGAAACACTAGAGACAAAAATGTCAAGGAAAGGTACATACTCAGTAGATATGTTTAGAAATTAAATTAATATCATTACCAACTGAAAAAAATAATCAAAATCAATATTACAGCCAATTTTTCTTTTGTCAAATGTTTAAGCTTTCCTTATCAAATTGAAATTTTGTAACGTAAAAAAGTCACAGATTTCTAACTTCTAATATTTGCAGGCTTTAAATTAGCAGCGTTTCAGCAGGCATGCCTCCCCAAATATTTCAGGAAACAACAGTAAAGAAGAAGAAGGGAAAAAAAGAAATAATTTTAACTTTTAAAAATGAAGAAAAAATGCTGTGATTCCAGTAAGTTCAAGAATGCATTGTAAGGAAAAAAGATACAGTCAGCACAATATACAAGTGTGCTTGTGCAGCACATGTCCCCCATGACTCCCCATAGAGGACAAAGAATTTGTAGACATTGGTGTTATTAGGGAGGGGGCTTATATCTGCACTTGATCCAGCTGTTATACAAGCTCTGCAACTGCCCACCACCTCCTACTGTGACCTGCACACTGCCTCCAGGAACCAGCTCACTTTCCTCTGTGCAGCTCTGCCATATCAGGTCCAGGACCCTACTGGGGAATTAAAGTACACAATTTGATGTCTGTGACAGTTCAAATTAGGACAGATATGTAACCCTGACTGAAAAGCACATACAGCAATGAAGGCAAAAGAAGAGAAAAATCCAAATAGCATCTTACTTTCAAGAAAAAATACAACTCTGCCCAGCTTTGACAAGCATTCTATTTATATTGCAATACCTATTTTAACTTGCTGCTCCAAATAAAAAACACTATATATTTGAAAATTGTCATGCACCCAATCCACAAAAAGCTCTATTTTCCAACTTCATTGCAGTATTTTTCCTCACATATCTCTTTCACCAGAGATATTCCCTTTTCTAAATATCTGAGTTCACTGGCTGTAATTTAAATATCTCCAATCCTCATTAATTTGCAGATAGGAAATTAGGCCAGATCTGTATTCCTACTAATGCAAAAAAATTGCCTTCAGGAAAATCAAAAGAATTTTAATGACATGCCTTTACGTAAATAAAACAGTCATACAGTTCTTTTTTCCTGTTCTATTTTCATTGTGCTGGTGAAGGAGTGGGAATATACCCTTATAATCAAGCATGATTTATATAATATGCTAATTCATAAGTGGTGGCTCATCATCCGCAATGTGAACTTTGAGAACTCTACAAAGAGTGCAATGAGGACAGGTTTTTCTCATGGGTTTCCAGCACACTCCACAAAGAAGAGGGTTTCACAAGTGTTTGCAGAGACTGTGTGCTGCCTCAGACACGTAGGGCTGGCTTTCTTGCCTGTGCAGACAGGAATAAGTCTAATAACTTTATGAAATTCTTTTATAAGTTCACATTTATAGTTCCAAGAGCTATGGATATTTGGTCCTAATACCTTTTTTTTCTGTTACATATGTAGATGAAAAAGCAAATTTTCATTTTTTGTGGAAAAAGAATACTTTAAACCCAAACTGAATACAGCAGGTAAGGATAGTTTTGTGTTGAGAATTCAACAATTTAAGCTCAGTACTCAGCAGGCTACAGAATTACTGAGTAGCCTGATACCACAGCTCGCCATTTGTTAAAAGTGCAGAGGTGCCATTATCAGAGAGTATAAAATGGCAAACAGCATTTAGGCAAATGCATTTGCCCCTGGTCATACAACTGAAAGGAGCATGTGGAGTGATGCATCCTGCACTGAGCTGTGCACCTGGGGGCCAGCTGGATGGCTTCCCATGCTCCACCACTTGTAGAATGGTTATGCACTGACTGTGCTGGGACCTTGGATCCCCATAGCAACTCGGACTGATAGGACATAATTCTGAGATTTTGCAAGTCTTGCTAAAGTGAGGCAGCCTGGCTCCTTCTGCTTCATTTTCCTTACCTGTGAATGAAGATAACATGGACTATGGTAAAGCAGTGTTGTAGTCTAGCTCAATTAATATTTGAACTTGTCTCCACAGCAAATAATTTGGGTAAAACTCATGTTCTCCTCCGCAAAGTTATTCTTCACTGGAGAAATTCCCTCTGTCTCCTGCCCTGTAATTTAATGCCTCAGTTGATGAAGTGAATATGAGTTTCCGAGGATTAGGCATACTGTACACAGCGCTTTACTTGGACAATTTTTTTTTCTATCCAGCTTTTGAATATCTTTACTACTGTAATAAGAATTATTGTTTCTGTGATGAAATACAATAATACTTCTCACTTCAACTTCCATTCTTATTTTGTTTTAAAAGAATTTTGAATTCTTTCCTGTTTAACTGCAGCTATAATAAAGAGATTATTTTCATCTTCACATTAGCCTACATCTTCACATTATCAGTAGAAAGAAAAGTTTCATTGTTTTATGCAATACCCTGGAAATAAATTTGACCGAGGAGTTATGAACAAGACAGAAAAATATAATACTATGTTGCCTATGTCAGTGTCTTGCTAGAAAATTAATATACCACTGTTGAAGTTATTACAGAATCTGTGTGTGACCTATCAAGACTTAGTGATTATAAAGAGCTGCTGACTGGAAAATTTCCATCTTCTTATTGCTCTTTCAATTTAATTCCTAGTAGAAAGTTAAATAATTTACACAACTCAAAATTACAGGGTTTTTTAACCTTCTTTTCAATAAGTACCATGTCAAGCAAGTTGATTGCTACTCATCCTTCCATATTAACCAAATTTCAGTAATCTTTAGGATGCTAAGATTTCATTTTCTTTGACTAGTGGATTCCAATTATCAAGAGATTCATCACTGCAAATTATGCGCATGCAAACAAAACTGTATGAAAACTATTAATGATAGAAGATATCTGCCCCAAACAGATATTTGAAGAACCATCATATTCATTCCCTGCCCCTTGTAATGCTGTCCACAGCTTTTATAGCCAATGTCTGACATGTTGTCTTCCTGTATTGTGCTGTCTAGCATATACTTTTGGACAAAGCACAAGAGTTTGGCTCTGCTGGGACAAAATAAACAGGAAACCAAACAAAATGCTTTACCAGACTCTAAAAGTTTTTGCTGTCCGCATCAATCTGTCTTGTTTTGCTAAAAACAGGCCATTGCATCAGGCAGAGTTCAACATCTCAGTGTTAAAATGATGGGATAATCTCTATATTTTACAAGTATTACCAAATGTGTCTAAATGTTGTTGGAAGCCTACAATTCAAATATTGGGAGCATGTTTTTTCCCTTTGCTTGCTTGTGTTTACTCTCTGCTCTGAAGCTAAGATCTTAGAAGTTAAAATGTTTCCCAGAGCAGTCAATGCTTTTAGTCACTTTAAAATGGACAGAAAAACCCTTAAAATTCTCCTGTGTCAGTGAGTGCTATACTCTCATTCCCAAGTGTGATGAGAAAAATCCTGTTATATATACATATACTTTTAATATTCCGTCAGCTTGAAGTCTGTCCCTCATGCTCAACTTTAGATTCTACAAAGATACTAGTTGGTCAAAATTCAGTTCATATGTTGCCTTACAGTTTCTGACTGATGATAAAAGGACAAATTCTCTTCCTTCATGTGGCTCACACACGTAACTATAGACAGACAAGTGTGTGAGATTAAACTTTTAAAGCCCATTTACCACCTAAACTACCATAAAATGGGGAAAATTTCTGCCCCTAAGGAATGCGGCACAATTATAAGCAAATGGAAGGAAAACAGTTGCATTGCAACAGCAGAAATAGGCATGTCAGCTTTAACCTGCAACACTCCTTTTGCTTGCCACTTCAGAGATGTCAGACGGAGTAAAGCAACAGGCAATTATATCTTAATTTAGGAACAGCAAACGTGTAAGGACTATGAAGTTCTGCTTACTATATTATGAAAAGCATCATTTTCCCTTTAGATCTGTACTGCATTCAATGCTCTTGGGGAGTGTCAGGCAATTTGTAATTCCCAAATGTGTTAGGCATGAAGTAGGTGCTGCAGTGCTCAACTTCAGCAAGATGGCAACGCTTCTAGGCAGAAACAACAGCAGAATTTTCAGCATTTACGCATATTGATAAATTAAAACTTAGGCACTACAGCATACCCAAGTGTGTTAAGCAGAAAATGGAATTTCCATTAATTCTGTTAGCATGGAGTATTGTTCTTAACAGCCCTACGTATCTTAATATTTGCTTAAACCACTATAATTTATCTCTCTAAAACTGAAATGTTACATAATATGTTCATGTTTCAGGAAGAGTTCAGTAACACAAAATTGCATTTGATGCTTAAGGCAAAAATCTGGCAACTACAGAAGGGTAGAAAAGTCCCCCTACACCCTCCACCTCTTTAAACAGAACTAAGATATTGAAGTCCATTATCCACAAAGAAGCTACATACTGATCCTCCATACAGCTTTTCAGAATACTTCTGACCTGATGAGGGGGCAATGGTCACAGAGCATCAAAGAGACACAAAGCAGTGTGTGCAAAAGGCATCACAGAAAAGCAGACTCGATGGGATGACGCCTGCACATTCTAAATAATACAAGGCTGCCTGTGCTCCACATGCATATGTGTATATTGAGAAGCATTATCAAGCAGACTTGGTCAAAAGCTGAAGAACTTGTCCGCTGCAATTGATGATGTTCTTTTATTTCCAGTTTAGACAGGTCAGATTAGAAGCCTATTCTTTCCTCAGAAAGGGGATTTCAAACAAAACCAAAATCCATTAGGATACTAAAGAATTTTGTGCACTGCAGGAAGACTGATGATGTTACAAGCTACATGATTTATCTTAGAGGCCCAGTAGAGATTTCTACAGTGATTACACCATACAATCATAAAATAAAAAAGTTTGGACAATACATTTAAGATTATCAAGTCCAATTGTCAACCTAGAGCCATACCCTGTTCCCCAGCAAACCATCTTCACTTTCATACAAGACCTTCTAGACTAAAACCAGAGAAAAAAGGCTCAGTGAAAAAAAATTTCTTTCCTATCTCTAAATGCATAATTCAAGACAAAAAAATGTAAAATTCAGAGAGCTTCTTCAATGATTGCACATCAAAGTGTAACTCAGTATATAGGAAAAGAAATAGAATTTGTCTGAGACAACTCAAAGTGCCATTATGAACAATTAATTACCTTTATGTCATTTCACTGGAAAGTATCATGTGAAAAATTTTTTTACTGAACTGTAAATGATATTTGCACTCACTTTACTCTTCATTGTGGAAAATTCTGTGTATTTTCACCTAGTAACTTTTACAATCCAGCTGAAAACCTCTGAAATGCTTATTCTGCAAGTGTTGGCCAGATGCCTCCTTTATCAATAAATATGAAATTAAGCAGAATATTTCTTAGAGATATGTTTTGTAGACATTTGAGGGCAGAGTGTGGAACCTACAATTTGCATGAGGTGCAAGTCCAAGTCTTTTATGTTAAATCTTGATGTGAAGGAAAAGAAATAACCACAGGATGGCAGCAGAATACACAACAAAAGGAAGAGACTGGGGCCCCTTTTCATGGCCAAATAAGAGGATTTGAGAGAGAGGCAGGGCGTTGCCTTCAGCTTGTTCATAAGGAGTGTTCTTTGGTTGCCTAGTTTGAAGCAGGAGCTGCACTGAGAGGAAGTCTATTAAGATAAAGTTAAGAAAATACATTGATGTAGTAGTACACCGAAGATGCAGTTGTAGTTCATCAAGGACAGATAGATCAGAAAACTGAAGTGTTTGCAAGCAAGGAGTAGCATTTCCTGAACACTTTGTTACACATCTGATTGTAAAGGAGTACTCTAGTTAACCAAATGTGAAGCATTGTATACTCCAGTTGTGAAAAACATCAAGAACTTCACCTCAATGTTCCCAAATCCTTATTGTCACATCAAACAACAAATTCACATTATCTGCTTTTGTATAAATAGGGTTACATGGGTTACTCTTGCATACACACACTCGTGAAAAAATGACACTGAAAAAGATGGATTTATCAATTAAGGGACAGAACACACCCTCAGATTTGCGGTCTCTTCTGGATGCATGTCTGGGGGGAAATATTTGAAATACTATTATAAATGGATACACTTTATTCCATCTTTATTGTATCTTTTCTTTTTTCTTCTTATTTCTTTCTATGTTCAGCCTATGCTCTCTTTATGCCTTAACTTTATTCCGTGTCCAGCTCTTACTATCTTGATACCTCTGGACCTTTAGTCAATATGCTTAATTGCTTCAGTCTTTCACTTCTGCAGGCCTGTCCTCCTAAGCTATAAGGAACTTCAAGTACATCATTCATTTATTTTGTTCTCATAACAAGAAGTATCAATTTATCAACAGACCTTTCTGAATTACTGGTGGTTTGTGATAGCTTCAGTGACATATGAGGTGTCTGAAGTGCTTTTGCTCTCTCTCCTTGTCAGTTTTCTCACCCTGTGCCCTCTGCAACCCACTCACCACAAGCTCATCTGATCTTTCTGGTGAGCGAGAAGATTTTCCCTGTTAACTTCAGCCATTGCAGGATGCTCCCACACAAAGTGGCACAAGGGCTCTTCTCCTCCCTCTTCATATTGCCATGATCTGAGCAACTCTCCCATTTAATCATCTTATCTGGTGTCACCTGCCACAGGAAATCACAGCACCACGTCATGCTATTCACCAGTCTTGTTTGCAGTTGCCCTCAGCTTCTGCACAAGTTACATTTTCAATTATCATGAATTTGCCAAACAACCTTGGGGACAGCAATTCCAAACAGTCAGAAAGAGAATTTTCTACACACTGTGCAAGCAACATGTCAGAGTCTTTCCCATGGGATACTTTGAGGATAAAATCTTACATTAGTTAAATATGCAACTGTCCAAATTAATGGAATCAATCTATCAAGACTATGAAATGCAAAAGCATCACCTGAAATGCAAGTCTCTGGAGAAAACGAGACAGTCTAGGGAATAATCACTGCAGGTGACCCTGGTCTTAAAATCTACAAAGTTCTTGATATCAAGTGTCAGAGAAAGGTGAACCTTTGATCTAACTCTGCATGAGCATACTTATTTATTTTCTTACATTAGCATGAAATATGTGGGCTTTTCTTTCTTGGAAACCTAACTTTTGAAAGTTCTGTGTTGGGTTGGTTGTAGTTTTTTTAGTGTAAGTTGTGATGATTGAAGAAAAAACCCACTGCAAAAGTACTCTGAGACCTAGAGGCCACAAAAATGGGAATTTAGTAGGTTTTGTCTCCCCATTTTTTGTTATGGCTCATAATTGACTCTGATGTTTTGTTATGATAATCAGTGGCGTTGAACAATTGCTTAGTGAGCAAGCAGGAAGAATTAAAAGGGGTCTATTTAACTAAAAATAATTTTCTAAGTTTAAAAATATATAAATCAACCCACCAACACAAATCTCTCTTATTTGCAAAAATAATATGCACCTCCAATTTTCTCTCATACACATATTGCTTGCTTGTGTAGGCCCCCATGATTTAAAGGTATCATTTTTCCAGTTATCACCTATTTCACCAGTTTTACACCTCTTCTTCCGTATCAAAATATATTTTAAGTTTTATCTCTGAAGAAGGGATTTCAGGCAAAGGAAGTTGTTTGTTTTTAGGGAGCAGGGACCTGTAGTTAAAGAATCAGAAATGACCATATAAAAAGCAATTATTGACAGAATACTTTCTGTACTGAATGCATACTATAACATGTCTAAGGTGGTGCTCCCAAGAGTGCTGTGTTTAGCCAGCTCAGTCTCACCCAGCTTCACAGTGGGACCTGGGAGAGAACAGGAAGGGTAAAAGTGAGGAAACTTGAACTGAGATAAAGGCAGTTTAGTAGGTAAAGCAAAAGCCCCAAACAGAAGAAAAGCAAAACAAGGAGTTTATTCCCGGTTTCCCATTGGCAGGCTGGTGTTCAGCCACATCCAGGAAAGCAGGGTCCCAAAGGTAATGGTGACTTAGGAAGACAGGTGGCATAACTTCGAAATTCCACCCTCCCTTCTATCTCCTTCCCCCAGGTTCTGTCCTGAGCACAGTGTCATGTAATATGGTAATATGTAATATGTCATGTAATATGTCATGTAATATGGTAATATTCCTTGGGTCAGCTCCCCCAGCAGTGTTCCCTCTCAAATCTTGTGCACCACAGCCTGCTCACTGATGGAAGAGAGTGAGAAACAGAAAATACCTTGGCAATGTGCAGGCACGGCTCAGCGAGAGCTAAAACAGCCCTATATTATCAACACAGGTTTGGTGCACCTCATGAGCTACTGTGACCCCACTTTAACAGCCAAACCCAGTAGAGAGGGACACTACTCTTCTGAAGAGTAGTGGGGGTTTTGTTCATTTTTGTTCTTTGGAGACGATTTTTCAGTGGTATGATTTTCTTTTCCTGGGCTGAAGCCACAGTAGAGATAGTTTTCTCTCTTTCCATCCCTTCTTTCCCTCTAGGAAGTACATGGCCATTTCAGAAGTTTTATTGATAATCTTCAGCAGTTTCAATGAAGTGAAACCACCATGAATTCAAATGCTTATTGGGCCTGTTAAATTGCATTGCAAAGCTCCTAAAATATTTTATAAAGTCTGTATATTGTAGAGATGATTTATTGATGTAGCATATCTAATCCAATGTCTAAGAACCCACCTAAGGTAAAAAAAAAAAAAAAACAGGTTGAGATCTATTTTGCTATATATATAAAATGTTATATATATGATAGATATTTTGCTGCTTGTTGGAGCAGTCAATTAATTTCTCCATGAAAGATGAGTTGGCAACATCAATATATGCAAGCAACACACACATAGATTTCCATTAGAAAAATAAGTCACTTATTAAGTTCAACCATAAGCTTATGAATACAGCGGATATTGTCTCAGTACCTAAATATTTTCCTATAATGAGGGACATTTGAGTTAAGAGGAAAATTTTGAGTATATCCAGTACAGAAGAGTTCAGCTTGCTAATGCTTATAGTTTTCAAATGGTCTGTTCATATGTCTAAGTAGATAATTAATAAAAGAAGAATAGCACAATATCAAAAGACATCTGTTTTAGCTGCAGAAATATAATGAAAGCAATTTAGTAAGTTTCAGAACAAACCCCAGAAATATTTTTTCAGTTCAAAAGAACCAACTGAATCTTCAATAAGAATCTTCTTAACTCACTGCAATGGTTTGCACATATGGTACTTTCTACCCACAAACTTCTTAAAATGCTCCTTAGGGACATGGATTGTACTACAGGTGTATTTTTAAATGTCGTCATAAAAAATAGGATAAACAACTCATCAGTCGGCCAGAACAGTGAACAAAAGGGTCTTTAGTTCATAAAATGATCTAATCTCTAAGTGCTCTCTTTAACAAGGGCATGAAGGACTCTATCTTTGGTTGTGAAAACAAAGTCAAGAAAAAGTGAGTAGTAACAGGGGTTGCCTACAATCATGCTGCTGCAAATTAGAAACGGGAAATTTTGACAAGGGGTCCATTCCGGTTTCTTTGAAATAGTGAAATAAAAATGCTTTGTTTACTCTCATAATGGTCTGGGGTCAAGCCTACTGTTTAACCAGAGATTCATTGATTTGGGATTTTTTGTTATGTCTTTGACTTTTATCTTTCCAGCACTAGAAAATCTTGCAGCAATATGCCTGTACAAAATAACCTACCAGTTATTTTGTAACTTTTGTCTCCAAGTCAGTACAGTAAACTGAAAAAGAGAGGGAAAGGTTCAAACAAATTTAATTTAAGTAGTACTTGAGGACTATATTAATTAGCTTAAAATATTTGTGTAAAACTACAAGATACAGTATGATATAAAGAGTTTCTCTTGGGTATTACTGTTCATCCTGAACTGTAACAAGAAACACCCCTAGAGAATTATACCATGAAATTAACAGGTAGTGTGTTCAAAACCAATAAACTGAATACATTCTCAAGATACCAGTAATTGGTCTGCATGACTTATTGCCCAAGGAAGTACTGAAGGAAAAAAATAATAGTGAGAGGTAACAAGAAATTGCACATTTAAACAGAGAGCAAAAATTCCAGAGTTATAAATGTTATTGCTATAAATATATTCTGGAAGAAATATTAAAACATGCTTTGGGGCTCAAACTAATATCTCACTAATAATAAATAACGTGATGAAACTTAATATATGGGGGCTGATTATTCTTCTGAAATATCTAAAATATCTCTCTGTTAAAAATGTTGATTAAAAGGGCTATAAGTTTTACTTAGCATGACAGTTGTCAAATAACTAAGTGTAGGAACTATTTGGAAAACCAGCTCGTGGTTTCATAGTGACAGTTTTATATAGGTGACATTTTGATACAGACTTCTCCTAGCTGCAAAGAAAGAAAAGATGAGGGAAAAATAACAATCTGTGGGAAGTATTCCAAGGTTAATCCACCTCTAGTTTTACTTATTTGTACAACCAGGGGTGCAGGTCTTAGGACTGGGTGGATGCCCTTTAGAGAAACAGTCAGAGCTGCTGATTCACATTGTTGTTATGAGTCACAATAATACCGGCAAGGATTACTAATTAGGTAACTATATGATTTTATAAAAAATCAGCAAAAACATGATAAAATACATTCATGAAAATAGCATAAGCATGTAAATAGCCTTTAAATGTAAACGTATTACCTTATACAATCAAATAGCATAAGCTGATTTTAAAAAACTGGGCTCAGGTTATTAACAGTGAATGCAATCTGCTCATTGAATCCTGATTAGGAGCTATTTAAGTTGGCAAATTTCCTTCTGGATCTTCTAGATGTAAGATGTCACTTTGTGAAAATGCTTTTTGAATAAAAATGGCTTATTTTGGATGTTTTGGATATTTTAAATATGTTTTTCGTTGTTTAGTTGTTTTGTTGTTTGGGTTTTTGTTTTGGTTTTTTTTTTTTAATTTAAGAATTGACTTAAAATGTTATGATTTTCCCTTATTTTTTGATCAACTCATAGAACTAGATACAGCAGGGAGTCCAGTGTAAGTTTTAATAAGATGCAACACAATGAATGTATTTCTGTCAATTGAAAGCGAATTTAGAAATTCCTTAAAAAACATACGGTTACTAAAGAGAAAGCAAAAGTATCTGCAGTACCAGAAAATCATTCCAGCATAATCAGAAAAAGTTGAAATCATACTCAACACACCTACTCTCAGTCTGTGGAACTGCTAAAATGGCACCAAAATCCCCAACTCCCTGAGCTTATAATTTACTTTCTTGTAAGTTTTTAGCTCAGTAGTCTTTAAAATGGTAGATAGAACCTGATATTTAAACAAGGTTTATTATATGAATACAAACATATATTATGGAAAGACAGCTGGAACAATCTTAGATCCAGATTTACAATTTACCAACTATTACAGAGCAAATAACTAATTTAATCTTATTTCATGTTAACTCTTTGTCAGCTTCATGGAAGTACTATTAAAATCAAATTTCGATTTTAGTAGTATGTAGAATATCTGAATGATCACCAAAACAAGATCAATATTAATTGTTCAGTTAGTGCTTGAAAAGTGATTGGAGATAAGCTTAGAACAGTGATTGAGGCAATTCTGAAGTAAATGAGAAAATAGCAAAGGTAATCAATTTAATTTATTTTTCAATCTAACTATGAAAGAAACAATTGCTAAACAGAATTTCTTAATTAGACTCATATTTTGGCCTCCAGGCCAAAATGCTTGAAACTGAAGGTAAGCTGAAAAAACGTCTGACTAGATGGCCTTTGTGACCTCAGGTCAAAATGTTTAGCTTTAATTTAGCTATTTATTTGAAACAAAAAGTTAACCTTTACCCAAATGAGAAGAACTAGGAAAAAAAAGTAACAAAATAAAAATATTTAAAGCATTTCTTTCCTTCAAAATGCAAACTCGTCTATCATCATCTAGGCAATTAAATTCTCAAAATTGCTTTCTTCACTCCATTTCTGCAGTTTTGAGTCTTTTGAGTTTCCCCGTATGGGATATGGATGCAGGGACAGCAAATAATTGACATAATTGACAAAAGAGGTCTTTTCTGGTTCAAAACTTCATGTTAGTTCTCTGGGTGATCCCAGTAGGTGGCTCTCATGGCTGTTCACCTTTAGACTTCATTAGGGCATGTCACAAAACTCCATGTTATGCACACATCACAAGGATCCACTAGCAAAGAGACAAAATCAATCATCTGGAGAAAAGAAGGGATGGGAAGGCAAGGGAAAGCAAAGGAAATCAAGTGGAACTGGTTCATTTGAGACACAAGTATAAAAAGTTTTAAATGGTTGCAGAATAAGGGTAGTACGTCAACTGATTTGAACCACTTAATAAGCTTGCAGTACAATAATGTGGTTATTTGAATTAGAAATGTGCAAACCCGGAACTCTGTCATGAGTACATCATTTGTAGCATGACTGTTTTATGAATATCACTATTATCACTTGATTTGCAGAAGCTCAGAAAAAAGGTTTACTGCACAAAACTGTGCTCTGACATTTTCATGTTAGAACTCATGCAAGTAAAGTGCTCCTTCAGCTTTCTTTTTTCTTGAAATTATTTTCAGTCATGAAAAGAGGAAGTAGAAATCATGTCATATTCCGAGGTTAATAAACTAGGGAAGAAGAAATTACAAATAAAATAAAATTAGTGTTTGTAGAGATAGTGAACTATTTACAAAAATACAATCATAACATTGTTTTTCTGCATTTTAGACAACAAAGAGAAGCCAGTGAATGTCATAACTTGTTCTTGGAGAGAATTTTCAAGACAATAACCTCAGCAAATGACTGACAATAACAGAAAGCTGATGACCTGAAAAACCTGGAGAAGGCAACCTTGATATTGTTTGTGCAGCATATTTAGTGTGTAATACAACCATTTTCTGTAAGGCAGGTGACTGGTGTGAAAGAAAAACACCATTATGTTACAAGAAAAATAAGTTTACAGCAGAGGTAACACAAGACAAGTGTTTGCTTAACCAAAGTCCTGATCCAGCTCCTAGTGAAATGCTGGTCAGACCAAATAAATAATTGAGCTGTTTTGCAGTTTGTGGCAGATTCTGTCATAAAGAGATTGCCCTCTGCTCTGACAGGGCTGCATTGGTGGAGGTGGCATGGAAAGCTGTGGCTTTATCCGTGCCTTGCCCACTGTGTTCCTCTCTCCAGATCAGTGAGATGTGGGCTGGAGACTTGGACTACAAAGTGGGTGGAAAGTTAGCTGGTCTCCAGGGTGGTGATCAGCAGCACGAATCCCTCAGGGAGCAAACACCCACCAAAATTTTTAATTAATGGCCTTGCTGATGAGACAAACTCATCAGCAAATTTCCAGATTTCAGCCCAGCTGAAAGCTGTCATGTCTCCAACCCTGCCTGCTGGATGAGCCTTGGCCTCACACCCCAGGTGAGGAGTATCATGGAGGTGTGACCATCTGTTGGACAAGTGGGATCTGCCCTTGTCTCCTGCCCTTTCGTTCCCCAGGCTACAGACCCTGGCTGGCACAGACTCCATTTCACCTCCTTGGGGCTGTCCAAGGACCTCTTTTCCCAACTTTTCTCCTTGTATTTGGGGCCTTCAGGATAGTGCCCATGGGTGAGATCACTGCTTGCCCAGCTTCTGGCTCACCTGCCCACAGAGAGCAGCTATGCCTCGAGCACTGGTACGGACAAAGGGAACCACTAGAAAGCAAATTCAGAAGGTAGCAACAAGTTACACAAAGACCCACCTTCCTTAAGACTGAGCCCAAAGAATAAACTATATGGGGCTTTTTTAATCCCTGTTTTCTTTTTGGACTCCAAGAACGATGGCTCCTCAATGATGCACTGTCTCTTTGCACAGCTCTGGAAGAGGAGCAGAGTAGATGTTGGATTTCCTGCTCTTCTACTTTCTACTGCTGGATTCAAATTGATTGCTCACGGAAATCAAGCTCGCAGTACAGAAAGCTTTCTTATACAGGTAATCTGAATAACACTGTTACAAAATTGCGGCCATTGGTAGCAAGCAGGGAGATGAGATGCAGTTGGAAATTAAGCTTCTGAAAAGTGATTGCTTTTTATCTCTCCTTAGAAGTCATGAACTTTGCAGCATGTGTGACAATATCATAAAGTGATACATTTATGTTGTTCCACTTATAAGAAGACAAATGATAGACTAACATTATCTCTGCATTTAATGGTGTTTGAGAGAGAAAATTAAAATAGATGTTAGTTTAAAAAATTATGATGATTTTTCTTAATGTAGTCTATAAAAAGATACACCTCTGGAAGGAATAAAAATTATTTGAAACTCCTATTTTGAAATTAGGGAAGAGTTTGGATTAAGGAAAAAGATAATGGTTTTGCATAAATATTGATAAATACAGTAAATAAACCCACTAAATATTCATTTATTATTTATTTTATTTTTAAAGATAACAAGTTTAATAAATAAATCAAGATCAAAAAGCTCCAAATAACAGGTAATACTTTATTTTAAAAAGAATGAATTCTTTATGCTGTTTGGGGAAGGGGTTACTAAGGAAAATCCCAAATTAATGGATATTGTTTCAATTGCAAATCAAAAGCAAAATTTCATAACTATGCAGTTCAGAAAAGGAGTTTCAGTGACTAAATACAGCCATCTGTAAAGGCTCTAAACTTAACGTTTTGAGTGTTTGATTAACTCTCCATAGTCCTCAATCAAGTTTATGACAGTAACACAAAATTAAGAAAACCCCTCTCTCTCCTAAATAAAACTGTAGAAACTAGACAAATTTAAAGAAACACAACAAGTAGCAAGAGGAAAATAATAGCTTGGGATTTCAATTTATTATGTCACTTGTGTTTTCAAATGACCAGGGAATTTTAAAAATTGGTATATTATTATGATCATTTCACTGGTCAGAACTCAATGAGTGTTTTCAGTCTGAAAGGTAAATATGCCAACAGAAGTGAAAGAAAGCAACATGAGTGCAGATTAATTTAGGAGTGATATGCTCAGATAGCTCTAGGAGCTAAATTTGTTATTTTTTTTCTGGCAGAAACAGAAAACAATCCAGCCTTCACTTCCAGGATGATAAAGAGCAAAAGAAAATGCATTTGATTTTTCAGCTTAGGAAACATTCTCATCTCTAAAAAGTGACACAAATTTCCCTAGCTGAAGATAAAAATCACTTGTACTGAATTTTGCAAAGTACCTTGGAGTTGTTTCAAATCTTTTACACTGCAGTAAACAAAAGCAAGTATTCATATTTTTGTAAGCTGCAGGATCAATAAGGCAATCAACCTAGGGATGTAGGTGCCTCCTCTGGTCCATGTTTTCTTCCTCCAATATGTTGTAAGTCTTCCACTGGAGTAAGTATATTAGCCTTAAGTCTCTACAGTGTTCCTGGAATTTCTCTACCTGTTCAAGCTCTAGCCTTGTTTTTTCACAAGCACATTCAGTTTTCTCTGTGTCCAAAAATTTTTCAGCTGCAGCCTTCACAGAAACTTTTCCCTTTCTAGCCACAGCTCTCTCAAACCACCCGCAGCCTCTTGAATTTTCTGTCCATACGTGATCTGCCATCATGTATGAGTAAAATTTGCTGTGGTGGGGGTTGACTGGTTGTCTCGTATGAGCTACAGTCTGGCTTTAGGGCCTCTCTTTCTTTGCAGCTAAGAAGTCAGACAGAAGGGATAAAATTGAGTTACAGCCATCTACTTTCACAAAAGTCAAAGGAATTAAACAGCTTTGAGTTATCTAGACATTGTTAAGTATAGCTGAAAATGCCCAAAACGTATTTAGAAGTTACTAGGAAAGAGAAGGGCTGAATACCAGTGAAATGTTTTCACATATACCTGACTTCCTTAAGAATGCAGGCTAAAAGCACTGAAAAAATGAGTATCTGGCCACCAGTATGTTCAACCACTGGCTGATTTCAGAGCTGTGGAAAGAGTCTTGGAGTGTTACTGCTCCCAGAGGTACAGATTTGCTGCATTTAGCAGGGCAATTAGAACAACTACCAGGAAGAATAAAACCTGCATGCTCAGACATGAAACAGAGATTTACTGGAAATTGATTAATGTCATATCCTTGTAGTATTAAAGATAGATGACAAGCTTCTGGCTGCACTGCTTAAAATCTTTCCAAAGAAAATTCTTGCTGTCTACAGAGCCACTGTGCTGTGTGCAGAATAAAACAAAGAAAAAGCCACTTCACATCTGACCCACAAGCTAATAGGAGAGAGGCCTGCAAAATCATTTATATCATCTGTTCATGGCTACTAGAAAATGCATATTGTTTTTTGTCTGTCTTGGGGTACAACATCGTTGTGACGCAGAGCTTCTTTTGCTCTTCTTAGTTGGAGGCGGGAGCACCATTCCCTCCGAGACCTCTGCCCAGCATCTCAGCGAGCACCAACGCGCTGGCTGACGTAATTCACAGCGGAAAGAGACAAGTGCACAAGGGCTGCTAAGTGAATGAGGTAGGGAAAAAAACAGGACAAAGACAAAAGAGAAAATGACAAGTTGAGAGAAAACTGAGTTTATTATTTCCTGTAACAACGTTTAATCCAATGCAAAGTGTTGATGTATCTCAGACCTCTTCGTTTCGTTATCCACTGTGAGCAAAGAAAGCCTGATATGGAAATGTGGCTATTCAATGTTTATAAGATGCATTTTTTCAGTGAACTAGCTAGTCTATGTTTAAACGACTACACCTTTATATTGAAAAATGTGTCCATGTTACAACTGATAGAGACATTTCTTAAAAAGTATGTCAAGAAGGAGTGAGCATCTCAGAGACAGAGGGTGGCAGCTCCTCAGTCCCAGCTCACAAAGGTGGGCAAGCTTGTCAGTGCATACCAGAATACACCACACACTGCTATGTAAAATTAACGGGCTGAGAAATCAGAACTAGAAGTTCAAATAAGCGCTTAGTATGCTGAATTATTGCTTACGATAGCAGCTGATTTTATGTAATATCAGTGTAAAATTATTGCCAGTCAGCTGTCAACAGCCACTGCTGTCAAGGAAGGGGACCCATTTTAGGAAAAAAATTATAGCATTTTTTATATAAACTAAGCTATGTTAGGGCATATAAAATGTATAATAAAGCATTAGCTTTCATCATGTCCCTTACAAAAGATGCAAATATATCTCAATATTTGGTTTTTTTTTCCAATGTGAATACAATATGTGTTTTCATATTGAGACTGAAAGTATAAAAAAATCTATCAACCATCATAGTGGCAACATGCACACTGTAAATACCGTTTGGTCATGCAGTCTAACAGTGTTATATATTTAGGGTCATTCTGAAAGCTCTGGTGATAAAAAATTAGGCTATTTCTTAATGTAATAGTTTAACAGTTAGATTAACAAAGGTAAGAGGTCCATATCTTATCTACAGCTTTTGTCTTGGGAGACAGGCTGTGAAGATTTTGTCATATTTTGTGAAGGACTTTGTCATATTTTATGAAGGACCCAAAGAACCCTTTCAGGTCTCTAAGAAGCAGGGTAGTTTTACTCCATCAATTAAACATCAACCATTAAGGCTCCTAACTTTTGAATAAATATTTGTTCCTTTATCAAAGAGCCATATTTTAGGACCCTTGAAAAAACATATTTTTTTTTTGTTGAGGATGATTTTCACAAGTCTGGAGTGTGTGTTTAAGTGCTGGACACTTAAAATTTTCTCATCTTACTACTTATCCAAATTCCAACAAAAACTGAGATTTTTGTGTACCTTAATCAGCAAGATAATTGCCCCCACTGAGAAGCAGACCTAATTTTAACTTAGCCTTTGGTTTGCAAGTTCATACTCTTATTTAAGTAAGGTTCTTTCCACAGAAAAGCTTGCTTCATGTATATGCCTCTATTTCATGATAGGAAATACACTGTGTATTCAGATAACAAAATTAAGTATTATGCAAATTAACATCAAGGAAGTCCTCAAGTGAATTAGAGGGTGGACTGCATAATGAGTATCTGAGATCAAGGGCCTGAGCTGTAATGGTTCTCTTCTGAGGGCATATTTATGCTGCATCTGTGCAAAACAGTAGAGAATGTTATGCTAGAATAAATGGCTGTGATGTAGGAGAGGATCCTCACTGAGGAATCAGAGTACTTTTTACTTATAATACTGAGACCTAAGGTTGCATGAAATAATATTCCACAGAGAGATCGAGGAATAAGATGGAGATGCATGAGTGGTTTAGGGCAAATTTTGGAGGAAACCTGCAAATGGGGTTCCTCCAGAAAGCAAATTCAAGTGGCCCCTCCTCCTACATCCAGAAGATGTAAACCTCCTTCGAGAGAAGTGGAAAAAAGCAAAGTACTCACAAGCATGTAAACATGAATAATATTAAACAATGGAACCTCTAGATTGGGGATACAAGCATCATAAAATCACACTAGAACAATGAAAAATAAGGGTTGCACATAGAAATTGGGCAGTTAGACTTCTCAAGATGGATGTCATTAGATAACAGTCAGATACAAAGGAGGTTTTAAAATATGCTTTTCAGTGCAAAGAATAGCTACAAAAGAACTCTACAGACATTGCTCTTCATACACAAATGCAAATACTTCAAAACAGGAAAGTACACAGCAAAGCAGACTATTGCTGATTTTACATCCTTTCAGCCTGTCAGGATATAACCTGGTCAGATTAAGAGCTTGCTTATATCCCATTCTAAGTTTCTTCCATAACCATAAAAATTCCCATGGTCTAGACAGGTTTCCTCAGATAACAATGTGGTAAATTACCATTTTGAGGCACTGACAGTGAAGATTTGTTCACCTCTATGGGTATTTCACACTTGTGTTGTGTTTTCTTTAGTTTTTGTGACCTCAAATTTGATAAACAAGTTACCTGCCAAGGTGTTCAAGCCAATCCACTTTTTGGCATTGAACTCCTTATGTAAAATACTTTCCCTTTTCCTTCTGGAAAACAATTCTGATTTTTATTTGGGCTTGTGGGCATAAAAAGTCAAACTTAGAATAGAACAGCTTGATGCTATCAAAACGAAAAATTTTATTTGAGTTGAAAAGACATCTGTCAAGATGTATTCCACTGGCAGTATATATGCATATTTTCAAAGAGTTTTTATGATTTACAAAGATCATTTGTCAAAACTCTTGCAGCAATCCTTACTGAGGTCAGCAAAATCCATGCTTCCACCACTTAATCATGCTCTAAAGCTTTAACAAACTGTTTCCAAGAAACTAAGAAAGAGTGAGACTTAGCAGGTAAAAATTCACTCTAGGGTGGAAAACAAGTCCATCAAGAAAGGTCTGAGCAGAAGGGCAATGGCAGTACTTAGCCATGGGCTGAGGGGGAACAACAGTCATGAGAACTGCAACTGGAGAGTGCTGAAAAGACATCCAAGGTGACAGGGAGCAGGTCCCAGGAGATGTTAGAACATGAGGGAGGACAAAAGGAAGAAACCATTCTCACAGTGGCAGGTCAAGACCTACATTGGCTGTGGCAGGGCACAAGGTGCTTGCCTTTCTGCTTATTGCTGGTCACAACATATCTCTGAGATGTCTATTTATCCTCATCTATATCTATTGATTTATGGACAACCTTGTGCTCTACTTCACAACAAAAGTGTCACAGAACACTTATGAAATAGTGACTCTCATTGTTTACAGACCTTGAGCACTGAGCTCCTTGCATGCATAAACCTATTTGTTCCTATCCCCTTCCTCAATAAGAAACAGGCACTGAATCATTCTCATCCAAATGTCACTGAACTTCCCCTGGTTTAGGCTGCTGGCTGTTCAGCTATCAGAGATGGTGTCCAGGGACACCCAACTCTAATAAATTTGATGGAAATAACATTGTCACTTGATTGACGCAGGCAGTGACAGCAGGTATCAGACTTGACTTATATGGTCCATATGACTGCTTAGTGCAAGCTCAAATCCTCAGAAGCTAAATACTAAAAGATTAAAGAAAGAAATCCTGTGATTTTTGCTGCTTTTACTGTTCATTTTGGTTAAGTCTGCATTTTCCTTTCTTAAACAATTTATTGCTGGGACTAAATAGTATATGCAATCTCCTGCTGACAGATTCTATCTAACTCCTCTGATACTGTGGATAGAAACATGGAAGATATGGGCACTTCAGTTGTAGCTGTAACACATTCCCAATTATATTCTGGATGAAAGAGTGGAAACTGAAACTTTTGTGAGAAACAAACTGTCACTGGGACTTTTGGGTACTACACATTACTGTGAGTCCTAGGACTCTGTATAAAGATTTCCCTAAATTCAAAAAAATTCCTTTGACATTGTGTTAAAAAATCTGCCTGTTGGGAGCCAGAAGTGGCTGTCACATTCTTCCTACAAAGCTCTTTTCTGCTCTTCAGCAGAAAAAGACAAGCATTTTCAGTCAACTGAAGTCAGCCTGGTTGCACGAAGTGGGTAGCTAGAGACTCTCAGAGCTTTATCAGCTATTCCCAGGTTTTCTACTTTTACGTTTGTCAGTTTACAAATCCGTGGTCCATAAGCCAATATAAGTGACCCCAAATTCTAACACTAGCCTGGAAGGTTGTCCATATCTTTCAGTAGATTATTGAACACCTGGTCAGTATTTGTGAATAACATGCACAAGGTCTTTAGCACACAGCTATCACTAGCTCTTGTTCAGTATGATAACCCATAAGGTCTTGAGGGAGGGTAATTGAAATAATTCTGTGGATCAGAACAAGAACTGAACAAGATCAGAACAAGAACACATTTTGCATAAAATCGGGGTTTCATCTGTTCAAGCAGGTGGGCTCTTGCTGATTATTGACAGTAATTGGATAGGCCTTTCAAGAAATTTTGTCAAAGCCAGTAGCTAGGATTGACGCTTGCATGACTCAAGGGATCTGAGTAATCACACTGATTTCCAGCAGCCAGCAAGAAGATCAAGATAGAGAAGTATAAATTGCTTTGGTGTATTGGGCAAAACTTAGATGAGTGGCACCAACATTGCATTGCTTGACTTCTTGTGTTGACTCATAATGGTTTGAACACCTGCTTTTCAAATACTTTTTTCCTGAATAGTGAGATTTTGGTGATATGATTTTGGTGGAGAATAGTCAGAGGAGCTGGCTAATGAATTGTAGAAACCAGTGCTGCCCTCTCATTCTGACTGGTAAAATCTACATATAGGACTCTCTGTTCTTTCACTGACATTGAATCCTTTATAATTGCTTCAAATAAAGAGGATTTTTTTCATTTGGTTTAAGACAAAATTATCTATCTCTAACACTTAATATGTTTTTGTCTTTCTATGGCATGGACATTTACATCTGAGCTTCTGTCCTGGGCTTCTTTGATAATCGTTGGAGACATATGTACTTTTCTAAGGAATCTTAAACAGATTTTTAGAGCAAGCAAGGTTCCATGAAAAGGTATTTCTTCCCAATGTCTAAAGGAGTAACAAAATAAACACATTAGACATGGATGTCTGGAACATTTTGGATATCTAATGTTAAGGAAAAAGTCAACTCAGTCTGCCTCAGATTCTAATCTGCAAAATGACTGTTTCATGTATTATGACTCTATCTTGAAATTTTTGATCATTTCAATTGAGTGTTCTGCATTTCTTGTTACTGAATTGCATCCAATTTATTTAAATGATTTTCCTAATTTGTCAAAATCTTTTTAAGTCTGTCCTCATATATGTTTACAGACCCTCACAGCTTGATGTCATTGGAAATTTAATAAGCACACTACACTATTTAATCATTGACTACCTACTCAATGACTCAAGTCACTAATGAGAACATTGATAAGAACCGGGCACAAGACTGATCTCTGCAGAACACTGCTCAATACGTAATGTTAGAAAACAAAGAACCATTAACAAGTACTAAACATGGTTTCCTAAACATGTATCTGCCTCGTAGCAAATTCACGGAGATATTCCCCATTTTATGAAAATTTCACACAAAACAAAAGACGGTGGTAAGGTCAAGATATACAGTATATACTATTCTGCATATTTAGAACTTCCTATCAACAGATAAGGAAATTCAGGGGCTATCATATGTTCTTGACAAATTTATCATAGTTGGTACTCATTCTCACCCTATTTTTTGGTGCATTTACAAAAATGTATCCTTTCATACTGCTATTATTGCATAAACTGAAGTTAATATAACTGGCCCATAATTTCCAATCTCCCCTCTTGCCTTCCAAAGAGATAAACTTTATATTTGCCTTCTTTCCCTCAGGAACTTGCTCTAGATTAAGCAGCACTGCCTGTCTGAGTAGCATTTATACATCTTTCTTTTGTGGAAAAAGATATTGAGGAGAAAAATATAAAATAAACTTTTTGCCTCCAGATCTTGCCTTGATTTGTAGCTATACAGCATCCCTAGTGACTGGAAGATAATTTTTAAAGCTCCAGAAAAATTTAATAATATTAATTTAATTCAGTAGTTCCAACCCTGTTCTTCCACTTTCCAAGTTCTTGACCCTTTATGAAAGGTCTCAGTTTTGCTTCACAAAACCATGTATGGGTTATGCAGAGAAAGGTTTTACATTCTATAATACCTAATAGGGTCCGGGTCATTGGTCATCTTACAGAGTTATGTTTATGTATGCCAAGGGAGTGATTTTAATCAATCCTGGGAAGACAGCATAAATGCATTGAAAATTCACACCAAAGTCATTTTGTATTATGATATATATAAGGTCCATGATGACTCTCAAATATGTTTAGTTCAGTCTATTCTTTAAAAAAAAGAAATTTTGTCATTTTATAACACAGTTATCTCTTTACTATTCATGGAATGGTGGTATCCTAAGAATTGCAATGAAAAAGATTTCTACTGTGATTTTAGAAAAATCCTCTATAGTACTGTATATTGTTCACAATTATTCTGTATGTAATAACTGTTTCTTAAGTAATCCGAAATAGCTGTTAATATAATATTTTCAAAATGTTTCGAAGAGGCCTCAGACACCATGAGACTTTGGGCATGATCAAGTCCTGAAACAGGTTGCCCAGTGATGCTGTGGATTCTCTGTCCTTAGATAAGCTCAGAATTGACTTGAAGATATTCAGACCAGACTCATGAATGGAGCCCTGAGCAACTTGCTTTCACTAGACCTGTTTTGAGACTATCAAAGTCAAAGCAGAAATAAAGAAAGTATTTTAAACAGTGAGGTTTACTAGCCAAAATTAGATTTTTTTTCATCTTTTTATGTCTAGATACTATTTCAAAGGTATGATTTTGTCAACACATGACTATTTCAACAAGAAAATGGAATAATATTCTAGGGATTGTATGGTACTTAACATTAATATGAGCTCTTGGTTTCTTTCACAGAAAATAATTTTTCAGTACTCTCAGTGTTTTGTTGAAGCAATGAACAAATTGCTTCTGTTGAAGCAATAGCACTGTATTTAGAAGGACTTTTGATTTCACATTTTGTCTAATCAGGTGGAAGTATTTTCCATTTTCATTTGTGTCTACTTTTCCAAGTGAAATGCTATCTACAGGGATTAATATTGAACATTATAATTTCTAGAAGTATAGTTACTTCCATTTACAAGAAACATTGCAGAAATGTTGAATCATATTTCCTGAACATAATGAAAAAACCAGCTATCATTTAACTAATATTATATTTGAAGGAGAGAGGAAATACATGAATAACAGGAAATTCTGCACTGCCGTTTTTAAGCCACCAAATAATTTCCCGCACCACTTGGAATCTACCTTCTTAATAAATGAAGTCACTTTTTTATTGTCCATAGCTAAAAATTCTAGCGGACTATGCCTTTTCCTTTTTGAATTTTTTTCTTTTTCTTTGGTATCACTGTTTGTACCCCTGGGAAAATAAGTTGACATTTTTTTCAAAAGCTGAATATGAAACAATTTGATGGATTTCTTTAGGAAGATCAGAGAACCTTCATTGCATGAAGAAAACAGAGAAAAGACAAAAAGTGGAATTACTGAGTGACGGGAAAGAATATACAGGTGCTAATTACTCTGCAATTTCTTATACTATGTGCCATTTTGTTACGGAAAAGTAAAGCTATGTATTGATCTACGTAATTAAGTCAAGTGTTTTTCGAGGTCTGATTACTCTAATGAGTATGTAATTTCAATCACAGGTCCATCCACCTAATAAAGGGCAAGAAGATGATTAATTATCTCCTGTATAGAGGAGGAATCATGTGAAGTGACAAAATTTCTGTGATTTCTCCTTTCATGTAGGAGACATGGGAAGGTTGATTTGCCTGTTCAGGTCAGCTCATAGGATTCTCCTTAGCTAATTCTGTTTCAATCTTTTTGGCTGGCTAATTTCTACTTTTTTTTATGTGCCTGTGTAAATTTTGAAACCAGCTATTGCCTTACCTTGTACAAGTAGTTATCATGATCACAGAATATTTTTTCAAAAAGTTCGGGGAAATCACTTATTTCTAGTTAATCACAAAGCTGTATAGGAAGCTGTATAGGGTTCTTGTAAATTTATTTACATTGTGGAGTTTATAGTGTTTTATGACATCCCATTCAGCCTAGGGGATATAGTGAAGACACTAACCTTAATACAGGATATCTGGAAACCATGAAAAATAAGTGGTGCTAGAGGTGCTGTAAACATTCAGTACCTGGAAAACCTGGCTGAAATGAACTGTTCAAAAGGGCCATTTTTGTTCCTGGTTTTGAGAGGCAGGCAGATCTCATACAGGACAGTTTCCAAGAGAACAGCCTAGAGGTACATGCACAGCAGATGTGACTCAACGTGTCTGTTGCCAGGGAGGTGCCATTTAGCTCTAATTATGAAATCAATTCCTTCTGTCAGTAGCCTTTCCAGAAAGCTGGCTGCCCTCTCTTGCAGATAAATGCTCTCATCAGCTCAAGCGGTCCCTGTAAGCAGCATGAAAAGACCATGTACACCGGGGTTTCAAAGAAAACATGAACAACCTTGTACTGTCCAGTTTCAGTGTGAGTAATGCCAAATAAAATCAAGATAAGACGCAGCCAGGTGTAGAGTACCTGCCTGTCTTGACAGAGATGGCTCCCCAAGGCAAGCAAATATTTATGTAACTTTTCCAGCTTTTTACAAAGTACTTCTAAGCAAGATGGATCTTAGTAATGGTGAAAATACGGCTTTTCAATTCCTTCTCTTTCTCTCTCTCTAAGTTTTTGTAACTTCTTTACCTTAGTGAAAGTTAGAAAGGAAGAAGAACCTTTACCATCATTCCTAATTTTCATCAAATCTCACTCTAAAGAGTCTCTGCATGTTTATGAAAGAAATTAAAATAAAAAATTCATAATTAAAAACAAAACAAAAAACCAAACATAGAGGAAAAATATTCAAGGTGAATGACTTAACCACATATAATTAAGAGTAGAAATATGTAACTGAAATAGGCCAGTGTTATTCATCACAGAATAATAAAATCAGTCTCATATTAAGCATTACTCATATGATACAGTACATGATAAATTTTAATATACATAATTCCTTTACCTCATAATAACTAAATGCTCACTTTTAGCAACTAAAGAAATCAACAGTTACTTTGTAACTTTAAATGTGAACAAAACATACCCTCTAGATAAGTTCATTTGAAACAGGAGATGAGGTTATTCTACTAGACATCTCCTGGAGAAACATTTTAGAGCTTCCAATTTCAAAAATCAAAGGCAAGTTTAGATTCTGAGAAATAGACTATTATTTGAGGTATTATTGGATTTCTTTAATGGCTAATACTAAAATCCTGCAGTCTTGTCCTTCAGCTGCATGAAAAACAGCAGAAAGATTAAGAAGATGGAGCCCTACAAAGCAGGGAAAAGTGTCCCAGAAATGAGAGAGGGGGAAGAATTTAAGTTGTAAAACAGTCAGGTATATCATCCAAAATCCCAGATGATGGACAGAATCTTGGAGTGGGCTACTTTTTCCTAATTTTAGCCACATAAAAGTTAAGTACTAAGGTAGGCCATCCAGACTACTTCTATTGTCTATGAAGAGACACATGCATATTGAAAAAAAGATGTATCCAACTTGAATTTGATTCCATTATGGCATGAATTTGGTCCTTAAACAATCTTTCTTTTTTGTTAAAGAGGGTTGGCTAAATGTACAGCTTAAGTTTTAACTAAACGAACAGCTCAAATTACCTCTCTCAATAAAGCCAATTGAAAGATGCTCTACTTATAGATGAAATAACAGAAGAAGATAAAGTGACATGGTTTTCCTAAACAAATAATAGAAAATCAAAATAAGCAAATAAGCAAATAATAAAAAAACCCACTGTGTTGTTACCATCACTTTGTCCTGATCACTAACGTCTGTGTTAACGAGTAAATATTCCCTTTATGGTATAAAAATAAAACAGGAATGTGAATATCTTTGTCTGGTCTTTGTAAATTTAATACTATCTTTCAAAACTGGTCACTAACAGAAATATTAACTGAGTAATCAAGTTTACTAACATGCTTAGGTTTCTTTTTCATATGCCTCCCTTTGTAGTAAAAAGACTAAAAATATAACAAAATTAATACAACTGAATTAAATTTGTCCATTTTTCTCAAAGAATGAATGCTGCAAAAATAGAACAGATATTAGTACTTAGTTACTTCAGATAGACCATGTTTCTATACAGAGAAAGTATTTTTATCATAGTACAGTGGATTTCACTGCTTGCTGAATATTCAGTCTCCATTTAAGATTGACCCAGAGCAGACATTTGATACAGCTGGCTGATTTCTGTAGTCAAATTAAGTGTTGCAGATTCATGACAGGGCCGCTTGGGATCTGTACATGGAAATAAAAATCAATTCAACAAATCTGCAAAAGGGTGCAACTCTGTTTTGTTTGCTTTTGCAGTAGAAACCATTATAGAGTCCTGTGGAGTAGAGCAATAGTTATTTTACGTAGATTTATAGTCTGCACTTGGAATCATATAGTATATGCTGAGTTGGAAGGGACCCATCTGAGCCATTGAGTCCAACTCCTGGATCAGCACAGTACATCACATGGATCACACCAAACTTCTTGAACTCTGTCAGGCTTGGTGCTGTGACCACTTTCCTGGGCAAGTTTGTAAAGACACATTAGTAGATTATTTGCAATAGAAAACAGAGCAGGAATGACTGTTGAGACGTTTCCTCCTTTATTTCCTGTTTCCTCAATTTAGTGCTGAGCACAAATCTTAAATTCTTTCATGTTTACTATCTGTCTTCATATTTGATTTCTTTAACACTGAAAAGCCTGAAAGACTTTCAAAAAATTACAGAGACAATATTAAAACATAAACCAGAAGTACATCGTGGTAAATAAGGATCACAACTAACCTTAACCAGAGGGAATTACAGTGAACATTCAGGACATACCAGTTGTAAACACAGCCCCATGACAACTCCTGGGATTTGAATCTTCTCTCAATGTCAATATTGAATCTGTAGAAAAAGGGAAGGTAAAAGCATCAAATCTAGTAAATAATCTTTAAAAACCTCCAACAAACCATAACGAGGCATACAGAAACATTTCTGAGAAACACCTAGCTGAAGAAATAAAAATCAAGACTTAGATTTGCTCAGGAGCATGAGAAGCAGCGTGCTAATCAGTCAGCAATCAATAAGCAAGAGAAGAGCTCAAGAGGGATAACAACAGGAAAGCTACACAGATCTTTGCAAGGGTGTTCCTAATAGTGAGAGGAAATTATTTCTACATCATAGGTGTTCCATGCAGAATCATCCTTATTTTTCTGTGAATACAACAGCCTTCAAAACAAAATAATTTAAAAACTTTTGTATGAAATAGAAAAATTTGGTTTTTCTAAGTTTGAAACACTTCCATAAAGAGTATTTTGTAAGCATTTTGAGTGAAGTCAGAAACAACTGCTTGTGCATTTCTTGTTTTTTCAGATTTCAATAGAAGAAAATATGAGGGATTTTTATTTCTACATATTCACTCTCACAAATATAAGTTATTACAATTATGCAAAGGAAAATAGCCATAAGAACTAGCCATGGCTCATTTATTATAACCATTGCCCTGATAGGATTAAATATATTTGTTTTAATGGTTAATGAAATAAATATTCACTTGATGGAAAAACTAGAATATAGAGAAGTGACTCAAAGCTGAGTAAAAATCAGAAAACAAGTGATATTAGGGCTCAGGGCTTCTAATCTCCTGGTCTAATTCCCAGTCACTCTTCCATTGAGAGTCACTGTTCTCATTTCAGAGAGATTTAGGTAAGTGTCTCTCTGTCCCCAGAACTGGAAAAAAAAAAAGTGTGAGTTTCAAGAATCTCATAAACACAACGGAAGTAAATTTGAAGAGTAAAAAGAAGATTGTACAATTACAGGGTTAGGCCAAGAACCAAAATCAAACCAAACCAAAAAGCATTAATGGTCTCCTCAGAGTAATGTCTGCTGTCCTTGAAAACTGTGCAGAGAACTTAGAGGGAATTCAGAGGAAGTGATTGATTGGTCATGTGTACACACTGAGTGAACCCAAGAGTTTTCTTTTTACGCACAAGTCATAACTTCTCTCTACTGCAATTCCTTTTTCCTCAGGTTACTATTGGCTTACACAAAAATTTATCAACCAGTCTCATATCTATGGCTACAAAAAAATTCTCATCGTTTTTTGTTGCTAACCAACAAAGTTTTGTTACTTCAAACCACCCTTAACCCTGAAGAATGCATTTTCTGTTGCTTCAATGGACAACTTATGAACTGAAGCTTTCCAAGTCCCCATAACAGTCCATTGCTTTGTTACCTACTACTTTAGCAAATTCCTTGCAAGCAATCTGTGAAGCCCAGAACACAACTGGGATTTTAACTCCCTGGAAGAGGTGATCACAGACGTATCTTTTTATTATTTTAGGACATCGTGGTACTTTGAATAGGTGTACTGGGAAAAGAGTACATCAAAATACATGTATGTATCAGATCTCATAATTATTCAGAAGTAGCCAAAACTCAGTTTCTGATTTAATCCACTGTTAAATATATTCATTAGATTTTTTTTAACTCAGTAATTAAACTTCCCAAAAGCCTGAAAAAAGTGGTACTTTGGGAAGAACAAAATAAATCAGAACATTTGTAACTTCTGATTTTTTTTTCATTAGAGAACTTGTCCTTAATCTATTTACACGGTAATTCTTCACCATTTGACCAGCTACTGTAGTTGGAAAAATTTAGTTTTTCAAGTAATATCATTGAACATATTTGAACCTGTAGGGACACATATTGAGAAAGCAAGAAAACTACAGCCTGAAAAATATTCCAAGCCGGAGCGTCTCAGCTCTGTTCCCAGCCAATAAGCTGGTCCAGCTGTAGGCTAGGGAGAATTTCTTCCAACGTGATATCTTGGTCAAAATTAAAAGGAATTAATAACAAAGATAGAACACCTCTTGTGGTGTGTGACCAGGCCCTGGGAATTGGGTGTATTCTCTCTGAACCAATCATCTTTTTTCTACTCTTGGAATTGTGAGTCATGCTATAAAACCAAGTGTGCTCCTGAATAAACTTGTCTCTTTCTTTCCTATTATGAAAGACGACCATGTAGCTGTGCATCTTATTTCCGCCGCACTTAAAGGGTTAAAACCTTTTTCCACGGCTACAGGGACCCTGGTTGTACACAGGGCAATCTGGTGTAGGTGACCCTGCCTGAGCAGGGGCTTGAACGGGACAATCAACACAGGTCCCTTCCCACGCCAGCCATTCAATCCCAGAATTCTGTGATTCTTTGTGAAAGACATTTGATAAGCATAGCCTGTTGGCCAGAAAATTATTATGAAGGGGTTTCATTCAACTCCCATTGCTTTTCCAGCAACTGCACTGCCATCTGGCTCAGACCCAGGGGCAGCATGCTATCAATGGCACATTCTGCAGAAACTTAGAAGCCGCAAGAAGCCTGAGATTAATGGGTTCTGGTACCAAAATGAAAAAAAATGCAGAGGATGGATAATGGCAAAGCTGTAAGTGGAATATGCAGCGCACTTTATAGTTTGTATAGACGGTTGCAGCTTCTCAGCTCTTTGGAGCTGGAGCCCTAGAGCCAAGAGAAAACAGAAAGAATGGGACAAATACTACGTGTATTTGAATTGCTTTAACATATATGGAAGATCAAAAGAGAAGAAATAAAAAAAAATTAGAAGAACCACCATTATTTTAATATAACTAATTCTTTCTATGAAACAGGAGGTAAAATATCATGTATTCATAAAGAAGCATGTTCATTAGCTTATATTTTAAAAATTACTAATGAATATGACTTTTACACACTTAAAATGTTTATTTAATGAAAATGAAGCATGTGATGCATTAAAGGATGATTATTTAAAAATAGCAGCACGTTATGATGCAGTAAAAAGGAGGAATCTTAATAGCTGCTTTCATTTATATTTTATGTACAGAAACCCAGCATAAAAACATTATAAGATTCTAACTGTAACTAAATCAAAGTTATTCAAAGTGATGATGCTTTCTCACCTTTTAAAAATTTACTCCCTTATGCTAAGAAAATCTGCAGGTGAGATATTAGACTGCAAATTTCACTTTAGGCTGCTCTTTCACTTTATCACAGATTCACTCTTTTGCAAAGGGAGAGATTTTTTGGCAACTTCTCCACAGCTTCTGTTCACTGCTAGCAGAACTCTGTGAGCTGATGTCCTATGAAAACACAAGCTCCAAACCTGGTATTTGTCTAAATTAAGAGCTTCTGCTCCCACCATGACTCTGACCACAGACAGACGCAGTCCCAAGGTTTACAGTCCAGCCTTTCACAGTGCCTGACAGGGAACTATGCAGAAAAGTCAGGTGAGTCAAAGCATGCCATGCCTGCCTTAGCAAGGGACTTGTTAAAAAAAAACATGAAAGAGGTTAGGCTGTAAACTACCAGGTCTGGCAGCACTACTGAAACTCTTTCCACTCTTAGTGCTCTATCTCAGAGGACTGCTCAGCCCCATGAAAAAGTTCCCACTCTGATCCCAAATTAAATAGCAATTATAACACAAGGTCAGTAAATGAGCCTTTTCCCCTAGTTTTACCCACGTCTAATGCCATTAATTCTTCTACGCATAATTTTTATATAATATATAGTTGTTAATAAAGTGTCCATGAAAGAGATATACAAGGAAAGGTCACTATACTGTGCCTACTCAGTGTGGATTTAGACTGTGGTACCGTGCTGATGCAGGGATTATGTTTGTATGGCACCCTGTAAGTTACTGTGGATGACTGCAGGGTTTAGAACAGAATAATGAACTGCATTACTTTCATTATTGGGTGATGATGCTTTTCTAAATTAACTAATACAAAAATATTTTCTCATTTTGTGTGAAGCGTGTTTAAATGAAGAGATGTAGCATGCAATCATGATCAGACACATACCCTGCAAACAGAAAAGTGACAAGTGTCTCTCTCCCCATACTGTATGTAACACAAGAACAGACACAAGTTCTTCTATTTGTTGGTGCTTATGACAAAGATGCAGAGCTGAACCTGTCTCCTGTGTTTTCACTGGGCTACATCATCTATGTACAATAATTTTAACTGTCATAACGGTGTGCGTGTCAAATTCAGTGACATGCTGATGTGGTTTGCAAGGAGCATCAAAACCACCACTAGCTCACTGTTCAAAAATAGCTGGTCTTGGACCTTTGATGGCTAAAAAACCTGATGTCTCTGAGTGAAATAGGAACAAGGTAAGAAAGCAGCTACTTTTAGAACTAACATTTATGCTTGACTAGAGGCAGTGGGGACATAATCTAACTGGTTAGCTGATGAGAGACCCTACAGGAGTTTTCTACGAAAACAGGAAATGAGCATTAAGCTGACATTTACTCAGCAAGCCACCAACTAGAAGTGCTTGGGGGACCCCCTACACTGAAGCAAAATGCCAGAGCTGTATAATGATTAGACTTTGATGGATCCCACTGACGTCCCAAAGGCTGTTCTATTTTTTATTTCTTTCATCTGATCTTCATCCATAATTTGACAAACTATTTTTAAGTGTCTATTTTCCTCGTGATTTATATATTCCAGGCTCACCAAATTAATTCATTCCTTCATCTGATCACCAACTACACTTTAGCTGTTAAAGTGACGCTGTATTCCCAAACCTGTCACGTTTAGTTGTGACAAAATCTGGTCACTTTAAAAGCAGTGACAGACATACCCCTGCAGCCAAGATCCCCCCCCAATTTGTCCTATAGTGACATTTTACTATTCTTGTCTTCTGCTCTCTACATTAAGTTCCAGTGACTGAAAAAGCAAGAAAGAATGGAGGGGGGGGAATAGTAACTTTGAAAGGTTTGTGTAGACTTCTTCAAAATGGTTTCCTTGGGGGGCATGGAACAGCAGGTAGCTGGCTGGTTTGAACAGTGTATGTCCCCTCAGCCAGGGAAGCTCATTCCATTACTGTTTGACCCAGTCTCTGTCCTATGATGAAGGTGTGGTACATTACTGAGACTGATCCATGCAAAAGTTCTTGTGCCTGCCACCAGGGAAGCTCAGAGAGAAGAACTTTCTGCAGGACATGATAAAATGCATTAGCATTTGACTTTCAAGCTCCCCTGCTGCCATGCATTTCCATAGGTGGTGCATTGGTAGTTCTTTATTTAATTGGAAAGGTATTTTTATTAAATTCCTAATTTATTTTTGTTCAACAGTAGTATAGGCAAGTCAACAAGAGTATAGGCAAGTTTAGTTAACTTTTATGTATGCTGAAGAGAGTCAGGTTAAACCTAGTAAATTGTTGTTGACCTACTTAGCATTTAGAAAGGTCTTGTGCTTCGGTCTGCTGCTCCCTCACTGCACTACAAGCTTAGATCACCTTCACAAGAAACAGTTTCAAACAAAAAACTTCCAGTCCTTGTTAAATCACAGGCAAGGCCTAAACTTGAAAACACATACTGCGTCATTATTGCTTGAGGAAAAAGATGGCCTCTCAGACAAGCCAGGTCCAACTCACTACAAATTTTTGTTGTGAAAATTTGAAGGTCTCAGAATTTAATCTCAGTGAATGTTCCTCAAAAACAGAGACCAAGCATGTTCCTCAAATGTAGATGATCTCTGATTCAGTGCTCACCATTGCCATTATAAAGGTCTTTTTTCATTGGGATAGGGTAGCAGGGAAGAAAAGCTTTTTGTACAGTGTATGTTTTGCTTCATTGAAAGATGTTACCAGATAAAGAAAATAAAACATCTGGAAGATACCATTTATTAAACAAGATTTCCAAATATTTAGACTGTTTTTCAGAAAAGAAATGATAAAATGTTCTGGTTTTGGGGGTTTTTTGGTGTTTGTTTTTGGTGGGATTTTTTTGTTTGTTTGGGGTTTTTTTGTTTTTGTTTTGTTTTTGTTGGTTTTTTTTTGTTTTGTTTTGTTTTTAATTTGCTCTGAATAGTATAAGCTAAGTTTAATGTAGCAGGAGAGATTTAGTTTTTCCATAGATATAGATATCCCATGGCATTTCTGTAGTTTAAACTATTAGAACGAATGTGCATCAGGAGGAGTTTAGGTGCAGGTGTGTGTATTTAGGAGAGATGGAAATAAACCAGGTGAATTTCTGTTGCTGTTAATTTTTAATTCCATACTGCAAAAAGTCATTGTCAAAAATCCTCTGAATTCTCAAAAACAAAATTAGTTTATGGCAATCCTAAATTAAGACAGAAGTATAATCAATGAGAATACAGAGTTTTTTCTCCATTAAAGAACAGTCTGAGTTAATGAGAAGGTTTTATTTATCTGCACGTGCAGTTGAGGCAGAACCCAGCTGTTCAGACGTGGTAATTTAGTGCCTTTTCAGCTACTCCACAATGCTTCACTCACTTCCTAACTGCTGCTACGCAATGAAACAGACTTCCCTTGGATCTGTCAGCTCCGTGCACACCTGGCGTATCGATGATGGGTTAGGGAGAGCACCCTGCAGGAAACAGGCTGAGAGCCAGCACAGCCACATGCAGTTACCCCCGAGAGGCAGGTGGTACCATTGGGCATGGCCTTGTGCATCCTCACAACTGCTGCAGTAGAAGGACATGGATCTCCTCAAAACCCTGGGTGAGATATCCTAGAACTTCATGAGTGGAACTAAGTTTGTGTCCACGCAAATGAATTGAGCTCCGAGTGTTTAATGTAAGCCTGGAGCTATAAAATGCTGCCTGATTCCTCTTGCCATATGTGTAGCATATGTTGAAATCATGCTATTGCAACCTCCTCAGAAACTATGCAACATATTATACTTCAAACAGTGACCAGCTCTGTTTCATAACAATTTGGATATGATTTTCCCAACTTCTATAGCACTGCCAGCATAAGTTTTAGTGCTTTTAATTTCCTTTCTGACTTTTTTTTTTTGCACAATAGACCATTAGGAAATACCTGATTGTTAAACAAGTTTTAAAATTCTAAAATCAATGCTAAATTTTTAAAGCTTAAGAGGAATATGCTAAAGAAATCGTAGAAAATTTTTGTAGGAAAGCGTTTATTTTATGAACGGCTATACTTATCAGTATTCAAAACTCTATTCTGTCTCCTAATTGGGGGAGAGATGAGGAAAGATGAAAGGGGCATACTCCAAGACAAATAACAAAAAAATTTCTTTACTTTTTGTTATAATAACATTTGAACTTATAGGTCGCTCCCTACTAAGGTTAGCACAAATTTAACCCACTAATATTAAATATTAATGTTTTCTCTTTCTCTTGCATTTTAAATCAAATTTAAAAATCTGTTTGTTCCCAGAAGTTAGCCAGCTAGCCACAGAGACTAGAAACCGTTTTTATTTTTTTTTTTCATAAAGCCATTTTTATTAACAGGAAAATCCTGATCATAATAGCTTTTGGGTTTCTGTAACTTCCAGAATAAGAGCAGCAGTAGTTCTCACTTAGCTCCTTAGCTTTTGGAACTGTTAATGATAATACTGCTGATTAACAACAGGATAAAAATACTATGTCAGGGTGTTAGGTTTTTTCCATAATCACCTGATCCTGGATGAAAAAACCCACATGAAACAAATAAAAAGTTAAATATTCCACAAACAAAGAAATCTGAAGATTTGTATCCCTACATACTCACGTTTTTTTATCAGTCAGAAGAAACAACTTCTAAATCTGAATTGATAGTTTGAAATCATTGAGTCAAAAAAGAAATTGCAGGTCCTAGGATTAATTTTTCCATTTCAAATATTTTCTAATATATTCTGAATATCTTGAAAGACTCTTGAGGACTTCAGGAATTTAAATTACCAATGAACTGATCTAGAGATTTTATTTTAAAAAATGTTCCTGTATACTATAACAAAGCTATATTATATCTCTCGAAGTTGAGAATACAACGATATCTCCTACAACAAGGATGTGCAGGATAGTCACAAAATTGTTTAGGTTAGAAGAAAACTCAAATTCTCCAATTTCTTACTCAAAGAAGGCCAGTGAAAGCACGTTTAATACAACATGTCTGTGTAAAAGCCAGTTACTTGAAAATGTTAAGCCTTGTAGTCGCTACAAAAACTTACCTCTTTAAAATAAGATGTTTATGAATAGAAAAGCAAGAACATATTTTAACTAGAAAGTAAAAAATCATTTATCTTCTTCAAGAGATTAATTTCATACTGGAATAATCCAATGAACTCTGCAGAAGAAGCACAATGGCAACAAGCACAGGAAGCAATAAATGAAGATTAAAGCTTTTGTTGCCTTGGGCAGGTTTGTGTGTTTGTGCAGGTTCCAGTAATATAATTATAATTACACTGCACAAAGGTGTGAGAACTGAAGTACTCATTGCTTGAGATGATGGGCAACAGGCAGCTAGCTTGTTTTAGCATCATGTTTGAAGATTGAAGCTTGGATAATAAGAAATAACTTGTTTTCTCTTTATCATATGCTGATGAAACAAAATAAAACATTGGTAATTAAACAAATGTTCAAACCATGGTAATGATCATGGTACTGAGAGATTAATAAATGACAATTCAGTAAATTTCAACTTCCAAACCTCATCAGAACTGTAGACATGAAGGGACAAAGAGGAATTTTGTGGGAGAAATTCACATTATCACAACATATCTGCTAGTCAGAGAATAATTTCAAGGTGCTATTAAGGAAGCCATGCATCCATCACAAAACTGAATTTACACCTCACAAAAGCATTATAGGCTTGCATAACAATTCAGAGTCATAGAATAGTAGAATCACGGAATTGTAGATCTTAAAGACCACCTAGTTCCATCAGCCCTGCCATGGACTAGGACACCTTCCACTAGACCAGGATGCTCATCCGGGAACTCCATCCAGCCTGGCCTTGAAACATCCAGAATCAGGGGCATCCACACCTTCTCTGAGCAGCCTGTTCCAGTGCCTTCCAATGCCTTACTACCTTCGCAGTAAAGAATGCCTTCCTAACATCTACTCTAAACCTACCACTTTTCAGTTTTAAGCCGTTCTCCCTTGTCCTATCACTACAGTTCCTGATGAAGTGTCCTTCTCCAGCTTCCTTGCAGGCACTCTTCAGATACTGGAAGGCTGCTGTGGGGTCTTCAGGCAACATTCTCTTCACCTAGAGAGTCAATGATGACTCCTACATCAGAAGATGCTCATGTGGGTTTTTCCTGGGTTTTTTGCAAGATCTGATTTCTTGGATATGTTTGCAGACAATCCTCAGATTTGGGATGTGCATAATCCAATGTAGTAATCTCTTACCTAGGAAGTATTAGCATAAAGTTTTTAAATAAATCACGGAACAAAAAAATTATCTCAATTGAGAACTGTGCTGTGCAGGTCCCTTCCAACTCAGCATATTATATGATTCTATGTTTCTATTATTTTTTTTTTCTTTTAATATATTGACTGCCCCACATATTTTGTTCTGAGAAAGAAAACTGAAAGAAAAAAAATTGCCCTACTAATTGAAAGATACCTGCCCAGCTCACTGAAGATGTTCTTCTCTTTCTCTAAACTCTGTAATAGGCTTTTGTTCCTTATAGAATATTTCTGCCCAGACTCTGCAGTTAGGATGAGGATTTCTTTCTGAGTCATGCAGGTGTGCTTTATAAACACCCTGGAATTTAGCCCAAACTGACTTACTGAGGCAACAGGTCAAGCACAAAGTCCTTCACTGGGAAGGAAAAGCTCCTTGCAGTTATGCCAGCTGGGCTTGACTGAGGAGAGTAGCACTGCTGGCAAGATATAAGGTGTGTTGGCAGACACAGAGTGAGCAGGAGCCAGCAGAGTGCCTTGGCAGCAAAGGGGAACAACAATATTCTCAGCTGTGTGACTAGAAGAGACAGAGCAAAGTAATAATCTCACTTTACACAACATTCCTTGTACTGCTTCAACAGTGCTGCATTCAATTTTGTGCTTCCCAGTACAGGAAAGACATAAATAAACTAGGGTGGATTTAGTGGATGGCCGCCAAGATGGTCATGGATTGGAGCCCTCACCCTGAGAAAGCTAGGCTGGTTCAGGCTGCAGCAGAGGCGGTTTTTGGGCTTCCTTTCTGTAGCTCCTCTGCACCTCTGGAAAAATGAGAAGATGGAGTAAGGCTCTTCGCATCAGGAGGGTGAGATATAATGGGCAGAGATAAGACTGAGCAACACACAGGTGACTCTGCCTTGAGCAGGAGGTTGAACTAAACACCCACATCTCAACGTCCCTTCCTGATGAAGTTATCATGTGATTCTATACATTCTCAGAAAAGAAGCTGAAGACTAGGAAGGATAACAGTTAACATGAGTTACCAATGTTTTGCTGATACCAAAGCAGCAAAATCATCCTGGGATTGATAAAGTGGAGCAGACTTGCGAGACCCTTGCAAAAAAGATAGGGAATGGTCTGCCCTTTGCTTCAATCATGAGAAGGAATATCCTTAAATTGTAGCAATAGATTCCATTGCCGTGTGTTCTTCCTTTCAAATGATATATCTTAGCCATTCACTCTTCTGAAGTACATATGAGTCTGAAAATGGAGTCTGAAAGACAGAATTCAAGCTTTGGTTTTGGTTGGCAAGAAAAATTATGGTGCTATTGTACCTTGGTACTGAGAGAATATGCTTTAAATAATTTCAAAATTGCCTATAAAATTAGTTACATCAAGATAGACATTTTGGCTATATTTAACATAATAACAAAAAAATGAGGAGGAAGAAAATTAGCTGTGCATCATCAGAACTGTTCTTTCTTGCAAAATCAAGCATTGCAGCTCCTAGGTTCAGGATCACAGTCACTGAATAAAGTCGTGCACTTCAAGAGCTTTAATCTCAGAAGTGTGGATTTTATCACTTATGTCTGATATGAAGTCAATATATACTGGACTCTACCAGACCAGAGACATTTAATAGGTGCTATTACTATTCCAGTCAACTTTTAAGATCATTCTCAGGCCAGATTTGTATTTCTGAAAAACAGAAGAACTAGACGTAATGCCAGTAAAGAAAAACCTTGTCTTGCTAAATGAGCATTTTATGGAAATAAGGAAGATTTGTACTTATGAACTAATCTTACTTATCCATTACTTCACATAAAAACTTGGTGAAAACCACTTTTAGACATACTTGTTCTTGACAAAGTTCTTAAAGGAGTTATCAACTGCTTTGCAACAATTAGTTAAAATTAGAAAGTGAACAAATCTCAAAATTATAATTGGCCAATGTCTTTTTTAGTCACTTGGAAGAAAAGAAGTAAAGAGTTAAGTGTTCTTCCAGTAAAATAATTTTATTGAAGACATACCAGGAAGTATCTCCATGGAGATCACTACAAACCAAGGAGCAATATTTCTTCTAACCTCCCTCAACATCAATGGGGAGCAGCATAAATAATCTGAACTTATGATTTTTTTTTTTAGGTTAGGCTCCAGAAAGGTTCAGATCTAAATTCAGCAAAAATAGACATATAACCTTAGGCATCTAACACAGTATGCAGAACTAATGCAACCTGAAGTATGTACAGCCTTGCAGAAATAAAGACAACAAAACCAAAACCAGAAACAAACCAAAACCATAAAAACCCAAACCCAACCCAACACCCTTCTCCCCACAAAAATAAAAAAACAAGAAAACAAAACCAAAACCAACAAAAACCCCCTCTGGAAATATTTATAGAGTTGCATATGAAACCACTTTTTGGAGATTTTTCTTTCTTCATTCCCACCACACTGCCTGCACCAGGAAGGGAATGTGACTGTTCAGGATTGAAGAAAACTGGTCCCAGTCCTTTCCTGACCCTTTACATTTCCTGAGATTTACCACATTCCATTACAAGCATTTTCCTGAAGCAGACCACCTGCTCTCCTAAAGAAAATGTGAGGGCACGTCTGATGGGCAGAAGAAAGGTATCCCTGAGATCTCAGGTAGATGCACTATGAGTAAGTCAGAGCCAGAAAAGAAATCTCTGTTCCACCACAGACAACCTGGAGAAAGGCAGATGCCGTGTTGCAGTGGAAGTTCTCCCTCTTCATTGTTCTTGTGTGTTTTCTACTAGATATTTAAGCATCAGGCAATCATCATCCAGCAAATGCTCACACAGGCAATCTAAAGGGTTCCTTTCTGTGCATTTCTGACTTTTAGAACTTGCTTTACAATCACTTCTACATGTAAAACGCCATTGTATATTTGCTGCTGGCAGCATGAAGAAAGAAAAGATCATTGCCAGCTTCATTCATACTACTGTAGATCAGTCTGAGACTATAACAAAGGCTGTTTTTTGCTCCTTAACACTGGCCTTTTGTTGAGTTTCTGTCTAATATTCTACCAGACAAATCAAAGAAGGTATAATTTAAAAGGTCTAAAGAAGAATGTCACCTCACCTTATATACTACAAACTGTTATTTTAAAAATAAAAGGTATGATGAATACAAAAATCCCACCAGGATTATGCTTTATGAAACAAGTGCTAAATTCTCATTCGCTTCTTCATAAGCAATGAGAGAAAAACAGGATTTCTGATTTTTTCCTAATTGCTCTAAGTTGCAGTATATAAAAATTTCACAACTGCATCTGAATGTTTTCTTTAATTGTAATTTGTAATGAAACCCTTTATGCTTCCTACATTGTCCTCTGTCTCAACAACATTAACTTCCAATTTGTTGACATCTGGTCCAGTCCAAATCAAATCAAAGACATTTGACATTGCAGAGCTGTATTCAGCAAGCTTTCAGACATACAGCAGAGGTTGCACAGAATTTTTTACACACCACAACAGATCTCCTTCATCCTCAGTATACATTGAAAAACAGTGGGAGAATCAAGTATCAGAAAAGAAAGAATGAAGAATTAAAAAGGAATGTCTTGTTCCTTCCAATTTTAGGTAATCGTAAACTAGAATAATTTCACTGAAGTCTGCAGAATTCTGCTGTGAATAAAAGAGAGAAATTGCATTTTCTCACCTTGAACAAAAGCTGTTTGATTTTAAATAATTGGATGAGTATTCACAAATGTAGCATTCCAGTTGCCTTGTAAAAAAGACATAAAAAAGCTTTCTCTAACCTTCATTTCCCTCCACAAAAAAACACCTATTTGAAATTTTGGCTTATGTAGTGAATAAAACTTTTCTTAGGAAAACTGAAGCAGAGGTCAGTAAAGCAAGTCAAAGAAATGTAGTAAGAAAGATAATTGTACATGCAAGGCCTAGAAAGCGAAGGACCTGGGTGGCATTAATGGTTTAATTCCTTCCAGTGCAGAACTCATCAGGTAAAATGCCTGTTGTGATTTCAGTAATGTAACTGTGTCCTCTCGACTCTGCTGCCCCTTTTAGGCTATCCATGTCCACATCAGCCAGAGCCCCATCTGGAACCATGCTAATCCATTCTGGTCCCTTGCTGCATCCCTTGGGTTAGGCCTTGGAAGGGAATCAGCCACCATAAGCTTTCCAAAGAAAATTAGAGAAGTTTAATTGGCAGCACCCAAGGGTGAAGTAAGAGATGTTTTCCAGAGTATCACTATACAATTCACATGTAGTTTGAGTTAATTTGTCATCATACCCTAGCTAGTGGTTGCAGGACTTCCCTCTGAAACATCCTTTTTGGTATATGACATTACATTAGTCCACAATACAAAAAACCATTGCTTTGGGATTATTTGAGATTTTATTCATTGCAGATTTCTATGTTAAATAATTAGCTTAGTAAATGTAAAGACTTCCCTGAGATGAGATTATGATAATGAAAACTTCAGTCTAGTGCTAAATACTGCCAACAGAAAAACTTGTGTCCTTCCTAAGGCCAAAAACCATTTATCAAGACGTTGTAACAAAATATGAGCACAACACCCTCAATCAGATGTGGCTTGGTGATTGACCCCAGTCATCTCTCCTTTAAACAATGCACCAACTTCACCATCAAAAACAACTCACAGGAGAGTGTTAATGTTCTCCCCACCTCTTGCAGCAGCAACAGCAGCAAAGCACAGAGTCAAATTGGTGAGGGAGGAAAAACAGAAATGAGCTGATGAGCACATACAACAGCCGCTTAACAAAGTTAGGTATAATGCTGTGTTAGTCTATGATTATTTTTACAAAAATTAAATATGAAGGATAGAAAATTTCCAAATCAAATGACCAAACGAAAAAGTTTTTGGGAGAAGCATGGGAAAAAGCACTGCTCTAGAGACTCTGCGATACAGAGGCGCCATGTGCCAAAGCTGTGAAACAGCCCTGTGTACCCCAGGCCTATTAAAGTGCAGCTGCTCTTCACTGACCTCAATTCCTAAACCTAAAATAAGTAAAAAAGCATAACACAGACATACCTAGCAAGAAGTGCTTCATGAGAGGCTCCTAATGGCACAAGCTGTGCAAGATGGTTCCATGGGCTCTGAACATCCACAGGCACCTGCTGGCTGAAGGCCTGTGTCAGGAGCAGAGCCTCTCCTCAGTCTATTTTTCAATACAAAAGAGTGTAGATATGATTCAGTGTCACGCACCTCCCCACTCCCTCTCTTATTGAAGAAAGAAGCTGATCCTGTACTCCTCCACCTTCCTGTCCACCTCCAGCTGTTTTGGAAGAGCTGCCTGTCATATTTAAAGAAGACCTCACCTTACAGTGTATAACAGCATCTAATAAAGTTCTGGGGCACCAAATTTTTCTGCTTTCCTTCAACTCCTGAGGCTACTTAGAGCTCCTCAGCTTGCCTGTGGTAGAAGGGTGAGCGACCCAGCCAAGCCACCAGCTGTTGAGCCACAAGTAAAGGAAGGCTAGCCACTTCTTACAGGTGCTCCAGGTGAGACCCATATACCAATGTTGACCTCCTGTAAACCTCAGCTGCCTTTGCTCCTCCAGTCGCTGCAGGGAGTTACTGCCATGAGTGTAAAAGGGGAATACAAAAAGAAGGCAGTCATGACAGCCTGCTAACTTTTCCTTCTCAGCCTCCAGGCTTCTGTCTTCAGCAGAATGGGCAAAGCCACTGCTTCTCCACCAGCACAGCTCCCCATAGCAGTGGGGAGGAGGATGACTGGAAGCACAGCAGCTACTGCAACCTTCTGGAGTCAGCTCTGAGTCACCACACCATCACAGAGCATCATTATCACCACTTAGCATGCATGATGACCAACACTTTCCACAAATGGCTAATAAATGTCTATCACTTCTATTTTAGCCTTCCTCTCTTATTTTATTGGGTCCAATTTCTCATGCCAGCACTTCACAAGCATCTTGGAAAGCAGAATTCAAAGTGTCTTCTTCCAGACTTTCAGTTACACATATTAGAGATAATTACATTTTAGACAGTAGCCTGAAATCTGTTGGCACTGGGGCCATATTCCAGATGAGGGATGTGTCTCTGGGCTGGTTTGCTCCAGAAGCAAATCGAAATGTAGAACACGTGGAGGTGCAGCACAATAACTGCTCCCCTCTCCACCTGCTTTCCCACAGGGACAGAGATTCACCCTCTTGCCTTGCTGTGCTGGTTTTTGGATGTATCTCTAGGCCTACCTGTGTTACTTAAATAACCACGCCTTTGAGGAGAGGCTGAAGAATCAGGCAGAAGCATCCTGGAGTCTAAATCAATTTTATATGGATTTAGGTGTAAATATTCAGTTGGACTGTTCCACTATAGAAAATTTTTCTCCTTGTACAGACAGAAACAGTAGCTGTTAGCAGTACAATGGCTGCAAAAGATACTCCACAGGGGAACACCAGTTCTTAACACTGTTATTAAGGAAACATCTCATAAAAATCTTTCACAGATCTGACAACTCCTTGCTGAATTGTTCAAAACTATAACCTCTCAGCACATTTTCGAGAGTATTACATAGTTTTCTTGCTTTGCTTTTCTGCTTGGAAAAAGCTTGTTTCTTTCAGTATTCTTGATATTTTAGCAGCATCAATTGAATTGCATAAGCAGTGTTTTTTTCTCTAAAGAGAAAGAGTACTAAAAAGAAGAATACTAAAAAGAAAGAATTGACTAAATTTATTGTGATTTAGCCACAAATTTATAGTGTATTTAACATGATGATGTGCTCAATTTAACATGATTATCAATAGACTTAAATATATGCCTGCTGGGGTTTAAACTTGACAATGACAGCAAGCAACACAACATGATCTGTCATTTATATATATTTACTTTCACTGCAGTCATTTCAAAATTATGCTCACAGAATTTGCAAGGAAAACAGGCCTCATAATCCTTAAAGTATAATGGAAATTATCTATACACGATTTGGACTGGAGCCTCATATGTTATGAATTGTGTAGGTGTTTTGATTTACAGCAGCTGAAAGATCTGTCTCACCAAACATAAATTACAGGCTTCATCTGAGAGGTAAATCCCTGGGAATCTTTGGCTGACATGGAATCTATGTGCTGTTTTCACAGGCAGTGTATTATCAGCCAAAAGCTTAACTTGCAGGTTATACTCAAGCATAGCTAGTGCAAGGTCAGGAAGTTAAGCCACACTCTCAGCTCTTAACCACCTCTTCTTCCTAACCTGCAGCAGAAATTTCAGAAAAAAAAGCTTTCTTTCCATTTCCTTGATATTGCTCAGGACTGGAAGTCTTTTTTCCCTGCCCTCCTATCATCATGCACAGCCCTCTTTACTTCTCTGTTTACTCCTTCCAGGAGAGGACAAAACCCTTCCTTTCCACGTTCTCAGGGTGAAACAGAAGAGAATCCCTTCAATTCAGCTCAGTTGCCTGAGAATATATATCATTCTTGCACTTTTCTTCCATGGCACTGTTAGAAATTGCATCTTCCCTAAAAGGGGGTCAGATCTATCCATGCATGGTAATTTATTCACTATAGTTGGTTTTATGTTCCTACAGTCCATCTATATCTATCTATCTATCTATCTATCTATCTATCTATCTATCTATCTATCTATCTAATAGGTGTACTATCCTTTGGAAGACAATAGAAACTGCACACATTTCTTACAACATCACTGCATTTTTGCTTGTCTGTTATGCAGGATTCAGTCACTGGAAACAGGAATAAGGCGAGGCAGTTTGACACAGACTACCAGGAGATGTCTTAACACCTCAACCTGGTATTTTCTCCATTGATCTGCTTAGGTTCCAGAGATTTCCCTAAACTTGACCTCTTTGGTTAAAGATCTGAACATGAAACAACTGTTACCCAACAAATTATCTCACTGACATAAATGCAATTAAGAATGCGGGCCAAATTCCAATCACCTTTAAAATGGCATGGTTTCAGTAAAGATCATTCTGCATTCTAAAACCTCAACAGATGGTGTTACAGCAGCTTAACTGGTCCACTGTGACTGTCTTTATGCAAGTAAATTGTAAGTTACCTGAGGAGTTACCTGGGCATAGGAATACTCTGTCTTCTAGTGTTAGAGCCATGCTATTAGCATGTACCAACTAACTTTTTCCAAAATAATTGCTGTTCTGATCAAAAGTTAACACTAAATGGACATTGCCACAAAGTCAACCTCTTTTGGAGGCACTGGGGATTCATTAACACAGGCATGGGCTGTTCTGTGCTAGTTAGCGTCAGTTACTGTAAACATTTCTGGACGCTTTTATTTTGCCAGCTTATAGCTATGGGTGTGCTCTAAACCCACTCATAGTGCAAAGCAGAAAAAATTCTTCTGAACACCAGTGAATAGCCTTTGAACTAAAGTGCATCTTAAAACCAGGACTAAAATTGAGTCCTGGGACTGTTACCACACTCGGCAGATACCAAATATTTTCTTAAACCTGTGTAACATACTCATTATACATTTGATGCCTAAAATGCAGCTATGTTATGAATGCCTTGTAGTGCAGTATATATTATGGTGACTAGCATTCCTTGACAAATTAAGAACATACTCCCATCAGAAAGCCTAAAGTAGGATAATTTGATGCTGAGCATGGCTCTGTTACATAAAGATTGAAAAGTATCTCTTCTTGAAGTAAGGGATGAGTATGCACATGTAGTCTGTGTCTGCAATTAATAATATAGCAGTGCTGTCATGGACAATAGGATCAATAGATTAAACCACCCCCAACCTCATTATAATTCAACAATGTAGGAGGAGAAGGTCATGGCCATATTCAGGGGTTAAAATTAAGAGGAAGATTCATTAACTTTGAATCTACCTCATCATGCCTGCAAGTCTGTATGCAGAGAGATGGTTTTACATTCTTAATAAGATAGGAAGCACTAGGAACTGAAAGAATTAGAAATAACTTCAGTGAAATAGAATTTAAAACTAAACAGCATTGACCATAAAACAAGGCAGTAATTAAAGAAATATGTGTGTTCTAAACAACACTCATGAATGCATCAATAAACAGATAAATTCAATTCTATTATGTTGAACTCTGATATTTTTCTGACATTACTTTTGGGAATTAATAATAATCAACAACGTAGGAACACTTTGCTTTAATTCATGGCAAAATAGAACTGAAAAACATTATGCATGACAGATATCTAAGGACAGGAAAAAATCTTTGGCACACACTTTATTTTATGACCTTTTCTTTGCCTTCCTCTTCTTTCATAGAGAACTCTTACTTTAGAGGAATGTATGGGTACTGGTATGGTTGGTATGGCACCACAGAAAGATTAACATGATAGCAAACTTGAAATCGTGGCCAAGTTTAGTACCAAGGGAATAGGGTGGCACTGATGGCATGAGCTCTTACGCTTTTTACAACCTCACAGCAGGAAAGAAAAGTATCACTGCATTAGTGTAATGATTTCTGTAGGTCTAACTGTACCAGTTAGAGCTTCCCCAAGGAAATCACAGAGTGCAAACTGCCCTGGCCAAAGATCAAGAATTGTATGTGCACGTGCTTTCACCTTCTTATTTTACATCCATTCACCAAGTGGGTAAGAAGATGGTTCTGTCTTCTCTGTTTGGTGTTAAACCATTGACTGTTTTGGTTTTATTATTTTTTTTTTTTTTCGTTCTTTTTTTTAAGATGTTATCCATACTAAGCATTTTCAAATTAAAAAGTGTAGTCTCGAGTTGCTTCAGGAGATGAGGTGGACACCATGGTCCCAATGGTGTGAAGGTGGGTGGTTGCACTTCCCACACTGCTAGAGTAGAAGTGTCCCAAGCAGTGAAGCACTGCTGTGGGAATGTTTATACAGTGCTGGAAAACACTGCAGGGAGCATCAGTCCCTGCCAGCCCGTTCCCACCTGCCTCTGGCTGACCAGGAATGGGGGAGTACAAAAGTACTTGGAATTTTCTTTAAAAACTCAGCCTTTCTTTGCTCTGAATATGATTCTGTCCAAGAGAAGAAGCAAGTCTTTTACAACCTTGTCTTTGGTTAAAATAAGAGTGAATGATTTTCAGTGTTCCTGCTGTGAGCTTTGCATGCTAGAGTGCTGTAAGCTGAGAGCAGGAGAGTTGTGTATGCAGTACCTTCACGTGTGAAAGATGGGACACAATAGAAACGGGGTGCACATGGTGCCCATGTCCGTGTCATACCAGTGTAAAGAGCAAAGCTGGGGGACAATCCTGAACTCATCAGCCTGCATTCAGGATAGTGCTAATTCAGTCGTACGCCTGGTTTTTGGATAGAACCTATCATGTCACCTGCTTGTTCAGAGCATAGGCAGAGAAATCACAAGTCTGGAAAAATAAGAAGAGAAAGGCTCTACAGGCACACCCTCATTACATACTCATACTGAAAGCGAAAGAGGTATCTGAGGACTAGTTCCATATGCAAAAAGAATCTCTTGGACAAGCACTTGCATATTAAAGAGGGACCAGGCTTCAACTCAGGCCCCCTTCAAGCCAAAGCCTGTTTTATGTCACAAGCGTTCACGATGTGGACAGTACACCAGCAGACCCCAAGTAACAAATACCAAACTTCCAGATGGCAACTTTTGCTCCGTTTCATCATTTCTGAATTCTCTGGGATGCAGGAAGATTTACTAAAATTCTTCTCTGCTGTTGGAAATAAGTCTTTTTCTTTTGGAGTTTTTCCCATGTGGTCATTGTGTAAGGTGACCTTGTGAAAGATTGAGTGTGCTGACTCAGAAAGTCTTAGCTTGAAGGATATTAAAATATTCTGAAAAGCATTGAAATTTGTCATCAGCATTGCAAGAGTAAGGTGATGAAAATCGAGAAATATTAAGAAGACAACTATTTTAAAATTGCACTACCTTTTAAATCAAATTTAAAACTACACAGCATATGTAAAGAAGAAAATAAAATCTCATTATAGACATGACCTATACTCTCTGGACCAAATTCTATGATCTCTCAGATCTCTCAAATTATATATTCTAGGTACATTTCATGGTGTTTAAATTTTAGCATGGATAAAAAAACCTACATTCACTACTACTCTGAATTTAAAATTAAGTCATGCTAACTAAGGGTTAATACAAAAATTACCATGATGTTTTTTCATCCTCCTCAGAGTTAACATTTATTACGCACAAAATACATCAGTACTAGAATGACATTGAAAATGCATACAGTAGGGGGTTTTGTGGCAATTTTGCAACAGTTTCTAATACAATATAGCAGCATCTCTAAACTAAGCTCATACAGAGGATATATCGTGCCTATGAGTGTTCTGAGTTCACCAGCAGATGAAATCCATTTTTCAGTAACACAAATACTGGCTTAATTTACAAAGATTTATGGATCAATTTCTTGCCTGTAGGCTGTGTATCACAATCCTGTATTGAGCTCCTTTCATGCCCTTAAGGGCAAGCTTAAGAAGAAGCCTTTTGGATCACGTTTCCTGCCATGCTAATTTTTAAAATTATGTGCTTTCTTGCTGGCTTTGAACAAGTCTAGGAGATGGTAGCCAAAATATTTGCTGACTTCTTTTAATTTCTTATCCTTCAAACTTTTTCTACGAAGTGTACGCCTCACTACCAGCAAACTGTGATACTTGTGGTGGCCTGAAAGGGAGCACTCTCACTTACACACCCGTTTAAAATCTGATTTTTTAAAGCAAATACCTCTTATGATACCGGATTAAACATTTTCCCAACTATTCTAAGCTGTGTAATAAATAATAACCACGCATTTCCCCTATAACCCCAGGAAGCTGGATTACAAATTGAAACTCAAATCACATTATTTCTAGTTTGTAAGTTTTCCATTAAAAACAAAGACATAGTATACATATTTTATTTTTCATACTTTCATGATTTGCTCTTAACAAGTTTATAAAACTGATGTCTTTTCAACATAGTTCCCACAGAAATTTCTGTTAAATGCTAATAAAAGTAAAAGACAAAATGAACAAAGAGCTGGCATAATGTTTCTCTCTCCCTTTCTCTGAAAGGATCTGAGATAATGAAAAAGCAAAAAAAAAGTCTAAAACTCCATTCAAAAATGCAGCTTATCACATAAAAAATATACCTGTAATATCCTTCATGTTCTTTATATATTTTAATAAGCTTATAAAATTTTTTAAAAGTTAATAAAACACACTTCACATCTTGTCAAGGTTCAAAAAGGGTCAAAAATATAAGTTTAAAATTCTGCAAATTAAAACTAAACTCAGTACTTTAAAACAATTTATTGCATAATGTCCCTAGTTGCTATTAAGGCCTAGCACAATAGTTTACAGAGACATTCTAATTTCTATGTGTAAAATATTTTGTTTCGAAATTGAATAAATTTTCTGTGAACAATTACTGGAATTAAGTTTACAGATAACTCTGGAATAGGCGAACCCTATTCCCTGAATAAAAATTTAGTTGGTTCGTAAGAAAGAATTTCTGTTCATATGGCAATGAAAACATTCAGAAATAGTTTTTAACTTTACAATTTTATTTAATGATTTCTCTGAAAAAGAATCTACTAATTTAAGATCAAAGGAACAGAAATAAATAGCAATATTGCTGATGGCTTTTCCTTTTTAGCTTATAGTCCTTGTAAGCCCATATTAAATCATATACTTAATTTATTCAGAAAAGATAGCAAAGCAAAAGCAATATTTACCCTCTACCATCTTCTCCATAATTATCATCTGTTAAACTTTGGAAGCGTAATCCACTGGTCAAGTCACAGGTATTTTCACTTGGAATGACAACTATTTCAGCTCAGTTAGCAGTGATAAATGTTTATCCTGGTTCTATACAAGAGAATAAATTTCTGATTTTATCAGCTGCATTAGCAGTAACCTTATGTGATAGAGACTTAGGAGGGCTGTACAAGTGTACATCACTTAGCTGCAGTAAGAAGTTGCTTCAAAGGGTGAATTTCATATCAGAAAGAAAAATAAAGATATTTGTTTTCTCTGATCTTCGCTTGGTCTTAAAGGGTTTTGAGGCATGAACTGAGCCTGGTTTTGCCATTTCATACAACCTCTTTTGTATATCTGTAGCTGTATCTATATATATATATTATTTCATCAATAAAGTAATCCAATTTCAAGTATCAATGAATTAAACCAGTAATCTTACTTTTGTTGTCAACCCCCCACATTCCCAGAAATTTCATTGCTTGCTTGAGCACCACGTAACACAAATCTTACTAAGACATGTGCAACTGGTAACTTTGATTTTAGCTGTCAGAATTTAAGAAATTGATCTGCAGTAAAATAAGTACAAAAAAGCATTTAATTTGCTTCCGTGTCAATGTGTATAGATAGGAAAACTGAAATAATTTTAATTGTATTTGAGACTAGCATATAAACATAATGCAACATATTGAATTACCACCTACACGAGAAACTTTGTGAAAACCTTGATATAGTGACGATAAAGGGTTCTGCATGAACAGTGAAAACCTTGCTCTTGGTTGTAACTCCAAGGAAAGAATGTCTTCTGTTCTGATATGTTAAACGGTGAAAGAGCCGTCTTAATCTTTTTAAGAAAGTCAGCCTTCAGGATATAAGCTATTTGCAAGAGTGTTGAGAAAAGTGAAGATTATCTGTACTGGTAAGAGAATAGCTCTATGAGCATTAGCATGCTGAGAGTATAAATAGAAATACTGAAAAGTGTACTTGTTACTGCATGGTTAATTCAAGGCAGAATGGTGGGGCTGTGGTGGTGGTGTAAGACATTGAGATGTCTTATACTATATATTTTACTTTTGTATATCAAGTAAAAATACTGAGAATATAACTGCTATTTAAGAGAAGTGAGGAGGTCAGAACAAACATGAACTGCTTATTTTGCCGAAACCATTGCTAAAGTGTATACAGAGAGACTGGAAGTCCTGTGGTACTCTCACTGATTTACTTATCTTTAACAATGAGAGTTTGCATGTTTTTCTACACTGCTTCAGAGGGCTCTTACTACTACAGTTTAGCATCACAATTTTTTACACAACCATGCTGTGCCACAAAGAAAGAAAGTGACATGAAGCTATTCAAAACTTTCTGGTTTTCCTACTGGCAAACTGATTTTTTGTTGTTGAGTACGTAAGTAAATGTGTTGCAGAGAGTAAATATTATGCTGCCTGTTGCAAGTATTTTAAGGCAACACAGAGCTTTTTAATTTAAAAACATCATATGCATTTTTACAAGCAGCTGGTGTCTAAAGTATGTTTGTAAGCAAATTGCAGTTGATGTTTTCTCTGCTAATTTGGTACCAAGGGACAATCTTGAAAATTAGATCTACATATGACTAACAAAAATCCGTTGTACAATGTAATTAACTGAGCCAAGGTAGACCCTCAGAAAATGACACTAAGCACAAGAGGTAGGTCTCAGAGCTCTTGTGTCATCATGTTTGCATTATGATTCATGCATCAGCCGGCTCCAGTGGAGCCTCTGGAAGCAGCCTCCATCCCTGCTGAGCAGGGGCACTGCGCTCTCTGGTGGGCACAGAGCTGGCACGGGCAGAAAGCTGAGAGGAGTTTTGCGAGGCGGTGGCCACCACATCTGTACCCATCCCAAGTCCCCTGTGTGAAGCTGTAGCTGCCATGTGTTAGCCCTGGAAGAGCCGTCCCTCCTCCTGAAACACACAGGAGCGTCTCCTGAGCCCAGCCCCTCTGCACAGCAGATGGGGGCTGCCCCACCTTTACATGCCCACAGCAAATTCTTTAAGTTAGAGACACCCCCGGCCCTCACAGTGTGAGTCTGACTTGAGGACCTGATGACGCCAGAGAGGCTTTTTAACCCCAAACCAGCATGAGCCATTACTGCCTTGGTCTGGCTACAAGGAAACATCGAATGCCCAGAGGTCTTTGTTTTTCAGCCCTGGCCTGGCACAGTTACACAAGCCAAGGGCCACAGTACTACTGGCACATCCCAAAAGCTGGCACATCCCAGCACTTGTGAGGTGGGAAATAGGGCAGTGCAGGGGCAGGGTTCCCTCCCTCTTCCCAGACATCCACTTGTGTGACGACATCCTCAGGGCTGCTCTTCAGGCCGTGGCCTGTCCCTGACATGCAGCTGGCTGAGGGCAGCACACAGCTCGTTTGAATGCTGGACTGAGGTACTGCGAGGGCAGCTCTGAATGCAAAAAGCGGAACAATATAAAACCTTAAGGGACAAAACCTCAGCTGCAGCTGAACCATCTCAGTACCCCCTACAACAATGTTTGTTTCATTATCTGAGCCTAGCAACTATTTCTGCCTGTGCCAGCAGGCTTGTAGCACCTAGCTGCTTTTACTTTGTCTAAGGAATATCAGCACTATGTTTTGACCTTTGTCCTGAAGTTCCTATGGACTAGTGCAGAGGAGAAACCATTCTGACAAGCTTACACTAAAATTGAGTGGACCTGATAATTTGCACATCCTTAGGTAAAGACTCACAATCCAGGACCTGTCCATGTTTGTAACTCCTTATCCTCTACTCCGTATTTTAAATATATTAGAACGGGGGTTTTCATGGTGGCAAGTGTCTTCAAAAATCAAGCATCTGTCACAGTAATGGCCTGGTTCGTCCTTGCATTCAGCTAATGGCATTTTAGCTCAATATGCCAGTCCTTCCTAAGCACAGTGGAGGCATGCTACAAGAAGTGATGTATGCATGCTGTGCCTGTTAGATATTTTGCAAGTCGGCACCATTAGCTCCTGCCAGAAGACACGTTCAAGGTGACAATGCAGCTGTTGTGTTGTTGTGTTGTGTTGAGGTGTTCACTAAACCTCCATCATCCAGGAGCACGTCCAATCCCAGGCAAAGCTCCTCTTGCTGCTTCCTCCAGACCTGCACTGATGGCTTCATAGGACAACTTGCACCAATTGCTTAGAAGTGGAGACTTTGCCCACTTAGCACCCTCATAGCGACAACTGGAGAGTAAAAAGTCATGTTTAGGCACCTGTATATTTTTAAGTTTAGCAAATGTGTACATATCCTATAAAAATATGTTTGAAACAAATGTTAAAATCAGTAATTGAATCCAAGGTTTGGGTTTTGTTCTTTTAGTTGTGGATTTAATCTGATTCCCCGTGACTGTAATAACTAGATCTAGAGCTACAGTTATTAGAGGAGAACGGAATACACTATCTGTGAACACAGCAAAAGGAACTCAATTAATCTGGCTTCATGCAGTGCGTGAGTCAAGAGCACCATCTCGTGGTCTTCGCTTTCCAGAACGGATTTCATACTAAAAGATCTCTGTACTACAGAATAATTTCCTCAAAAGGGCTGGGAGGTGGGAAAGGAATTCTTATTTAGAATCTTAATTTAGATTCCTTCTTCCTAAAGTCTCAAAGTCAGGGCAGACTTTAACTTTTAGGGCTAAATATACAGGATTTTTTGAGTGGTCACTGGCACAACTATGACTTTTATACTTAAAAAAAAAAAAAACAACCCTCAAACATTCAGCAGGTTAAAATTTTGCTTCCTTACAGTGAAACTTTTGGCTGGGGAGAGCATATCTGGCACATGCTGCAGTTTTGCCACATGTTAGAAATCAGGCTCCGAGGTGACCAGCTGGGCTAAGGTGCCAGTAGTTGCAGAGTTGAGGGTTGTTTTTTCTTATTTTGGTTCTAACATGTCCCACAGTCCTCAGAGCATACAGGCTGCTGCTGGAGGATATATTAAACTGATAAATGGATCCAAACTTGTCCCCGTTTATACAGGTGACTCTATCATCACTATCACGCACTTCAGCTTCTCTCCTTGCTGTGGTGAGAGCTGAAATTGCCTTTAATGACTTGCAGAAAGGTGCAAGCACCTCGAGCAGCTCCTTTGGGTTTTTCAGGACAGCATTATAAGTGCAAGAAAGAAGACTTGAAAAATGCAGATACTCAATATTGATTTCAGAAAGTCCTAAATGCCTATCTTTGTCTGTCTCCCAGCTAGGGTTAGGATGAAGGAATAATCTGTCTTCACAGCTGTTTTAGCTGGGGGGAACAGCTGCCAGACAGCAATTTACAGAGCAGAGAAACGTCCCACCCTTCCTCACCGTGCAGAGCCATTGCTAGAGATAAGTAAGTAACTGGAAGAAATCTGTACTTGCACCAGGCAGGCAGGAGACTCTGGCAGCCTACAGGTATTTATCACCCTCTGTAGATCTGAAAGGCGTATGCAGTGTGAGTAAGCAGCTTATCACATTCCTGCAAAGCCACTGGGGCTGCCAACTGCTGAGTTTGGAAGCGGCTTTTGACAACAGCTGCAGTACCTGAGGAGTACTGAGCTCCATATGGCAAGTGCTGTGCTCTTGCCCTGGGTATGACTCACACCCATTGCATATCAAAGGCAGGGCCAAGATAGCTCAGCAGACAACAACCTGCATCTACGACTTTCACGCCTTTGGAACACAAATCACTCTCCTCAGCACTGGTTGTGGCACCTACTATTAGTAGCACCCATCATCCTCAGTCTCTGAGGACCTGCTTTTTCCCTCAGCAGTAGAAGCTAGCATGCCTGGGTGTGGGACTGATTGTCCACATTTTTTTGCAGCTCACCATTCACTGAAACTATTTATGAGACCAAACATCCTACCACTTTCAGAAAGATGCACGGTTTTATTAAGGCTCCGTGCTCAGTGTTCTTGGGCAAGGTTTCAAATGCTGAGCAGGATTATGATAAAGAAATTGCTGTGCCACCCTAACAGAGCCTATGCATAAGAAAATTATAAGTGTCGATGACAGATCAAGGTCCTTAAGATGTCGCACACCTATTGAGGGCTGCAATCTTGAATGTCTGTTTGGATTAAAACTAAAGCTGGTAGGCAATATAAATCAAAAATGGTTGGGCAAGTTAAAACAGCCACACTGGTTTGCAGCAGATCCATTACAACTTAGCCAAAGCTTCATTAAGTCAAATAATTTGACCTTTTCAACAAGGTTAAAGGTAGAAAGAAGGTAGTTGCTCCTTATCACTCAGAAGTTCATAAAAAATGACCATTTAGTCTTTCTTATCTGGAGGTAACAAGGAATTTCTCAAAATTCTTCATGAACAAATTTCTACAGCTAAAAATGAAAAAAAAGGAAGAAAAAGAACAGCTGTTCTTTACTCAGTGTACAAATTGTTAGGCCTATGAGAAAGTGCATTGTTTAGTAGGCTAAAAAATATGAAAAGGCAAACTTGATTTACCACATTCAGCTTGAAAATACAGACTTTTTATTCAAGATGTATTCTATAGTGCAGCACCAGTCTAAGAGTGAAGTGCCTGTGGCATATTTCTTGAAACTATTATAGGAAATAGCAGTTCTGTTCAGATCACATTACCTGCACTCTTCAGGAATTTCAGTAAAGAGGAAAATTTTGTAACAAATTTTTCTTGCAACATTTATCTCTGTCTGGTCAGCCTAACACTTGCTGTGGTTTCATATGTATCAGGATGGTACTGTCTAAAGACCAGAACAAAATATAATAGGATCACAGATTCATATAATGGTGTGGCTTGGAAGGGATCTTAAAGATCATCTAGTTCCAACTCCCCTGCTGCAGTCAAGGACACCTTTCATTAGACCAGGCTGTTCAGAACTCCATAAACACTTCCCAGTTTCTCACCACCCTTACAGTAAATAACTTTTTTCTAATATTTAATCTAAACCTACTTTCTCCTAACTTTGAGGGAATTCCCACTTACCTGTCACTACATGCACTATAGCTCAAGCAGGACTTACAGTGTGAGTCCTCCTAGTCTGTTATTTAGTTACTAAAGCGGGAAAAAACCACCCCAGATAATTCCACAAAATTATTGGTCTATTTTTTGAAAGCTTGCCTTTTTTTTGTTTTTTTTACTGTGGGTTCAGGAATATTTTGCTGACAGTGAGCTAGTTCAGTAACAGCAGCATAAATCCAGCCAAAAGAAAAATTTCAATTGAAATGAAAAGGAAATAATAGCACATTTGACACTATAGGCAATTACTGATAAGAGCCTTTAGGTAAGATGCAGGAATACAGCATGACAATGGACTCGGTAGGTTTTACACAAACCCAGGAAGGACTTGGCCTTTGTTAAATCAACAATTTTAAAAAGCACTTCTAGAAAGCCTGCAAAAAGAGCATGAGAATCAATATTTTAGGATGATAAATAGAAAGGCCAGATTTGCCAACCAAGCTGTTGAGAATAATCATTTATTTTCACATTTACAAGACAAATAATATTTACAAACATATACAAATATTAAAATTAGCTTGTTATTTCAAAAAAAGTCAAAGTATTTTTAGCAGTATAGCCAACATACAGTACTTTTTTTTTCAATTTGGTAAAGGTTCAAGAAATGAAAGAGGAAATGAAGGAAGAGCAATTTAAGATTCACATAAGCCATCAGAGGAAATGGATGTCCACATTTAAAATCAAAGGCAAAGTGTCAAAAAACCATAAAATCTAGTCTCCTTGACATTTTCACATTAAAAGGGACTTCGCTCACTTCACTCGACAGCACTAGAAATGCTTTTAAAAACCTTTCTGAGTGGGATGATTAAATAGTACAGAGGAATAACAGAATTAACCATTTTTTGAAAACAATAGCAGAAAGCATTCTCTTCATGGATGACTAAAAAAACTTTTATGGGACATTTGCCAGTTTGAGGGGACAGATCACAATCTCTTTAGATTCTGTTTGCTTTTCTTAGTCCCAGGAAGCGGCCCTGGTGCAGAGTTGTGTTTCACTGGTCTGCTGCTCACACAGTCACTGGAGCTGTGGTAGCTGCACATGCACTTAGTGCAAAAGTCAAAGCCACAACTTTCACGATTGCACGTTGCTCTTTGGAGGTAGGAGTCATACTTGGCAGGGGAGCCACAGCGATGGCAGGCTTTAAGGCTTTCAGTGTTTTTCAAGTTTCTGGCAGCCTGTTGGAAAAAGCACACACAGAAAATCATGAGTAGAGGGTAAATACACTCCCCAAATACCTCCTGATATTATCTTAGTGCCACAAAACATATTATAACCTCTCCTAATATAAAGAGACAAGCTAAAAATTTAGCCTAATTCTTGTTAAAATCAAATTCTGATGGAGACTGAACAGGAATAATCAGTCTATAATTGCAGGTATTTTGTACTGGAATAGAGGTACCAAATTTTAAATTCTTAAATTTTAAAAGTTAAAGGACAGGCTAAATCAAGAGCAGTAAGGATAACAGACTTCCTGAATCTTCCAAACCTCATTGAAAGATGGTGATGCAGTTGTGTATAGACACATGTACCAGGAATTAAATTTTAAGACTGCGACTGAACAGTTGTTCTTTTACTACAAAGTCCTATACAGTAGTATTAAAGCATCTTGATTATACTTTCCAGTGACATTTCATCTTCTCTTATTGAATCAATTTGCATAATAAGACTTGAGCATAAAACCTTTTTCTAGTTAGGAAAGTCTTTTGCTTGCTAACAAGCAATAACTTTCAATAAGCATTTTTAAAAGTCTTATAACATATAGGTGTAGGTCTACACTGCAAGTTTGTGGGAGGAAAAAAAGCTTAAGAAAAATAAGAAGGTGAAGGGGAAACAGGGTATTAGCAGTTAGTGACAACTCCAAATGTGTGACACACCATAAATATGTAGTTAAAAAGTAATTTTAATGCCAGGTAATCAGTTGGCAAAAAATCCCATAGAATGATTAAAAGAAATAAGCATTGCTAAGCAATGCTAGGCATTTTTTTTAATTGAAACAAAAACTATTAAGCCTTTGGTCTTTTATTTTTTCTAATTGTCCATCAGTTTTGAAACAAAATTGATGGTTTTTGTGATATTGCTTATCTGGAAAATGTCAATTCATTATAAACCCATGGAAAATAACAGGATATGACTAAATTTTTTCATATTTGACAAGACAAAATTTAAGCAAAAAAAAATTTCACGAAGTGAAATTCTTAAGAAGGTAAAAAAATGATGTAGGATATGCAGTATATCAATATTCTCCACTTCTTACCTCAGAGAACTCCGTGAGCCTGCTGTGATTCCTAGAAGCTTTGGATCTGGTGCATTTTTTGTTCAAGTTTTTTGGTGGGGTTGCTTTCTGAATGGAAGCTAAGGACACTCTGTAGAGAACATACTCTCTTGTTGCAGCATGCTCTGGTGCCTTAGTGACATTCTAATAAAAAGAAAAACAGAGTTAAAGTTCAGAAGAGAACTTACCTGATACAGTTTTTTTTGTTTTTTTTTTTTGTTTAATAGAAGTCAATAAGTAATTTTAGATCCTTCTTCCTGGTTTCCAATAATAAAGCATCACATCAAGGAGTGTTACTGATTTTACCATAACTTTCACTGTCACTTCTGTTATAAATGCATAGAATTGTTCCCTAGCTCCTAGTTCAAAAACCAACCATCTTCTGTTATGTAATCCTACTTTCATATTAACAGTTATTTATGCAGAGCATGTAACCTATTCATCATAATTTCTAAAGCAAAAACCAGTATTTCTAATTCTTTATGGTGAAACAGGAATGCTTGAAGCTTTCTTTGTGAAAAATAAACTCCACCCACTAATTTTCCAAGTTTCAGGATTGAAACTGATAAAACAAAAAAAATACAATAGCATGGAAGAAATTACACTTTATGGGATGAACATTCAGTACAAATGTTCCACCCCAACAGCACTGTAAAATACTACATAAAACTCAATCTGGTTAACAACCTTATGCTGTGGCAGATCCTAAGCCTTTGTTTGTTCTGTCTCTCCATCTCTCAAGAAGGAAAAACATTGCTAGCATTTTAACAGTCCTGACTTGATAAAATGCTAGTCTAGTATGGATGGATCTCGTATTTTTATTTCATAGGACAGAGGCATTAGGAATACCTCATAGCGCAAGAAGTTTTCTGCAGCAGGCATGATGGACTTCAGAGACTACTGCTATAAACAGAGACCCTGATTCACAGAGCCAGCTGAGAAGTTTATCTCAGTCTTACTCCCTTCTAGGTCAGTGGGGATGCTGAAGCAAGTAAGCCTCTGCTGGGAGACTCTAGGGCTTACCCAGTGGGCTGTGCTGGCAATGACTCTCTCCTTGCTGCCTTTCTCTAACACAGGACTTGTAGAAGCTCTTAAAGACATCTTCATCTGTCTTTGGGTCCCCTTTTCACTCAACCTTCCTTGGGGTCCCCAAAGTCACTGATGTAACTAGCAACACTTGAGACAAGGCATCTTAACAAGACAAACTCAGACACTCCAGTGACAATTTTCAATCTAAGAAACTTGTCTGTGATCTCTTAAGCATAGTAGGAGACCTGAAATAGCAGAAAAACACTGGTGGTTCAGTGCAGAAATACTTACAGAAAGGTTTTTCACAGCTCTGCTATACATTTGGAAAATCCGTTTATCTTCTTGTAGAATCTTCTGCCATGTTGTGCTGACTTTGGCAAAACTGCAACAACAATACAAACATATCAGTTGCCTCCTAGGAAAGAGACTTATTAAATAGCAAGAATAACTGGAATCTTTTTCCTTTACATAAAGATAGAATATGTTCACAGTTGTAGCTAGGGAAAAGACACATTCTCCATATGTATCATAACTTACATTGTCAGTTCATGTTTTAATATATTAACACAATTCTAAATGTCACAAGCCCCATATCCAAAATATTAAGGCATCTGGTTAGGTTTTTTTCCTTTCCTAATGAAATACAGTGACATCAATATACTTACTTTACTAAATCCATCTCGCTGAGATGCCTTAAAATGTTCGCTAATATATGCTTCAGGTTCTTTTGGAAGAGCTCAGCAAGAATGTCTATTCTATCCAGCCCCATTTTCTTTCCAATTAAGTTACAAAGTTCAGATTTTCCCCTAGAAACAATTCTGTCTACAGCAGCCCAAGACTTGAGATTTCTTTTACCACTTTTTTTCAAAGTTGAGCAAATCACTTCTTCATAATGGATTACTGGCAACAGTGTCTTCTTTGAAAACTGTTCTTGGTTTAGGTTCTTCATGAGACAATGCTTTGGTGTACCACAGAGATTCCCAGCCAAAGGTAAACTATCCTCATGTTCTGTTGCATCAGCATAGTGAGTACTTAACAAAGAGGAATAACCACTGTCCTCATAAAGCTTACTGCTTTCCATTGTCTCCATTTCACAGATACCTTCATCAAGTCTCTGGGTTCCTTGGTTGTTTTCTTTGTTATGTACGGGTCGTTCTCCATCTTCAAGATCTAGATTTCTGGTGGCTGCATGGTATGAGTCACTAAGGAGTATTTTCTGATGTTTTCCTGCACAGCTTTTACAAAAGCCTTCCTTGTAATTCAAGGGGCAGGATTTTTCCAGTCCTGTTTTCTCCACAGCACATTTCAATGGTGCAAACCCAGCACAAAGAGACGCGCAATCAAAATCACGTTTCATTTTGCAAGAGCGGTTAACGTTTGATTTCATTTTGTTGTTTGTATTCTGCAAGAAACAGTAAGGGCAGTATGAAAACATATCATAAACTGGATCACAAATGCTTTTTCTTATACAGACACTACCATGCTTCCCTTCTGCATTATGAATTTTATGCTTTTATCTGACACACCCTCTAGTGTCTAAAATACAACTAGTGCAACTAAGGATTTGAACAGCCACTAATTAAATCTATCTAAGATCTTCCCAAAAACTAGTTTTATGCCGCATATAACTAGAGCAAGAAAACTGCCTGGGTGATCTACTTGGTCACCATTTCACCAGCAGAGATAAGACACACCAGTGCTTCTACTTCCTACCATAAAGGTAGCAACATATTCAAGACACTCGAGGTCCCTGCAAGGGACACCAGGGGTGGAGGATCCATGAATGACCGCACGCCTGTGCAGGCCAGAGAAGCCTGAAGTTTGCATCCAAGACCAGAGGCAATGCTGCCGCTGCAGCCGGATATCTGGCATTTTTGAGAAGGGAGGCACAGGAAAGGCTTGAGTGCTCACATGTGTGAGTAAAATACAAAGAAAAGTGACCATCCTTAAACAATAGTCAGAGTGAAATAAAGGTTCAAGCATGATTTAAAGAAGGTGGGAGGTAGATAAATATCATAGGGGAATTGAGTTTTTCTTGCCCTGTTCCATTCCCCTCCCCCACGAAATGTGGTGCTATCTATATTAACAATTGCGGGGGGATGGGCGAGGCCTGAAGGGGAGAAGGAGGTCATCTCTCCCCAGTTAAACCTAAAGGGAAAATAAGTTTTAACATGCTTTGCAATCCTTAGGAAATAGAACACCGATTTGAGTAAGCATTTTAAATGATTTAAGCACTTTCAGCAGTTTTGGAAAGAAGCAGAGAAAAACGTGTTCAACGAACTACTTAGAGAAAAAATTCCTTCTTTGTACCTACGTTTCGTGGGAGAAAAGAGAAAATAGGCTTATGGCTTTGTATGGTGTGAGTTGGGGGAACAGATGCAAGCCCTTCTTAAACCTCCTTCTCCCCTTCCCCTCTTCCCTGCGAACGACCAGAGAAGCTTTTGGGCTGAAATCCCGATGACTTGGAAAATGTCCCCACATCACGTTTCGGTGCACCAGGGCCTGCCCCGACCCCCGGAGGAGCGGGCTCAGCCGCGGGGCCCCGCGCCGCTGTCAGGCTGCTCCCGCCCAGCGCGCAAGATGGCCCGGGTCTATGCAGGTAGACACGATCGTGCCCCACGGACCCGGGAACTTCATCCCGCGCCTTCCGGGGGCGGGTGGGGGGGTGGTCCCCTTTTCCCCGCAATGGAGGATTCCCCCTAAAACGGCGGTGGCGGGGCGGGCAGGAGCGCGCCGGAGGGATGCCCCGTCCGACGGCGTGGCCGACGGGCGGGAGACAGTGGAGCACGGGGGAGCGCCTCCTCGCCCGCCCCTGCCCGCCGGCGGGAGCCGAGCTGCGATCCCCACCCCGGCCCGGCTGCGGCCCCACCAGCGCGGCGAGCAGCCGGGACCACCCCACACTGGGCTCGTTGGCGGGATCGGGGCGCTCCTTAGCCGCCAATGCGCCACCGTCCCGTCCCATCCCGCCGGCGGGATAGCTACGGGACTAGGCTAGGAGAGCAGTGAGACCGGGGGGCCGCCACGAATCCAATGGATTGGGGGACCCCAGTCCATCTGGTCCCGCCGCAGCGCCGCTAGCACCCGCACAGTCCCGCCACCACGTACGCCGGCAGCTCCCGCCACCGCAGCCAAAGAGCCTCAACGGCGGAGCCTTGGCCGCGGAGCCGCGCTACCCCCGAGCCGGCCCCACAGCGGAGCCGTGGAGCCCTGCAGCCCGGAGCGGCTCCCGGCGGAGCTCGCTGCCCACCCCGCGCTCACCTGCAGAGCCGCGCCAGCGCCGCCGCAGGCAGTGAGTGCGTCCCGCTCTCGCCCGGCGCTTTTTAAAAACTTTAAATTTGGTATCCAAAAACGCGCCAGCCAATGGCGAGGCGCCGGGGCGCCGCACGCGGCCAATGGGCGGCGGGCAGGCGGCGGGGACCAATCCGGGCGAGGCGGGCGGGGCCGGGCGCGTCCCTCGTTTTCCCTCCTCGGCCGCCAGGGAGGGACGCGAGTGGCGCGGCCGCGGCTCCCGCGCAGGGCCGCTCCCGCCCGCCCCTTCCTCCCGCGCTCCGGCCCCGCTTCGTTCCCGGTCCCGAAGGAGCCAGCGGCTGCCGCGTCCCGGCACTGACACGTGCCTCAGCGCAGCCTGGCGCCCAGCTACATCTGCTTATTTAAATGGACGCGCCTGGGATCTTCCAATCGCCCTGGCATGCTCCGAATGTGCAAAGCAATTCGGACCGGGCTAGGATTCTCTCCCGTACTAGAGATATTCAAGAACAGCCCGGATGCAACCCTGTGCCATGTGCTTTAAGATGACTAGGCTTAAGCAAGGATGTTGGACCGGATGACCCACTGTGGTCCCTTCCAACCGGACTCATTCTGTGACTCAAGTCTGGTAGCAGATCTGGGCTCCTCCCCATAAAAGAATTGTATTTATTTCATATGACCAATGCTACCAGTGGTTGCAGAGTGAGCAGTAGCACTACCGGGCTGACTGGACACCAATGCAGGGATCCCTACCACTGCTGGAAAGACAATCTGCTCACAGCTCGAGGAGGATGCATTTGCAGACAACATCCCTTGCATTAAAATTAATAGAGCAAGTAGGGGAATTCAAGTCTTTACACAGTAAAGCTTGCCATGACAGGCCAAGGCCCTCCTGTGTACAGCACTGTCAGACACCAGATTTGGAAAACCTCTGTCAGCCTCCTGCCACAACTACATGATGTCTGTTTTTTCTCACATCATTAGAAGCTAGTCGCTTCCAAGGCAACAGCATAGTGTTTGTTCAAGAGTCAGATGAGAACAGGGAGGCAGGATCTGGCCAGACAGGCTACAAGCTGAAGATCAGGGAAGGTCTAGGGTGACAAAGACCTAAACAATTATCTAAGTTTCATACAGAAGTTCAGTGCATAGACGTGGTCGATGGCCCTGATTTGTTTGGAAGACTATGAAGCTAATTCCATGTATCACTTGACATAAGAAGGCCCGGCTTTAAGTCACGTCAGCAGCACTGTTACAAGTGCTCTCTGGCGTTCCATTTACAATACTGATCTGGTAAGAAAGAAGACTTCTAGTTTCTGCTCCAATAAATATCGAATTATTTTACACAAAATATGAGTCAATGTTTCTTTTTACTTTTTTATGTGCCACTTTGGAGTTATAAAACTGCTAGTAAATACAGACCTAGGTTTCATGCTTACCAACAGGAAATATGTATGCCTCATCTTATGCACACAGGCATTCCTCTATCTGAAGTTAATGTATGCATCTTTAAATTAAAAGACTTGGAACTTAAGCATAGTTACCATGCAGTGTTTAATAGAAAAAAAAAAGCTGATAAAGGTATCAAATGTTTTGAAATGCTGTTAAATAAACAGACAGAACCAGTAAGTGCCGACCACAGCACATAACTTTTAGAAGATCAATAACTTCGACAGTCAATTAAAACCATAAAGAGAAACTGAAGTCAAGTGGATACTAAAATATCAGCTGAAAAATACTGTAACAATTATTTTCATTTTTGACTCAAGAACAGAAATACTTGTTCCAAAACCAATTCATATGATTCATCATTCGGCTTCCACGGCTTTTTTTTTCCTCAAACAAGGGATATTCCTTTTGTGTTTATAAATATTTTTTTGTGTTTATAAATAAGGCCCAGGAGGCCCTGAAAACATGACAGAGATACACTTTGACTCCCTTGCCCATGACACATATAAGTGATTAATAAATATATGGATAGGTAGAGTTGGGTCATTTATTTATCACTTTTTTCCAATCACTCAAACAAAATAGGGGTTTTTTTTTGTTCACTCAAGTAAGCTATTTCACACTGTTGTGTGATAGTTAAGTTACAGTTTAAATGAAAACTGGAACTGGAAATAATTCCTTTTTTAATGCATGCATACCTTATGACAGTGATGTATCAGTTCTCAGTAAAAAAAGTTAAAAACTGCTGTTACTTCTGGTGCAGTCAAATTAACTTTTCAAAAAGACTACTGCAGACAAAATGTCTTATATGAAGATAATAAAGTCTTACTCAGCAAGTAAGAAAACTGTTTACATGAACAAACAAGCTCTGATGTTTTTCATGATCTGAAAAGGAAGTTCCATTTTCTGAGTGGTGCTCTGAGAAGCTTCTTTGAGACAAAGATCTACATCTGTTGTACTGGCCTGAGAAAGAACAATGTTCAGGAGGAATTATTTTTTTCATTTTCTGAAATAATTTCCATTAGAGATTCATAATCAGCATATTCTCTCAGAGTTTGTATCATTTCATCTAGCATTTCTTCCCCTAGCATGAAAGACTCAACATGATGCACTGATCTGCTTATTCTGTGGTCTGTAATCCGGTCCTGTGGAAAGTTGTATGTTCTGATCTTCTCTGATCTTCCTTTAGTCCCAACCTATTGAACAAGAAGAAACAATTTATCATCATCATCTTACAAATATGATGAAATATTGATTAGGCATATAAAACAAAAGGTTTCTCTTCCTCACATGACTATACAAAATTGTTATAGTTACATAGTACTCAGGTCACTTCAATAGCTGCAGTGATTTTTCTCAAACATGTAAAAGAACAATTTTATTGCATCTTTTTCTAATACTATTCTAGTTCTTCATGCTGCAATACAGTTTGTTTCACTGGATCTTCAGGATTTACATACCACTGAAATTTTAAGTCTGGCTAATATATGAAAATATAATAAATATTATATTTATATATATTATGTATAAATATATATATTTATTTATATATTTATATATAATAGTAAAATATAATGTCGTTATTTAGAGAGCTTGGGGACTCCACAGATTTTGTTCTCCAGAGTGGCCTAGTGGAAGGCATCCCTTCCCATGGTAGGAGGGCTGGAGCTAGTTTATTTTTAAGTTCCATGCCAACCCAAACCATTCTATGATTCTATGACTTTTTCTTGCCTCATGTAAGTCCTTCTTGGGCTCCTGTTGCTCTATATTTCCATTTACTACTTGCTGTCCAACAAAAGTGTTACCCTTAAAACATATGTTTGTACAGAATTATATTACAATTAAATGAAACTTACTTGAATCTTTCGAGCACTGTTTCTCTTTTTAGTTTCTTCTTCTAGTTTGGCGTTGTATAGTTTAGCACACAGCATTTGCATAGCCTTCTCTTTGTTTCTAATTTGGGATCTTTCTTGCTGACATTCAGACACAATCCCTGTCAAAAATATCGTGACATTTAGCACTTGAGATTAACACATACTAAAAGAGTTCTGCAATTTCTGGAAGATTTTTTTGTATGTTACATTAGGCTGTTACATTTGGACTGGGAATGTAGAAGTCCAAGTTTATTAATGAGTAATGATACATCTTGGGAGAGAAGTGTTGGCTGAGCTGTACAGGTGTTTTAAGCCATAAGACAAGAAATTTAATTCAGTGGAAATTTATTTCACCTGGACAATGGTTGACAGATAATGAAATAAAAGATATGTGATCTGACTTATAAAAGATACCTTCATGACTTGCAAATTTTGCCCACAGTTACAGGAAATGTAGGATTTAAGGAACAGGAAAATACCTAAGATAGTGAGTGCTTACGATATGATCAGAATATAAGAAATGGACACTATTTTATTTAGAAAAAACAAAAAGGTGTGCTTTCTCATCCCAAAACACACACTTAAAGGTAAGAGATGAAAAGCCCAAATAAGGAGCAGGAAGAAGAAATACAGTACAAGCTAAGTTGTTATTTGGATTTATTAAGTAGCTCCGGTAATATTAGAGGATGATTTTATCAGATTACATAGTATTACTTTCTGAAAGACTTATTTATAAACAACATTTTGGATCGCAGTGAAGGTTTATAAATATATTTAGGATAAGAGAAATAGAAGACGTAACAGGACAATTTAAAGGGAAGAGAGATCAGAGAAATAAAGAAGGGAAAGGTGGAACAGGAAAAAATCAGGAGCTAATGTGAGGTATAAACTCCTCTGTTAACCGTGCATAACTGCAAAAAATTTGCAATACACTGCAAGATTTCTATAAGATGCCATAATAACTGCCACCAGCAAAAACTAGGATCAATTGCTAGTTTTATTTTTTTGTGTATTTATCCAAACATATAGGCAATCCAAAACACTTTTAATCTGGGGTATCTTTTTGTCATCATATAGTGAATTTTAACCTCTCCACTGCTTGTCTTCTGCTTTACTAAGGTGGTGCAACAAGTGTGGAATGGACTGATGTTTTAAACAGATACAAAGCAATGGGTGGCAAAAATCTGGATACATGAAGATAAAGAGTGCTTAGGATTATCTTGAAACCCTGTAAAGCTGTTTAATGTTTGTGGTAGAGAAAAGTTAAAATGCAATGAAAGTCAAGAAGGCTGCTGTGAATTGCTCAAAGGGAAGTAAAAGGCTTAGGAATGGCAATAAAAAGCCCCCATACAACAGCTAAAATAAGGTAGTGTTTTAGAGTGTATCTTATCCCTGCTATGTTTCCTAACCTGAGCCAGAGGGATGGGCCTCCTACTTATGTGTGTCATCTACGGGAAAGAAGCCAGCAGACGAATGGCAGCTGGCATCCTGAGTAGACTCTGCAATTAAAAGTAATGTTTTAATATGGAAATAGCACAATCTCTCTTTTGGAGACTTGTCAAGAAAATTCAAATCAGATTTTAACCTACTCCATTTTTTGGTGTCATTTTCATCATTTGAAAGCTTAAATATAATTTCTTGACAGAATCTGATCTGAATGCTTTTAGAATGTCATGTTCAATAGCAAAATTAATAGCTTACCTACTGAAGCCAGTAGTCTTCACTGTTAAAAACTGGAGTGGGCACAAGATGATGCATTTAGAGCAGTATGAATAGACATTAAAATGACATAAAACCTCTGCTATACTGTTGCCCAGATTTGAAAATAAAAACATAGTTTCAAAAGAAATTCTGACAGCAGTTTTGGAATGTAGATCTTGTACTAAGAAAAGAATGAAGCAGCACACCTGTTGGAATGTGAACTATCCGTACAGCACTATCTGTGGTATTGACATGCTGGCCTCCTGCTCCACTAGCTCGCTTTGTTTCTATCCGTAGATCTTTTGGACTAATTTGCAGCCTCATCTATCATGGGAGACAGAAGAAGAGAAAAAAAAAAAAAGTGTTGTTTTTTCTCGACAGATATCAAATATGCAGTCAGTTTATTTTAGAAGGCACATTCATGCAAGATCAAACTTCTGAACGCTTATGGGTACTAGATCAAATCCTCTTATAAACATAATGAGAAATTTTGGTAATCAGATTGGAATGCATCACGATGGAACCCCAGAAATCAGCCACATAGTAACTTAGTGCATAACCACTGCTTAGCAATAATTTTCATCTATTCTGAGAGCTCTGCATTCTCTTTCAGCAGAGTTAATCAATATTTGAGCTTGATTAGATGTTTTTTAAATGAAATGGCAGACATTCCCTTTTTTGGCTTTGGAGTGGAGCAATAGTCTCTGTGAGGAAGGAACAAGACAATTTCCAGAAAGTTCAGGAAGGAGTAACACCTTTGACAATCTGCTAGGTCAACATGAAACTACAATCAAAACAAAGCTTTCTTATCCCACTGCTTTTAAGCAAACAAATATAGCAAAATTAAATTATCATACAGTTTACAACAGGTAAGTGAGGACACTACAAAAATGGGAAAGAAGAACTGCAAAAAGAAGTAATCTATGAGCCTGGTAAAATGATTCAGTCTTTTGTTACTTTGCAGAAAATGTAGTTTTCCACAAAACATGTGAGACAGTCACTGTAAATTTTCAAGTCACAGCCAAGTAAACTGTCAGTGACTTTATTGAGATTAGGATTATGAAAAAACAAAGAAATTCTTTATTTCATCCCCGTGATAAAAATAAAATAACAAATATGACCTAGTTTGAAATTAAGATTAAAAAAGTCATTGTGTGAGAATATCAAGAGGGGCAGAAAACACTTGGTATCAAACATTGCTCCTGGTAATGTCTGTTATACTAAAAGGTAAATATTACCTCAGTGGGTTGGGGTAATATTGCAACAGTCATTGTGCTGGTGTGAATGCGTCCTTGTTTTTCTGTCTTTGGTACCCGCTGAACACGATGCACTCCTCCTTCAAACTTCATGTATTTGTAAGCCTCAACACCTGCTATACTGGCTACTGCATGTCTTAGGCCACCTTAAACAGAAAAGAAAAAAACCTTATTGTAAACCTTTAAGAACTGCTGGTATTATGCTGTTATACTTCAAACAGTGTGCTTACACACCACTGGCATTTGTTTCTTAGAATGACAAATTTACCATTTAAACACTTGGGCAAAATTACACCAAAAATGTTAGAAAAATCTTAAAAGCAACATATTTACTCACACACTACCTCAAAAAAGAAAGGACTGTCAAATTCTCTTTTATAGAGTCCAATTTAATTTTTATATGCATTTTTTATACATTTTATATACACTTATATGCATTTTTTCCTGGAGCAAAGGGAACACAGGTTCCTGCACCTCTTACCAATACCTCCAGCAAAACCCTTGGCAGCAACATTCTACAAGCATTGAGGAGCTTGGAACTTGGAAGTCAAGCCCATGGCAATCACAGCTTTGGGACAACAGTTTGCTGCTCTACTAGTTTATGGCATTCTTGATCTTCCTTGTTTGCTGGTGTGCAGTAAAAGTGAAGGATTAGAGAAGTGATGGCATTATAAAGAAGTATAACTTTTCACGCATTTTTGTTTTTAATGCAGCTCAATTCCCAAATCCCATTCTCAGCACAGTTGGATGGTGTGCCAAGGGAATGACTGAAGGCAGCCTTGAAAGAGTATTGCTCTTCAAGCCTTGCAATATGAAACAGCAGCTGAGGAAAAGAAGAGGCACCATCTCAGAAACACTGGTTTAGGCTATGTCTCAGACTAAGGAACTCAACCATAGGGTCAAGACAGCAGCTTTTTGAAAAAGGAAAACGAAGACAACGTGGAAACCAAAAATGTCTTGTACAGCAAGAAAAAATAATCTGCCACAATACAGGCCCAGTTGTTCATCTACATGGGCATGTTTGTTCACTCATAACTTATATATATTGTTTTACAGTCATGTTTTTGAAAGATAGGAAGAGACAGTTTGGCTTTCTCTTTCACATAATTTTTGTCCTTCTGCTTTTAAAATTTGTAGTGATACATGTGCCTAGAGTGATTAGAATAAGATGACCAAGAAACTGGTTCACATGACAGGTATTTAGACCATACTGCTTCAAACTGACTAATACCAACACAGGTTTATTATGAACTGCAGCCAAATCTAATGAAATTCTAGTGGACCTTTTACCCTGGCAGACATACTGTACACTTGTCAAATATAGTTAACTCTTGATAACTATGTTTGCTCCTTTTATATAAAATGTCCCAGTTTATCCTGGTATTGGATTTACTCAGAACAAGGGTATTGAGTTTGCACTCATTTTTTATGTGGCATCTTAGATCGGGGAAAGTCCCACATCTGTGTCTCTGCCTGCCACTACAGGGTGAGAAGCAGCGGATAAATAATGACGTGTGAGTTTGTGCTTCAACATGTGCACTGAATCTTCAACATGCTACTCTTGCACAGTGGCATTCCATGGGGCAGGTCAATAAAGTGATTTAAGGGTGGACTGTAACCTGTATTTTATTGCAGCTTTATTTAACATTCACCTTGTTCACACATGCTTACATTCAGATTTCAAATTCAGGAGCTCTCTGAAATAAGGGAATCTGACATTTTAACATAGGACCTTGCTTTTGCTCACGTAATCAATAAAAATGGAATGTGGGTAGGATGTAACAGCCTAGTGTCACCAACATCCTTAGCGCCACTCTTACTCAGCACAGCACAGACAGTTTGAACCTGAGGGTTCAACATCCATTTCATTGGCCATGCCATATATAGTGCCTCTACCCCCCAATTTATTTCCAGCATCTCTTTTGATAATATGTGGTTATGAAAAATCAAAAAATAACCTGCAAGAGGCTGACAAAAGCTAGGGCTGTCTTTATTTTTCCCCAGATTTACACACTAAACGTTAATTTCGGTGCATAGACAAACCCTCAGCAAAACAGACTTTAAAATAAGCATAAAACAATTAAAAAAACCTAGACCTTTCAAAGAGAAAATATGGATAGATATATACCTGGTTAACATATTAGTTTAATTTCCCATTTAAGGCATTAATGAGGATATCTTTGAGTGTGTGGGCTCCTTGTCCAAGGACTGAGCTTTCATCAAAAGGCTAGCCAAGCCCAACTCACTTTTTCTTCTAATCACAGAACTGTAAACTGAGTCAGACCTGACTTATATTCCATACTATTCAATAACAGGGCTTTTAAGCCAAATAAATGGACTGATCTAATTAGCAGAGTGGCCTCAAAACTGCTAGAGCTGGGAAAGAAAAAACATACAACTGGCTGGAAGGTGAGACAGGCCTTGCTTAAGCTGACTGAAACAGTGCTCTGAAGGTGAAGTGTATGGGACTGATGGGGTTCACCCAATCTAAGTCTTGCATCAATGGAAAAGGCAACTCTCCCCCTAGTATGTGAAAGAAAAGAAGACCCAGAACCTACCTCTTTTCTGTTTACACCCATCTAATCTGTACAATGTTTATTCCATTTACTTTAAAAAAAGAAAGGAAACAGATTTCTGTTGGCTTTGAAGGCTGAACTGGTTCAGCTCCTGGCAAAGTGTTTGCCTGGTCATGAATGGGGATGAACATGACTGCTCTTTCAGTAACAAGATGCACTATAACATGAAGCTTCTCATCCCTATCTCCCCTTGAACTGTAAAAACAGTTTACTTGGCACATGAGTTCTTAACCATACAAGAAGTTTATTAATATAACAGATCTAGATAATAGAAGATAAGGAATTCAAGTGCCATAAAAATTTTTAATAAGTATATTAATTGAATTATTAGCAGCCAATCTTGAGGAGAATGAGGCCACTCTAGAAGGGAGCTTGAGTTCACGTTCATCAACTTGAAATGATACTTGCTAAGAACTCTAAAGAGAGTTATTAGAACAGTTTATAAATACACTTCTTAAAATAAAATTCTAATAAAGATTTTAACAGCTGTTATAGATGAGCTATATCCAAATATCTCATTCCCTTATATTATAGATGAGATACTATTACAAATAATTTTGTTTTAGATTAAACTCCACAGATTGTTTTAAGAAAACTGATTTCTCTACGCCAATAGATCCATTTACAATTTTTCAATCTTCCACCAACCTAATCTATAAGCAATAAATAAAACATTAGATAACTAAGTAGAACAGTGTAGCCAAGTAAAGTTTACACAATCCTTATTAAAAACCAAAAAGCTAAACCAATATATCTGTATCACTTTCTAAATTTCCTTCTGCCAAGCACTTGTCTTTAAAACTATTGTTTTACAATGTAGAAACGAAATTAGTAAAAGACAAATTTTCTTTGTAGCACTTTAGTATTTTAATAGCTTTTCTGAAATGGAGTTTCATGCCTAAATCCAGAAGCTGAGGAGAACTGTACTCAGACATTCAAACAATATTTCACTTCTAAAATTAAGATAGTGCAAATAAGCTTCCTTTACTTAGGAAATTAAAATGTCATATGAATGAATGTTTCAATTTGAGTTAAGAAGTTATAGTATTTTCATTACTGACCTATTTCACTGGGAAAGTATTCTAATACTTCAAATTTCCATTTTTTATAAGCAGCATATCGTTGATACATATCAAATATCTCCGAGGTGAACAGCATGGCTTCCTGCCCTCCAACTCCAGCAGTTACTTCCATGACAAGATCACTCTCATCTGTTTCTTCTGAAGGAATCAAAAGCAACACTATCTGTGAATACAAAAGCAGCCAGCTAAGACTCCTCTCTGACACTGCTATCCACACCTGAGACAGTGATAAACGCTAGACAACTCTGTAACTGAGCTAGGCTGTGTTCGCCTGCCCTGAAGATGGGCTTCAGCCAGGCAAAGGTGTGTAAGGGTGATGCTGCATTGCAGGAAGGCTCCCTCAGTCTGTTCATGGTCACAGGAGCTACACAGGCCTCTCTTGAGAGCCACAAAACTTCACAGAAGTTTTTAATCCATCAGGAGCACTCTGAGGATAAACCACAAGATACACAACACAAGACAACTGAATATCTCCCTTCTAACCAGATACTTCTTTAATTCCATCTCAACTGCAGAGCTAAGAATGTATGGATGTTCAGGAGCAGAGTCCTTCAACAACAGCACAAATGTATTATTTGTTCATTTATTTTAAAAAGAAGAGCCTGATTTGCAGAAGAAAGATATACGAAAGCAAAAAAAATTATCACAATTTTGCATACTGGACCAAAATTATGGATGATTTACAAATGCTTTTAAATCCTCTTCATTTACTAGCATTAGGTGGTGTTTCTTTCCACAGATGATGACTTCTTTTGGCAGAATCATATTTACAAAAAATATTTATAAAGTGACTGTTGTATTGTTGTTGGAAGAATAAAGAATGTGACCATAGCAGCTTCTACAGTAGTAATCTGAAATTAAATCAGTCTGTTTATGGAGAGATTTTTTTTTTGTTGTTAAATAACATAGATACTCTGTAGAATTTATATAAAGTAGCAGCCTAAAGTAGTTACATATTACATTTTTTCAAAACCACCGGTAAGTGATACTATGTAAGCTTAATGTTTCCAAGGGCTAAAGAGTTAGATATCTATAAAGATACACCCAGACAAAATAAACTATAGCACCTTCTTAAAAAGATACTTTGATTGAAACATTTTCAGGTACAAACAGGCGCTTGCATACAAGACGTCTTTATAGCACTTGATTTTTTCATTTCTCTTAGCTAACAGACTATATTATTATTATTGACTATAGTTATTGAGGACTATAACTAGCACAGAGGGGAGGAGAAGAAGAACTTATCATGTATATCTTGATGAAAATCACAGAATGGTTTGAGTTGGAAGGAGCCTTAAACATCACCTAGTTCCAACACCTCCAAGAAGACAATGGGTTTTTTTTAATTTAAGAATGGCAAGGAAACAGATGATTTATAAGGGGATCTAACCTGTTGTTTCAGTTCAGCTATCTCTTCTTCACAGGAAGCAATTTCTGTTTCTGCAAGCTTCCGGAAATCTTCATTCTCATCTGAAATATATGAGTATTGTTAATCCTCAGACTCATGTCAGTGCCATCCTGTGAAAACCTTCTGAATAAATAACCACGTGAAGAACTTACTCCACCAAAAAAAACCCCCAAAAAACCAAACCAAAACCAAATTACCACACAACCTCTCCGGAAACACCAAACCTGTCAGAGAAAATCAAATTACTAATATAGTCTCTAAAGATGATTCTAAGTATATATTAAATGTTTTCGAATCCTGTGCAGTTATAAGACAGGAGAAAAATCTGAAATAAAAGAATTTCTGCTAAAACATCAAAAACTAAAATCCAAGCCAACCATAAAAAAATTATTACTGTGAGGTGGTTAAACAGATTTTTTGGGAATTTCCATCTTTTGAGATACTCAAAACCCAACTGGGCAAAGCACTAAGCAACTTGTGGGTGACCCTGCTTGAGAGGTGGTTGGACTGGGTGATGTCCAGAGGTCCTTCCCACACCAGCCATTTTGTGGCTCTGCAAAACTATTTTCTGTATTTCAGTATGCCAATAATACAAAGGATTTAAAGAGCACAGTGGCTCCAAAACTGGCACTCCTTGTTAAAAGCACTTACAACCCTGTCACTGTATGCAAAGACCTGAATACTATAGTTCTAGTAAATACTTAATCATCTAACGAATGCTTAGTGATCTTAAAGTACTCCTTTTCTGCGTTTTAGTTTTTTAACTGCTATCAAAACGAAGTTTGATTCTGCGTAAAAAGAAAATCCAATATTTGTCAGCACTAAAAGTGTGCAGCTACTGACAAAGTCAAATCACAGTGTGGAGACAGCAGATTCAGGTGCTGACTTCTATGACTGCCAAAACGGAGACAGGCAGGCGGACTGGGCTGTCTTGGCAACAAGGGAAAGATGGAGCAAAAAAACCAAACAAACACCAAAATTTAAAAAATCTTCTATCCCCGATTAGTTTTCGTTCTTTTATATGAATGAAATAGGTTCCAGTATCAGCACTTCCAAGGACTTTCCCCACTCACTCGTACCCCCGACCTCTGCTCGGGCTGTTTCTTGGCCTGCGGAAGGCCCGAGGAGGCCGCCCCGGGCTCTCCAGGTGGCACGTGTGTCCCTGTCACCCCTCCGCGCTGTGACACGCGCGCCGCTCTCCCGCCGCCGGGGCGCGCCCCCCGCGCGCGCAGCCGCCACCCCGGCAGGTGCGCGGCGCCACGCGCCGGCCTCCGCTCCGCCCCCCCGGGGCCGCTCGCCCAATCGCGTCAGCGTATGCAAATGAGTTTCCCTCCGCCCCGCCCCGCCCCCTCGCGGCTGCTCCCCAGTGACGTCGCGTACGCAGCCCACCGCGGCCGCGCGCCCCGTGCCGCACCTCGGGTCAGCTCCCTTGTGTCGCGCAGCTCCCGCTCCTTGTCGCGCAGCCGCCGCACGCACGTCGCCAGCTGCGGCGCCGCCCCGCCCTCGCCCCGCGCGCGCGCCTCCAGCAGGCGGCGCAGGGAGGGCGCGGCGAACAGCTCCTCCAGGCCGGACCGCGCGCTCAGCCATGCCACCGGCGCTGCCCGGAGGCTCCGAGGGGCCAGCGCGGCGGCTCGGTAGCCTTGCGCCGCTCGGAGGGCCCGTGAGAGCAGCCGCATAGCTGGCTAGGGCCGGAGCGCGGCCACCCTCCTGTCGCCCGGTCGTCACTGCCGTGCCGGAGACGCCCGAACGCGCTTGGCAGCCTCCCTTCCGGGTTTCCGGAAGTTGCCGAAGACGCTCCGCGCTGGCTTTGGGCGCAGTCGGAAGTCATCGGGACTCCGGTGGCGGAAATGGCCGAAGGGATTCGGCTTCCCTCGGCGCGAGTTCTCCTGCGGTGGGGTGGGCGGCTTCTGATTGGCCAGTGCTGACGGGGCGGGGCTCCACCTCATGGCCCCAGCCGGGGGCCCTGAGCGCCCTCTGCAGGCCCCGGAAGGGGAGCGGTTTAAAGTCATGCTGAACCCAAAAAAAAAAAAAACAAAAAACCCCAAACCAACAACAACAAAAAAACCCAAAACCACAAAAAACTTCCAACCCCAGTGAATCCTCCGTACCTCAAGCTTATAGCAGGACTTCTAAGCAAGAGCCTCGGGGGTACTGAGGTTTTTTAGCGGTGTGGTTTAAAGCCTGCAGAGGTAAAAGTGAGGTTGGTGGGAAGTGTGAGCTGGGGCTTTAGATATCCAGGTTACTCTTACAGACCTTCTCCCTCCAGAAGAAATCTTCGGAATTAAAGTACACTCAGAAGGAGCATGCAAATATTGTGGAAGGATGGTCCCACACTGAAAGCAGGTGCAAAATCAGGCATTTAGAGAAAAATAAATTAATTGTCAGAGGAACAAAAAAGGGCAATTCAAAGTGCCTTCACATCAGAGATTAGCGATGAGACTAAAAGACAACCCATTTACAAAATACAGATCTGAGTACAGTATTTTACATGTAAATTTCAAGTGGGAAGGCAGCGAGGATGCAGCCATTTAGGAAGTGTGTGTTGTCTGACGATCTGGGCAAATCCCTCCTGAAATGCAGAACCAAGTGCATATTGCCTTGTTTTAGATAATATCATTGATGAGATTCTTGGCTAAACTCAAAACAGTTTCAAGAATATATTTTATTATAAAAATGTGCAACTATCCATAAAATTTTATTAGGCAGTTTTTTTATATTATAATCATTGGAGGAGTCAGAATTGTGTCCTTGCCTTCCTTCTGTACTTGTTCATATCTTACAACTAAATTACACTGTTGGAATAACAGTTACTTCCTTATAAAACATGACTAAATTGTTATTTCCACGAAAGCAAGAGTAATTCTTGAAAACCTAAGTAGTTTTGGTATACAGGAAAGAAAACTCGGAATTTTATGTTCTACGATGGAAAACTAAAGGCCAGTGCAAATTTGCTATTCAAAATATTAAACATTAAAATTAATGGTTCGATAGAAATGTTTTCCTATGATTTTAAGTGCACAACTTTGGATAAGGTGTGTTGGCAAAATACAGTGTAGCAATAATTTGTAAGTAAAAGACGCACTGGAAGATCTTTGTGGAGAATGTACAGGCTGTGTGAGTTGTCTGGCACTGATAAAAACCCTAGGCCATCACTTAGGAAATCTTACCCACCAAAAGCTTCCTTTGCAGCCACTACTGCCTGCCCACGAAGCCCCTTGAAGTCTTTTTCGAGAAGTATAAAGGAAAAATGACCCAATTTTTGCTTTAACAGACAAAATATTTTAATGTTCTGTAACAAGGAATGAGAGTCTAACTGCTGTGTGAGCCCAGCTCGTGAAGAGACCCATGAAAAACTCAGGAAACATAGAGTAAGGGGTAATTTAAGATAAAGCTTTAGAGGGGGAAAAAAAAGGAATCTGAGTAAATGGTCAGCCTTTGAATCACCTGAATCATATCCCTGTTTTAAATGAGAAGAGTGGATTTCCACAGTTCTTGGATAAAGGAAGGGGCAAAATCAGGCTCTTGGTATAAAGTTAAAATAATATGCAGACACTGTTTCTGTCAAGTCTGTGCCCAACTGATTTTGTCACTATTACTGCTTTGTTCTTTCATCCCACCAACATCACTTGTACTGCTGGCAGAAGTATTCAAGACATGCTCGAACAGGGCTGATGCCTTGTCATTGCAAATGTACTCAGCATATTGGTGAACAGGATGGGACTTTTGTCACTGTGTCCAAGTCCCAGGATATGCTACAGTGCTACTCTTGGGTCTCTTAAAAAACAACAGCCTTATAGGCTGAGAAAAACCCTATTTGGAAGTTGGTAGTTAGACATGATTCAGATCAGCTTGAAGGAGATATTGCAGCTCTCTGCCTATGTGCAACCTTAATTTTTTGCTTTGTTGGATTTGATGAGGGCTCAGGCTCTGTTGGCTGGGTCAACAATGCCAGGAGCAGGCTCACAGACATTGTGGAAATACAGACTTTACTCCTTGGGGAGTAGAGAGTTGCTGAAGTTAGACAATTTCCTATATCAGTTTTCTTTGACTGCTTTTGAATTGATCTTGTGGAATACTTCTGCTAAATGGCTTTTGCAACCACTTCCTGCATATGGAAGTCGTGGGTTCCTGAGTGGGCTCACAGCATGGTCAGTCCAGCAAATGGCTCTTACTGAAAAAGCCCCCTGCCTGATTTTAGATATTGGCTCCACAGGCATATGCTCCTTGTAATTGAGTTTGCTGTCTAGGGAATCGAGTGTGGCATGAGATGACATCTTAAACCCTGGCTGTTGAAGCTATAGTGTAGGTCTCCTTTATTTGCTCAGTTTAGACCACAGCCTAGCAGCACTTCAGCATGCTTTTAATTTTAAAAATTGCTATTGCTAGCTGAAGTCTGGTTTGTGTCCACTTTCTGTTGTCCTGCAAATGGACTATGTGGACTCCACAGGTACTCAGGTGAGCTATGGACTTCCACTTGGCTGTGGACCTGGATGTGCTATGACCACACTTCCACAGTACTGTGCTGTAGGTGTTTAACCTGCGGCCCAGCCATCTGTGTCACCGACCTGTCTTTTCTCCATCAAACCTCTAGTCTCCTTCATACCACATGTGCCTTCAGGCTAATCTGAATGCTCGTGATACCGTCTGTGTGTTTTGCTTTATCCTGGGTGTTCCAAACTACTTTAAGCTCAGTTATGTGAAAGCTGGCTATAAACAGCTAAGTTACACACGGATAACACGTCATACATTCAGTTTCTTTGCAACCTAAAGGACAGGAGGGTACACAAGTGCTCTGCTTATTTTTGTCTCTTTGGCATTAGGCTCTATTTGAAAGGAATTTAAAACACCAGGCAAAAGTGACAAAAACATAACTCACTTTCTGTAGTGCACTTGCTATATACATTGTCATGAAAAACTGAAATACAAGTTAATACATACTTATTTTATTCCAAGCTATAGAATAAGTGCATTTAGGCAGCTTTTCAAAGTGTATTGTACACTGCATGCACAATAAATCAGTTTAATAGCTTGACTTTTTTACAATTTGTGTTCAAAGAACTGTATGACAGGCAATGAGATCATGTTACGTCTTGTCCATTTGGACCACATCCATTTTTGTCATAAAAAAAATTTGGGAAACCCAAAACAGTAAACAAAATGTATATTAAATGTTTTAATATGAGCATTTGCTCTAAGAAAGAAACTTTATATGTTATATTCAATTTTTCAATCCCTCCCAAAAGAGGATTTTAGACAATAAATTTTGAACGTGATTTCATTGCAGTATTACACTGAAGATTGGTGTAATATTTTTCAAAATGATGTCACAGTTTCCAAGTACAGATTTTGGAATCTTATGCTAGAAATCAAGGTAATATTTTAGGGCCTGCACATCTAGCTTTAAAACTGTCTTGAAAGGATGACTTGTCTGTGTTGACAAGAACGTCTACCTGTGTGAAATATCTTATAAAGATAGCTTATGAATAGCAGGTCACCATCAAATAGTAACATTAAGAATTCAAGTCTACATTTGTCAAGACTTATGCATGCAGTTTTGTCTCTTACACATTGCTTAGATGTGTGCACTAAATGTGTTGTGCCTCAAACACCAACAACTTGAAATTACACTATATAAATATATACATATATGATGCTGTATATGTTTAGTACCAAGTAAATATAACTAGTCAAATGATACTAGACATATGTTGGACCATAGTTAAATTCCAATTAAGAAAAAAGCAAGAAAATTTTTTTTTCCTAACAGCATTTCACAGTAGAAGGAGGCAGTCCTTTCTCACTGAATTTTCCCCCCCTCAGGATTTGTAAACATCATAGCTCATATTCTATCAGTATAATAATTGAATATTTTATTCATAATGGTAAATAGGTAACCAACATGAATAAAGTTGTCATAACACGGTAGCACTTTCAGACAAAACAGGTATTTATTAAAAGAAACATTTATAAATATTTTGTCTTGCATTTTAAACTACATTTTCATAAATAACAATATTTAAAAGTGCTGAATATGGTAGGATAGTCAGCAATGCCACTGTAAACAGATTTGTTTTTCCACTTTGCAGATTTTTGTTTTAGATCCCATTTTGTCAAACACTACAACAGTTAAAATATTTGCATAGGGAATAGAGAATAGCCCTTTTAATCATCTCCTGAATTCTATATAAATTACAAAACCAAATGAGTTTAAGAAACAGTTTGTTAAATTGTTCATATATATATATCCAAAAAAAGCACACAGGTTTCAAGTAAAAAGAATGACTAAAAAATTCCCCAAACCTGCTATTTGAAGCATGTTCAATAAATTAAGAAAATGAGAGGTAGTAAAACAAAGGGAAAAAAAGAAGCCCCAGAAGATAAACTAAGACCTGCACCCTCCCAGTTAGGGTGTCACAGCAGACCTGCCTCGGCGGCAGCAGCTCCCGCCAAAGCCGGCACCGGAGGCTGCCCGCAGGACGTAACTGAGGGGTTGGAGCCAACTGTGTTCAGGCCAGATTCCACTCAAGGACACAACTGCCAGACCTTCCAGGCCAATCGAAAGCGATGGGCTTGTGCCATGTTTAGTCCTATGTAAGTGAGAAGAACCTCGCCTCAAGTCTTAATATGGTTGTCAGTATTAAATATATATATATATATACACACACACACATATATATATATATTTAACAAGTATTCAGAGTAATTTCTTGGTATATCTTTAGCAGTTTATGAGGGATACTAACACTCATTTTGCTTGTTTATGGTAGGTATGAAGATGGGGTTTTTTAAGTTCCAAGTCACTGTCTCTTTAAACATCAAAATGCGTCCTGAAACTGGACATTCTTTGATAAAAAGGCCAAGCAAACACCTATTAAAAACACCATGGCAGCCTAGTGATAGGAGTACTGTGCTGCCTTAGCTCAGATTAAGGGCTTGGTACAGGAATCTTTACCCAGGAAAGATACCCATTGTGTTTCTGTAGGCATTTTGCTTGGGTAAGACCTGTTTAGAAGCCCTTGAAGTTTGGTTTAATAATTCTCTCCAAACTCCTTGTTTTCAAGGAGTTGTTCAAAATCAATGAGGCTAGAAGCTAAGTCTTCTTTAACCCGCCACCTCGTAAAACATGACTTCATTTAAAAACATTTTTTACCGGATTTAGCTTTCAAAAAAAATATCTTACAGAACAGATGCAGTTCATCAAAATGTTCTAAAATGCTCTAAAATGCTACATGTAGGCAATCTTTTATTAAATTTCTTTATTCAAAAAACTAAATTATCAAGCTTTTTGTGTTGTTTCTTGTTTCTTTTTTTTTTTTTTTTTTTTTGCTGAAGTACATAACATTATACAACAGTGTTAGAACTGGATAGCCAGTCTTTAATAAATCAATTACAGTATCTGACATCTGAAATGTACATTGAAAATCTTTGTTCTTTTAACAATTAAACAATATCAGCGCATAGATTGTGTCACCCAGAAATGGATCCCTTTAAGTGATTTGTGCTTTTTTTTTCTTCTTTTATTTTTCTTTTGCTTTGACATTGCAAACTCTGTAATGAAAATGCCACAGTTTTGGCAGTGAACAACCAGAGGAATCCTCTGCTTGATTTATTTTAAATAAACAGTGATAAATAGCTCTTTTTCTCTGTACAGAAATATTGGCTTCAAAAAGTCAGTGTATTGTACTCAGTAGAGCATGTAGAGTAATGCTACACCTTAAAAATTGGCTTTTTAGTTAGTGATGTTAAAAAATGCAAGCCTCTTTCTGGTTTGCTGCAATTGTTTCTATGTACCATAGGACTGTATTGCACAAAAAAAAAGTTTTTAAATACAGATATAATTTATGTTATTGGATTAAATATTGCAACAACTAAGTGGTAAGTGAAGCAGTTTTACCTTGCACATGCAGTGTGAGGATACACAAGGAGACTGTTCATAAAACTACAAATACATCATTGCAATCTTGACTGCAGTAGGGTGAAAGGAGTGTGAAACAAATGTATTTTGGCAAATCCATTGATCCCCTCCCACGCCATCTTGAGCAAGGAGGACCTTGGTAAAAATGTAGACAGAGACCATAATATGTTTGTTTTTTTTTCTTCACAGTAGCCTGAGTAGTGCTAAACTGTAGTTCTCCAGGAACTCAGCTCCAGATGTTATTAAACTACTTTTCTTCCATCCCACCCACCCCCAAAAAAAAATCAAGTGTTTTTTTTTTAATTATAACTAAGTTTCAGAAGTAGAGCCTGTAATACTTTCAACAAGAGACTTATAAATCTGAGAGTTCAAAAACCTTGGAAAAGAGTCTCTGTGCATCAAGGTGTATATCTGGAGCTGGGCATCTTCATACATGTGAGGGCTGGGATCCAACAAGTTTCTGTTGATCACTTCTCTCACTCGGGAATCAAGACTAACCTGAAGAAGATGAGCACAGAATAATAAAACAGTAACATTGGAAAAGCTGTAATATGTGTCTTTATTTCTCAGGGCTCCACTGAAGATATTGAATTTATCAGTTATTCAAGTAATGCTCTGTGCTTCTTTCAGAATCATCACAAAATTACTGTGTAATGAACTGAAACCATCAACTCTTTTTCAGTTTTGACTTGGTCTTTGCATCCATCTTAAGATCTGTGCAATTAAATGCAGCTGAATAGCAGATTAAATGCAGTGCAATTGAAGTTTTCCAAAATAGGTTGTTTTACCTTAAAAAGGAATTTGTATGTATTTAAAATTATTTCTCTGAACTGAACGTTGAATTACCTTCATTCAGAGAGCTGCAAGTTTTTTTTTCTGAGCATTTGTGGTTAAACTTTTGGAAGATTTCTATTCATCATTCTTATCTGGCTGCCCTAGAGGGTATTTCTTTTCTAGTTTTTTTAGGCACTACACTTGTTCTTTACAAATTACCCAGGGATTTTTATAATTTTTATTGTGTTAATCTCCCCATTAATATTAACTATTTCAGATTTGTTCTTCTTGTCAGGACTCTTCAACATCTGGTAATTCATACTTTTGCATTTTCTGTTATCACAGAGCAGGTATGTTATACATTGGACTGCCAGGTGAGGGTCTGAAAGTCTGTCAGATGTCTTAGTATGAACATGAAATCAGGAAAGGAAGTGACAGAAACAGCAGGCACTGGGCCATTTAGCATTACCGTCCACAACACATCCAAGTTCTCTATAAGGCTCAAGAAACTCAGTAAGAGAAGGCTGAGAAATAGGTTTGTTTCTTTAGTAATGCTACATGTCTGACAGAGAGAGGAAGTAGGTAATGCTCATAGGAAGTAAATGGATTTCTGGAGAAAAAAGAACCAAAATTAAGGGATTTAAATCAGAATCTTTATAGGTTTATCTGCTGCTACAATTGTCTGGGAGAAAATCTGAATTTCTGCTGGTTATTCCCATATGAGAGTCCAAGAATGAAGCTGACATATTTTATCGAATGAAATGCATAATATCTAAGGAATTATATAACATTTTATTCAAGCCTTTAACTGAAATAGATTAATTTTGAAATTATCTTCACCTGTAGTAAAGAAAAAGCGTTCCTAGCAAACCACGTTTTGTAATGCAGAGATATATAAATATATAAGCACTATAGAAGAGTTTTTCTTAGGCCACATCATGTACCTTTATCTTCTTTGCCTTGTCTTTGTGCATTGTATTTGAATTTCTACTCAATGGCGTTATGCTAATTTATGCTCACTGTGGACCTTGCTTCCTACATTTTACTTCTTCACTTCATTCAGTAATAATTTGCAACTTCATTCATATGAATGAAGTCAAAAGTGATTTATAGCTCCATTATCTTCTCTTGTGCCATAGTATCTGCTTTTGCTTTGGAGTGAAATACAATTGCCAATACAGGAGGCTAATAATAAGTTTTAATAAGTTTTTCTTCTAATACTGTATATTTACCAGCTAGGTATGTGATGAATGCTCAATTGTCTTTTTAAGCTAAGACCAATCAGCATTTGGAATTCAAACACTAACTAAGCATTGTTTGACTTAGAGTTTAACAAAGCTAGTCACGAACTTGGTGCACTGGATGCATATAGATCTCATCAATCCAGCTGCTCCTGCCCATATTGGAAATCTTAGGAGGCAAACAAGAACTGTTTGCAATGCATTAGAACAGCATGGGAATGGAGAAATTCTTGTTCGTCCAGTCATCCCTTTCCAGATGCTACCTTTTGGCATAAGAACTGAAATGTTTAGCATGACTTGTTCAGTAAAGAAGTTATTGAGGCAGAAGGTCTTAGTGTTCTAAACAGATACTTTGTATTCATCTGTTTAGCTAGAAAATACCTTTAGTAATTCCAACTAGTTTTGCCATCTGGCTTTAGTGAGTCACTGAAAAAATACAAAGCAAATTAACGTTTCCATAATTAATTTTGGTTTTTTCATTCTCTAAGTGCAATTAACTTTTATTATGCTCAGTGGCTCAAAACCCCACTATCCTGCCAAATTTGAGGGTTTTCTGATCCCAGCTATTATGTTTGATATTGAAGAACCAATTAGCTGCACAGACTGTTTTTTTTGACCTAAATGTGTGTGCCTGCATGTCAGGGGAAGAATTGCTTAAATCTTAGTATGTCCTTTTCGTGCTGTAGAAATGCAATGGTCTGGGCTTGAAGTCTATTCAAACACATTCTGAAGACACATGGCTGCAACACTGCCACTCAAAACTAGCATAGCACTGTACTCCTGCTCATACTCACTGGCTGAGCAGCACCACTGGTCTCTCATAGTTGTGCCTTATGACTGATAACCAAGTGACAGCAAATATTGGAGGAGAAAGAGCTTGCCTGATCTGTCAGTAGCATACTCCAATATGCCAACAAACCAACAATACAGCTGGTACTGAAGATAGAATGAAAATGTATATTTACTTCTCAGTACTGTATCGTACTATACCACACCACACCACAGCACACCACACCAGCGTATTTCAAAGACTTTGCTTCACCATGTATGAAATCACAGGCTCACAAATCCAAACATATTTTGAATTTTCATCTTGGTTAGCATCCTTCATCTAGCAAGGTATCTTAATACATGGATATTTCCAGGGTTGAAGTAAATCCTCCAGACAGTATTCTATCTTTGTATGGTTGCAGAGCAGTAGGGTCAGGTTGGTGTAAATGAGAGTATCTTAACTGATCTCTTCTTGGCATTTATCTACTCAGGATTTTGGCCCTTTCCATCTTAGCTGATGTCAGTGAGCTTTGCCGCTACTGCCATTTCATTTAATCCAGAATGCATTAACTTACTAGGTATTAGAGCATTTTGTGGGTAAACTGTACTCACATTTCTAAAGGATATTCTAAAATCATCTGGGCATTCATCCCAAGGATAATATGTCCTTTTCTGCCTACGAATTTTCTTTTGCATTTGCATAAGTAACATTTACAGCTTTACCTCTTTTGGTGATAGTATAGAAATGTAATCTTCATATATAAGTCTTGCTTTTTCTTCAATAACTTTCTTGTTCTGCTCCTTCTTTAGATCTTCACATGCAAGCCAGAAAAGCAGGTTCTCCTCACTATACTCCGTTCTAAGAAACTCTCTGAAAAGGTTCCTCCCAGCTGGTGTTTTCATCATCTTGTCAAAATTCTGAGCCCAAGACAAAATTTCATCTGCAGTAGGGTTTTGGCTGCAAAAGCAAATATTATTACAAATATGCTTCTATTTTTGTAACAGTGTTTTCATACATTCATCCAAAAATTCTCCTTTCAACTGCACTTTAATCCAAAGTGAAAACTGGAAGCAACAAGGCTTCAGCAGTAACAGGGGATTTTTTTGTGTGCTCTTGACTTGTGCATTCATTATCCCAATAGCCCACTAAATGTTTTTAATGTTATGAGACATGCACTTCACTTTTTATGACTTTTCTGCTGGTGTTCTTGGCCATGTGGCTCAAAAGCACTGAATTCCTGCCTCTGCAGTTAAAGGAGATTCCAGAAAGCTGGAAATAAGACTCTCTTTCGTGAGTTTAGATGACACTTGATGTCCCTGCCTCCCTCTGATGGTGACTGTACACGTTTTGGTTTAGGAAGAACAAGAAAAACAAAAAGCTCTTGGCAGCCAAAAGCATACTAATGAGGCCAAACAAAGTAGTAATTCAGAGAGATTTTAAATTAGCATATTTCTCTGTGTTTGCACCTAAGGGTTGCTAAGCTTCCCTCTGTTTCACGCTATTGACCTGAATGATGATCTTTTGGCCTGAGATGTGATGGATTTTGCTGGCAAAACTGTAAAGAGAAGAAATGGGGAAAAGTCCTTATTTTCATTTCCTGAAGGAAAGTATTTGTGGCTTTTACCAGTGGATGCACTGGGTAAGTGATCAGAAGACTTACTGGTGTCACTAATCCATTAATGTAACAATGAATACCTTAAGAAAGTAATTCTCCAGATTACTTAACACCAATTAAATATCGTTTCAAACTTAATCCTCTCCTTCCTTATCTAAGACAAGAACTTTACTAGCTGTTGTCATTAGCTTCTGTGTTACCATGATGCACAATTAGTGACATTTGTCCATATAATTTCTGTTCAGGTCAATTTATCAACTCCTACTCTGCATGCAAGGCAGAGTGGAGGATGGGAAGCTATTTGTGATAAATCACAAATTGTTTAACTGCAGAGTACTTTAAACTGAATGAAAAAGTTTAAACACAGATTTTAAGGTGAACAGTCCTCTCAGGATTTTGGCCTCTCTGCTGAGGAGAGTGCAAAGAGCCTGCTGAGGTGGATGGGGCTGACAAACAACCCAGGCTCTCTTCACTATTGTATTTTGTATAAATTAGTGATATTGTCTTCTCATAAAAGACCATGATGAGTTGTTTGGGTTGTTTTTACCATCATATATATCCTTTAAAGTTTCTTTCTGATGGAATTCTCTTCTTATGGAAGAGAACTCAGGGTCCCTGACAGATTACCATTTTCCCCACACAATAAACATGGGCCCAAGCTTTAGACAAGTAGAAGCTCAGATTTCCAGTGCGTTTAACCTAGTTTGCAAGGTATGTGTTTTTTGGTTAATTCCAGTGAAAACATAGTTCAAGCTGTTTTATGAAAGGTAGCCATGTTAAAAATTTGGTCATGATGTACACTTGTGAGTATAATTTTTTTTCTTGTCTGGATAGACAGGAAGAAATGCTTTCACAGGTAGCAGAGGCTTCTTATAGAGATGCACATATGGAACTATCCATGCACCTTCCATTTCTCCCCGTGGCTCTTCCCCACAAATAAGAAACTGTAAATAAGCCTGACTTGTGAATGTCTCTGCTGTCATTTCATTGTCAGCACAGATTTTGCTTCCCTTTGTATAGAATTTTTTGGAGGAAAAGCAATTAAAAGGACATTCCCAAAGAATTAAACCCAAGACAATTCTTGATATTAATAAAAGACAAAACACTTATTATGTAACAGTTTGACCAACTTACCATTCTTCTATGACCTGGATACTCTCCAGTTTGGTCGTATGTGGTGGCCTTCCTGCATTGTCTCCTCTATCTTCATTCCTAACAGTGAGGCTGCAATGTAGTACAACACTTTATTTTGTCTAGAGAAAGTTAATTTAAAATAATGACTATAGTAATGCAAACTTTTAAAAGACATAGGGTATAATTTTTCACTCTCATGTGTAAAATTTTAGAGAAAAATTTTTATAATGACTTTTCTCCTGAACTATGATGAATATAAATTTACAGTTGCTATTAGCACATACAGGTTTTTTTGAAGCTCACCGTTTATTCACTGAAATATGGGCAAATACTTAGAGTTCACTTTTGGAGTATTTTCACTTAGTTGACTGAGAATACTAACAACAGTATGAGTAGGGGGGATATGAATATCTGAACTGGATATTTATGGGGCTTTGATGCCCCAATAGTTCTGGATAGTTTTTCGGTCTTCATGAATGTTCCCTTTTCTCTCTCCAAGATACAGTCCAGTAGATGGCTCAGATACAGAACTTAGCATGTGGCAGCTCCTTATGATTTCCTCTTCTGACCTAAATTTGTTTTCCATTCCAAAAAGTAAAACATACTGGCTTCTGAGTAGAAAGGCCTCTATTACCCTCATATCACCACAAGCAAGGAAAAGAAAGACTTCCATCATGCAAGGATATTTTTAAAGTTTTGGGTTTTTTTTTTGCTTCTTCTTTGAACTGATAATTAGAAAAACTTTTTTTTTTTTTTTTTTCCAAATATCTTTTTAATCAGATTTGCTGTAGTGGTAAAGACTTCCTCTGTGTGTGTTCTCTGTGAATCTTCTGGAACATAGTATTGGCAGCAAACCCACAATTCCTGATAACTACTGCAATAAAGTATGTTTTGAGTGACATAGATATTCATATGGAAAATCTAATTCTGATAATTAAGCTTAAGATGTGGAATGTAGTAAGGAGATGGAAATTTCTTTTCATCAGGTGTTCCCTATGTGTCCGGTTGAGAGAAAACAAGCAACCAAGCAAAAAATCCCCCTTCCAATCTCAAGAGCTCATATTTTGAATATTAAGTGTTCACAATACAATGATGCTCTCAGTCACTCTAAGTGTTGCTGCAAAAATATGTTTACAGCATAAAGCTTCTCCCTCCCCCACTAATCTAAATAACTCCTGCTCAGCTTTAAAAGGAAATCCCAGCTCTGAGACATCTTTAGCACAAATAATCTTTATTTATAGGTTCTCTGCATTTATGAGTTTCTTCAACATTTTTTTTCAAGCAGTTGGCAGAGCTAATAGGTATTCTCAAATACTCTTCTCAAAACTGGAAGTTTAAGCTCCCAGATAAAGCAGAACACATATTAAGACTTAAACATTACAAAGACGTACACTTGCAAAAGAAGCTTTTTGATACTGGTCGCTCCTTCACTTACCTGCCAAGACCTTAGTTCAGGCCCTTGGTCCTGCTTCCCCTGTTACAGCGTAGGAATGCAGCTCCAGTGCTGCTAAGGTTGTTAGGGTGTCATCAACTGCTGCAGGAGAAACAACACATCCTGAACTCTGGGGTTGGCAGGTAAAAAGCCTTTCCGTCTCCTCTGACCTGTTGTTCATCAGTCTACAGAGGGAGCACCCAGGAAAGACAGAAAGGAGTTCCATGTAGAGGAGGAGAAAAAAAAGGACCATCCACTTTCTTTCTGTCTTGTAATCTTTAAGTCTACACATGTAACTGCTTAGGGTCACCTTGCATCTGGCCAGAGCACAAAGTTGGAGAGAGGGAGAAGCAGGGAAAGCACAAAGTTCTCTCTCCCTCCCTCCCTCCTTCCCTCCTTTGCAGTCAATAGGTAGAGCAGCATTTGTCTTCTCTGCTGGGTGCAGAGAGCAGAGTGTCCTTTGGTTCCACGGAAGAATAACACCATGGAAGGAGGAAACGGCTTGTGTAGGTTGTGACAGGATGTTCATTTGAGTTAGCCTAAAAGACAAGGAAGCTGCCTGTTTTCCTTTCTCCATCACATGAGCAGCAACTAAGCTGCACTGAGATAATTCACTTGTCAGGCACTAGACATTCAAGGTTTGGATGCAGAGTCTTACTGGAAGTAGAATGTGACTCATCTGAGAGAAGTCAGTATACACTGCTAATTTAATATGTTGTCTGGGATCAAATACTGTTTGCTTTGCTCATGCAAAATTTCTGCTAGACTTAGGAAAACCATCATGGGTTGATGAAGGGGGAACAATGTAAAGTAGTGAGTGATGAATAAGAGAAATAGGAATAGAAGCAATAAGGCCATGTTGACTTCATTGCAATTTTTTTTTTAATCAAAGGAATAATTATTAGACAGTATGCACTTTTATTTTCTTAAAAAAAAAAATCAAAAACCAAAGCAACAAAACAAACAATAAAAAGTTCAGATTGTGGGCCTGGACATAGTATGCAGTTTTCTGCTATCTATGCCATAGTGACAATGCAAGGTACACAGTTGGCCAGGATTCCTTCATCTCACCATTTGTGACTGGAGTTTAATGGCTGAAGTTAGTCAAGGCTGAAAAACAGAGAACACTCCAAAGATGGAACTGTCACACTGGGTTGGAACATGTTGGGGTATTACATTTAAACTGTGATACTTTTGTAATGCATCTTGGCCTAAATTCTGCATTATGTTTCCTGTGACAAAACTAGCACTACATTTCAACTTTTATTTATCTATATCTGTCAAGGCTAGAATTCCATCAGATAAGTTATTTTTGAAATGTTTTTCCTGGGAATGAAACAATCATTTTTATACTGAAATACATTTCACTCAAGGAACTGGTTCATGATCTCTTAGAAAATAATTAAATATTTAAACATTTTTGACTGCAAAGCTAGCTTGAAAGCAGCCTTTAAGGAACTGATCACAATAACAGATTGCTACCTTTTAAATTGAAATTACAACACTGCACTGCTCTTTCCTATGTTACCACATTCAGCTAGAAACACCCCATGTGTTGACTATTGCTCTGTGGAATTGAAGCAGTCTGCAGTAGCAAAGGTGTTCTGCATACCTGAAGCTGATATTCTTGATACATTAATCCATTGTTGAAGCTTAGCAGATTGTGTCAGAAGGATTATGCTGTATTGTGTAATACTAAACAGACTAACAGGCTAAAGATTACCAAAATTATTAGTTAAGGCTTTAAGAAAAGGGAATTGCTGATACACATTATCAAAAGTAGTTAAGTGAAAAGGTGGTACACTAGAGAGACTTCTGATGCAAACTAACGTCTTTGGTGCTATTATTATTTATTAGTTGGAATACACTCAGCAGTTATCTTTAAAATTTAGAGATGCAAATTACCCATGATAAAAGCATAACAAAACTACTAATGACTTAAAAATTGAGAGTTTGGGATGTCTAAAGGCAGAGTTTAAACGGAAAGAACTAGCATGAGTTTGTTCTCTCTTCGTATAGAAGGTTTGTTCTGCCCACTTCTATGCTGATTTTATTGCTCTAGAGAGTACAGTAAAACATACTTCAATGCCCTGAGCTCGATATACCTTTCAAATATATCTTGGGTTCCTGACTGCTACAACTGCTACAATTCCTTCTTGAACTACTGCAACAGTATTATTATGAATAATTTCTGCTTGGAATGAAGGTATTTCTATTTTTCAACTTTCACACACTTTATAAGTAAAAAAGTTTATGATCAGGTACTACTTGAAGAAGCATACATATTGAACAAATGACCATCAATAAGGCTAAGTGTGTCTAGGTTTCTACCTGATGTGTTTTTGGGGGTACTGCAGGGATTTAGAAAACGGATCTTTATTTATTTAGCTGCTATTATTTGCCTGTTAATATTCAAGTTAAGCAATTAACTAATTGTTCTGTTGAGTAATTACGTAGCTGAATCATTATTGAAGCACCCTGTTGGATGAGAAGATAAAAAAGCAAGATAATTGTCCAGAATCATCAAGAGTTGAACTAATTTAAAAGCAAATATCTCACAGACTCTTCCTCCAGATGTTTCCAGCTGATGGTTTTAGCCTTTTGTAAGTTGCATCCCTACTGCTGTACTTACCTTCTATTGCCATTAAGAAACTGAAGGTAATTTAGAGTTTGGACCTGATCTTTCATTCTCTGTATATCCAGTAAACAAATGGTATTTAATTGGTTCCCAAGAGTCACGTTCTCAGGTACCAGTAGCCTAAACCTGGTGAATCAGTGAAATTGCCTTTTTCATTAAGGCACAAAAACGATGCCATTGTGAGAGGTGTCAAGATTAATATTCTGCCCATGCACGAATGACACCTGGTACTTATTATTCATTCAGGTATTTTCTCTGTAATGTGCCTCATATGCAGTATATTATCACAGTATTTTGCGATTATGGCTGGTACTGAAGATAATGTGACTATTAAAACCTCTTGCCTTAGTGGTGGTTTTTTTGCACTGCCATGCAGATAAGGAGTAGAAATCAAACTGGGACACAGTGAACTAGTTTCATAGGCTATTGGGTTGGCTATTTAGGAGATATGTGCTCAGTTTCTACTTTTTGGCTGAAATTTGTAGTCTGCTGGGCAGTGACTGCATTTTAGGCTGGACCTGTTTATGTCACATATTTGAGCCATAAGCCCTCAAGCCACAAATGTAACAGAAAAATCTTCTTTATACTAGGCCAAAGGTCACATTAAGTTAATTGTTCATACATAATCTGGCAGAATTTTGTTTTCACATGAAAATCAATATTCAGATTTTTTCTGGTTTTATTTCAGATGCAAAAAAACTTCATGCTAGTATCTTTTTCATTTTTGATTCTGGTTCAATCTGATCAAACTGTCTTCAATACTGTGGTTCAACAGTCAGTCACTGAAAAATCAGTTGTTCACACAATTCTATTCAGAAGCTCACTCCTAAATGCTGAGGCATGCTCTGTTAGATGTCAGAGATAATTATGGTCCCAATGTCCCATGTGCTGTATGATAATGGAAAAGACAACTATACTGGGATTCTTTAATTTCTCTTATGAAACCTGATTTAACTTATGACTCAAAATAATTTTGTCATTTTTTTCTGACAGGTGGAATATTTAAGCTTGATGTCACGGAATACTAGTCAAGACTGTCTTTGTTTATGCACAGAGGAGAATTATGATTTTGCTACAATGTGCAAAGCAATAATAATGAAAAATAACTGCAATATTATTATGATCCACTCATAAAGAACAATACAGCTATGTTAATCTCAAACCACTGAAGGGACCTCTTATCTTCCTTTTAATGTCACAAAAATAAGTAACATTGAGAGCAAAATGTTACATGAACAATATTATCCAAGGATAGCTCTTTTTTTTGTAAGCAGAGTAAAGGGCAAAAACTTGCTTCTACTAAAGTTAAGAAAAGAATTCACTTGTTTGTTACAGTAGATGAATAATATCCAGAATGATTATTCTGAAAAAAACTAGACCTAGAATCATTATTTTTATGAAGAGGAGATGCCTTGTACTAGGCATTTTCATAGGCTCAGATAAACTTGCAGTACATCCTTCAGGTCCCTGGCTGTATTAGAGAGAAATGGGATATATCTCTTATCTGACACTGAGTTTATGTCCTTGTAAGAATAGCAAGGCAGACTAAAGCTCTACAACTCTTCTGATAACACCACTGTATTCAAAACATCTGCCAAATCTGTGGTAATAAAGGAATTCTAGAGTTGAGGCTTGCATGGATGCCTGGAGGTCTGCAAGGCTAACATAAGTGATGTGTAGTAAACTTGTTATTCCTATATGTCTGCCTTAGTAGTCTGTGAGAGACTTTGTAGGGAAATGGTGGTCAAAAGCCTATGGAATTATTTGCTTAAACTGATCAGAATATGGTTGTAACTCAGTCAGCAGAACATAATAATTTTTTTTACAAATAAGACACAGATCAAAAAAATGTTTTTTTTGTCATTAGTGTCCATCCTAGTTCTTTAACAAGTTAATGTTTTACAGCTCTTCACTGAATTCAATGAAGAAATGTAGGATGTAAAATTTTATATTGAAAACAAGTAAGAAATTTAATGAAAAATAGCTACATCCTACTCTGAGTAAAAAATCAATTGTCTTGTGCTTAAAACTAAATAATGAGATTGTGTTTAGCAGACTGACATAGGAAAGCAGTCTGTTGAGGGAGAGCCAACAATTACCATAAGGCTGTAATCAGCCCACTTGGCAGTGTCCACTGAAACTATAAAGTCCTTTCAAAAAGTCCAGGTACCTGTGGTGCTGAGTTTTCTAAGTGCCAGAGTTACATTTGCCTTAGGTGATAAGATGGTGCAAGAGGCATGTATGATCCAAATTGTTTTAAAAGAAAAAAACAAACAAACATAGACTCCAACTTGGACTCAGCTGTTTTAGAGTGGAAAAAAAAATATGTTTGCAAGTCGAATTTATAAACTTGACATCTGATTCTGTGAGTCTTACCTCATGTAACTAAAAACACCAAACAGTTTTTTATTTTTTAATAATGCAAGTATTTGCAACTTAACTATCCTAGAGATTTTGTATTTCAGCTAAAACTCCTCCAGTATTTCAAAGCATCAGGTGAGGGATAGAATGTGGAGTCACAAACCTCCCAGTTCTTTGTTCAGCTTACAGTGTGGTCTCATTGTTTTAGCCTTTAACTACAAGAGCTGCAGTAATAACTAGCCTGTTTTTTTCTCATAGGTCACAAAAAGTAAGATAAAATAAAATAAGTGGTTTGTCTCTTCCAATGCTTTTTCTCTTCCAATGGCTAGAAAACCTACAATTTTTTTCTTTCCAATTTTTCTTTGTTGTATTTTCTCCCTTGATTCAGTTTATGCTGTAGTATGTGTAGTGTTGTGATTCATACTTTCCCCCTTTCTTCATCTCTGTTTGAAGAGCACACAGCTGAGAAACAGGCTGTAACAGACGGTTGGGCACTTCTGTGTGCCATGAATGTGCTTTCAATGAAAAAGTTTAGGATCCTCAGCTCAGGATCCAGTAATATTAAATGCAGGCAAATTTCTGGCTCCCACATGCACATTTTTGCATACCATAAATTCTGTGGGCCAAGCGGGAGAACAAGGTGTAAATTTTCTGATTTTGCATACTCAGGATGGATGCAGAAGCTGTTTCACAGGCCCTTCCACCAGGATTTTATGGAGAATGCAGCTTAATGGAACTGAGTTTGTGTTTTGCACAGATTTGACAGTTAAAATTAATTTACTTCTGAATTGGGTCTCTAACATAATAGTGTTTGTGGAAAAGTTTAATGATATTTCATAACCGCTTTTGATAGTTCTAAAAATAATTATCATTACAATTTAAAATTAAATAATCAGTTGTCTTGGTTTTATTCATTGTTAGTTACCATTATTCTTACTACATTTTTGTGAGTAATTCTAGTTAATGTAATAAAAGAATATATTTAAATGAAATATTGTGCTTAACTTTAAGAAGCTCTTTTAAAAATTACATCCTGTCACAGCAGATTTCTTTTCCAGTAGGCTTTCTGATTACAAGAGAAGAGATTTTCTATTAAGAAAACAGCTCATCAGGGAATCCAGAAGCTATATCTCTTAACTTCATGATACATGGAGTATTTGTTAAAGCTTCATCTCTCAGAGTCCTGCAAACAGCATCTCCATTTTTCACTCAGAATTGTGTCTATACTAAGAGCTATGGAGAGAAGTGTGAAGAACAATGCCTTACAGCATTAAAATCCCCAAACACAGCAAAAACTGCATTTGTCTTCTGTATTTGAAATACCCTTGCTTCCCTAAAACAGTCTTGAGATTTCTAGAAGAGTAGCATTGATGGTATGGCTGTGGAGTGTGTGGACACAGGAGTAGAGATGTAGTCAAAAGCCCTTGTGCCTACAGATGGGTATCTTGGCCCATGCACTGTCATTTCTGACACCAATGCTGTAGCAGCAATCTAGTGTGACTGAAAGAATCACTGCCCATTCTCCTGTGTTTGTTCTTTAGTGCTGCTCTTGCAGTGCTATTTCAACTTTTGTGTGTGAAGGAACAGCTTTTAGCCCTGTGAGATATTTAAGGGTTCAGAAGGAAATACACTTTAAAATATGACAGATGAATAAGGTCCTACCTTTCTTCCTTGTGCAAACCTGGACTAAGTTCTGTGAGTTCTTTTGTTCAAAGGTTTATGATAAGGCCAGATCATCAATGTTCAGAGCTTTGAACTTTCCCATGAAAATTAAGAAATTTCTCTTCATTTGAGATTGTATCTTTCTGTCATACTTGGAATGTGAAGGACAGTGGGTTTGATTTCTTACTAGTTTTTGATTCCTGTCCTTTCTTAATACTGTGCAGCATTCAGCCTAACTGGTCAAAAGTCAATACAGATTCAACTATAAACCATAAAAGAAAAAGGAGATTGGTGGTAATCACAGTTTAAGATATCTGGAGCACCTCAGGCTATTAAGGTCTAGTCAGTTAAGACATTTAGCTCTGCCCTGATAGTATTATGTTGTGCTATTCCTCAGCTTGAGTAGAAGCAGAATTGGACCCAAATGATCTACTGCTTAAGAGTATAATCATCCCTTTGTTAATGGAAAATCTTGGCCAAGATTTTGGAGTTTATGTAAGATCATTATATAAGGTTATTAAATTGCATCCCACATGGCACCATGAAGGTAGATCATCCTTAATGAAATATGAGTGCTAAACTAAAGTAAGTCATAGAGGGATGTGCTCAGCAAAGCAAGTACTTAAAAGGTTTAAGTAAATCTGTGGTGTTTCACTCTCTTCCCTTTCCTGTGTATTTAATATTTTAAAATGGAATAAAATCTGATAGCCTTTTCATAAGGGACAGTCTATAACAATCTATAAAGCCAGGAGTTGTATTGTCCTTATGTATTTTCCATCAAAGTTGAAAGTAGTGTATGTTTGGCAGACAAATTGTCAAATTTGTCCAAACTTCATTTTCCTTTTGCATGGGGTCCTTTTGGACCTCATGAAAAATTTGAAAGCAAAGCCTTGTAGAATTAAAAATCCACATGTCAATACATCTTCCATCATAGACTGATATTTGCAATATGATCTTTGATGTAATTTTTATATTGATTCTTTTGTCTTTTACAAAATATTCAGAAGTGTATTGGTAATGGAAAAACTAATCTGCTGGAAAACCCTTGATAAAAGGGTTGTTCTCCTAAAATGCTCGCAAAAAGACCCAGAAATGTTTTGCAAACATTTAAGATCTGAGTTTCAGTCTTAAAACTGAGTTCAGTGTTTCTTGATGTTGAGAGGGGACCTCCTGTGTTACAGCTTGTTTTTCTTGTCTCTGGTGTCCTGTCAGTGGGCACCACTGAAAACACCCTGGCTCCATCTTCTTTGTTCACTCACTTCAGCTATTTTTACATATTGATAAGATCCTTCTGAGCCTTCTCTTCTCCACGTGGAGCCATGTCAGGTTTCTCAGCCTTTCCTCACAGAAGAGTAGCTCCAGTCCTTTAATCATTTTAGAGGCCCTTTGCTGGAATCTCCAGTATACCCAGGGCTCTTACAATGAAGATCCCAGAACTGCATATAGTGCTCCAGGTGTGGCCAGTAGTGCCACAAACAACATATTTAAAAAGAAACTGCAATTGAGGAATATTTTGGGGGGACTACTTAAGAAATGCAATTATATTTACATTTCAGGATGACTTTAGAGTTGAAGGACAGAACTGTTCTCAAGGTCAATGCAGGTTTATGTGAAAGAAGACTGCCCCTTTTAATGGACAGCCTTGCTGAACGTGTTGTTTTCTTCCTCTGCTCTTGTGTGACTTATTTCATCTTTCTACCTGCAGATATTGCAGCTCAGCAGGAGCTCAAAGGCAGATGGAAACTACCAGTGTGCGCTGTACTTGAACTTCTGAAATAAAGGACAATATCTCCCTCAAACTTAGACTTGCACAAAGCAAAATTTGTAACTGCGCAAGAGAGGAAAGAATTAGTGATTTACAGCAATCTGACTTTCCTACTCTTTTTTATTTACTTACTTTATTTTGTTCTTCTGAAAATCTATGAGAAAATATATTTTCTGCTGGATTTTACTTTCAAGAAATTATATTACTTTTACATACTGATAGCCACAACAGAAGTAATTACAACTTTTGTAAACAGTCCTTTCTAGGATATTTTTTTGAGATTTTTATTCTCATATGTGGAATGTAATTGCTGTACAGGTGAGAAACTCAAGGCTTGCCAAAGTCTGCTTACCAATGATTTCTAGTGGAGTTATTCTAACTTTCTTTCATTAGTTTCGAGATTGCTGCTTTAGGCAGCAATTAGATTTGCCACTTTAGGCAATATTTAACTCAAGGATGTATTTCTCTCTTTAGGTCACCCAACAGCTCACTAGTCTAGCTGTCAGCTTCACTCCTTCCTTCAGAATATTATTACCATTCATATTCCATTTTGTATGATGGATACATTTAATTACTAGACAATCTGCAGTGTCCTTACTCCTGGCTACAGCTATTTCACAAGCAATTCCTTCATATATTTGAGGCAATTAAAAGTGACAGTTCTGTACTGTTAACAAAAAATGGAAATTGCGTCCCTTTAAAGGGTAGCTAGATGAATAAAAGCCCTCAAAATCACTAGCAAGCAAGCCTAATGGCCTCAGCTAATTCTGATAAATGAGCCTAGTCTCAGTTTCTGTATTGGCTTTTTCTTTATTATTCTTGGTTTTCAGATATTAAAGTAGCAGCAACAGTAAAGAATTGAGCTTGAATACGGTCACTACTTTGGTAATGTAGGCAGATTCCATAGATTTAGATGCAGTTTCCAAATGGGAAGGGATGCCTGGAAACATTCATACTAAATTCACATTTTTCTTTCCGTAAGGTGTTGCAAAGTAATCCAGTTAAAGAGAGCTTTAGGAAATTTCAAAGGTTATTTCCTACTATGATGTTTATGAACACCATATTTTGTGAAATTATCCTCGACTAAACTAGTTTACGCTTATCTACTTCACAGTCAAGTAAAATGGGGAATCTCACACTTTACATTCTTCTACATAACAGGATTGAGACCCTCCATGCCAGTCTGTGTATATTACAGACATCTGCTTTGTTGGTGCTGATTTCCAAATTTTGTTAGACAAGGCCCTCATCTGGGAAGCATTTTTAGCATGGATGTCAACAAGGACTGAAATTACCCATTCCTTCATAATGGGTGCTCAGCATCTGCCAGTATCTGTCCCTCAACCAGAGCTGCCATCTAGACAAATATATGTGCTATGGAATTATTAAGGGTGATTAGACAAGACTCATATCTCCTTTGCCTTTCTAACTCACATAATGAATGTCTGACCCACATTTCTAGTGAGAGGATCTCCATCTAATAAGTGCTTCCTACTAGGGGTCTGGACTAATTTCCATGAAATAGTATCATTTTTTCTCTTTAAAGACATTTATTCCTTTTTTAACTGGCATTTTAAACCGATTTGGAATGATGCAGTTAAAAAATAAACCTATGTAAGATGGAAATTCTGCTGCTGACAGATTTTAGTAGCCTAAATTTTTTTCCCCCTTTTGGTTTGGAACTACAGGTTATAGTTATTCTTGCAGTTAAATGGTCTGGGCGAGTCCTGAGGTTGACTGGCAACACACAGCCCCAGTCCACTACAGACCATACCTAAAACAGGGTTTCTGCACCTGCCACAGGCCATTGACTGAGACTGGACTTTGGCAATGGCCAAATCTCTGCCAGGAAGTTAACACTTGCTAACAATTTACTGTACAGGCTGACTGTAGCCCATTAGACTCTGGACCTGCTTAGTTTACTTAGTGGTATAGACTCTGTCAGTGTGCTTAATTTGGATAAGGGTGTTTTGTTATTGTTTTTGCATGTTGAATATTAAAGTTCTTATTATTCCACAATGAATAAAGTACAGAGGGTTTGCAAGGGAACTTTGGCACCTTTAAAATGTCACCATCTATTAACCTGCCTTACTTCAGGTGGTATTTTAATCTGACCCATTGTGACCTTTCACGTGCTTCTCTGTTTATGGGGTATTCCCTGGACTTCAGAGTTAATGCATCTTTTGTAAATACCTAATTGCAAATTTGTCATAAGAAAACCAAAAGCAGTCCAAACCCTTTCAGGGGAGATTTCAAAGGCTCCAAATTCCTAATATCTGTAAATCATAGCATAAGCTGGACTCAGGCATTCTTAGCACTCTTTATTTTTTTTCTTTTCTCCACAGCAACAGTCAAGCTGTGCTCTGGTGACAGAAAATCTGTCATGACATTATGAATCTTCCTCTAGCCAGTGTTCCACAGACATCAAGCTGAACAGCATTTTGGCACAGGCAGGTGGGAAATGGGTATGAGGGATGAGGGAGAGCCAAGATGCTGATGCTCTGAAGCAATCCATCTCTTAAACAGCCTCAGAGGAGGCATCAAGCTGCTTTTCACCAGTGGAAGTAATTCTGCCACTGCTTTCTCTCCCTCCAGTGTCCGCAAGTGCAGCTGTCCCTGAATACACTCTTGTTTGCTGTGCCAGGCCAGAATCAAGATAATTTTCTAAAGTTAACTAGATTTAGCCTGCTCTCTCCTTCTAAGGAGCTACTGTTGGTATCTTTTGCACCACTGAATTAGAATGAGCCTTGTGTAATCCCAAATCCCCTCTGAGCATGTATTTATTTTTCAATTTGGAAGAACTGCAGTTCTGATTTTTTCCACTGTAATTTTCTTTACAGAAATGTTTGCTTGAAATACGACTATTTTCTGCAGTTAGAGTGATCAGGGGTTTGCATTTTAGTAGTATTACACACAAAGGAATCTGCATTTCATTTGTGAATCTTCAGAAAAAAAATAATTTAAAATTTGCTAATCTATTATGTTTACAATCTACTCATTCTCTAACCTGCTTGTGTTATCACAGATGGGGAAAAATATCAGTAAACACATAAGCCTCCATCTGTTCCTCAAAATGAAATGAACTTTCAAAGTTTAAATTATTAGGAATAAAGTCTTGATAGTAGGAAAGCTTGGCATAGAAAGCCCAGGGCTGGTTTTGATGTTAATGAGGATTCTGCCACTGGCTTGTGATGAATGTCAACAGAATCAGCTGCAGAAGAAGCTGTTGCTTCCCTCTTCACATTAGCCTTCTATTTTTATTATTTTATTATGGGGAGAAACAAGTTTTCCTCATACCTTTGAAAATAGAAACATTTATCAGTTTGCATGGACTTAGTTTACAGTGTTAAAAGTTTTTTCAAAGCAGAGTTCTTGGTTGGAAACTAATTTAGAATTATTTATATATGCTGAACATCTGTGTTCTTTGTGCTACCACCATGGTAGACTGGCAGCATCTTAGTGATTACCCCTTTGCACCACTTGCCAAAATAAATGCAGTGTGTAGCTTACAGCTTTCTCCCAGAGAAGGACACCATTTTAATTTACTTTACATGTCTCAGAAAGCAATGGCCTGCATCAAATCTACTTTGTGGCAAATCTCCTGTGGAAATCCCTTTCTGGTCTGGGAGCTGGTGGCCTACTGTCCTTGCCCCTGTTCCAAGGCTGTGCAAGAGCTTGTCCTCCCACAGGAATTTGGAGGTAGGTACAAGAGGCTGAGAAAAAAACGGAAAAAGACAAAAGGTGCTTGGATTAAGGGATTTCCTAGCTGCTTTTTGATGAGGAGAGGTGAGATATATTTGATTAATTCAGAAGAGGACTCCATAGTGACTGAGGCAGGTTTTAATGAGATTCAATAAATTAACTATACGCTTCCTTTAGTTGTTTTTACATTCAATTTTTGTTTTCTTTCTAAAGTCCTTCTGGTTTGCCAATAACATCTTGTTTTCCTGCATTCACATCTTACTCTCTAGAAGCAGATGAAGGAAAAATTATAGACTAGTAATTAGGAGCAGTTAGCATATCTGTGAGCCCACCTACCTTTTCACCTTGTGGCAAAGAATGTGTCCTCCTCTTTTGAAAAGATCTGCTTTCACAGGGAGTTGCAAAAAGTGGTCAAAGCTGCCTTCACTTACCAGCTCTGGAGCTTTGGGATAAGCTGTGTATTGAATCACGTATGAGGTAAATTTGTGGTCTGGCTCAAGGAGAGAGCAGACTTCCAGGAATTATTAGGCTAACACTGACAATCTGGCCCAGTGTCACAGAAGGGTACAAGCCTAGAGGTTGGCAAGTCAGGCTGTGTTGCCCTAGGAGAGTTGTGTAAACAAGCATGCACAGAGCCACCTGTCTCCAGCCTGCCCTGAGGATCTAAACTTCCATAAATTTCCAGCAAAATCACTTCCCCTGTCTTAAATGTAAAGGAGAAAGAGCTTATTAAATTTCATACTTATTAGGAAGACATGCTTCCCCGCTCTGATTTTTTTTTTTTCAGTTTAGAGATCATCCTTTTCTTTCGCTTTAAAGGGAAAAGAAATGCTTAACTTGGATAGTATTTTATAAGCACTGTTAACTTACAGAAGTATAAAAAAAACAACTTGACAAGCTATTTACTTTTAGTGTGTATTCTGATTATTTTTCCAAATGCTGAGAATTTAATTCGTTTATTTTAAGTATCTCAGGGAACCTTGAGAGGCCCATTTCTGAGGACTAGATATTTAAATCCTCAGTTCACACTCACCCCATGGTGCATTCCATCAATAACAGGAATGTCTGCCAGCTTTCTCTCATGGGCTCAGCACTGAGGATATGTGGATTTAAAGACAAGGTGATTTAAGACTGATTTTCATCAATATCATGTTCAGTAGCTTGTGTGACAAACCAGATAATGGATTTTATCCAGCTTTAAATACTACCGTTCAAGAACTGGTACTACTTTCCTAAGAAAGCACCAATGCTGCCCATTGCACTCTGATCATCAGATGATACTGTCCCATAGTTGCAAAAAGCATGAGTTCCTAAGCCTTCTCTCCCTCAGAGTAAATTATTCCCCAGGAAAGAGATGAAATGTTTTCATCTTTGACCTCTGCAATAGCAAGTGGTAAAAATGTAAGGGTGTTCTGTGATATTTTAAAGTATGAAAAGGCTCAGATTGGAACATCTTTTCCCATTAAATATTTTTTAAAATATCGCCTTCTATTTCAGTAAAATAAAGTACAGTAGCCTGCACTTCTGCATTCTGCACTCTGCACTAGAGTAAAAAAAAAACCCTGATGCACTATTCCATATTTGTTTTTTCACAGATGTGATGTTTTGAAAAAGTAAAACAGAGAATCGAGTACATTTGTTTCAAACGTGTTGTCCTATGTGTTCAGGGATGAAAAGAAGAATTAAAAACAAAATTAAAAGCCAAAATGCATTTTCAGACTCAGTGCTTTTGTTTCAAAGATAAACATTTTCTTTTCTCGCCAGAAGCTTTAACAAAATCCTGTAGCCTGGGTGACTTTTTTTGCAGCAGTCCACCTCTAGTCTGATCCTAGTGTAAAAGTTCTGCTGCAGACAGGCAAGGGAAGAAAGATATGGGCTTTCTTTTTGACATACTTATGAACATGTAGCTATAATTTATTGCATTAATTTTTTTTATCCTTTCTTTGCTTCTCTGTCTTTCGAACTTTCTACCACAGTTAAATAAAATAAAGCAGCCATAACTGTAGCCCCCAGAAAATATCTTGTATAGACTCATGCAAAGTCTTGGCACAATTTTTTGATAGCAATCTAACATCGAATATGCCAAAAAAATCTTATTCTTCTCAAAGTACTAAAGAGGTGGGAAGTGGGGGGAAAAAAAAAAGAAAAAGAAAAAAGTGGATGTTTTCGTTTAGGTTTTTTTTCCATTTAGAGCATACTGTTTATTAGGTGGATAACACTGGAACCCCATAAAGAACAAATATTAATGCAATTTAAAATTGTTCTTAGAACTATCTCTGCCATTTCATATTCATGGCACAAGTGACAGAAATATTTTCTTGTAGGCCCAAGTAAACTGTGAAACTCTTGCAAGGAAAATGTTCTCTTTAATAAAGAAAAATATTTGTGTAGCAACGTCATCAGGAAGAAGTTTCAGAGTAACTCACAGCAATCACAGACAAGTTATAAGAATTGAGGAGAGAGGTTTCTTGCCAAGAGCAACTCTTGTTTACTGCCAACATGGCAAATACTCTATCTTCCCTGGAATCTCTTGTGTGTGGGGAAACTCTCTTCCACAAGTCTTCAGCAATTTTAATGGTTACATTTTTGGGTAAAGGCCTTTCAGCTCACTCACTTCAATCGAGCTACAAGTGAAGCTAAGTGATCATCTTCACTTATCCCCTGGAAGCCTTTTCATGTCCCCCAGACTGCCATGCTGCTAAGGTCTCTTGCAGGGTAGATGTCAGATCCCATCTGAGCCTTCTGTATACAATAAAAGGAGACAGATTATTGGGCACCAGAGTGTCCCACAGTTTTCAAATTCACTGAGCACCTTATGAAAAGAAGAGGGGATAAAAATATATGACTCCTGCTCTTGGCAGGACACAAAGGAGGAAGCAAAATAAAATCAGCAGAAAAGCCAACCTCCCTGTGCTAGTGCCTGAAAGGTTTTTTTGAAGAATGTAATTTACAAGTGTTTGCAAGAAAACAACTAGTTGCATGTCTGCTCAGGAAGCTGGAGTAATGCATTGCTAAATAAGGCTGGGGAGGTGAAATAGCAGGCTTACTCCTCTAACCTTGCCAAAGTGAGCTCAAAACTATAAAGTCACAGCTCTAAGTACTAAATGGGCAACTCTCTGGAGAAAGTGTAATAGAGGAAATGATGGACTGTCATGTTAGAAGACTTAGTGCAAATTTTGCAAGTCTCAGGCTACTCAGGTCATTGAAATAATGCCTTGTAATACCTCTGTTGAAATGGAGCTTTGCAGAGGATTAAGACATTCAGTCCAGGACCATAGGTACATGACTGGTACTTGTCTGTTAGCTACCTTAATTAAGCAGTCTTCCTGAAAGGAGTGCCTAAAATCTGTATCTGGTCAATGAAGAGAGGAAGCTCTATAGAAAGTCTTCACAGGGATGTATCATCTGCTTCTGCTGTAAGGGGACAAGTGTTTCCTGTTGGGAACTTCAGAAGCACTTTATTTTTTTTTTCACTGAGGAAGACTAGTGTTTCCTTCATTACTTGTACTCAGAAACAAGTTCAGATCTTAAACTAGTTGGGTAATCATGAGCATACCTATTAAAATAAAATAGCCATCTTAACAGTCCTGTTAATCTCCATTCTTCTTCAATCTGAGCAAAGCTTATTAATAAGTCTTGCTTTGTCCCTGTAAACTGAGCACTTTGCTATCCTGATGATTATTAATGCCAATAGATGTACTAAGTCTGACTTGGACATAATTAATTTTCTTCATAGGAATCCTTATGGTGCTATGTTTTGGATTTTTGACCAAAACACTGTTGATAACATATTAATGTTATAGCTGCTGCTGAGCAATCACTGCACAGCATCAACAATTTCTCTGTTTCTCACATTGCCTTGTCAGTGGCCTGGCTGGGGGTGCATAAGAAACTGTGAGGGGACACAGCTGGGACAGCTGACCACAACTGACCAAAGGGATATTCCATACCATATGACATTGTGAAACAATAAAAGCTGCAGAAGAAAAAGGAAGAATGGAGGTTGAAAGTTCTAGCATCTGTTTTCCCAAGTCACTGTAACATGTGAGGGATCGTGGTTTTCCAGAACATGGCTGAACTGATGGGAAGCTGTGAATGAATTTTTTGTTTTGCTTTACTTGTGCACGCAGCTTTGCCTTATCAATTAAACTCTTTATCTCAATGAAAGAGTTTTGTCGCTTTCATTTCTCTGATTTTCCTCTCCATTCTGCTGGTGAGGAGTGAGTAAACATCTGCTTGGGGTTGAGCTACCTACAGGGATTATCCCATAACAATAGAGAAGTCCTCCAAATAGTTGTTATCTTTAAGAAAGATATATTAGAGAAAAACAAACAAACAAACAAAAAGTTTTTAATAAGATGTACCAAATAATTTCTCTAATTTTTTGCTCTTAACAAATTTCTATTAGGCAAGATACTATTTCCTCAAGCAAAGGTGTGAATATTTGCCTATGATGTTGTGCAAACAGAAGACTTAATGCCTGTTCTGATTTTAACATGAGGTAGAACAGAAGAAAACAAACACCACAAGATTCACAGAAGATATTTTCAGAATTCTAATGATTAATTTGGATATAGGAACTATTGAACTAAGTCTTTGAACACTAAAAAGGTAATTTTTTTTACTAAAATCTACACATACTTCTCCCATTTCTGTGAATGGTGAAGAAGTTGAGGAAATAAGCTGTTAGTGATGTAAGAGCTAACATCAGTCACACACAGATGGAAAAGCTGAAGAAAATTTGAATATTGATAGAACATTGCCTTTCCCATTAATGAATCCAGCAACATTAGACAGGTATCTCTTGAGAAATTCATGTTACTCAAATACAAAGACCGGTGGAACTAGGGAAAGCATGTAATTACATTAGGTCCATAGAATCTGTTACAGTTGTTGATTAGGATTTTCTATTACAGAGAACTACCCTAGAGAATTAATTACCTAGAGTCCCCTATATATGAGAGTACAATAAAGTTAGTTACTTTTAAAAAAATTACTATTATTTTTGTAATTTTTTAGTGTAGACAACTGAGGCAAGAACAGTAACCTGTACTCTTCTTGGACAGTTCTGATTTACGAAACAAATTTGGCATCACAACCAACAACAGTTACTTCATTTTAAGTGAGATTCTGAAACATTTCATATCGAATTCTTCAAAGTTTTGTCCCACCTTTCCTCTAATGGAGTTTCCACTATAGAATCATAGAAGTTAAAGCTGTAAAATACTTATTACATCACCTTTTCTGCCTTTTTAATTTAGCAAACATGAGTGATGTAACTATTCCTTTGACCACTTATTTGACTGAATCTTGAAAACTTGCTAACAGGATTTCTCCATGCTCTGTCTAATCTACTTTGCAAAAAAAAATCTCAACGTCAAGCCCTGAAAGACAGTAAAAACAATTACTAGAGCAGCTGAAGGTACATCCTATGTTTTAAATCAATAATTACTCTAATTTAGGTTTAATGGGCATAAGTTGTTTACGTATATAACTACATTGCCTTCTAAGGACTAGAGGCACTCCAAGGGTCACAAGAGCTTCAAAATAGAGTATCATTGTCAAATTTAGTATTTCTTGAGTTGCAGCATGCTTAAAAAATGAAATCGGTTATCATTAAATTTTAGAAATTAGACTGATATTTTATTGAATTCTATTGCTATTATATAAATACTATTGATAGTCTATGAATATTATTCATATTCTAGTATGCAAGGCAAAAGCCAACCCTAGCTGTACATGCACAGTGATGGCCTTTATTTTCATTCAGGAAAGAGATGTTGTATTCAGGGTGGATAATTCCATGAAAACATCATCTCTGGGGTTGTTAAAAATAAGCAGAGTGGTAGGAATTAGTAAGAAAACTCAAGAGCAAACACAAAATATGGTGCACCCATGTCTCAACCACAAAAGCAGATCTAGTCACACATCTCAGACAGGAAATAGTAAAATAGGAAAGGTACATAAATCGACCAAGGTAGGTAAGCAAATAGGACAGATAAGGATAAATCATGGTCTGGGTCAGTTTCTGTATCATAGAGATTAAAAGAGACAAGACTGTGGAAGGAAAAACAGCTGAAGGGAGATATGAGAGAGCTCTGTAAAATCTTGACCATCCTGGGAACGATTAGTCACTGTTCTTCACATAAGAACAAGGAAGTATTAAATGAAATTATTTTCTAGTAGGTTAACACAAATAACAGGGAGTAAGTAATACTTCACGGAGTGCACAGGCCCATTGTAGAATTTATTGCTAGGGGGAACCCTGGATGCCAAAAGTTTAGATGAGTTCAAGAAGTTGCTTCAGAAAATGGTTTGACAAATTAAGGAAAGAAAATTCCACCAAGGTCTATAAACCACTCAGAAATGAACTCTGGGCCAGGAAATCCCTAAGGTGCAGGTTGACAGCTGTGAGAAGGTGCATATCTACTTGTTTTATCCTTATTTTTTGGTCTCTGATAGAGGTCACTTCCTGAAATAGGATACTGAGGTAAATGAATCTCTGGCCTGTAACACTATATTGTGCCCTTGTCCCAGAGTAGAGACAAAAGTGACAAAACACTCTCTCTTTGCTTCCTCTTTAATACACTTTCACCCATTTCTCAATATGGATTGAACATATTGCAAAGTAACTTAGTAAATCATGAGTTCTGGCTCATCCTTGCTCCAAATATGCTCTGCCTTCAGGTGAAACTGGAAGTAACAGCCAAGGCAGTTCCACCCTGCTAATGCCTCCAGGATGTGGCAGTATCTTGGAAAAAAACCTCTCCCATTTGGTACCTAGTGCATATATGTTGGTATGTATTTTTAAATATACTGAAGCAAATAGCCTCAGATTTTAGAATGGGGCCAGATGGCTGATTGAAGTAAAAATGACACAGATACACAAAGGAATGGTCACTCTGAAAAAACTGAACTGTTAATATGATGCACAGGCTCTGAACAGTACTGCATGTCATTTACCTTCTATTTCAATACTGTGTTTATGAAAAAAAAGAAATATAGATCTGATGCATCTCATGACACTGAGAATTTAAAGCTATTTCTGAAACTGACTTTAAATCTTTGACTTTGCAAGTGAACTCTTTGTTGAGGAAAGGACAAGCAGCCTCTAAAATTATGCCACTCCATTTAAAAGATAAAGTGGAATTTAAGGCTCAGGTTTTCAGATTCACAGAATTTATATTAGTAATATAACAGGACACCACATATTCACATTTATGACCATCTCCCTTTTATTCTCCTGAATGCAGAGAACTACACTATCAAAAGTACAAGCAGAAAAAGAATATTTTGAATGCAAGCTATAAAATATTAATTATTGAATCTCTCACTCACAACTACAAATTTTACAGCTAAAATTTCCTTATTTATTTATGGCTTAAGTAGGATAAATACAGCTTGAATTTACTATTCTTTCCTCTTCCCCATCACAACATGTCCAACCAAATCAGGGAATATTGAAGTCAAATTTTAAAGTGAAAAACTAAATTGTGTCTCCTCTCCCAGAAGTTAACACGTTCCCAGTGCTTTCCATTCTCATAATTTACCTGTGGTTGATATGGAAGCAAATATACTACAGGACATACCATGAACAGCTGCAGCAACAGCACCAACAAAAGCAACATGTGTTGTTGGGCCTTTGGTTTCCAGGTGCTTGAGACACAGCTGATGTTCCTTCATTTTGTGACTGCTGCCTCTTTCTCATTTCAGCTACTTCAGTGCCCAAGTGGCTATAAGAACACAGACATAAGAGATGTACAGAATTACTACAGACCGTCATAAATTACATTCACATTTCTACAGCAATGTCTGATGCAACTGGTTCTCACAGCTCATGGTAACAGAAGCACATGACCATCACCTGAGCCAGCCAAGAAACAGTTCCATTGTGTTAGAAGCAGTTTCCAGAAGACCAAATCTCAGTGACACACTTACACTCCTGTGCCACTGAATCATGCCCATTCTTACTGCTTTGGCTGGACTCAAAGAGCTGTTTATTATCAGTGTTTTTAACAGCAAGCCATACAGCTTTTGTAGCACTTGGGACAGTCTGCCTTGTTCTTTACCATAGGACTATCACAGCTGTTTCCATTGTACTAAATATACAGCTAAAAATACAGCAGGATGATTATTCACCTTAAATGTGAGTTGGAAAGTGATTTTTTTTTTTTTACTTTTTGACTTCTTTAGTCTATGCTGGACCAATGACATTGATGTAAATGATGATATATCAAGGGCAACCATCTGGTAAGGGCCAAGATTTTTATATGCCATAACTGAGAGGCTTGTTACTTAAGAGTTATTCTTGGTAAATAAAATGAATAACAAATATGTATTTATAAAATACTTTTCCACCTTTGAGACTATTTTCTGGTCACAGATCTTTGCTCATTGCCAGCTTTTCCTAGATTTTATTAGGCCAAGATTTTTTTCCTCCCAGTGACTTAAAATACGCAGCTGGAAGTAGTATGCCATGCATTATGTAATCTTCAAAAGAAGTTAAATATTTACTTTTAAGTTACATTATTTAGGAAGGTTTAGATATCAGGGTCCTTCTAATGGCTCAGATCTTTGTACAACAACTATAGGTTTTCCAGAGTAATGGCTAGTACAAAAATATAAATTAGAGTAAAATTTAGTACTTTTGTCTTTGAAAAAGTACTAACAGATTACTGTGGGGAGGAGCTTGGTTTAAGACTGAAGTGGTAGAGATGGCCTGGTGTGAGCAGCATGCACTGTGCTCCACACTTCCATTCCAGGTCATCCTGCTACAACCAAGAATGCTGGGGAAAGGCAAAATCTGATTTATTTGCCACCTGGTTACACCATGCACAGACAAAACGACATGCCACTTCTACATGCACTCAAGCAACAGCTGTGACAATTTTCATTTACATGGTTGTTAAAACTCCCAAGGTTTTTATTCTGCAATAGTGTCCTTCTAGACAGCTTACACACAACCACACACAGCAAGGATACTAAACTTCAGAACTCACACTCATGCTCTTAAACTCAAGGTTGGTGGTTATTTTGGCTTCTTGCATAGCTACCTTTTCCATGTATAATGTCACTGAGGAGAACCAAGTAATTTCTGAAGTATTTGGTCAAATCAAACAATGAAGAACCATTTAACTATCACTGGTAGGTGCACCTGCTTATGCTACTGATATTAATTATGGTTTATAGCTGCTCTTGAAAATTAAAATGACATGCAAACAAAACCCACACCTTTTTTTTTCATGTCAAATGCAAACCTCTGGTGTTAGCAAGGGATGCTCTGGTGTAATTGGATAACTGCCCATATTTTTTCAATAGATAGGAAGGAAGGAAAACTGTTGAAGCATAATATGTAGCTCAGAGAGCAAGTGACAGTATGAAGTCTCTTTCTACAAATTACAGTGCAGAACTTCTGCTGACTGTGCCTGATGCAGTTATATTATTTCATAGATAGATGTCATGCTATGAATTGAGGGTTTTTCAGCATGGTTAAAGGAATTAAAGCCAGATATTTTCAAATGGAGCATTTGTTTCTTTTAAGTAAGATGGTGATTCCAGAAATATTTGTACAACAAACCCCCTCCCCCCGAAAATTAGTTTCAGAAACCTGTAAGTTACCCATATTTAGGTATTTGGTGGACTGTAATCCCATTTGTTCCACCTGTGTACCCGAAGTCAAGCATTTTTTTCACCATTTTAACTATATATATATGTAAATATATTATGGCTAGAATATGTAGCACTATAAATAAAGAGGACAGGATGAAGGTTATCCATTCAAACATGATGATGACCATTGGTAACTTTGCTGTAGTTTCACAAAAAATTTACCACACCACAAGATGCTGCTGCTGCTGCTAAAATAAATATCCCTCTCCCTTTTCTCCTGCACAGCTCACAGTCACTCATTCCCTCACCTGAGCTGTCCCCCTTCTCTGTGTTGGCAGTAGCATTTGTACAGGTAGCTGGTGAATTTGATAAAAGAGTAGGCATGATTGAAATTTAATCTAGAGGGAAAAGAAAAATAATAGGTTTAACTTGCTTCAAGAGACTTTCTCATTTACCTTCGGAAGAGAATGAGATGTGAGCACTTGGACAGAACAGGGAAGAAAACTGAACATCAAGCAGGCAAGGAGAAAGTGGGGATCATTTTCTTCCACTCCTGCTCATACTGTCAGCCAGTGATGGTGAAATGGGGGAATTATGCAGCTACAGAAAGGTAAAATCTACAGCTGCAGTTCCCAACACACAGAATGTGGCAGAGAGGGACAGCCAGAAGTGGGGTTTCACAGGGATGGTTCACACCTTCAATCCTGCCCAGCAACCTCAACCACTGAAGTCTCCAGCATTTATCTTTTGGTATGAACTACCATGGCCAACTGTTTCAGAGGTTTGCAAGTCTGGCAGGACACAGAATTATGAGGAAATATGGCTCTCCATTGTAGAGCATTTCAGGAGAAATGGCTTCCTCCAAGATTGCATGGAGTTAGTCTAGCCAGCCTTTAGAGCAGAGCTGCTTGCTTTGCTATGTTCTAACAGCTTTGGAGTATGGGGAGGCACATAACTCATCCCCTTTCTGGCCATGTATTATTCATTGTTTGGTGAAGGAAGAGGGCAGTCCTTGATAGCAGGTAAAGTTACATTTATCTATTTAGGCTGTATTTGAAAAGAAAAAAAAAAAAAAAAAAGAACCTGATAAAAGAAAGAAAAGAATCATAGAGTCAGAATCATAGAATGGCCAGGGTTGGAAGAGACCTGAAAGATCATCTGGTTCCAATCTCCCTGCCATGAGCAGAGACACCTTCCATGAGACCAGGCTGCCCAATGCCCCATCCAACATGGCCTTGAACAATGCCAGGGATGAGGCATACACAACTTCTCTTGGCAAACTTTTCCAGTGCCTCACCACTCCACAGTAAAGAATTCTTTTCCTAAGGAAGGAAGAAAGGAAGAAAGAGTGAGCAACATCCCCAAATCCTGTATGTACATGCAAGGAGATTCTGGCTCTAACACAATAAAGCATTAATTGCAATGCCAGCAAAGTGCTGCAATGGAATATATTTTGAAATGGGTTGTAAACACGGATATTATATAGTGGGACTATCCTTAGCTTCACAGTATAATGGGGAAAGATTTTACTGGCACAGTGGAAAAAGCTGCATTTAATCCATTTCTCTCCTTCCCACAGCTGATACTGGTATTCACGTTGAACCTTGCTGTGTCTCATGGTACAAAGAAAGTGATTTTGCTTGGCATGTCTGGGGCTCTGCTCAATAAAAGCACGAGGCTGAAACTTCAAGCAATGGAACAGTGTTCTCACTGAATACATGAAGTGTTCACCGACTTAAGCAGAGGCTGAAGTCAAAGTCATCAGCCCTGTTCTTCTGTTTGTCTTACTTTCTCTCAAAGAGCTTTAAGTCGAAGTCTATAAGAAATATGAAAAACCCACCTTGTGATGCAAAACTATTGCATTTAATGAGGATGTAGTTGGACGGGTGGAAACTTTAGTTTCATGCTTGTTTTGGTTGGATTTAATGTTTCATGTTTTATTTGCAAATACCAGATGTCATCTACGCAAAACAGTAATTGATTCCATTAGATTATTTAGGATGCAGAAACAGGAATATCTTAATTCTTGGCTATATTTAGAGACTGAGTAGACAGAGGGTTTATATTTGGTGCCTTGGTACAAGGCATAAAAAAGAAATTTAGAATCTTTGATTCAGCAAGTCACTCTGATGAGATGAACAATTTTTCTGAAGTGTGAAAGTTAGTACGTAATTGTGAAGGTCTAGAATGTTGTGAACTGGTTTTGACTAGACTTTCTAGAATAATAATACAAATAGTACACACTGTCTCCAAGATCTCAGTTTGCCTTTTAGCTTTTTCACTATTTTCATTCTTCCTGAGACCCTCTTGCTTGGCAAAAGTACCAGGTGGTGAAGGTGGGCCTTTTGTCCAACTGAATGGTTTTTCTCCTTGGTACACTACACATGATCTCTCAGACCATCACGTCACAGGTATCAATTTCTTCTGATAGTTTTGCATCTGGTTCTTTGCCTCCATTTGGTGGCATGGTTTACTAACTGTGTTATGATTTCCATTTGTACTGATAGGAAATAGGAAAAGTATTGGAGCTTGCTTTACTGACTCATTCTCTTGGGGGTGTGTTGGTATTATGGCCCTTTGAGCAATCCCATAACCATGGAAGACTTCATTTTGCAGAACATCTATTGGCCCTACTCTGTAGCTGAGGAAAGGAACCTAAGGGTACAGCAACTGTTTATTATACCAGTTATGAGACAGGTGGCTCTTATAAGTTGTAGAGCAAGAAAGTCTGTGCAACTCTGAGTGTATCTTCAATCTTGCAGTGCTGGAAGATTATGAATACTAAAAAAACCCTTAGAAATTTGGAGTAAGGTTTCCTATTAGTTCTGGAACCAATGGCACAAGAATCTATTTCTGTGTTTAGATAGTGTAATTACCCATTCCCTATTAAGGTAGGCAATTCCACTGCTTTCCCAGGAGTAATTATTACAGAAATCCCCTTGTGTGCAGAGCACTGTCTTGGGAAGACTGCTCAAAAGAAATAACTGATGGAAAAATTATTTAGTTTATTACATTTATACCTGGGAAGACCTATTGAATACAGACTACAGTCCTTTCAAATTCCACAGAGTACCTCTAGAAAATGAAAAGAAGGCAATTTCTGAATTGTTGCACTTCCCCGACTCTTCACCTCCTGTAGGATTTGTGCTAAGTTTTAGATAGGTTTTAAAGCATTTTCCCCAGAGATTTCTAAGTTATTGGACATGGCAAAAAACACAGGCTGCATCAATTAAATCATTTAATTTGATATCTCTCTTCTGATGAAGAGATTTTTTTTTTTCATTTTTCTTCCCCTGGCCTTAAAAGATGTCATTACAGTACTGCAGTCTTCCAAACTTTTGACACTGTCCCATCAGGCCCTCTTTGATGTTTTGGAGCCACCCCTTGGACATGATCTCCTTGTAATAATTTCTGTCCCCTCTTAGCATTGAGAAGGCATTCCCTGGAGAAGCTCCTGCACTATGAACCAGAGAAAAAACTCCACAGGGGATTGAGAAGAGTTTCTATCCTGTCTTCTGGAACCATTATCTAATGGCTGTTTTCAAAGAGAGGGTGAGGATAAACACGCACTGTTTTACAGAGCAAGGAAGTGGCATTTTGTCTTTTGTTGCAGGTAGGACACATAATGGCTAAAATTTTGGGACAGAATTGGTGCAGAATCAGCTAGAGCAATCTGTCCTTTTTCAAACTTTGCAACAGGCAAGAAAGATCACCTTGAAAAAGAAAGGTGCAGTCAATGACTTAAGGATATATGGGGTGATTTACTCTGCAGGAAAGAAACTTGGCCCCTAAAATATCTTTTTCTGTGATTTATCACATCAGTTCTCCCACATTGCTTTACTTCTTTTGACTTTGAAAATAAAGGGTCAAAACCTCAACCATGTAGTTTATACAAATTCATACCTTATACCGGTTTATTTCAGACCCAGATGTGATTCTATCAACCTCTTAACAACACTTGTTTTCACTGTCTTTACTGGCGTTCACTTGATTCCTAACAAGGATTGTTTTTAAGTTTAGGGATTTTGAAAGCCTTTAAAACCTAAGTGTGAAGGTAAGCAATATCCATTTAAGACCCGTCCAAACTTCAACTGTAAGAATCAAAATGTACACTGAGGAAAGCTTTGTATCCTGTGGATTTAAGACTTCAAACTACCATTTTAGAATATATTCCATATATTTGGAAAATCTCAACTTTTATTAGAACAGAGCTACATTAAAACTTGTTTGAATTTTTTTAATGAGTTGTTTGGGGATAATTGAATGGCCTTTACAATATTTTGATTGGTTGCTTGGGTTGTAGTTTCCTAAAATAGTAGAAGAGTGACAAAGATAACCCTGAAATACTGTTGGGTTTTTTGGTTTTGTTTTTTTCTTTTTTCTTTTCAAATAGTCAGTTTTCATTAGTCAGTCAATTTTTAATGTACAGACCACTTTTTAACTTGAAACACTAAGCAAAAACCCTCAGAGAATGCTGCAATGTGACATATCTAATGATCTGCGATGTGCTATTTGTTTTAAATCCACAGGGTTTTTTAAGAACAGACATTCTAGAGTAACAGAACCATGCAACACAGTCTGGATACAGCTGCCAGTTAAATAATACCACTGATGCATGTGCTGCACTTGCAATGCAAAGACACCCCTAACACAACATCGATTTTTTATTTGTGTTGTCTTCATTCATCTGGAGGAGTGTTTTAAAGGTACCATAAGCTAAATGAAGACAGACCACAAGATTTTACCAGATGTCTCTGAGCTACAAAGATATCCATACACCCCTTGCAATGCTGAGTGAGCAGCAAAATCAAGACAGTAGAACCATAGGCACCCTTTTGAGTGCTGCTGACCACTTACAGCAATGGCATTCATACTACTCACTCTGCACAAGAGAGATCTCGACATGGGTACATTCTCTTTTTGTTACTAAATTCTGAAATTCATTCATAACTTCACAAATAAATTCATAAAAAGTAATGAGAAGAAATCCACCAGAAGAAGTACAATTGAGTTATCTTCAACTTTTGACATCATAGGTTTTGAATACCTGTTGGCTCAGAGAACAGGTTATTGCACCTACTGACTTTTACTTTTGGAGAACTGAGGACTTGAGTATCTACAGCAAAATATCTTGCTCTTCTATTAGTTACTGAAACTCAGCAAAAAAAAAAAAAATAAAAATTCAAGTGATCTACTACTGTCATACAGATATCTTTCTCCCGTCAGGTCTTTTGGCCTAGAGATGTAGGACTCTTTCTAAAGTCTTTCACAGCAAACTCAGAGGTCATAAAGTGGACATTCTATCCATTTTATGGATAGGATAAAAAGAAAATAAAACCTAGTGGAAAACTGGCAGAAAAGGTTCAGACATTAAATGTTTTGTTTAGGGTAGAACACTCCTATGCAAATATTCATTTAAATTGAAAACTGTGCAATTTGGCTGAACACTATGAAATCTCTGTCTTTTGTGCAGTAATATTCTTTTTATGACTTTACCAGACACCTTCTGTATTCATAAAGGATGGCTGAGATTTATTTTTATTATGTTATGGTGAACTTGGTATCTGGAAGAAGCCTTGCTTAAATCTTCACATCATCAAGTAGATATGCACTTCTGCTTCTGAATCAGACATTACTGTTCAGTAACAAAACATTAAACCTGATATTAATGCGCTATTGAAAAGTTTGAGATGGCTGCATGTGGTTTTTAAGAAGCTCCATTAAAATTATGATTAAGAGCACTTTACAGTCTTCAGGAACATTAAAAAAAAAGGAAAATGTAAAAGTCATCAGAAACCTTTTATTTATTTTTAACTGTATTGTTTTTATTAATGTGTTTGAAAAACATCTAAGAACCTTGTTTATATGACATCTATATACCTATTCATTATAGCTAGCATGGCTTCCACTGACTTACACACATGAAGCCAGTACACTTTAGAAAGCCAAGAAGATAAGTTCCTTACAGTGGGGAAATAGAGACCTTGACATATTGCTGAAAAGAAGTGTTTTGTTAAAGTCTCTGATGTTCCTCATAAAGAGGACACTAAGAAGATACTTGAGAGCCCAGAGAGCTTTATTTTATGCATTAGCATTGTAATTTCTAAAGAAGTTTCCCTGTGCTCAAAGCCTCTTCTCTGTATAAAAAGCCAGCTCTCATCTGGGGGTTATTTGACCTGCAAAGATTCTGTACAAGTTTCAGCAGAAATTTAAGAAAAAAGTCATAGCAGAAGAATTTGTAGTCAGCATAGGCTAAACAGATTTGCAGGTGTGATCCAAGTGTCAAACAAACTTTATTGTTGGTGAACTATTTTTTCTGCAGATAAGACCATTGTGGAAAATTTTCCTCTGCAGAAATGGCAGCTTTTAATCAAATAAGTGCACATAAATTTTGTTTATGATGCACATGCTACTAAGGACTGAAAGACAAAGGAAAGGATTAGGAAATTTGTTTTTATGTGAGAAGAGCTTTTCTGAAACCACATTGGACATGGTTATAGTCTCTGAAATGACTGAATCCACATTTTCACTGTAAGGTGAAGACTTGCATCCTCTACTTCAAAGGCCCTTTATTTTTTCAATTTCCTTTTCAAAATGAAAGTCTCAAATTTGAACAGAAGGAGCTTCAAAAAGCTTCCTAACTATAAGCTTTTTGAAATAACTCAATATTTGGAAGTTGTGCTGATTTTAGTTAGACTGACTGATTTCTGAGATATCTTCTGACATGATCTCTGCGTGTTTCAGCCCTCCTTTCCTCAGCCACCTTCAAAAGGAAAAAAAAAATACAATAATAAGTATATAAAAAAGAGATTAGTATGGCATAGAGAAGGTATTTGGTTAATGTGGTATAACAGATGGAGAGGAACAGAAGGTGGCATGAAGTAGAAACAGCCTTAAAGTCTTTCTGATGGCTTGGAACAGTGGGAGAAGGTAAATGCAAGTACTACATTCAGATAAGCTGCTTCCAGAATGAAAGGCAGAGCTAGGGCTTGTCTAGGTGCCATGTTCTGCTCACATTAAAGTTTCTGTGAACTTCATGACCATAGAACAAAAAAAAAAAAAATATTTGCTCTTGGCAGAGAGTGGCCAGGCTGGTACATACCCACCTGTAATGAATCTCCACTTCTCTCCCACAAGCTGTGCTACTTCTGTTAAACTCATAGCAAGCTCCTGGTACTTGTGCTTTTATAGGCAGTGCTGATGCTTGCTGGTCTGAAGAAGTGAGAGACCAATTCTACTCTGTGCAAGGGATGTGCTCTTTTCCACTGTGAGGAGCTATCAAGGGCTCTTTCATCTATTTCTGTTATTCTGCATGTTACCAGGAAAAACTGGCATGAAATAAAAAAGGCAGCTGGCTAGAGTGGGAAAACAGGAAGACAATGAAAAAATAAGGATGGAAGACAAACAACATGAATATACCTGAATAAATCTTGAGTCAGAACCATTTTGGAGCAAGAAATTAGAGTGGATGTCTGAGACAACATAAACTATATGGCTTGAAAAACCAAACTTCTAATGGGAGGCTTTTTTTAATACATAGAAGAACAGGCACACAGCTTTCAGCTACTATGTGTCTTGAACTACATTTATATGTTAACAAAGTGAACATTTCAGCAACTACATTTATGTTTTCAAATATATAAAAATTCTACCTAGGTCTCATGGAAAAAAACAATCTATGCCTCAAGTACAACACACATTTCTGTGTGGTGGAAACCACTGGTCTAGGCCCTGAAGCAGTTTGCATCTAAGGTTCTCTGACAGCAGAAAAAAAACACCACAGGATTTTTAAAAATTATAACACTGTGCTCTTCAAGCTTTGATTTGGACTCACCTGCAACAACCCAGGGCAGGGGTACAGGATGCACTCAGCCAATAGCAGAGTGACAGGCTTTCATGGGGCCATCTGCCTCCTCCTGATTTGTACCAGTGTCCTAGCTCAGCTCCTTTTCCATGTCCTCCTTTCCTCTTCTGAGGTCACATTCTTTGCCTGGTTAAAAAGACTGCCAGCTCTGCTGTGAAACTGATAACCTGCAGAGCAATATAGCAGGCAGATGTGTCTCTAATGCTGCTGCAGCAAGACTCACTACAACTCACTCAGCAGCACAGAAAATAAAAACAGATTTGTGGAGAAATAAAACAAAATCAGACTTCCAGGGTAAATCCCCTTTCCATTATAAAAGCATTCGAGAACTTCCTGTCTTTTCAGTGAGAGAGAGCAAGTTTCCCTTCTCTTGTCCTCGTTTTATCCTTTCTCCTGCTGGAAGGATTCCCGTGCAGGAAGCTGCAGCCTCCCTTGTGTACCTCATCACTTGAGTATCTGCCTCAGCTGCCTGAACCCTCACTGGTGCCTTGTTTGTTACCTTGCCTGGAAGAATGGGTTTCTTCAGAGCTACTCACCACTGAACACTTGTAGTACAGTCTCCCTTCCCTAAACATACGGGTATGGTGCAAGTGTGAAATAAGAAGATGTAAAGTCTAAATTATACACAAAATACCTAACAGTCTAAGTGCTATCTCTCAGTTCACAGAAATTTCCAAAGTACCACACTGAGGCAGAGAGCTTAAGATGTTCTGAAACCACAGTGGAAAACTATTTAGCATGTTGTGTGTTGGATGGGATGTATGTTTTTCAGAGAAAGAAAACAAAACCAATTATTTCTTCTCTCTTTTCTCTTCCTATGGTCATTTTTTAATGTGTCAGTTTGAAAATACAAAATGCCAACCATCCCAGTAAACAAATTCTTTATAGCAAGCTGTGACTGTATTTTCATATTCACTAACAGTACAGGAAAAGCTATGTCTTCCTGCAGAATCTGACAGTCATTGCTGTATGGAAAACTTAATAATAAAAAAACAATATAGGAGTTTTTATTCCTTTTTTTTCTCATGTTTTACCCTACCAAGCATATGAGTTATTTTATCTATAATTTCTACAAATGCTAAATAAAAAAATTGATAGAAAGAATCCATAACTTTTCCTTCTCAGAAAGGATATTATATTCAGAAGGAAAAACAACAATAGTAAGTGATATTCCAGAATTTAATTTGTTCCCCCTTTTCTTTCTATGATGTTTACTTGAAACAATATATGCCTACAGAAGGCTGTGGTGCTACTCCATTTTTACAAAGCTTAAGAAGAGAAAAAGAATTGCAAATTATTTGATGACCAGAAAAGAGCAAAATACATCCAAACACAAAAAACCTTTTGAATACCACTTATAAGTGAATTTATAAAGAGTCTTACCTAAAAGGTCTACTTTTAGCACTTTGTTTTTATAAAGTTTAGAGGATGGAACTTAAAACTAGTCTCCCATAATATGAAGTTCATGATTTTTCATAATCTTTTTACTATATCAATGTGAAAAAAAAATCTTCTATACGGCAAGGGACTGAAAACATGCTGTGAAAACTTAAAACCTCGAAATCTCTTGAAACATGTAAATTTTGTATGAAAGTTTCATTTCTATAGTCATATCCATACATTTACAGGCCCTCAGCTTTTATGCTGAGCATTAGCACAGACTGCAATCACTACCTATGTTACTGCACAGCAAGGCGTTAAAGTAGCTCTTCCACCAGAGTATGCAATGAGATAAATTGACTTAAAAAAATACATTATTGAAGATCAGCAGACAAGACCTCTTAAAAGTCACTGCTGTGACTGAATGGAGCTTAATATGAATGCCTGGTCTAGCATCCTTCCTCCCATAAAAGCTCTGCTCACTGACAGTACAGCCTGATGTCCTTGTTTACTGCCACACAGATGACAGATTCCATGAGGGAAGTTCAGAGGCATCCTTTTACCCAACATTTCATAATGTAAGGAACAAAAAAAATAAAATGCAGAGCATTGTAGAAAGAGAAATATATCCTCTAGCCAGTGAAATATACTTAGGTAGGGGGATTTTGCTGAATTTTAGAAAAATTATATCTACAACGATAAGAGGACAAGGTAATGTTTTAATTTAAAAGAACTGTGCAAGAGGAGCTCTGGGAAGCCTGTTGACTGTATGTTTAAGCACAATATTAAATGGATTAAAAAAACCAATGGGCATGGCAGATGTGGCCTGTCCAGCTATCTGCAACTCCACCTTCCTCCAATTTGCCCTCTCCCAGAAACTCAGCTGTGATTATCTCCACAAAAGCTTTAGTAGGACCTCTCTCCTTTACTCGGTTGTTTGATTTTTTTCCAGGAACTTGCCTTAATTTTCTTCGAGATTGTCTTTGAAAGTGTGACCTGTCATTTGTTTGAAATTGAATGCCATACAAGAAATTAGAGGAGAGAGAAAGGCAGACACATCTGTTGGGAAACCAACATGAAAAGTCTGAAACGAGATGAATGGTGAAGAGCTTTGAGTTTGATCTCTGGATAGCCCACCCCCGAATAATATATTTCTGGTTTTTCCAGCCACAACCACGATCCAGGAACTACCTTCAGTCATCGAGCAAAAGAAGGAAGGCTGTCGCTGGAAAAGGGTGTGGAAGGAGACTAGTGCTTGCTTTCTAGCCTAGTTAAATTGAGTTTAGCAGAGCTGTGGTTTTAGTTCCCTATGTCAAGAGTATTTAGGCTAGATTCAGTCCTGTCAATTGTGCAGCTTCACCATGTGCTTTGGGAAGGAGAAACAAAAAAAACTAGAAAATATGGTTGAAGCTACCAAGATTTCCAGGAGGCTAAGGAGGAAGCTTAATATTAGAACCTACTTAAGCCTCTTCTTTAAAAAGGCAAAAATTAGAAAAAAAATGTTTCTTTAGACTATTTTTTTAGTCACATAAGACATAAAAATTTTAAATTTTCCATCTGAAGGGCCTTATCTAGCTCTCATTTCAAGTCAAAATTCTTATACTCTGTTTTAACTTGCCTTGGCTGATTCTTTTCAGTCAAAAGGTAGAGTATGTTCTATATTTATACGCAATATGGAATCAGTTGCTTTAAAATCTCTACCATAGCAATTTCTAGTATATTTTCTTCTAAACTCCTTTACAATAAAAGAATAATGAAGCTTTTGTTGAGTGAGCAAACTGGAAATTAGGGCACTGTAGCAAGCAGAGCTTGTTATGGACCAAGACATATCTTTCCTTTTATGAAAAATATAACATGTTCTGTATGATAGGACTTACAAAAGCATCCATATTATTGTAGTACTTTCTGTACTGAATCTTTAAAAATTCTCTAATTTGAAGCAAAGTGAAGATGAGGCTTTCACTCTGAAGGTGACATCTCTGAGGATATTCTAAAAACCTTAGGTATAAAAGATTTTAGAAAAATAACCTAAAAAAATACATAAATCACAGAAAGCTGCATGAAATTAATTTTATTTACTGCAAAGCTATCTGTGTTTTAAGTATTACACATAAGGTTGTTTCATAGTAGTGATTTCTAAGGTTTCATGATGTGGAGCAAAGATTCCTCTGACACTGTAGTTTTTTACAAAGCAAAAAACATTGCATTTGCTACAGCTAAATAAATCCTTATCCTTTGAGACAAAAGAGGAATATTTAACAAAACTGTGCAGCCTCAGAGTTCTACTTTATGTCTTTCCTTGTTGATATCTGAATGGTGTGCAACTAAGTGCCATGACAAGTAAGAACAGAGGCTTCAGAGAGGGACATTAAATACAATATATCTCAATAAAGATACTACTGCTTCGTTTCAAGAGTTCTCAAACAAAATTGTTCTTTCCTGTTATGTTTTATATTTGACTCATGCCTCTTGCAAAGTTTTAGTACATTCAGTGAATGCACAACTGAAACAGCAAAAAATAATTTCTTCCCAGTATACTTGACACAGGTCAGAATGCCTAATGCCACTCTGACAGTCCTTGCTAGGTCAAATACACATCTCTTGGAGTGGCTTCTTTCCACATTACAGACAAGGAGAACAAAAAAATCCCAGTGGAACTACTCGGTTACGCTTGGAGACAACTAATGGAGAAGAATTGCCCTGTGCTGTAGGGAGGAGCTCACAGATGTGGAACAAATGAGGCTGATAGGGCAGGCACGTGTGACACCCACAGAGCATGGGGGACAGAGGTCTCTGGACTTGCATTCCACTGGAGGCCACCTGAAGCCTCTTCTAAAGGGAGAACAGCTCACAGACAAAAAAAAGAGATATAACAGATATAAGCCCTTAATAGTAATACTTCCCCCAGCAGTACTCCAGATTTTAGCTACCTCTTCTGTTCATTATCTAGCTGTCTTCTTGTGGGGGAAAAGTTACCTGGACAGCTCTGCTTGGGGTTACTTGTTACTATCTATTGCTTTTCTGTCTGAAATACTGTCAGCACTAACTGTGCATCAGCATTCAACGTTGGATAACTGAGCACTCCATATATCTGCAGTTAATAATCCATTCATCTTTTATTTCAGGGCTGTCTTGGACTGTAACGAAGCATTCCTCTGTTCATTGCATTTCCTAAAATTTGCAGAGTCATCTTAAGGGCAAAATCCAACACAGTTCCTCTGTTTTTTTCCCCAATGGCCAGGCATACTTATGTTGTTTGCAGGGTGCTGCCCATGGTAGACTTTGACATTGTGGAAAATAAGGACAAAAATAAAATGCATTTGGAAAGAGACCTGAAGTAGAATGGCATTCAGAAGTCAAAGTCCTGTTTATCATTCAAAATTTCAGGCAGAGGCCCTTCCCTTGCCTGTTAAACATATTGAAAAAAATCAATTACGTCCCTTTCAGTAAGCCAAGGGATTTGTCTCAAACTGTAGTCCTAAGGGGGTTTTGTATCTAAATTCACCTTCCCCAAATTACCTTTGAAATCTAGGCCAATCCTTGACTCCATTTGTACTTGCATATAATACCTTGTTATAAAATTTGTTGTTTCTGTGGCTCATTTTTGTGCATTGCTCCTAGTTTGAGCAAACCATAGGTCATTAGCCACCTCTACTTGAGTTGTTAAAAATAACAAAACCCAACAGATTCTTTGGTACCATCTACTTCTGGCTTCTCCTTACCTTCCTTTTCAAATAACACTTGACTGCTGTCAAAATAAAGAATATCTACAACTTCACTATTAGCCTTTCCCATTTCCAGACTTCCAGCTGTCATTGGAAGATGACCTGCTCCTTTCTTCCCCTAAGGCTGAGGTGACAGTTTCCATTACTGCTTTGTCATCTCTGGACTAGTGCCTGGCTTAGGTCAACTCTGGACTAGTGCCTGGCTTAGGTCAACATCCCTTGCAAGGTTCCTCCATGTCCTCCCTCCTTCAAACCCAACATGTGGCTCCATCCCTGCTTCCAGCCCACAGAAGGATGCTGCTCCATGGAGGGAACCGCAGGAATTAGGTCCCCTAGAATGGGCTGAGACAACTCCACAAGCAGTTCTTACTGCAGGAGGCAGAAACCTGACAATATGAGGGAGATATTTTCCTGTTTTTATGTAAATACAGCTGCCACCCTTCCCTCCCATGTCAAGAAAGTGCTTTCAATCACAAGCAGGAAGTGCTTAAAGGCATGTTGCAGGCAGTTCTTTTCAAGTTGATTAATCATTACAAATAATCTGAATCTAATTAATGAAAATGATGAGAACCTGGAAGTTGTGTGCTCCATTTGTAACATGTGCGACAGGAAAGCTAATTCAGCTGAACCAAAAAATGGCTTATGAAAAATTTTTCAGATGATGTTACTGGACACTCTTGCTCAAGTTCTTGTGAACTCACCATGTATCTTACTTGTGATTTATTTATCCATAAACAAAACTTAAAAATAACCTGCTCTATCCTGAAACACTTGTGAATTACTCAATAATATTCACAACGACTGCACATTTTTCCCTGAAAAAAAAAAGACTCAAATTAAGTATTGCTGCTCATAGCAGTTAGTTCAAAAAATACAAAAGATACTGAAGAAGTAAACAGTTGTGTCTTACTGCAGATTACTGAACAACATGTAATGTTCTGCCAAGGACAAATCAAAGTTTTTCTGTGACTGATGGAAAACGGAATCTTTGCAACACCAAAGTTTTCTGGCGGTGTGGTAGTGGTGGAAAGATTTTGCTAGTTATGTTCTAAGTTTCTGGTTGGAGGAATTCTCCCCTCTCTCTGCCTCCTCTCAGATTTGTTCAGTTCAACATCGGACTGCTTCTGCCACTGATGCCATGATTCATCAATTTCCCGAATGCTGGGAGCATTTGCAAGATTTGTCGCCTCTGATGTACTGCTTTTCCCTCACTGCCTAAACCCCACAATGTATTACTGGAAGTGCCTCATAGGAAATAGCCGGTAGAAAAAATCTTGGTGCAATGGAAAGGTGCTATTCTGCAAGTAATGCCTGAAATACTTTGACTGGAGTTGTTATAATTAAAGGTCAGAAGTTTTGCAGAGTTATTTCAATCATCTGAAATGAACACAAATATGTAAGTAAGGCAGATTACTGTTGGATTGAAATTGTAAATTTTGTTAATTTATGTTACAGAGCCCGAAAAGATGCTCAAAAAGTCCACTGTCATTTCTATCAGCTTTGTGTTCTTTCCAAATTCAAATCCAGAAGAATAATTTTACTGGAGTGTGTCCTTTCCTATTCTCATCACTCATTATTTTAATTGCCTGTATTGAAACTATTATTTGTATTAATGAATTTACATTTGAGTGACAAAAGGCCAAATTCTGATATTCTTGTTTAGTGGTAAATGCAACTACTCTATTTGGTCTATTGTAGGTGTTCTTCCTTTGCAGAGGTGTGGTGAGCCTGGATATTCTTGCACTAATCAGGAATGTCAGCCACTTTGGCACTTCTAATGATTCTGTCTCTGTCTCCACCTACTTCTCATTCAGCAGTCCAAGACTGTAGACTTTGTTTCACTACCTACTGAGGCTGAGAAAGTGATCTGTTATACTCTTGGTTCATCCAGGGCTTTAATGTCAGCAAGACCTATGCAAATGAGACTACTTTTGCTGCTATGCTTGAAAGAACAACCTCTTCCATTACACTAAAATCCTGCATATCTTCTATCTTTTTGTTTTATTATTGCCTAAAATTCACACTGAAGAGTAGCTGTTGTAATGAACCAGGTATCCAGGTATCTCTGTCATTTTTTTCTGTTCTCCTCTGGAATTACATGATGCACACCTTCTCAAGGACAGTTTGTTTCCTTTTGGATGAAGAATTATTCACCAGAGATTCCCAGCATAATTTATTCAAACTGTCCTGAAATATATTGATTAGGATGTTCAAAGTGAGTGATTTGTGGCAGTGAATAAATTCTCCTTGGGGAACAAAGGTGTCTGCTGAAGATGAGACTTGGAGAATATCCCAAGGCATTCTCAAGTGCACAAGAAAAAGATTAATTATATCTTCCCCTCAAATGTCTGTGGCTAGAAAGATGGAATTGCACAGGGAGAATGCAATCGCTATTCTTCTGCTGTAATCTAGAAAAACAAAGAATAAAAAAAAAGAGGATTTGATTTGGAGAAATAAAAAGGTTTGAAATATCTCCAGCATCTCATTTCCTCTTCCTAGGAATGCAGGAATTCCAACTCATCCTACAAATATCCAACTCTTTTGACACTGTTCTTATGATTGCACTTTTTCCACCTCCACAGGTACAGCTTCTGCTGCAAGCACCACTGCTGTCTGTGACAGTGCACCTTACCACTGCCTCTGGTCAGGCAGCAGTAATAAATCTGGTGGGAGGTGCAACAGCAGCAAAGAACAACCCCATTTTTTTCTTGAAAAATCAGGCTAAAAATGGGGGGATTCTTTATAAGCAGGGCTAATCTGTAATTGGCAAGGTAATTATTCTATTGAGGGATTTCAAGAGGAATAGGAAGCTCTGCAACTCTGTTCATGTACAGAGTTTTCTGTAGCCCTGCAATTAGCAGAACATAAACTTTTTGTTGGGCATCACTGTCATAAAGGCTATTCCATGGAGTAAAGGAAAATCAAGATTTTAATCTTTTTTTCATCAAAAAGAGATAGTGATGACACCAGCCTCTTGTGAAATTTCTGGCACTACTGTCACTGTGCATGTTGGTATACCACGTCCTGCAGAGATGTGCAGATGCTTCCCAGGGCAGGGAAATAGCCAGGGCATTAAGCAATCCCAGTCTGGCCATGCTACTTCCCCTTGCAGTCGCAGCAATCAAAGTCAGTAATACTTTCTGCTCACTGAGATTTTTATGGGAAAGAAGTTGCCCAAGAAAATATCACCTTAATTTTAATGTCCTCACTCCCCAGCTTTCTTTTCTTCTTTGGGTTACAAAATATCATATTTATTTTGCACAGTGCCAACTTCTAGACAACTCCCATATCAATCTAGTAGAGGTATGGTCAGGAAGTTTTCAATTAAATATTTATTAGAAAAATCTACAACTGTCAGAATCAAAACTGACTGCTGAAACGATTGTTTTTTACAGATGTCTTAAAAAAAAATCTTTTATAGCAAGTTTGGAAGTTGCCAAAATATCTCACTGAAATGGTTTTGTTAGTTTTGTCATGTATCAATGAAGAAGAGTTTTATTTTAAAGAAATCTTTGGTTCAAAATTAATCAATTTATATTGTGAATTGAAATAACAAAACCTTGTTTCAATAAGTCCAACCAAATATGCACATTTTCCCATGTATGAAGGATGGTTATGCTTAAGACTTTTTTTCACTATTCAGGGCAGAAATAGTTGTAAAAATATTAACATGCTTATGGGACAGCCAAATCTTTCTGGCTCTAGACTGGAATTGCTCAAGACTCTGTATCAACACATTCCTAGAGATGCCAGCAAATGAAAAGTAGAATACAAAATGTTTATGATAATATCCATTTCCTACTTGCCTACAAACCCCCAATTTTCTAGATTTAAAAGTTTCATTCTCCTCTGGAATGTAATTTATTGTGTTTTCAAGCAGTTGTGCTGAAAACACCCTGAGTGCTTCCACATGAATACTGAAAACGGCTGCAGTATAGCTAAAAATGGGCAAACAATTCAGAGGAGAAAGCAGAGCTCAAGCTATAGAATTCATAAATGCTTGGTTAAGAAAAAAAGCCAAACCAATACTTAGTGAATACATTGAGAATTCTTCTTATACCCAAACCATACTTGCCTGCTGCGTATGATGTAAATAAATACCTTAATTTTGTCTCTAATCAACTGATTGCTACTGATTCAGTTGCGTATACCTGGTTATTTTACAGGAGAGAAGTGTTCCCCCATAGCAAGCTTAGTATTTAGATTAGAACTAATATTAATGGAAGGTTTTTAGGTTACCAAAGCTTTTCCACTTAATAAAACAATTATACTTGAATGCCAATAGTATGTAAAAAAGGCAAATAATGGCAGCTAGAAGTAAATAGGTTATTCTGAGTATCTCACAATAAGAAGAAAAAAAAAAAGACAATATTTATAAGTTTTTGACAATGTAAACTCACTCTTCTGTTACAGACATCTAGGCTACCTCTGCTAATTAGCCCAATTCCTTTGGAGTGCACCAGTAGACAAGTAGATGACTGAACTGAAGGACTGGGACACTTTGGGCTTAATGGAGAGGAAAAGCTAGAGCTTCACACAGTCAGGTAGTTTCAAATAGTCAATAAGTAAGCAGAGAAATGTAATATTATAATAATATAATACCTGATATAATAATGATAGTATCTGATGTTCATGGTAAACCTGTGCAAAAAGAAATATTATATGTGATAACAAAAATTCCTCCTCTTCATGCACAAAGCAATAGAGTGACTACAATCACTTTTACTGCATGTTATGGTGAGATACTTCATCCTGATTTTACCTCAGCACTTGAATCGGGTGAAAGGTTTCTTCTCTGGCCAACTGAATGGATCAAGGATGCAAAACTGAATGACACAAAGTGACTGGTGTCTGAAAAGTTCTTATTCAAAGATTATGATATTACCCTGGTATTTCTTTCACAAGGCAGGTACCTGTTATTTGCATAGCTGTTTTCTTGTGTTGCTGAATCATAAATACATCTAGAAATTATTAGGCACGATTTACCATCCCTTTACTTATAAACTAGAAAAGCTATATAAACTGGTATTTTAAAATGAGAAAGTGAACAGTGAGAAAAAGCTTATATGAGCTGTTGGAGAAGAAGCATAATTTAAAGAGCACCTGTAGTGTAGATCAAAGAATAATCCATTCAGCCAGTGACCCAGTAAAGCTGCCCAGATGTATTTCTGGTTTAACTCCATCTTAGCCATTGCAAAGACATATTTCGGTAAGAAAACAGCTTTATGCATTTGCATAGAATTTCCATCAGATTCCAAACACATGAGATAAACATCAGGTTCCCAAATAACCCTAGAAAGAAGTGGAGCTTTGGGTTCCTGTAACTGTACATCTAAACATAAAAGCAAGTGCTTAAGGTTTTTGTAGGATATTTTGCAGAGTTATACAGGAAATCACCAAGTAAGTATTCAGAACACAAGGTTTTCTTAACTGCCCCAAAGGTCTGCAGATAGAATTGAATATACTTCATGTTGGATACAATTAAAATTTTGGTGTTTTTTTCCCTCTTTTCTTCTCTTTTTTGGTCAGGGCAATGAGGGAAAAAGTTCTTAAAACAGAATGGATTTTTTACTTGAATTTTACACTCCTACAAGGAATGAGGGAATGGCATAGACCTCAGATTTTTTACTTATTTTCTTGACAGTGAAGAAGGTTGATAACGAAGTATCAAAATGCCATAGAACAAGCAGAAGCAAAGTGATTACTTCTACCAAAAGCCAAGTAATAGCCTGGATACACCAGGTCTCCTAAATGAGTCAGGATTACTTCTGGGCAAGTACAGAGGACAGTTTACTCCCTGCTCTTGCTCAAGAGAATGACATATGCCATGATGCAGGGGTTTGCAGGTGCTGCCCCTGTTTTTCTTTACAAAACCAGTTGTGCCAGCTGTCTCAGCTTTTTCAGGTCCCTTTCTCTGTTCTCTGTCTTCCCCTGTTATCCAGTGAGTGCTTATGCTTCAGTCACAGAGATATCTACCGTGAGGCTCTAGTGAGCAGCTCATGGCCATTTGGCAAAAAGAAAGATGGTTTATGCTTTACCATGTCAGGAAACTGATTTGAGTCAGTGAGGTCCAGCAGCCATGTAGCTACAACAGACTGACCTCAAATTTCAGGAGTAATCTCAGTCTGGTGTTCTGCTGAAGCTATGCCTTTCTGGTAGTTTAGCTATCAAAGTCCATTACTTCAAGTAAGTTTATGAAGTATGACCTGCAGAGAGCAATACTCAATGCAAGAGAACAATACTTCAGCACCATATCATATTTGGTCCCCAAAATGCTATGGAAAAGATTCAAAGTTTTCCATCCCATGCTAGATGGTCTGTACCATTGCACACTTGAACATTTTCTTCAGTGACAGCTGACATTAGTTACCCTGTGGGCACACTTTGGGAAAAGGTTGAAGGATGATGTTTAAAATAAACCCTAACACCATTACCCCAACCCCAAGTCCAGAAACATACTTCACATACCACAGTTTCTTGAAAAGATGAATTTCTTTAAATTTGGAGTTGCTGATTCATAATCTCCCAACTATCTTATACTAACCTAGATGCAAGCTGAAAACTAGTTTCTTTCAGACACAGAGGGTATTTTTTATCAAACGGGGGCAACAAATTACTTTTTAGATGTGATGTTCAAGACATAAAATGAAAGGAAATCAGAAACTTAAATAGATGGAGAAATTGAAGTAATATATAAACAGTTAATCATGCTTTAGATAGGCTTGGCAAATTTTCCTGGTAAGAATGCTATCACTTTGGAAGATAATTTAATAGGCAGAGAAGACAGGAAAACCAGTTTGCTTCTAATGGCATTGCAATGGTGTAATGAGGCTAAGATGGCTATATTCAAGACAGATGCTATTATTTCTTCTAGTTTTACCATAAGTGACACTATGATAATTCAAAAATCAAGCCTGAAAGCCCATTAAAAACATTTTGCTGGCTTGACTCATAACAAAATGTAGGAACTGCTTTTTTGAGTCCTGATGAATGGAGAAGCTTTCAGAACACTCAGACTGATGATCCCTAGCTTTTACAACAAAGTGCAAGGCAAACTTAGTGGTCTAGTGATATGCTTTTATCACTCTTTTAATGGTGTGTCCTTTTCCATCTAAGTTATTGTAGCAATGGATAGAAATATTGCTTCTCCATTTATTCATTTATTCCCATTTCTGTCCATTTGTGTCACTTTCATGAGAACCTTCACAAAATTGGTCAGTCTTTTTCCTAGACTCACACAAAGATGCTTGCATATTTTTTAATTGAAGAAATAAGTTCTGAGCTCCTGGTGCAATCCTTATAATTAAAGTTTAATTTAGCATAAAAAATCCTCTCACTTATTGCACTTTGGTTTAAGCAGTGTTCTCTGCTGTTGCATTCCCCTAACAGACTAGACAGTTATTTATTTGATTTGTCTTTCAGTGTTCATCTTCACTGCTCTTTCATATCCTAAAATTTGTCAGTGTATAAGGAAGACATTATTCAAGGAAAAAATATCCAACAGCATAGAGTTAATGTTTATAGTAACTAAATAGACAATCTGGTTATGGACATGTGAACGCTTTCTCAGTTTTTGCAACCCTTCACACCTGGCAGTGTCTCAAGAGATAAGCCAGAGGCATTTTAAGAGCAAGTGTTCAGATTCTACTGAAGAACATAAGCATCAAACTTTCTAGAACAGCTGGCCATTCAAAACTTTAATAGATAGCTAACAAAGGAAGTTCCACTTGTGCCCATAGCACATTGAACAGAGAAAGTCAACAAACTGGAGAGGAAAGATGATCCAGTAGCTGAGGACTATCCTAGAATTTAAGAAACCTGACTAAATTGTTGCTTATTGTCTTTTAGTAAGCTACTTCTTTCAAAAGGATTTGGACACTAGAGATTGTGAAATCATGTACTTCAGGTATTCCCATAAACCTTAATTTTCCCATTTAATGAAACATATATATGATTTAAAAATCTTTCCAGGTTTGAAGTGAGCGACTCCAGGCTTCTCCCTTGTGTATAGATTGCATGAAACGGGATGTAGCTGTTAGCAGATACAAAGTTAATGGGATGCAAGAGATGTAGGTGTAAGTACCTTTTCTGGTCGTCATGAACTTTGCTTTCTAAAACCAGGTGGAAGAATCACTGATGGTGAGGAGAAAGGAGCTTTTTCTTTTTGATTAGATAGTCAAAAAGTTGAGCTTGGACTTGAGCAGATCATTAAGATTCTGAAGCACTTGGACAAGATGATAATGACAGATACAAAAGAAATGTAAATGGCAAGAGAAAAATTTTAACTTGTAAAAATTTACTATTAGCATTTCTCTAAGCTGCTGTGTGGGCGGTACCTGTCTGTACTAAGGAAGCCTTGTCTGGAATTACCAAAACTGATGTACATTATTTTGTTCAGTCCTACAATCGCTTTTAAACAACAGCTTTTATCTCCCACATATGACACCTGTCATACTGATAATTTCATGGACTAGGGGAACATTTTCTTTTCCACGGGTCTCTTGAACCAGGGACTGACAGGTAATTCAGAAATGTTAAGTAGAGTTTTCTAAATCCATCCACACACTGTATTCATCAGCACGGGTCCTGACACCAGGAAGTGATTTCCTTACAGTTTTGTTTGATGTTCTCATGGCACTTCAAAGATTTTAGAAGGAAAGGTATTTTTTTACAGAAAGCAACAATTTCAAAATTGTCTGACACAAAGCCCAGAAGAGTTCATCTTTGCCCTGACCAAAAGCTGCATTAGATAAAAAATTTAGAAAAGGTCTGCCTTCAGTTCACGCAGCATCCAGTTTTGGTGAGTATTTGCACTCGGGTGAAGTTTAAGGAGACTTGATTATAGTGTAAGTAGTAAACAGAAAAGAGCTGCCAAACTTCTATGCAAGGATAAACAGCTTTTAGGATGTCCAGTTCTTTGAAAATAACTTGGCAAGCTGTCTGTTCTAAGCAACATTTGCTGTAGGTTTAGTCTTTGTCCCATGTAGGCACCTAGACTGTGCTGGTTTTAATGTGCACCCTAATTATATTTCCCTATTTATATGAACAATATTTGGTAAATTGACCACTTTTTTTAGCTTTTGATTCAGTTATTTATAATAAGTTAGTCCTATTGCATATGATCATATTTTTGTAAGATAAAAAATATTAAACACAAGCATAATCATGAAAGTTATAACTGGAGCCAAATAAATAGAACATTGGAAGAAAAAAAAAAAGCGGTTTACATGCACACTTTTACCAAAATGAGGAAATAAGAAAGCCCGTGTGAAAGTCCTTCTGCTTCTAGTGCACACTGAGGAGTTCTGGGTTCCCCAAAGCTGTTCCCACTCAGACCAAACAGTTCTGGATGCAGAGAGTCTATGAGCCAGTGGCTTTTAGAGTGTTTTTTGTGGGGTTTGGAGGTTTGTGTATGTGCGTGCGCGTGTGTATTTTTGTAGGTTTTTTGTTGGATTTGTATTTTTTTCCCCTCTCGTAGAACAGAGCATCCTTGTGTAAAGTACCTGGGCATCTCCAATACCTTGTACCTTGACAACATGAGACACCCCAGAATGAATTCTGAGAAGCAGCATCCCCAGCATGAGGCTCCTTGGCAACTTTGATCAAATAAAGTTCAAGCCATCAGTCCTTCAACTCCTGCTTTCTGGTTGATGTTTCTACCACGTGGTAACACAAATCAAATAGGTTTTGTGGCAGAAAACTAACTCTGTAGAAGCAAAGATTATCCATCAGGAGGATTAACTCTCTAAATTGATTTACTGCAGTCACTTATATGTAGCAGGGAGAGACGGCGGCAGCAGTTCTGGCTTAGATTGGCATAAAATGCTGCACAACTAGCAGCAAAGGATTGGTGACCAGGAGAATGCTTTGCCCTTGTCCCTTCCCAGGATGGAGATACCCAGCCTGGACTGCAGAATGACTGAGATTTGCAGCCATGGCCCTCACCTAGATTTAGGACCCTGAGTCATTCCTTAAAAAAAACCACATTATGGATTAGAACATGCTTTGTAAAATGAGATGGTGGATGTGCTTTCTTGCTTTTATTCTGTATTGCAAAGATTAAATAATGTGACCCCCACACTCTTTAGCACTTAGAAAAAGGAAGAAATCAAGATGTTCCTACTCCTCAGTGAACATTGTAATGGTGGACGCTCTGCTGTCTCCCTGGCTAATTTCTCTTTAATTGTTTGATGGGATTTTGGGTAGGTTATTTTGCAAAACAGAGTAGTGTCAATTGTAACAGTGGAGACTGTTTCTGCCTTTGAGTATCTTCAAAACTGGTGATTAGGGCAGACTTTTTGTGGTGGGGAGGGGAAGGTCTGAATTCCCTCAGCTTCACATTGGCTGAACACAGGTGTATCACATCCTGGCTGAACCTGACCTCCTCCTTTATTTTATGAAAGAAAAATTGAGAAAATGACAAGAGTTTTGGTGAGGGTAGGAGGGATGAAATAACCCCAAACCTTATGTCTGACCAGCCCCCTTCTCTGGCTGTGTTTTGGAATGACAGTTCATTTGTGTCTAATGTTTTGTGATGAGTTCAGCTCTTTTAGAAAATGAGAAGCACACTCTCAGCGTGTCTTCTGGACCAAGCTCCTCTGAGATCTCTGGCAGACAACACACCCTGCTGAGAGCTGGTTGTGACCTAGTTAGCAGGATGCCTTTTCAAGCATGAGTAATAGGCACTCAGTGCATTGACTGGGGAAATTTGGGTACCTAAGGGTGACAGGGGAATGGGATATTGTATGCTGTTAAAAATTCAGTCCTCTTAGATGACTGAAAGCCAACTAAGCTCTAGTTTGGATGCCTAGTATATATAGCAGTTTGGGGTCGAGGTGCATACAGCAGCTACTGTCATCCCAGTAAAGAAGAAAAATTCCTCCTTGTCCATCTCTATGCTAGGCCAGTTCCACCTGTGCACAAATACTTAATCCTGGAAGGCTGCATGGAAGAAGGAGCTACAGAAAATGTTTAAATTAAGAAAAATATTTTAATAGCATTTTTAAATTCTCATCTAAGCCCAGTACTTTCCTCAAGAAGATGGCTATTAGAAATGCCTATATCCTCTGAATTATGGAGTTCTTAGATTTGATCCCTAAATGTATATCTATGGCATTACTGAAATGGCCACTTTCTGTTTACCAGAAGACACCAGTGGAGTATGCTACTCTAATATTAATAATAATTTACTCTAATTTTAATAATATGGAGTATGCTAAATATGCTACTCTAATATTTATGCATCTTCCATAAACAGAATTGCTGAAAATAATTTTAGGTAAATTTTGGATAGCAGAAAATTTCCCCTTTTTAAAAAAACACAAAACTAAACAAAATTAGTTTTTAAATGCTAAGGGTACTGATCAGGATACAATTAAATTTCAAATTATCTGTAACAGCAATAAGATCTTTTGGAGACTTGTATTTTACTCAACAATACCTTCCTCATTGGGACCATAGCCTTGTATTAGAAAGTGTGCTGCAGGTAAGAAAGGCCTCTAGTAGATTTGCATGCAGCAAATAGTGTGACCTTTCATTGCCATCAAAAGTTGTCAGCCTTCTTTCCTCTTCAGGTGCAGATCTCCAGATCCAATGAACACAGCATTGGGAAAGCTGATCTTTCCTTTCAGATCATCTGTTCTTGCTTCGCCAGAGGCGTTTCACTTATTTTGACCATGACATGTAGGATCAGAAAGGAGGAGCAGGAACAGAGGCATCACCTCATTGTTGGCTCTTATCTCCTATTGTCTCTAGATCAAGGAGATTTAGTTGAACGGCACATAGTTCTGAGTATTTCAGAAGCAAATTCTAGTTGCAGATAGGGAAAGAAAACAACTTGGGTTTAGTGTGGGCTTTTTGTTGTTGTTGTTGTTGCCCATATGCCATTTTTTATTGCACATAACAGAATGATTTTAACTTTTAACACTTTTTTAAGGTAGGACTTCTGTAATATCTTTCTTAATAATCAGGCTGAACAAACTTTTCCTTATAAGACTGAATTCTTCAAATGCTACAAATATCTAGTAATCAAAAGCTATTAGAAATCAGCTTATATTTTTAAAAAAGTGACTCTAATACATTTATTTTTCAGTGTCTGTCTCTGTTATTCTATACTTCCAGACTTTATCACCTTAGCCTTTTAATTCACCTGTTCTTTACTAATTTTCTTATTTTTTCACTAACTAGCATCCAGATCCATGTTACACTCAGTACCCTTCACTGCTATCTACTGAGATTTCAGTCTCACTGTCTATTATGTCTGTTTCTTGCCCCTACAGACTTTAAAGGTCCTTTTCAACTTCTTTGTGTTCTCTCAGTCTGTGCTGGTTATTACTTCTGCTCTTGAGATTTCTCCCTTCACCTGGAACATCTGGATAGCCAATTCTGAGGTGTACACACTCTAAAATTGTCTGTCCCTGTCAATAACTGTCTTCCTGCTCCCCAAATTCAGCAGTTCTTGCCTCAGGATGTAAGCAAGGAAACAGCTGGAGAGCCAGGGGCAAAAATCTCACAATGAATATAAATGTGGCATAAAAAGTTCTTTAGATCTTATGGAAAGGCTGTATGGAAAGCAATGAAACAACACTTAGCATCTCAATAGAAGATTCATCCCAGTTAGTGAATAGGATAAACTTCTGTTCTCTGTGGAGCTGACTCAAGCACTTCTTCCTTTGGGGAATTTTTTTTAGTTTTGTGAAAGGACTACTAGGAATTAAATTGAACCACCTGCATGTCTGGTCACAAAGTAAGATTTTGCAGATTCTTCTGCTAGGGTGAATGCCTGTGTTCATGTTTATTGTTTCTCTGGTGGGAAATGTAGGAAGGAGTTTTGCTTTGCAATTACTGATTTGGACTAACATCTTTCCTCCCTGGGGCAGACCTGTAGGCAAGTATTGTGATACTTTAACAGAGAATATTTTTAAATGCTTCTCAAAGACAATCTAAATGTCTCAAAACTCCTGGAAGTTTCTTTCTCTGGCTTCCCTCTAACTTACAGCCTTATTGCTATAATTGTGCTATGACCCATGACTTCTGGAGAAAGACAGACACAGGTTAGACATCCTTGCCAACAGTATTCTGTTTAAATACATACCTGAAGTTTTCTTTTTGGGGAGTTGCAGATTAGAGTCCTAGCAAGAATAAGCATGTGCTGAGGAACCCTTCACTCTCTGGGGAACAACATGACAAGATTAGTTGTGCCTGTGTGTGGTCTCACAGCAGCAGCAGGACCAGGGAGGCTCAGGCACTCAGGTGGGATGTGCAGTGCCTGATGGAGGACCATCCACTGGACACTCAAAAGATAAGTGCTAATTTTGGGCAGCCAGGCCATCTCAGTGTTGTCCCTACATGCTCTTTGGGAGTCTCTGAGCTCCATACTGCCTTTAATAAATAGTGTGTGCATACTTACAACCTTGGAGTGGCTGTTCCTTCTGATCAGGGAACAGCTTTCTGACACACATAGATAATACATGTGACACACATTGCCTGCTGGTATTTCATCCATGCAACATCTTAGGAAGGAGATGTGGATGGAAATGTTTTTAATGTGCTAATAGCACTGACCTTTCCATTTCCATTATACATCACTCAGAAGCAGTGACCAGGCATTCAAAATCTGAGTCTGAAAGCCAAATTTAGACATTTTCTGAATGGTTTTATTTTTGTTTGATTAATACAATTATTTTTAAATAAAAAAGTAAACTGAACGTTATAATTGCAGGAGAGTGTGGGAGGCAGAGCTGCCTGCTGATGAAATGTTTGAGCCTTATTCAGCCACCAAAGGCTTGGGTGCAGCCAATTTTTTTTTTCAGTGAAGTGCCTGTCCTGAGATAGTGCTATTTTTCACAATGCATAGTAACAGGTAGTATGTTAACAAGTAGAATAAAGGATACAGCGTGGTTATTGTCAGTTCAAACCTCTCTTTGGGTATAAAAACAACTTTTTTAGATGTGACTCTTAAACCCTCACAAAGAAGAATGATCAGTTTCCATTCAAGTCTGCAAGTGGGTCAACATAACAGAACTGAAGTCTGAGAACAACCATCAACAATCACCAACTCATCTTAGTGGCCTGGATTCCTCATTTCCTTGACAAAAGTTTAATTATCTCTTGTGATCTGACTTTTCTTTAGAAGGTGAGTCATGGACAACAAATAAAAATGATGACATTTTTCTTTGTCCTGTGCAATCTCATGTAGGTGAACCAATGCATTTGTAACACAGTGGCTATTGCTGGAACCCATCTCTTCTAGACTAGTACGTGTCTACACTAAAATTTTACACCTTTATCTAGTTCCACAGGATGCCAAGATTGAGAAGCACTTTTAAGTAAGATACAGAAGCATTTCCTAAAAGAGCTGTTTTGTCTGAGAAGAGAAATTATACTAACACTAAAGTTATTTTGTATCAAAATCAACATTTTGATGATGGACAAAAAAACAAAAAAACAAAAAAACAAAAAAAAAAAAACAAAAAAAAAAACCAAAAAAAACCCAAAAAAAACCTTTAGGTTGCCTCAAAGTTTATGTAGGTAGGTAGGTGAATCTTTTCTTGTACACATGACCTTATGTGTTTTTCTGCCACTATTCACAGAAAGGATCACGCTAGGTCACACAGCATTGAAATTCAAGCAGCACACTTCTAAGATTTCTTCAGGTGTAAGCTGCACCTTGAATACTCCTTATCAAGGGACCTCCCTTACATAAACAGGAGAGAATGCTCATGGAGCAGTCACACAGGCTTTACTGTCTTTCTGCTCCAGGGAGCCCCACAGATGAGTTTTGAAGGGAAAAGGCTGGAGGAGGGGTTTTGTGACTGGAAGGAGAACTGTTGCCCGGACATTTGAGCCCCCTTGTTTCACAAGATACGGATTCTGCATTCTGAGTGTTCTCTTCATTTTTTCATGTCCATTTGATCTAAAGAGAGTTTCTGGGACAAATGTTTAAAGGGGAAGGATATGAATTTATCAGGTGAACAAATGGAAGAGAGGAAGAACAATTTAATATGGATCATTGCACAAGAGCAAATGGAGAATAAGCAGTCTTTGAGTAAATGTGGCTGGAAATGAGAAAAAGGTTTTCAACAGGAGATCTGGAGCAGCCTCTGGGTAAGAACAGATGTAAAAAAACCCCCAAAAACCACCAACAAACAAAACCAAAAGAAAAGCACCAAACCAAATGAAATAAGAAAACTCAAACAATCTCCTTCCCTCTCATCCCCCCAAAAACCCCATAAACCAAATCCAACAACAAAACAAAACAAAAAATACTTCCTGCTCTTAATATCAACTTGACCAAGAGAAGGAGAGAAAAAGAAAGAACTGGTTGATGGAAACAGACAGAGTTTGGGGTTAAATTAGCCAGGGTTTTTCCCTCAGCATACATTCCTATTTTCCAGTGTTCCTAAAGTTGCTACTGTGGCACCTGCTGGAATCAGCCATGCTACTGAACAACAGCCTAACTTAGAGTGCTTCTGAGCATGCACTGCCTGCCTGGTTCAATAGCAGCTGATTTCCTTCCTACCCTGCTGGATATACTCTCTACCTCAGAGAACAGGACTAGCAGTTTAAAACAGTATCTCACCTAAATAGCTCAAGGTTTAATGTAGAAACAAACCAACAACAAAAGTCAGTCTGCTGTATGAATAGTACCCAACTTAGTTTTAAAACATAAAATACTGTCTTTAGATTATTCCAGATAGTACCTCACTGAATATTAAGCAGTCAAAATCAAGGTGTCTCTGGCATTCAGTGCCCTTGTTGTGTATGATCTCATTGTCCATCAGAACAATTTCTACTTAACAGAGCCTAAACAGAGCCTTAAAATCTTATGCTTGAAATGTGAATGATGACTAGCATTGCATGTAAGAATAGTTTCTGCCATAGAAGTCCATTCAACTTAATGGAAAAATGTCTTGAACATTAATAGCAATTCAACTATTTCGAGTCTTAAAACCCCTATGAACTATCTCCTATCTGTAGCTGGATCTGCAACAAATTATGCTTTCTGACAAATTTAGTCTTCTTGTATGAAATCTCTTTTAGACCATGTTTTCTTGAATTCAAGGAGACCTCTCCCCCATCTTTCAAGGGACATACAGTAACTTACTTTTCTTTACAAAATAAACTAAATCGCATTTACTTCGTCCATCAGCATACTTCATGGGAAATTTACTGGAGAAGCTGATTGGTGGTAATTCATGCCACAGCCCATGGATGTGCCCTCTCACAGTGATAACCAGAAGGCAATTAATTCAAATTATCTGAGGCTAAATTACGAAGAAATACATCCAAGCATATATAAAGTATATGCTGATATGGATTGAGTAAAGCATCTCCCCTAGTTCTGATTGCATCCAAGACTGAAGTACTGTTAAAATTCAGAGTAATTGGGGGTTAGAAATCGTATGCTGCCTTCAGTATTAGAATTAGGTATGCACTGACTAGTTAGTCCATTCCCTTTTGTTACCTGTAAAAATATTTTATTGTATTATAACTGTGATATTACAGGAACTTATGTCACAAAAACAATCAAGCTAAAAGAAATGGGCATAGGATTTTTTATGCATAATTTGGTGAATCTAGGACAGGTATTATTCTGTTATGAATAGGACTGAGTTGACTACACTTGAGTTAAGTCATTTTATGAGGATGACAGATGTAGAGGCAGTGGTTTAATGGATCTCCAAAATCCCATATATTTTTAAAGAACTGATGAGCTGAGAGTTATGGATACATCTATGCAGAAAGTATCCGATGCAACTTGCCATATGCTTCCATTCTTTTTCATTTTTTAAATGCAGGTCTACATTGCTCAACCATCCAAAGTTTTCATGTTTTTGTAGTGTTTTGCTTACTGAGCAATTTTATTTTCTAACATGGCCCTAATTAATATTTTTCATATTGATATTCAGATTACATTTCAAAGGAGCATACTGGAGAGGTTTTACCCTGGTCATCTTCAAATGAGTAAGAATACTCAATCAGAAAGACTAACTTCTCATTTAGCTGCAAATTCCCAATTTTGTCCTGGAAATTGTCTGGATCTGGAGATTTTCTTGATCTTAAGCTCTCTCTGATATTTATATATGAGCATTACTTTGGTAATAAGAAAGCTGGAGTAGGAGACAAGATTCTTAATGTTAGATTTTAACCCTTGAAATCAACAAGAATTTTGCCCTGTACGTTTAATTTCTGCATCTGCCACTATTTTAATGTGTGTTCCTCTAATTGCGTAATTGAAATATATCTGCATTTCTTTTCTGTGAAAAGCAATGCTGTTGTCTTAGCATGCAAAGCTAATTTAGTTGGAAAAGTGAGCTTGTAGAAAAGACAGCAGGATTAAAAAGCACTTCTTAGTCTAAATCCCAAAAATCTGGAAGGACTGGAATAGTCTTTTCATAATGTCTTCTTTATTTATTCTTAGTGCTTGGTGAATTGCTACATTTTCAGAATAATAATAATATTATGAGTAGTCACCTCCTCTTTTACTATTATCATCTTTCTGGATTCTCTATTTTCTTAAAAGTTCTTGAAAGGTCACACTGTATGAAACTAAGACACTGTAGTTGCCACAGCATTATATTCCTGACCAAGAAAAATGCTCAGCAGAAGTAAGGTCATACAAGATATATAATTTTCCTGTTACCTCATGCACATACAGATATAAGCTACTCACCTTTCCTTAACTTTACACTTTCTTTAAAAATATGTTCAAACAATTCTCTCTCCTTTTATGTACGAAAAAAAATTAATATTGAATAAATAATAGCCTCCTTGTCCCACAGGTTTGCTAGAATATTAATAGTAATAAGCACATGAAGGACTTGAGTGAACTCAGTATAGTTAAAGCCATTCAATATGAGCTATGTCAAATGTAATTTTTAAAACTATATATATTTGAGATGGGTACAAGGTGGTTATATTAATACTTTGTATCAGATTGCCAAATTGATGGTATTGTCAATATAAATATGTTGACTTCTGTTAATGAACACAAGATTGTGATTCTAGAATAAACATGGTAGAAGTCAACATGATAAACATTAAATGTATTAAAGCTGTATCTTGGTCTGAAATTAAATGCAGGGAATAATTATTGAGCAGGTGTGTTACTAACTGGATCCTTCAAACATATGTTCATTTATACAGCCTGACAACCTACCCCTCTGTTGTGAACAAAATAAAAGGAACCATAAAAATCTGCAGTGTTCTCTCTTGTGGTAGGCGAATATCGAGGGAACAACATAAGCTAACAAAAATAAGTTACTGACTTGAGATGATCTGGATCCATTGTTAAGTAAATCTCAGCAAACACAGTTTCCTTTGGTTAATATCATATTCCTGAGAAGAAAGAATACAGGCCAAAGGCAGAGGCCTTCCTGAAGAGATGTGATGTGCCTGTACTGGAAAGAAACTCTGGCTCTTAGGCTAAATGGACAATTTAGTTTCATTCATACAATTAGGGTGACCTGCTCTGCATAACAGGACAGTCTCATATTAGTGTTTTATTGGGAATGATCCCTGGAATGTAGTAACTTTCCAGTCATGTCTGGGACCATGCTAAGAACTCACAACAGACAACCACGTTCTGGTGCAAAAGCTCACGCTTCTGTTAGTTTGCAGAGAAAAAGCCCAGGACTCTTAACAACAACTGAGAGTCTTGGCAATTACAAGAATTGCTCAGTGCAATCCTGCACCCACAAGAGTTGTGCTCCTTGGCTACATAAACTCAAAAAAAACCTCAACATTTTCTCTTCCTTAAAATTTTTTGGCTACATAAAGCCGAAATCTTAAGACAGTGTCATGAACACCATGTTACTTCTGTATTTTAGCACTGACTGCTATTGAAACAACAGTTGCGATTTCCTTAGATAGTTACTGATCAATTGAAGCAGGTTAAGAAGAGCATAGACAATGGTTGAAGGGGTATGGAACGTATTTGGTGGGAAATGTCTTCAGGAGCCATTTAGGTTAAAACCAGAAAAATTTCAGAAGTGTATTTCTGAGTTTCTGAGTAGTCTGTATTGCAGGATGCAAGGTGACATACAGATAGTAGAGGTAAAATAAGGTAACTTTCTTGATAGTGCTGCTTTAACCAGAGTTTTCAAGTATCTGAACTTTGTCAGTTATCTCTACCCTAGACTGCAATTAGCAGTGTAGTCACAGACTTTGACACAGATGCTGGATATGGGATGGTCCTTCTGCAGAGAGAGCTGAGGACAAGTCCAATAAAGTCAGATTCCTGTATTCAGAATCACTGATCAGTGCCCTGTCCTACAGGAGCTATCAGCTCAAAGCTGCTGCCTTCCTAACTTCATAGTTTATGTAGTAGTTGCATTCACTAGGTATAGGTATTTCCTCTATCCTTTCAAGATTCTCACCACACGAGTACTTATATGTTTTGTGGTCGCTCTGTGACTTAATTTTACATATCAAATAATCAAAAATTTGAAAACAGCCTTGTCTATTCTGGTCAGCACAATGTTTACCATAGAGCTGAGATTCTGTTAATTAACATCATCTGGGGTTATTACACTGTGGGGGTCAGTAAGTGTTTATAAAAATACTTGGACAAATGTAATACATATAATTCTACATATTAGATTCCAGTTACCAGGTTATCAGATATATCAAACTGTATCAGTTAAATTATCAGACCATTATAAGACAAGTGTATTACAGCACAATAGATATATTTGTAAACCATTCTACGTGAATGATAAAAAAATAACTTTTACATCTCATTCTTCCCAAATCCATCTTGAAAGCTATGGAGCATCTCATTAATATTTTAGGACTTTGTAATTTCTGAAGATAATAAGGCTTGCAAATAAAAGTACCTTTTGGACACTGAGTAATTAGGGTGACACTTCCCACCTACATTCATTAAATCAAGGCTACTTGTGAAGCTTTTGTACAGGAAGTTATTATTCACTGTTCTCAATTTTCATATGATGCATATCACTGAGAGAGCAGACTCTACACTACCCAAAGGTCTGGTGCAATGTGAATATCAGAGAGCATGTGCTGTCTGCAGTACTGTCAAATTAAGGCATATTGAATAAGAAATTCCTTACTTCAGAAGGTTGTTCTCATTAAGCAAACCATAAACAGTGACAATGGCATTAAAAATTTAGTATGCATTTCTTCATTATGAGGCTACTGAGACACCGGAATGGGTTGCCCCAAGAAGCTGGGGATGCCCCATCCTTGGAAGTGTTCAAGGTCAGGTTGGATGGGCCTTTGAGCAACTCAGTCTAGTGGAAAGTGTCCTGGTCCGTACCAAGGGGAATTGCAACTAAAACATCTGTAAGGGCCCTTCCAGCCCAGACATTCTATGACTTCCCTCTAATTTAAGCTTCTATGAGACCAGCATATATATGGTGATACTAATCAGGCAGTGGTGCTGTGAGAAATGTCAGGACTTCCTGCAGCTCCTTGCCACAGCTGCGACGTGCCCAGGACACGCTGCCTCTAAGGATGCTCGTTGTTCTGAGATCTCTCTCTTGAAAGCTGTCTGAACTACAATACCAGAGAATCACAGAATCACTGAGTAATTTGGGTTGGAACAGACCTTAAATATCATCTTGTTCCAACCCCCTCATCAGGTTACTCAAAGCCATGTCCAACCTGGTCTTGGAAGCAGGTATAAAAGTGCTGTGCTAAGGATACCATGACAGCTTTCATCCATGCTTCCTGGGGGTTAATTGCTTTCTCCCACAGGATTATTTTACTTTAACTGACATAAGCTGCTGATAAATGAAGACATTGTTACAGCATACCACAGCATAGCAAAACATAATACAGCAAAAATATAATACAGCAAAAACATAATACAGCAGAAACATAATACAGCAAAACTGCCCAAACCATATTCAGCCTTCCTGAAAAAAAATAAAAAGACCTCAAGTCTTATTTGAACTTAGCAAGGTGGCATAATCAATTAATCAGGGATCTGAGACAGAGTGGCTGTGTCCTCCAAAGGCAGCACTACTGTGACATTCTCTCTGCTAGTCTGTATGTACAGAGATGGGCTATATACAGTTGTTCAGCTTGTGATCTTACATATTTCAGCAAGCACAGAGCTGGCATCACTGGACAGAGCAGCCAAACTGCTTCAAATGAAGCTGCTTTGGTAGCAGAGGCTACAGTATTAATGCATCACTGTCTAATTTACTCCTTTCTCGCTGAATAACCTAGGCTGTTTTTGTATATACTGGTTTTGTATGGAGAAAGATTATGCAGCACAGATGTAGTGTTTAAGGTGCATGCATGTTTTTAATGCTTGGCTGCTAGGTTTAAGATTTTATTAAATTTTCTTTCTGTTCTATCTCCCTACCTGTAATTTTCCACATACGTTCTATTTAGATATTTACTGATTTCTAAGAACTTGCTGCCATTTGCTTACAAGTAAATAATGTATGAAACGCTTCTATTGTATGGAAGTTAAGATGCATTTCATTTATATTTTATAACCAAAGAAATTAAAGACAAAGCTACGATTCAAAATTTTTATGATGATATGATAGAATCAACCTTAAATTGATTAAAATACCTTTATTTAAGTCCAGACTCATTAAATATACCAGAACAACACAAATTTTTCAAAGAACACAAGTCATTTAAATTGACTTTACATCTATTTTACATCACTGGAGCAGTCCAAATCAGAGAAAGCACACTAGGGAATCAAGCCCCTAATGTCAGTTTGGTCGAGGCACAGGTTACAAGGTTACATGGTGGCTGGGCAGAAGGAGCAGAGCAGACCCCGAGTTCATCTATTTGTGTGCTTTAACTATTCCCCAAGGTCCCTGCCACAGTCACACCGCTTGGCTGCTTCCTCTGTGCACGCTAGAGACAGCAGCAATGCCAAGGAAAACCTTTTGAGAGCAAATACCCAACTTCAAGTAGAGACACAAAATCTCTGTAGAAAAGACCTCTTTGAAATGGTTAACTTTCCAGAGAGTCAGAGTGAGACAGGCATGCAGCTCACTTCCTCAGACCCTCTGTAGCCAAGACCTGCAGAGGTACCAAGCTGAAGGACTGGGATTTTTGGAGTGCTCAGAGGACTCCCAGGAGTCAGCAGCAAAGCTATTCACACGACTCTACATACAGCCTGTGTAGCCGTAGCTATTAGCTATAACCACGAATAGCTAAACTTAATTACAACTTAATCTATTCATTTGTTTTTATGCCCTATGCACAAGCTTTTAATTAATTACTGGTATGGAAAGTTTAATTGCACTATTTCATTATAAAAACTAATTAAAACAAAAGGTATGTCAATAGAAATTCTAAATTTTGTGAAGGATTTAGTTTTTAATGAATTTTAGCTCAAGCCAATTAGCACATGAATTTTATGTTCTTAGAAAACTCACCCTGTATTCACAGAATAAGCACTACTAGTAGGGTAAGGATATATTTTTCAATAAGAAAGCTGACATCTTGGTATGAGTGCAAAATAAATCCCTGACATTATGAAGACATGATCAAGAGAAAGCTAATGGAACTGTAATGAACATCTCTGTAAGAGCTAATACTGTTTCACTTATACACTTCTGGTGTACTCATAAGAATCTCCATATGTTCATACTTAAAGGCATGCATGTGAAGCATACAAGTAAGAAAGTGCTATTTAAAAGTACTAGGATTGTAAGATTTATTTAAGATAATGTATTTTTAGTTTAGAACAAAAATGTATATGCCACATATATATATATCGACATATATATGTATGTTTTGCTACATATACACACACAGACACATATACACCACTTGTAAGTGGAAAATCATGTCTGGTCTGAGACTGGCTGAAGTCTGAGACTGGCTGACATTCCTCCTATCCTGTCCCCATAAAAATACCTCTGCCTCTGCTTCTTTTAGTCTTTTGGGAGATGGGGATTAACACATCTGAGGTTTTCAGCATTTTATTTTTTGTGAAGAATTTCTCAACTCATGGGTTTCTGCACTTCTTTGCTTCATCATGTTATGCTGTGGATTGTGTTGCTCCAAGCTGTGTCTGCTGCTGAATTAAAACTGTGAGAACTTCTGTGTCTTTGGGTCCGGGTTGTGCTTTTGTAGTTCTCTGGTCTCTTATTCCTTTATTATTCTTATGACAAAATCAAAGACGGGCTACCACTGAGATGAGGGAAGTATTCTGCAACGTTGGTCTGATCAATACCTCCTCAAGCGGGACTGAACTCAGCAGTACTCTTCTGAAGAAGAATTTGTGTTACAGTTCCTTAAAAATCAGCTACATTTTATGGGACATTTAAACTTTCCTTTTGAAACTGTGCATGTTGTTCAATATGCACATCTTTATAATGAACATTACACAGAACAATTAGAAAACAATGCTACTTCAAATGTCCAGAGTTCATATATACATACATATATATATATATTTATATGTGTCCCTTGATGTATAGCTTGCATTTTGTATTTACTATAGTTGTTAAAAAATAGGAATTGCAGTTAAGAATAAAATATTTCATCTTCTTTTCAGGGTAGGTAGAAAACTGCATTGGGGTGGGAATTTTTCACCAAGCTGTCAGTCAGATTCCAATTCAAATCAATAGTGCAGTGAGTATTTCTCAACAGATAGCTTTTCAGTAGCCTTCTGGAAAGGAGTTCATGGGTTCAGGGCAATTCTTTGTGAGCGTGTGCTCATGTTGCATAACAAGAAGAAGAATAACTATTCTTATCTTTAGATTTCAAGATAAAGATCAAGGGCTGAGTACAGCTTCACACTCCTAGGCAGGTCTCTGGTGATAGGTAAAATAAAGGGACCTGTCGTGCCAGTGCTGTACCTGCTCTGGTTTGAGAGGAGACTCCTGGCACCTTACATAGACACAGCATGTGTTTCTTGTCACATATGAAAGCTAAGGAGCACTGAGTGAAATTATCAGACAGCAGGCCCATAGTAAATAAAAGGAAGTACTTTTTCACACAAATCATAATTAAATTGTGGTGCTCGTTGCCACAGAACAGGGTTGAGACCAAAGCATAAATAGATTTTTAAAAAGGGGGTAGGGAAACTCAAAGTTTATTAAATATGATGGCCTGAGAGCAAACCCCAGTTTAAGAAATTCGTCTTCTATGTGTTGTTGAAACTTGAAAGGATATGCCAGGAAAAGATCCCTGTATGCCAGTCCTGTTTCTTACGTTTTTCTCCCTCCAGCGTCTGCTAATGACTGTAGTCAGAGCCAGGATATTGGACTAGATGTTCAACTCACTATAGCAATTTATTTGATCGTATTCTTTTAATTAAATTATGTTCTTATTTTGGATACTTAAAAGGATCTAAGGCCTTGATGGAGAAAGGCATTTAAATGCTTCAATGCTCACGTTATTTCAGGAAGGCAAGTACTGGTGTGTATCATAGCATTTGCGTCTTAGGCCATAAACTTAACTGGGGTGGGGCTCACTCATCTTTTAATTAGGACTTTGCTTTTTCTGGGTATGAGCTAGAATAAAAATATGTATTTGGTAACAGTGATAACAGTGGGCAATACTTTCTCTATAAAGGTTAAATAGTTTGTTTGCCTAAATGGCTTGTGCCACAGGTAAATTTCCCAGTGATTTATGCAAGGATGATGACACTAGCTTCCCCTGATGAGAAAAAGAATCAACTTCCTTTATAGAACTCCCCACATTTTTAATGCATGAATATTACATTTGTAGGAAGCTATTTTTCACCTGTTACCTATAATTTGCCAGCAAATATGTAACTTACTTATATTTATCTAGAAGGGTATTTCAGATTTCATCCATTTTGCAAAAGCATCTGGCTGCAAACCTATGACACACGTTGGTGAAAATCCAGATACAGAAATGAAGAAACCGAATACCGAAAACCATAAATTTCACTCCTCCTGTTTCTAAGCCTGACAGCACCAGTAAGGTTTCCCTCTAAATCAACAAGAAGAGACAGAGACGAATATTAGGTTGGCAGCCGAGCGAGCGAGGCAACCTCGGCATTCTGAACTGCGGGCGGTTCCATGCCGAGGAGAGACGCAGCCCCGCAGGAGCAGCACACGGCGGGTCTCGGGCGCTGGGCAGCGGCACCGCATCCCCGCCGCACCGAGCGCCGCGGGTGTTTCCCCAGCGGCAGGGAAGCCCCGCTCCGCCCGGGGCCGCGCCGCCGTCCCGCGCTGCTCGGAGCCGGGCACGGCGCACCGGGAGCATCCCTGCCCCGCCGGCCGCATCCCTGCCCCGCCCGGCCACCTGCTCCTCCCGCGGCCCCCGCCCGCCTCCCGCCGACATTTCCAGGGGAGGGGCGGGAAGGAGGCCGGGGCAGAGGGATGGCGGTGCCGCAGGGTACGGCGGGCGGGGGAGGCTGGGTGCCGCCCGGGGCTCCGCCGCTGCCGCCCGCGGGGATTCCCCGGACCCGGTCCGGCCCGGCCCGGTGCGGCAGCCGAGAAAGGGGGCAGAGGGAGGGAAGGAGGGAGGGATGGGAAAGCAACTCCTGATCTTAGAGCAACGACTCGCTTGTTCACCCTCACCTTCCGCCGGCTCCTCGGATTGAAATAATAACAACAACAATAATATTAATAAAAATCACACCACCTCTCCTCGCGCGAAGCAGACCCACGTTACAGCCAAGGGAAGGTCAAGAGTAAAGACAGGAGGAGCGCTGCCTCGCCTCCGATCTGGCGGCTGTCACACCGCCAGCCCGTGCCCCCGGCTTCCCCGGGGGCGGCGCAATCCCTCCCCTGCCCGGGCTGGCAGCACCGCCCGGCGCGGCGGATGCCCCGCGGCACCCCCAGCACAAACCGGGGGGTGGCGGAGATGGGGGGTGCGCGGGTAGAGCCCGGCGACACCTCTCCCCACCCCTTTGTGCATCGCGGGCAGGACACACACACACGGGCGCGCACACACACACACACACACACTCCACCTTGCAACCTCAGCGCCGAAGGCACCCGTTGTTACACACACACACAGACACGCTTACACACAGCCTGTCCCCTGGTGAATGCATTTTCTTGTTGCATGCTACCGCCCGCCATCCATCCATCCATCCATCCATCCATCCATCCATCCATCCATCCATCCATCCACCCATCCATCCTCTGGTCACCCTCCTTCCTCTTCCTCTTCCCCCCTACATCCCTCCCTTTGGTCGGTGTGGTTTTCCCCACACACACACCCTTCGCATCACTATAAAGCAGACATTTTGGTGCCGTTTTTCACGGTTCAGGCTGAAATAAGCGCGGAGCGCCTTACCCACCCCCGCCCGGCTGCGTGCAGTTGGCGCTGAGCGATCCCGGGAAGGGCTGGTGCGGCTCGTCCCCTAGCGCAGCTGGTTCGCTGCCATCCGCCCAACTTCAGCACCCAGCCGGCGGGGAGAGGGAGGGAGGGAGGCGGCGGCAGGCAGGCGGGCAGGCAGGCAGGGAGGGAGGAAGGGAGGGAGGAAGGGGGGCAGAGAGAGAGAGAGAGGGAGCAGAGTGAGGGAGGGCGGCGGAGAGGAAGGGAGGGCGGGAGGGTGCGAGGAGCGGCGCGGAGCAGGGAGCCCCCGCACATGCGCTCTGCCGGCGGCGGCCGAGCCCGGCGGCTGCGGGACTTCCCCCGCTCGGCCCCGCCGGGTGAGTCACGGCCCGCCCCGGCCCCGCTGCGCCGCTCGCCCGCCCCGGGCTGCCCGGCCGGAGCCCCGCAGCTCGCAGGGACACTCACTCGCTCACTCGCTCACTGCCCCTGCAGCCGGGCCCGCGGTCTCCACAGGCGGCGGGGCCGGAGCGGCCGCATCGCCGCTGGTGGCTGGCAGCGTGTGTGTGCCGGCGGAGCCGCACGCCGCCCTGCTGAGCAGGGGAGAGCTAGAGGTGCTGGGCTGCGGGTTTGTTTCTGCTTTGGTCCCCACATCGCTATGTCCAAATAGGTTAAAAAAAAAAAGAAGTCCATAAACCACTGTCCAGCACTTCATTCTCCTCTGAAGCCGAGGGATAGGCAGGGATTTAGTGGCCAAAAAGGTAACTTTTTGGTGTTGGGCACCTGAAGCACAATTTCTGAATAAAGAACCGGAGTGCATGGATCTGTCGGTGTCAACCATGAGAATCAAGACCAGGATGCTCTGAAAATCTGACTGTGAATCCTGAATCCTGCCGGGTCTTGCCAGTTAGTTTGTCCGATCTTTCCAAACTCCAGTTTCCAAATTTTGGCTCAATAGAGAACGTTGTTTAGCTTTCCTTCTTGCACCTTAAAAATCTGGAGCCTGATACGCTTCCAGATAAGAGCACTGGAAAAATAAATATTTAGTATCTGGATCCTGTCAAATGATGCCATGAATCCAGAAATGTTAATATCTCAGGAGAGGATGCATCACTACATTTACCACTTCACTAAAGCAGTCTGGCAAGATGGTACAAAAAGGCACAGGGCTGCATTAAAGCGGTTCTGTGGCTTGCCATCAATGTGTATCAATTATATTTGCAAAAGCAGTCAACGCACCTTTGTATCCCATCTAGAGCCCAGAGTGGAGTGCTGCAAAAACTGCAGCCAAAATCATATGTATGTTAGTGGGGCTGAAATTAAAAGGGTTGAAAGCAGCCTGCGAGGGCTAGCTTGCATAAGAGCTGTAAGAGCATCGGCATATCAAAACCAGCTTGGCTCTCAGGAATCTGTAATCAAAACACAACTAATTTAAAACATGACAGTAGCAGCCATGGTTGTCTGGCTTACTTTTTGTCTTCTGGGATAGAAGCTCCAAATTCTGAATCTCACAAAGGCTAAAGTCAGTGTTAATCTCCCTGAAAGTCTCTGACTATAAAATCATGACTTCTCTTTTCCTCTGATCTTGATCCTTATGGAGAAAAAGTCCTTGAACTGGAAGCCACAACTCTGCCTGATTACCAAAGGTTATTGGCGTGGCAATTTGGTAGTCTGTATGGAAACCTATTCCCTATCTCTAGAAACAGTTCTCAAAAGAGTATTGTAAAGGATAAAATGTATCTCTAAAGCATTAACGGTGTTTTTATTAGTTAATCACAATGCTTAAAGTATTTATTGAGTATCTTTCTACAGCTTTAAAGGGCACCAGTGCTATTCTGAGGCCTCCGTTAGGAAAAAACTCCATATTTAGGAAATAATCTCAAGACTTGTTTAATTTTAAACTCATATGTAGAAGCTTAATGACTTCACGGTGAAGACTGTGAGCCTTCATACCTGCTTAATATTTGAAAGACTGCTCCACTTTGACAAAAACTGAAACCAATCAAAGCAAGCCTCTTCTACAGATTTATTATCTACATAGAGATATTCAACTTAAAAGAGAGATAGTAATGAGCAACTGAGTAATGAATAGGATTGAAGGAAAATAATTTTATCCATATATCAGAAAAATATCAAATTCTACAAGTTTCAAAATGCTATGCTTAAAATGTTTAAATGAATAAAAGACTTCTGCTTTTTATTACTCTCTTGATGTTTCCCACAGCTCTGAACAAGCCCAGCCATTCCTATTTACCATAGTTTCCTGCACTGAAGCCATTCCTTGTTGTTGCTTGAACTCCTGTTTATAAACCCACTTCCTTTCAATAGCTGTTCAGCTGCTCTGTTCTGGCCACTGCCTAATCCTCGTGCCTATTTTAGAGCTCTGCAATTGCTCTCAATGACTTTTTCTTCCAGGCCTTTCTATCCTCTCTCCCTGGTTTATGGGTTTTGTTCTGTGCTCCTTTTTATTTCTTAATCCAAATGGTTTCCTTATTACCATTTTTAAAAATTAATTAAAACCTGTTTGCATTGTTTTTCCAAAGAATTGTCACTGTCTTCTGAAAAAAGGGAAATGGATGAGAAATGTATTATAAAAGAACTTGTGAAAATAACATGTACTTGAGAAGGTCTTCTGGAACAGAGAGTCCAAATAAATCTAATAAAATCATTTTACTTCAACATTGTGAGGTTAAATATCTGTAGAATTCCTATTGAATTTAATGGTCGTGAAGCTAGGTTCCTTATTTTACAGTATTAAGTCTACACTATTCTTAGTTGACTATATAATTTCAGTCAACGTCATATTCTGTCTGTAGAAATCCAGGCATTTAAAACTTGTCATGGTCATGAACTTTTCAAGTTAATAGTATTCCCTGCATATCTTCAATGTGAAAGAAACCAAAGGCTAATATTAAAACAACTCAATAGTTGAAGACCTAATATTGATCATAAAGTCATGGTCTTCTTTTGTGGCCCCAGCATGACTTCAATGTGATACAAAATTTAATATTTAAAATGTGTTTGAAACACAGATCATATACATATTTTTTTCTCTGTAAGCAGCAGTACTGTAACAGCATAAAGACACTTATATTTGTAGTATCAGCTGGGAAATGGGTCAGAAAAGTGTCCTGCAGTTACAGAGATGTATTGATGTGTATTTATGGTCTACTTCATGCAAAACAAAGTGAACCTTGAATCCTTTTTAGCTATGTCTCTGCAATACCGTGGTTCTTTTTCAGCCGTGAGGTATTTTTAAAACTATCAGGCTAAAGTTATTTGACACTATTAAGATGCATTTAAAGAATTAAATAGATCTTTCTCTGCTGCTATACATAAAACCATGAAAATTTAAAAATAAACCAAAACAACTAGCAACCCCCACGCCTAACTCTTCTTTGTCCCAAAGCAAATGATTTGAAGAAATTATCATCTTCAGTTGGCTCTTTGGATGGAAAGCTCGCTTATAAATGTGATTAGAGCCATGGCATCTCAGTGGTAGGGATATTTTTTTTTAGTAGCAGCAAATTGAGCAAACACAGTCTGTCACTGAGAGTCCACTTTCAGATTTCCCCGAACGACATTTATAATTTGGCTTGTTTGTATGCAGAAACAAAGGCTTCAGAAGTCCCTTTATTAAAGAACTGCTCTTTACAGATGGCAATGCTCTTGTAGCTTACTCAGAGCAAGACTCAGAGATAATGGCATCTTGTTTTGCAGCTGTTTCTGTTAACTTTGGCTGAGCAATCAGTGTTTCAAAGGCTGGGATTATGTGCCAAAAGCCACCAAAAACCAAAAGTCTGTTGACTCAGAAGACAAATGTCACTGCTACTAAACCAAACTGAGCTATAGCTCTAAGGCTTGAGATGGTTTCTTGTGGGTTGAGGTGCTCTGGTGGTCTCTTGGTCACAGCTCAGTAGTAAAGTGGTATCATTTTACCATTTCACTAAATATATTCTTTCATTGCAGGCTAGGCAAAGATTCTTAGCACCACTCCTAGAACTAAATTTATTTAATTCCTTTTCTTTAGCAGCTAGAGTGAATAGATTTTGAATGTTTCATTGTACAGAAGCAGGAGATGGAGATTTGCTTCAGTCACCAGGTGATCTTCACACTCTGCAAGAAAACATTTCTGGTCTTTAAGTGGCACGGAACAGAAAGGACCACTATTAAGATTTTAGGAGTCATAAAACCCACTTGTATCTCTCAAGAAATGACATTTAGCATGAATTATTTGGAACATGTCTGTTTCTAGAGATTGATAATCCCAACGTTATGAATCTTGACAAATTCACAATAAATTATCAAGATTAAGGCTAAACAATGGTATGCTGGTTTTTACTTAACTTGCTTATCCACCAACTCTTTAATGTTTCTTTTTAATGTTGACATCCTTGGTATCATCCCTACCCTTAAAAGTCATAGGATTATTGTAATGTGATTTCCCTAAAACTTTGGGTTTTATCAGTGAATAATTACTTTTACGAATAGATCCTGAATCAAGAAAGCCTTTAAGCACATGCTTGTTCTCAGTAAATGAGACTTATATAGAGATTTAGTGGTAATTCTATATTTAAGAAGTTTTGTAAAAATTGCACATTGATCACTTTCTCAAGAAGAAGTTTTTAATTTTCATTGTGTTTTACTTATTTTATAATGTCATATATTTTTCTGAAGGTAAAATGAAATAGTTAAGACTTGTGCTTTATATATTGTTTTTACTTAATTCGTCTACTTCATATTTCCATGAAAATCTTAGTTAAGATGAAGCTAAAGGTCAAAGTGTAAATAATAGTAGTTAAAAAGTCCCGAATCCCCTCCACCTCATAGCACAGGAGTACCTATAGGAGCTTATACTACTGACATTCAATATGGTATGGTTTGACTTAAAACCTCTGAGCATTTGAAACCACAGAATATGGGTGAATACAAGCCCGCCTCTTAAAAGAGGCAAATATTTCAGGTGGAGAATGGTAACTAAATGTAGGACAACGTAGATGTGTTGCAATAAAATTGGTTATCTTGTTTATGAGTTTGAGTGGTATCTGTTCTCTATTATACGTACAGACAATGCATTCAGTATAATGTGAATAAATTAATTTTATGTCTAATAATTAAGTGAGACCATTTCTTCTAATTTTAAATTTTGAAATGTATTGAATTCCTCTTCCAAAGTTGGTAGCAGCAGCAAGACTTGGGATTGGGAGCACATATAGGTGGCCACCTGGAATTTCTGAGAGAATCAGGAACTTTTTTTCAAGGAGAAAAACCATGATATACCTTAGCAACGATTTATGTTACGGAAATAAAGGGTCGTGGTACATCTTTAAAAGTTATTTAACATGAAGCTTTTAAAATTCATGTGGTTTTAATCCTGTATTTTTCTGCCTATGCTATGCACCTGGTGGCAAGGCAGTGAGAGTCTGATCTGTGGCTGAGACTTTCCTCAGCACTCTGTAAGGCAGGTTTTACAGCTCTCAGCCTCAGAAGTTTTAGTATACACTCAAAGGAGCAGGGTGAGCAGCTTCCTGTGTTATGGATGGTGTATCACTCTGTCAGTCATCTCCACTAGGTTTGACAGAAGTTTTTTAACTCAGCCCAGAGCCCACTGGAATCAGAGAGGCAACTTTCCCACCTGGCTCTGGTGCCGGTCACAGGCTGGTGCCAGGGGTTTGTGTGTTCCCACCATCTCCAGACACATGGGGAAGCCCCAGTTCCAGACAGCTGGGAAGTCTCCTTTGCTTATCATCTGCAGCTGCACCCCTTAGCTCTGCAACCAGGATTCAGCTTTGGTCCTTCTGCTGCCAACCTTTGTTGGCTTCAGCAGTAAATGCCATATCCCATTGCAAAGGCATTTCTCTGTTCTTGATTCCCTCTTTGTCACTGAATATCAAAGAATCCTGCCAAATTCATATGGGTTTTAATGGCTGGGAATCAGCATCTGATAGTAATTTGAAAAGATTCCTTACCTAAGACTAGATACCTTCTTCCTCTTTTCTTGGATCAGCACTACATGGTAGGTCCCACAGCAGTGGTGGGATGATGCTGGGAGATAAGCTTTCATTAATGAATCTCTACTCATGCTTCCCCGAGTGTCACAGCACAGCTGTCCTCACCCTTCAAGCATCTGTTCATCTGGCTTTGGGGTCAATGAAGAATCCAAATGAGTCTCCTTTGGCTGTCCTTCCTCTGGATCACCAAGAGATGGAGGCAGAGCTCTCCCTCTCCGGGGCCTGGCCACTGTGCTCTACCTGTGCCCTTCATGTGGGGGCAAATAATTTAATTATATGATTCAACACAGTCGATTACTTCTAACACTCCTCTTTAGAGGATGTCAGATCTTTCTAACAGTGTTTTTATTTGTACACAAACAACCATGTAGACACCGTTCTCTGGTTAGTGCTTGCTTTTTCCTCTTTGTGCTGTATAAGGTGAAACTTTTTTGAAGTAACATGGTACACATCTACAGAGAATCCACACAGAGTGACTTAGGTAGGTAATGTAGCAGATGTAGCCAAGAGAATAGGCAAATATCATTAAATTGTCCTTGTGGAGGATGCCTCGTGTTCTGTAACATATCCTTTTGGGGTATCCCCTTTTCAAGCCAATAATAAATGGAAATATGAACTTAATCCTCTGTCTTGTAAGCACTTATACAAATACTTTCAGATAATGTAGTGTGTTTTAAGAACTTGTCAATAAAGACTGACAAAAATGATTGGAGTATTTTTATAAAACCAGAACAGAACAAATGGCCTCAAAATGTACTGCAAGGGCTTATTTAGTCTGACAGCCTCAAGAAAATTTGAAGCTCTTCTTGTGTCATTTTCTTAACTAATTGCTTTTGGCTGTCTCTGATCGCTTGTCTGAATATTTGAAAAACAGCGTCATGTCAAAATTTGTATATGGTGCAAGAACAATGAACTGGCTACTGCCCTAGCCAGACAACTGTGAATTTGCATAACAAAAACCTAATTCTTTCTATTTGAAAATAACCTTATAATAAAAGTTATGAAAGCAAACTCCATCAGTCCTTAAAAATCAATTACTTCATTTACCTTAGGATACAATCCACAGGTTAGCTAGCCAACAAGAGACTTTGTAGTTGGGCATGAAATTTGACCTGGTGAGAGCTCAAAGGTAGTACAGAAATATGTTTTCCACCTACTTGAGCAAGAATAGTTTCAGTAAGTCTAATCGCCCTCACAAAAGGGAAATGCCGTGTGCAAACGCTGTGGCTTTCATTGCAGTTATCAGCCAAAAAATTTGGACCTGCATTTTTTTGGTCTTTCTTCCTCCTCACCAACTTTTTTCTTCTTTTTGCTTTGACTGAGAATAACTGGTAGTAAAACCAATGCAGAGTAGCTTTTGTCAAATCTCCACTAAAATAACTTTTTTCCCCCCCTTCCAATTTACGTCTTCTGCAGGATACTGGAAACTTAGTGGCAATTTCCTGACTTCTGAAATACTCTGCTGAAAATCAAGAGACCGTCTCCCTGATGGATTTTCTTGCAGGATAAATTTGCTGTTTGGTCTGCAAGGAAGTGGTTTTGTCCAAAGGCTGAGAGATCAGGACATTTTTTACCTCAATGTCCTTCTCACAGAACAATAGAATAGTGTTGACCTCCAAGTAACATATGCAGCTGATCGGAGAATGGTGCTTCTCAAACTTTCATATTAAAGACCATTTAAATTTTTTTGAAACATCCCAGTGCCTGTGCAGTTTTGCTGCACTCAGCCCAAAATTAGCATAAATTCTGAATGCTTTTATATAGCTTGCTTTTCCCAATTTAGTTTCTTCTCTCAATTGCAGGTGTTAGGGTATGTAGGATGTGTTCCATTTCTTCTTTCCTATTGCCAGTTTTGTGTGGCAATCCCAAGCTGATAAGTAGTGACTTGTACCAAGCGTTCCTTGCCCAGCATCATTGTTGTAAACTGCATCAGGTTTGGACCCAAAGCATCCCTAATGCTTTTGGAAATTTGCAGTGGAAAAATAGGGAATGGGTGTAAATCCAGTAATTTGTGAAGAATTAATTTGAAAATATGCTGGTTTGTGCCAAATGGCATTTTTATGGCTCCATTTGGACTTATTTAGCTTTTTGTTTTTGTTATTAATACTGCAATCTTATGGACCTCTGTCTTTATGACTCTGGAAGAGTGGAAACTGCACTCTCACTAACAAGAAAAGGAAGTGGTCCTGTATTTCAGCTGTGTATCATTTTTAATGATACAAAGTCCTGAAGACTTCATTTCTTAACTTTTAAGTAATATTTTATGTCCTAAACTTACGGTTCATTTAGAGGGTAAAGGAGAAAGGTGTTTGCCTTACTTACAGAACTGAAAGCATTTATATTTGAATATATCACAATTACAACTTCAATCCTAATTGTAAGAAAGCTTGTAAATTTGTCAGCCAAATTTGTCATTGTGTTTCCATGAGCTGAGCACCTGACTGGAAGCCAACAGGCTTCATGAGGTTACTCTCGTGTATGCTAACTACTCATATATGGTTATTATGTATCTGTCAAAACTCACTTCCCTAAGTAGACCTCTGGATTAGTCTTTATTTATTTAAAGACTTTTAGATGGGTCTCTATTTATTTTAAAATGATAAAGCAATTCTGAAGTTAAAACCAGACAGCCACATCACCTCATTATTTCATTTTTAGCCTCCCTTCCTCAAATACAATACAATCAATACAACCTTCCTGTATATATTTTCTTCTTCTGTCACTCTTGTTTTGAATTCACATCATTTCTCTTAAACAAGATTCCATCTTTATTTTCTAACACATATGCCTACAGCACTTAAAAAGAGGGAAAGAGCTTGCTATTGTATCAGTTGTTTAATACTGTGCAGTTTGATGAACCTAATCTATAAACATGACCCAATAACATTGTACAGAAAAATATGAACTCACACTCTTTTTATTTTTCAGGAAAAAATCAGTGCAAGCTCCTAAAATGAAATCAGCCAAAACCTTTTCTCCCTTTTGAAATTTTAGAATCTAATCTTGGCATATTACTGTAAATCTTTAGAAACTGTTTAATTTAACACAATCCAGAATGAGAGTGAGGTAAATTAGGTTTCATTATATCTTCTACAATAGAAGAAAATTGATAAACTCTGGGAAATTTGTATGCTGTCAAAATCTGCTCACCGAGTTTCTTCTTCTTCCCCACGATGAAAACCAACATCTTTTCGGCTCAAAACTAAGAAGATAGAACTATAAATGTGCTGTGCATAGCATCACTGTTTGCTAGTGATCAAGCTTTTAAAGATCAATCCTTTTTTTGGTAAATCTCTCTGAAGTCTAGTAATTAAAAAAAATTACATGTGACTGGTATTTCCCAATAAAATACTTTAGACACAAGAAGCAAGAGAAAAGAGGGTCTTTTTGAATTTTTTTTTCTTTTTGGAGAGTAATTTTTGTCACAGCCCAGAAAGCAACAGACTAGAACCCGAACAGCAAACTATATCTGAAAACTGGATGTTTAAAACTGGCACCCTCTGATCAAAAAGGACTGTTCTCAAGAAATAATCAGAGCTATAGTAGAGGGAAAGCATCTGGAAATGTAGTTGAACTAAGGAATACTACAAACAATTCCTAACCACCACTTTATGAATCAAATCAAAGGATATAAAATGAAATAACATCAAAGTAGCTTATACTCTAGGTCCTTTTTTATACTGAACAACTGTTATTTAAGAGATCTAATTATTTCTCATGGCTGATGTGTTGCAAAAAGCAGATAGATAAAGTTGCCAACATTAAAAATAATCGTATTTCAGAAATTATTCATTATTTTGTCTCAACAACCTGAGACACCCCAAAGCCTCTCATTTTTAGAGAGAGGACAAGGAAGAAGAATGGTTTGGTCTTGAGTTTTTCTAATGCTGACCTTCTAGAAACATCTTAAATTGTTCCTCTAATTCACTTACCATTTTATAAAAATCATGGTCATAGTTTGATCTCAATTAAAAGGCTGTAAAATTAAAAACAACACCACCAAATTTAATAGAATTCATTGAACAGTGGTGCTATTTTAATTTAGATTAAGACGAAATTCACAGGACATTTAGGTCCTATAGCCAGTAATATGAAAACATTTGTTTTTCATATAAATCCCTAATGGATAAGAACATAACTCAAGAAAGAAGCCTTTGGTATACAACCTTAAAAAAAACCCAAACAAAACAGAACAAGACCAACAATGAACCATAAAATCCTTTTCTTTTTTAGTAGAGGATTGATATTGCCAATAAGCAGCAATAAGAGTAAGAAAGGCATATAAGCAGTGCCTGTGTATTTTAAAAATGATTTCTGCTCTGTTTGTCACAGTGTTACATGCAGCACCAACCTCTGAGAGACATACATAATCACTGACTGTGGGAGAATATAATACAAATGGTACTGTACATGCATGCACGGACACAATACCTTTAGTGCTGTGGGCTTTCTGTGAAAACATATTGAAAAAAATTACTCAAGCAACTATCCAGGTCATTCTTTTAATATCCCTTTATAAATTCAGATCATGGGTAAAGTTGTTCTTTCAGTTATACAAGCTCAGTCTGAGAGTAAATTGCCAAATTCAATTCTGCTTCACTACCAAGTAGATGAAGGTGCAGTTCAGTTGCATAGGACTGCTTAGGAGAAAAATGCTTTTATAAGTCTGCTTTTGTGCCTGGGATTTGCTAACCTGTGCCTCCCAGACCTCATCTAATCTACAATAAACCCCACCTCCCCAGTTCTGACCAGACTTGGGAGCAATTTCTTCAACAGCATCTTTCAGAGATTTTTAGACCATATCCTATTATGAAACTTAATACAAGGAATGGTGTCTGACTCTTCTGGTGACACTGACAACTGGACTATATAATTTGTAAGAATCTCCGCGTCACCATATAATCTCTTTGTGCACACAGAAAATGGCAGGCAAATAGTTTAATTACCAAACACTTAAGCCTGGCCCCATCTGTGAATTTTTTGCGAGTCAAATTGCAGAATTGTGAGCTGGAAGGGACCTTAAAGATCATCTAGTTCCAACTCCCTTGCCATGGGCAATGACACTTTTTCACTAGATTGGGTTGTTTAGAGCCCCATGGAACCTGGCCTTGAACAACTCTAGGGTTGGAGCAAGTCTAAATGTAGGAGAATATAAAAAAATCCTGACTGTTAAACCAAAGGCTATGGTATGCGATTTCTTTATAAAATATATATGTCTAAAGTCAATGTGGCATTTTATTCCTTACCCACTCAGAGCTCCCCTGGGTTTTTCTGTAGAACTATTGTGTTGGAATTGGAAATGAAGTTTGAATTTAAAAGTGAATAAAAAGGCAAGGGTTGAGAACATCCAATTTAAGAGAATAACAACCTTATCAACACACAAGAAATACAGTTGTAGGTAGGAGTGGGATAATTTTGCTGATGAGATGGGAAAAAGGGAGAGGAAAAAAGTTGAGGACAAAGCTTTGCTGATGGCAGAGAGCTAAGCACTTCTGTATAAAGGACTGTCATGCTTCAACCCCAGCCGAGAGCCACGTCCCAGACAGTCCTTCACTCGGTCCCCCACCAGCAGTATCAGGGAGAGAATCAGGGAATTAAAAGCTACAAAATTCATAATTTGAAATAAAGACAGTTTAATAGGGAAAGTCAAAGCCACTCACACAAACAGAGCAAAACAAGGCATTAATTCCCTGCTTTCCACAGGCAGGCAGGTGTTCAGCCATCTCCACGAGGGCAGAGCCCCACCACATGTAATGGTTACTGGGAAGACAAACTCCATCACTCCAAAGGTCCCACCCTTCCTCCTTCTTCCCTCCAGTTTATATTCTGAGGATGATGTAACATGGTCTGGAATATCCCTTTGGTCAGCTGTGGTCACCTGTCCCCACTGTGTCTCCTTCCAGCCTCCCAGGCACCCCCAACTTCCTTGGCAATGTGGCAGTATGAAAAGCAGAAAAGCCCTACTAAAGCCATAACTAAACATCAGCCATGTAACTAAAACATCTCCATATAATTAATGGTCTAAGTCCAAAGCATGCTATGAAGAAAAGTAACTCCACCCAATCTGAAACCAGCACAAGGAGCAACCAGGATAGACCATCAGAACTGATAGCTGTGCACATCAATACTTGTCTTATGGAGACAAGTTATTGGAGTTATTGCTGAAGTCAGGGTATCCAGCATTTATCAGTTCAGTGGTAAGTGTGGTCACAGAAACCAGGCAGAGTGCAGAGTTTATATCTAGGAAAAGGGCTGGTTTAATTCTCTCTAGGAACTTTGTAGCATCCCTGCTTTCTGCCTAGCTAAGACAATGCTATTTCAGTATGATTAGATGTTAGCCTAGATTCTATTTGAATGTTCCAGCATTTTCCATGTTTAGTTCAGTAGTAAGATGATCTGACTGGTAATGTATATTGGCCTAGAGTATGTCCTGATCTCTGCATTGTCTTCTCCTTATGGGTTCAAGGGATGTTGTCCCTTGAACCCATAGAATTTCTGCAAGCCTGGAAATCAAATGCCTGCAAATCTCTATGCAACCATAATATCAATCAATGGATTCACAGGGACATTGAAATCATGGGATTAATTAAAACAGGGCTAGTTAACATCATTAGAAAATCTGGGCCTAAGGTTGTGTAAATCCAAATATTGCGATGGATGGCTTGAAATATAACTGAAAAGATTTTCATCTGCGTTGATATTGATGGCCCCCAAAATGAACCGATGCTCCAGTTTCCCTGTCCTATGGATCTCTGATTATCTTTTGTAATTTATAAAATAAATATAAATATTATCACCTTACATTGTAAGGAATAACTCAAATTATTAAAATATGTCCTATACATTTATATTTTTCTCTTCAGTGTGTAATAATGATACTTACTGTTAGGTCCACATTGGTAGACTTCCCCTCTTGACCCCAGTGTTCATTACTGAAAGTTTACAGTGAGTGAAAACCAGGTCTGGAATTTGAAAATCTGTTTCAGAGAACAGTATGTCAACAAACTAGCTTTCTGGTTCAATTATAAAGCTCATTTATGTGAGCTTTTCTTTCCCAACACGCAATAAATAATCATGTCTTCTTTTTTTCCTTTATAATATACATTTACCTTTTTTGTTTACGTGATCATCACAACATACCCCCTACACAACATTCACATAACTTTTCTCTGTGGGGGAGGAACAGAGAGGAAATTTCCCATCACAGACATTAGTCTTCTTTGTTTAGTCTTAATTTGGGAAAGTGTTCAGATGCTGTGATGATTGGCACAGTATGAATAGGAAAGGACAACAGAGTAATTCTGCTTCTTGTTCCACTCTCTTACTCCCAGAGAAGTCCATAGGGTCTAACTGATGGCAAATTTTGTCTGACAGTCCTAAAATTAACTTGGATCCTTCTCCTCCTAGACTTCATTGGAGTAGGGCTGTGACCTTGATCCTATGAATGTAGGATGTGTTGAAAGGAAATGAGTGTTGTTTCCATTTAAAAAACATCAAGATAAGTTTCTTAGCCAAGAATGAGGAGATAATACTGCTCACATAAAGAATAATAAGAAAGCCAAGTCTGTTAAAAAACATTTACACTTTGCTTTAATCCTGCTATTAATTCACAGTAGATTTGTTTGTGAAATCTTGAGCTCTCACATGCTGTGCTTGTAAAAAAGGAAATAAGTTGGTGCAAAAGAGTTATATAAAGGAAAATAAATTACTCCAGGTATACCAGGTATACTTGGAATACATATTTTCCTAAAATTTAGCTACACTAACTTTAGGGAAAAAATACTAGATTCAGTGCCTTCTACTCTCAGTTTGGGTTTTATATCTTCATTCTCCTTCTGTATACAGAGGAAAAAAAAAGCCAGTTGTTTTCTAACATCCATGTGTTGAGCTATAACACCTCTGCCAATTTTATGATAAAAATTGTAAAAACAAGCTTTGTAACAATATAAAACAGCTTGGACAGTCTAAATCAAAACGTTTTATAACCGATTCAAATTTGGTGTTAATGTCAGATTTGCCATCTGCACCTTAGTCTTTTTGGACCATGAAAGTGAATACAAGAGTCCATTCAGTTTTTCTAGTAGTGATCTTAACACATTTTGCTGCAAGGCAATTGACTTCTAATAGTTTCATCCTGCAAGCACCAAGTGCCTCCTCCAGAGCCTTAAACTCTTTAAACCCTTGCAGTAATTTGAGGGAGTAAGGAGGGAAACCGAGTAATAAACAGGGTTCAGTTTCTTGGTTATTAGAGCTGACTTCTCCTAAGCATTATGTAGTGGATACTGTACTTGATGTAGTCTTTGCAGTTCTCTGCAGTCTTTGTAGAGGTTGTTTGAGCTATTAAATAGCTCAAGCTTTAACACTATGAATTAACAAAACAGTGAGGTGGGAGAAACATGCGCTCCCTATTAAAGCTTTGTCCCTGAAAGAGCCCCAGTACCTTCAGAAATTAAGCCAAAAACCATTCTGAGAAAAATGAGTGAAAGCAGCAGGGATTTAAAAAGCAAATGTTACATCAAAGGGACAGGAAGGAACTGCTATAGCACTGCTGTGATTGCAACTGGGCACAGTCCCAGGAGGCTGGGGAACAAGCACCTCCAATAAATAGAGCTGTTTCTGTACCAAGTACTTACAAAGCCTTGGTGAAATATAGAAATATGCTCAGTAAAAGGTGACAAGCATGCTGGTATCTCACCTTCACAAGCATTTATTCAATCATCAGCTGATACAAAGCTCAAGAAGGACACATCTTGTTACCAGTATATGAAGTCTCTGTGAACCCCAGTAGAAAGGAAGCCCCCACAAGATCATTCTGAGAGAGCTGACCAGACAAAGGCATTCAGATAAGCCAAAAGGCTCTGTGTAAGGGCTCAAGGCTTTGAAATGAATTAGGGAGGGAAAAAAACAAAAAAAAAACCTCACAAAGCTTTTTTTGCCCATTATTTGCCAACTGAGTGAAATGACAAACCCAAGGGTAGTTACATTGACCGTACAACACCAAGGCAAATTACTAATTAGCTGTTCGTTCTTTACTGAGTACTCCAAGAAAAGGAGAGTATTTAATTCTGAGAATCACCATCCAGTTCTGTCTTGCACCCTGATGATCACAATGCAAATAACCACTGTGACTTGGCATAAGTTACTTGTCCCACTGCAAGCGTTCCCAAACCTCAATCTGAGAAACAGGAGCACAGGAAGAAGTGTCTGCAGTTCTCTTTTACTGAATATGTGTGTGCCTTGGGATGTAGACCACTCCTAAAAAGAAAGGAAAGGGAAGTGTCTGATGGCTCTTTATTTGCCAGCCATTTGTATAGCTACCCAGCCAGAGCCACAGGCAGCCTTCTCGAAATTCATGATGTGCACACTGAAGCCACGGTTCTACAAACAGTTAAGCATGTGTTTATTTTTAGGCAAATAGGTTATTTCATTGGTTAATTTTGCATATATCAGTGGTAGATCTGTGACAATAAATTTAAAAATATACAAAAGAGGTGGAAAGCACAGGATTTCTGAGAAATAAAACACAACAAATCTCAGAGGGTCACAATCAGTGGCACAGGGTCTAGCTGGAGGCTTGTCACTAGTGGGATTCCACAAGATTCAATACTGTGCACATGGTTGCTTAACTTATTCATCAATGACTTGGACAAAGGGACAGATGCATCCTTGGAGAGTTTGCTGATGACACAAAGCTGGGAGGAGTGGCTGATAGCCCAGAGGTGTGTGCAGCCCTTCAGAAGGACCTTGGTGGGCTGGAGAGGGGCAGAGAAGAACTGTCTGAAATTCAGCAAAGGCAAATGCAGGTCCTGCTCCTGAGCAAGAACAACCCCAGGCACCAGCACAGGCTGGGTCTGACCTGCAGGGAAGCAGCTCTGCAGAGAATGAGCTGGGGGTCGTGGTGGACAACAAGCTGCCCATGAGCCAGCAGAGTGTCCTGGTGGCCAAGAAGGCCAATGGGATCCTGGGGTGCTTTAGGAAGAGCATTGCCAGCAGATTGAGGGAGGTGATCCTGTTCCTCTTCTCAGCTCTGGTGAAGCCTCATCTGGAGAGCTGTGTCCAGTTCTGGGCTCCTCAGCACAAGAGAGACATGGAGCCTTTGGAGCAGATCCAAAGGAGGGCAATGAAGATGATGAAGGGACTGGAGTACCTCTCTTACAAGGAAAGGCTGAGGGAACTTGACCTGTTCAGCCTGGAGAAGAGAAAACTGAGAGAAGAATTAATGAATGCCTATAAATATCTGAAAGAATGGTGTCAAGAGGATATTTCCAGGCTCTTCTTTGTGGTGGCAAGCAATAGGACAATAGGCAACATGAGGAAGAACTTCTTTACTGTGTGGGTGACTGAGCACAGGAACAGATTGTCCAGAGAGGTTGTGGAGTTTTCCTCACTGGAGATAGTCAGGAGCCATCTGGACACAATCCTGTGCCATGTGTTCTAGAATGACCCTGCTTGAGTAGGGAGGTTGAACCAGATGACCTACTGTGGTGCCTTTCACGCTCGCCCATTGTTTGTTTCTGTGTTTATTAAGGGAAAAAAATGTTTATGTCACTCCTGCCACAACAAAATAATAATTAAAAATAAAACAAAACCAACTTGAAAAAACTCAATACTCAAAGTACATAAATTAAGACTTGAAGTGCTTTGGAAGGAACAGAACTGAACAATAGAGCCATGCTGTTAATTTTCAGAGAGATAAAAAGGATTAATTGCTAAGTGACAACCATGTGATAGGAACAGACTTGCCATTGCGTGTGTTCAGAGTGAAGAACGGGCGCTGGTGTGAGGTGCTTGTAGGGCATAGCATATCTTGTAGAGAGAATTGTGCAAAAGAAACTCATTGTTGATCTTAAGCTTTAGATACTCAGGTCTCCCATCTGTGAAGGGGATAGCAGAACTTCCATGTCTCGCCAGAGAGAGCATGATAATGGAACCCATATATAAGCACCATGATAATGGATGCAATTTAGAAGGACTTAATGGGCTGAAAAATGATGTTGTGGACCCAAAGCACAGTAAAGGTTTTAGATATTCCTTGTGTGGATATATATTTTCATGCCTCTTCAGCTGTTTTGTAATCAAATTAGAAAACAGAGTCTATAAAAGTTTGGCATGATAGCTCTTTGAATAGCCAACAGAAAGTGAGTTTCCCCCTAGAAGCTCATTGAATCAGCCTGTTTTCAAAACCCTTGCTCTGAATCAAAGACATAAGTAGTACAGTAAAACACAACTGACAAGCCCAAACACAACATTCTCCTCTTTGATCTGTGCTCCAGATCTTTTATATGCCATTTGAATATCAATCTACAGCACACTTTTCTCCTATTTGCCCTAAAATATCCAATGTACTGTGATTTGTGATGTTGATCAAAGGAATGACTTGATTGGGATGATTAAAGTAGGAAAGGAGAACCCATGTGTTTCTCTTTTTCACAAGTGCATACGAGGGACAGAAATCAATGAGAACTATGTTAGGAGCTGAGGAAGCATCGTACCACATCCCCCCTTGGTCTGCAGGAGTGAGCACAAAAAGGGCTCAGGAAAGAGCATGCACATCTTAAACAGTTCAATTCCATTTTCAAGTGCAGAAAAATATTTGCCACATGGATCATAAGGAAGGCAGGAGGATTAGGCTATTACCTCCAGGTAGAGATCTTGGTTTGGATTCCTTTGATGAAGAGGTGTGTGGCAAATCTGAGGATATTCCAGGAAGCTAGAATTATGAGGGTTTTTTCATAGCTCTTGGAAGGAGATTTTTTTTTTATTGAGGGGTTTTTGTTTGTTTGTTCACGTGGTTGATTGATTGTTTGGTTTGCTGGGTTTGGGTTTTATTAATGTCTCTCCACATTGCTGCCTACCATTTGCTGCATGGTATCTTCTTGCAAGATTTGGTCTTCAGGACATGGGAAATGTTCAGCAAATTTTCCTTGATCTCCTACATCTCAGGGAGCTCCTTGACAGTTTGATTATTTTTCACAGCAGCTATTGATGTTTTAGAAGCAAAATTGACCTTCTCCATTTCTGAAAGACAAAATCTATTGAAAGAACTCTCTGTAGGCATCTCAAATACTAGCTTCTCACAGTCATCTCACCCAATCAATTTTAGCACATTTTTTTCTGTGTACGTTTTTTTGGGTTTTGCTTTTTGCTTCTTTGGGTTTATTTTGTTTTTTAAGGAAATTGTGCAGCTAATTGAAATCAGTGGTGGTCAGAACAGTCATAGTGAGAACAGTCAGTACTCAGCTTTGTGTTTGCATTTAGGGAACACAGCTTAAGCATTCTTACAAACTTAACGAACCCAAATGTATGGATCAGACACTTTGCTACAACATTAAATAAAAAAACTACCTGAGCATGAACAGATTGTAGTTTGCAGGTTTTGATTAACAGCATGGCTTTGCAGAACAGATATATTTTTAGAGTGCTGTGTGCAAATTTAGCTGACACAGAAAACACAGCTAATTTTTTTATTTAATGACACATATTAACCAAAAGGAATTTTCACCTTCTCTTAGATCTTGTGAACATGTTGGAATTTTTCCTGAAACTTATGGAATGTTTTTTTCTATGAAATGTGAATCTTTTAAATAAATTTTAAGGAGAACATGGCGTTTAGAGACTGCTGAACATCTTAAATAATAAGCAAAACAACATAGGGAGTGTAACCCTCTTGATTCCACAAAATATTCTGAAAGGTTAATTCTCATAGTAACATAACCGTAGTTTACCTACCCATTATATGCTTGCTATCATAATGGAAATCTGGCTTTTGGAATGGAATGAAAAAAATCACAAGTACAACTAGACCCTTTTCTGCCAGACACTACTTTTTTTCCCACTTTTTTTTTTTTTTTTTTTTTTGAAGTGGCATCCATTTTCCAGCTAGCAGTTTCATTTCAGGTTAATATATTCTGATTCCAGTTTTCTTCTCCAGCCCCATTATTTAATGGAACAGTCTTTTGGAAATTCAACAGAGACAATATTCCACAGCATGAGGTACCCACTTTTAAAATCAGATGGCTTGGAAAGCTCACTCATCCAAGCACACTAATTGGTTGAACGCTCTTGAGTGCTTTATCACATTATTTTCAAGGACTGCCCTAAATACTAGGAAGCAAGCCATGGTTCCGGCGATTAGTGCCAGAAAGCTGAATGTTAATTATTGCTGGTCTACATTAGTATAGTGGCTGATTATCTGTAGCAAACTTCAGAAATAGACTATTGAAAGAACTAATTAAAATCCAATTATTTATATTATGAATTTCCGATCAATTCAGTACAAAGGTTGATCACACATTCTTTTATAGTTGTTCAGAATAGCATGGAAAATTATCAGTTTACTAGAAAGATTTTACAAGTGTAGTAGAAAAGATTGTGGTAATGACATTACATGGGATGGGCAAAAGATATAATAGGCATTAACTTGATTTCTGTGAGAGCAGAAATTTTAGAGCAAATTTTCTTCTTGCTGAAAGATCCAGCTTTCCTGAAGGTTGATTTCTTCTGACAAAAGCAACCTAAATATATTTTCAGATGTCTTCCTTTTAAATTGAATTTTACCTCTTTACCAAATTATTACTGCAAATTACTATACATATATTGCTACATATTTTCAACGATCTGAGACTGTATGTTGATTTTGAATATGTGTATGACTTAAGCTTGATTACACACTCATATAATAATTACTATTATTTTTATATTTTATTTTATTTCAGTTCTTAAGCTGCACTTGTCTCAACCCATGGGTTTTACCTTTTTTTTCCAATTGTCCTCCCCATCCCACCTGGGGAGAGTATGAGTAAGCAGCTCCATGGCTTTTAGTTGCCATCTAGCATTAAATCACGATGACCACAAACCCAGTTCGTTTGTATTTGTCAGTCACTTCCAACCAAAGCAGGCTATTTTAAGGAAGCAGATGAGGAAAAAGAAACACATGGCAAATCTAATGGCTCTAATGAAGTATTTTCAGGTGGATAAGAGTGTCTCCAAATAGAGTTGAGGGATCCCATTTGAGGTTTTTACCACTGAGAATTTTGGAAATTAATTGCAAGACAGTCTTGAATGCTGTTGGCAATCCAAAAAGAGAGATGTGTTTGATATTGTTTTACCTCTGAAGTCATTAAAAACATAATATTACAGCCAAATTCTACATACATTTTTCTATTTTAGCTAATAGAGTCATGACATATCTAGAGCTCTGTGCTATCCAAATACCTTAGACTATTGCCTAATTCATCAACAGGGAAAACACCTTCAGAAAATGTTATATTTTATCATTAAACATTGTTCTGTGGAAAACAAAATGTCTTTAGAGACACTGGTTTTGATAACATATTCAAGGGAAAACTCCTTTGCAGTTCAGCATATAGACCCCAGTCTGTTCCCAGGGGAAAGAAGAAAACTTCTATGAGAAAGAGGAGCCTTTTCATCATATATACAGTCATCACTATGATTCCTGTTTTTTTTTTTCTAAATTTTCTGAAGGCTTGCCTTTCATTCTGATGTAATATGTACAAAGCTTCTGAAGCCTCAAAAACTTTGCAGCAAGGGAGGTCTCAGTCGCAGGCCCCCATTATCATTAATCTCATCATGCCAAAACAGCATTACTGGACTGAATGCCTCCCCACAAACTCTTATTCCAAAGGTCTGAATGGAAGTTCATGGAACCAAGGGCAGGGGCACTGGCAGGTTACTCGAGCAGGCTGAGTTCCTCCTTTCAGTGGAGCTCTGCACAATTTTACACAAACAACAATTCACTGTCTCTGTTCTCTGGAAGGTTTCCTTGGCAGAGAAATGCACTGATGAAGGTGACTCTCATACCCTCTGTATGGTGATGGTAACAGTGTGTACCCACAGATGCAAAATCAGCAGCGAAACTTCTTCTCTCGAGGCAGTGTTATTCTGCCTCTGAAAGTATTTCTCATTATGATAGTAATCCAGCCTACAGTAGCAGGACTTCTTTTGTTTGTTCCTTTATCTTTTCAGAAATTAATCAATGCATCATTTAATGCTAGATCTAATAAGTTTATCAATGACAAGGACTGTCCTATGGTCCTCAGGTATTTTCTCTGCAGTGCTATGAAGTATCCTTAAAATGCAAATCTAATGATAGGGACATCAGAATATGGCCTTTGCTGTTTGAGAAGCGGGACTGAGAAGAACAGCAAGTTACTTAGAAGTGGGCTTAATTCCTACATGGAAGAAATGAGAATATTACACTGCACATCTGTCCCATAGGGGACTTGATAATTACAAACACTGGTTTCTTACAGATATGTAAAACTGTGGCTCTTCACGAGATCACACACAAATTTCTTTGTTATATTGGCCTGAACCAAATCCTTAAGTTTTAATAAATAAAGTTCATGAACTTTATCGAATTCAAAACTTTTCTACAGTTTGAAGAATAAAGACAAGTTACTGTTACTGGAGAATCAGGCACTTCATATATAAACATTCACTATTACAATGAAAACCAGAATTTAGTATCACAGTTTCGACATAGTTGATATTGCCTGAGTGATTCGGGTGGTCTGGTAGTATTTTCAACAGTCATGTATGATATTTCATTTACTAAATAGTGATATTTACTGCATGATATCTCTGTCATATTAGTGACACTTAGAGATTTATATTTCTTTGAAGTTTAAAATGTAAAGGACTTTTGAAAACAGAATTTAACCTTCTAAATTGGTGCTGCCTACAATGATTATACTACACAAATAAATTTATAATAAAGATACATTTTTAAATAAATTTATAAAAGCTATTAACTGGTGAATTGCCCTATATGGCTTTAGCATAATGATGACTACTGTACGAGTGGGTGCTTTATCAATAAAATCAATCTGTTGGGCCAAATGAGTCATTCAATAGATTAGACAGTCACCTACTACTTTCAGGGGAGAGTTTAGTGGTCTAAATGGGCAAACATCAGTGCTTTCATGTCAAGGACTGTGCAAGCACAAAGTATTGTCATACAGCTGGAGAGTGTAAGTGTAAGAAGTTAGGATACAAAAATGTATTATATAAATGAGAAAGTGAAATACAATTTAATTTAGTTCCCTCCTTCCTTATGTAACACAGTTTACTTTCTGAGTAGACCCTATCCAACACTAGCTGAGTTTAGAACTCTTGTTGACTTTGGAACTCTCGTTGACTTAGTTGATAAAGCCACAGTATGGTGCTGCCTTTCATAAGATGAAATTAATGTATATACTGTAACTAATATGTTTGCAACCAGAACAGATATCTATTATGTATATACCGTGATGAATAATACAACTGCCCAGAGATTTTTTGATACTTTCTTTATTGAACATCTGTGAATTTCTCTAGCTTCCTCTTCACCAAGCTTTGCTATATCTCATTCTGCTATTGCAATTATTTATTGCCAGCTATTTTAAGACATTATTATTAAATGTCTCTAGATAATTTTACTCTGTGATAATATTATCTCTCCTAATTCCATCTCTTCTTAATCCTTGGTGAAAATGTTTATTTCACAGTCCTTTAAACATCTTTGTGGATCTTTTATAAGTTTCTCCCGATATAGCAATATTCTTTCCTTGCAGTGCAACTGTCAAAAAATGAGGAGAACAACAGTATTTCAACCACATCACTACTAAATACAGGGATAAGATTTCTAGTTCTAACCCCTTTGCTTGGAAATTAACTGGTATAATAAAAACTTGCATTTTTTTTAAGTGAACCACATTTATTGATGTGCTGACCTTTTTTATTAACTCAGTCCAGTTCCATTTTGTTTTCATGAACAAAATCAGACTGAAAGGCCCCATCACTAGGCAGAAAATTTCTATTGATACTTCCCAGTTATTGGAATAATATTGTTTTTCTTCTAAATCTTTGGAATTTGCTTTTCTTGTAAGACCTACTGAAAAATCAGCATTTATAATTATCAAAGTTCTGGCCCAGATCTTTAAGAAATTTTAAGCCTACTATAATATTATATTATAATTCCATGCTAAGTGGGAAAATGTCTCTCTCCAGAGTTTCAGGCTATTATTCTTAAGAATTGTAAACCATGTTTTTCCCATGTGACTCAATTTCTATCATCAGACAGGCAGATAAATTCTTGCAATAATTTTATTGCAAAATTTTAGAGAAATAAATGTTTAGTGGAAAGTCATCTCTTTCAAGCTGCTTTCTGAAATGTATTGTCTCAAGTAGCAATGTTAATGCCACCAGAATTATGAAAATGACTGTGTATTTCGGTACATGAAGCACTTAGTCACAGAAATAAGTGGAAATTTACCTGTTAAAAAAACAAAACAAATCAAAAATATACATTTTACAAAAGAAAAGAAAATCAAAACTGAGACATTAATTCATGTAGTTAACAAATTTCATGCCAAATTTATCCCTAAACTGTTTAATACAGCATAGTCACAGTCATTAACAATTACCACAGACACATAAGACTTCCTAGTTTATTACCATATAAAAAGAAAATATTTTAGGCTAAAGCTACAGTTTCTTAGCCAAAGTGGAGACAGATAGGATCAGCTGTACATCACATTTTTAACAATATTGAAAAGAGTTATCTGATTAGAAAATGTCTCCGAAATTACACCACAATCACCTCTGAGTATGTTTAAGTAAAAGAATGTGTCGATTAAAACTATGTCACAGAGTGTTTATCATGCTATAAAACCATACCATAGAATACTTAAAATGCTCTAATGATCTCAGCAAGTCCTCAGCTATAAACACAATGAAGATGCTCTTGAAATCGAGCCCTGGTTTCCTTACAGTGGTGCATCAAGATTTCTAATTGATCTTGATATGGTCTCCCTCTGATTTTCTTAAATATTGAGGAAGATTTTTTTAAATGGGTCACACAGAAGAACTCCTTAGATAGCAAGACCATGAAAGTTAGCTTTCTTCACCAAATACAGCATGCTTATTTGCTCCTGAATCAGTAGTTGTAACGTCCAGAATTTAAAAGGTTTCCTTTTGGGTCACATGAGACACTATGGTAGGGACTTACAAATTATCTGTGTATAACTCTCATTTATAGAAATATTTACGTGTAGTGCCAAAGCTTTCCTGGTATTCTAAAATGAAATTTTCTAGATATCATGACCATTCTACAAGACTGTTTTCTTCTAAATTAACAAAAATTGCTCAACAATCTTTAAATATTAAATCAGAAGGCAGAAAAGAATAGGAGGATCTGGGCAAGATAGCAAATAAAAATAATTAATGGCTCAAGCTGCACACTTGATACTCATAATCTGTCCCTTTAAAAAAAGTTCCTTCAGCTTGGGAAAATTCAATTATGATGCAAGTTCACAAAAGTATCTGAGTATGAAAATATGCAGATTTGCACCCATTGGGATTTTCATGAGGAATTAAATGTGTAGATGTTCTTGCAAGTATAAACAGCAGCATTTTCCCAAGGAAGGCAAGCATATTTTTATAAAATTTATCTCTAATTGTTCAAGTGTCTTACAAAGCTGAGCAAAGCTACAACTAAAGCTGAGTGAAAATTAACTCAAAAAGCATTAAAAGCTAATTTTTTTGAGTGGATCAGTAAGTAGGCTCAGCTGAAAACACTTTAGCTCTTTCTGCTCATATGTTAACTCTTTTCCTTATGGTGTAATGCACTCTTATATGCTGCCATTCTCATGCTGCTTTGTTGCCTTTCATACAAAATGAGCAAAATCAAATTCCTAAAAGATTTCAAAGGACGTTTTTTTTTGGTTTCTGGTCTTCAGTGACTGGTCAATTAACTAAATTGGTTAATTAACTAAAAATTAATAAAATATTCCTGTGGGTATTATGCTTGAAACAGAGTGAAAGATTTCTGTAAATGTGACATTTCTTATCCTCCTGAGAGAAGCAGAGGTATGGTTACAATGCTTATTCTGCTTGATAAGGTTTTTGATTTTAAGTTTTTCTTTTAAAATAAATGACCAGTTTTAATCCAGGGACAGATCTACATTCAAATTGTGACAGACCTTAATTTCAGTTTTTTCCCCTCTCTCCTTTTTCTACACCCCTCTTCCTTTTGTGATTAAGTAATCCTATTGAACACTGTGTTCAAAAGTGAATGGAGTAGGGGTCATTTAACATCTGTGGAATACCAGGAACTTTTCAGAAGCATTAGTTGACTGTATCTTCAGCAAATTTTTTAAGTGTTTTGACAAGTGGGACTTGGCTCTTTCAAAAGGGAAGTAGGGCTGATTATTATTATCATTATCATTAGACAGATGTGGTCACAGATGCAAAAAAGTGTTGCATGATCACATTTAGGAACTCAGAATCAGGCAGAAGCATGATGAACTTCTGAAAGTACCCCGTCTGTTGAATGCCTCAGCAGCCACATACATTAGGACTTAGCACCACAGACAAGTCATCCCTTTGTTGTCCTGACATGAATTGTAGAAGTTCCAATATTCCTTTCTCTGTATTAATTGAGATTACCACACTGTTAGAGTCATGGTGAAAATCAAGGAACAACCATCTTCAGCTAAGCATCCTTGCAAGGAAAGCAGTAAAATCAAGGTTACCTTGTTTTCTTCTTAGAACTCAAGTGGGTGCTGGTGGACACATGCACAGCCACATGAAGTAGCTTCTTCAGCCTCAACACCTGACCCTCCCTGATTTTTTTACAGTAGATGAAATGTTACTGGGCTAGAGTTAGAGCTCTCTCTTAATGGAGATGTTATATAGTATATATATAAATACTATAGCTGTACATATATATATTAAGTAAAGGTACAGAGCTTTATATATTATAATAAATATATCAAATTTAATTCAATGACTAAGGAGAATGTGACCTTAAAGGAGTGATTAATCTTCATTTAATTGGAGATCTAATTTAATTTAATTTAATTTAATATTTCTTGGAAGAATCCTATGGGAACAGGCACTGCAAGGAAGAACAGTCCAAGAGAGTATGTTGATATCCAAGAGTCACTTTCTTTAGGCTCAAGAATGTTGCATCCTGATGAGCAAGAATTCAGGCAAAGGGGACAAAATGAATAAAGAGCTCCTGTCATTACCCAGGCATAAGCAAAGAACACACAGGAGATGGAAGCAGGGTCAGGTCACTTGGAAGGAATACAGAGAGGCTGTCAGACTAAGTAGAAATGAGACAACAAACGCCAAGGCCCCTCTGGATTTAAATTGGGCCAAGGATGTCAAGAATAAGAAGTAAGGCTTTTTCAAATACTTCAATAATAAGACGAAAACAAAGAATTACATGGAATCATTACTAAATGGAGAGGAACCTTGGTGACAGAGGATGCAGGGAAGGCAGAGTTGCTGAATGCCTTTCTCTTCTTTGTTCTTCATTGACAATACCAGCTCTCAGGAACCTCTGACCCACACAACCAGGGTAAAGGAATGTTGTAAGGAAGATTCCCTTGGTCCAGGAGGATTGGGTTAGAGAATGCCCAGACAAACCTGATATCCACAAGTCTGTGGGCCCTGATGTGATGCATCCACAAGTGTTGAGAGGGTTGGTAGACACCATACTGAGGCCACTCACAATCATCTCTAAAAGGCCGTGGCAGTCAGGAGAGGTGCCTGAGGAATGGAAGAAAGGAAATGTCACCCTGATCTTCAAAGAGGGTGAGAAGGAGGACCCAGAAAATTACTGTCAATCAGCCTCACCTCAATCCCTGGAAAGGTGATGGAGTGCTTCATTCTGGAGGCCATCTCTAACCACTTGAAGAACAAGGAAGTGATCAGGAACAGTCAGTAAGGATTCACTAAATGTAAATCATACTTAATGAACATTATTGCTTCCTATAATGAAACAACTACCTTGGTGGATGAAAGAAGAGCAGTGGATACTGTTTATCTTGACTTCAGCAACGCTGTTGACACTCTCTCACAATATCCTGACTGGTCAACTCAGGAAGTGTGGACTGGATGTGTGGTCAGTAGGGTGGATTAACAATTAACTGAAAGCACAGCAGATCCCAAACGGTCACAATCAGTGGCACAGGGTCTAGTTGGAGATCTGTCAATAGTGGTGTCCAGCAATGTTTTATACTGGGCATAATATTGCTTAACTTGAATTCAATGGATATCAATGACTTGGACAAAGGGACAGATGCATCCTTGGAGAGTTTGCTGATGACACAAAGCTGGGAGGAGTGGCTGATAGCCCAGAGGTGTGTGCAGCCCTTCAGAAGGACCTTGGTGGGCTGGAGAGGGGCAGAGAAGAACTGTCTGAAATTCAGCAAAGGCAAATGCAGGTCCTGCCCCTGAGCAAGAACAACCCCGGGCACCAGCACAGGCTGGGGCTGACCTGCAGGGAAGCAGCTCTGCAGAGAAGGAGCTGGGGGTCCTGGTGGACAACAAGCTGCCCATGAGCCAGCAGAGTGTCCTGGTGGCCAAGAAGGCCAATGGGATCCTGGGGTGCTTTAGGAAGAGCATTGCCAGCAGATTGAGGGAGGTGATCCTGTTCCTCTTCTCAGCCCTGGTGAAGCCTCATCTGGAGAGCTGTGTCCAGTTCTGGGCTCCTCAGCACAAGAGAGACATGGAGCCTTTGGAGCAGATCCAAAGGAGGGCAATGAAGATGATGAAGGGACTGGAGTACCTCTCTTACAAGGAAAGGCTGAGGGAACTTGACCTGTTCAGCCTGGAGAAGAGAAAACTGAGAGAAGAATTAATGAATGCCTATAAATATCTGAAAGAATGGTGTCAAGAGGATATTTCCAGGCTCTTCTTTGTGGTGGCAAGCAATAGGACAATAGGCAACATGAGGAAGAACTTCTTTACTGTGTGGGTGACTGAGCACAGGAACAGATTGTCCAGAGAGGTTGTGGAGTTTTCCTCACTGGAGATAGTCAGGAGCCATCTGGACACAATCCTGTGCCATGTGTTCTAGGATGACCCTGCTTGAGTAGAGAGATTGGACCAGATAACCCACTGTGGTCCCTTCCAACCTTGCCCATTGTTTGATTCTGGGATTCTATAGCTGCTTACAAGTTCATTATCTGATCAGAAACACTTATAACTCTCCCTATAGCCTTTGGAGAAATTAGGGCATCTCCTGAAAGGCATTGCTTCTGTTTTAGCCACAATTTTTAGGATTGAATTAGCATCTCTGCCTATCTCCTTCCCTGGACTGGCATGAGAACCAGAACTATTTCAGACTAGGTTCCTAGATATATATGTCTAAAAATAGGGGACATAATTGCCTTGAGTGGCCTGAACAACGAAGAGTCATGCCCAAATAATTAAGCTATTTATGTATGATGAACACCACTACCACTTTCTGCAATACAGATCCCCAGACACTGGAGCAGGCTGCCCAGAAAAACTGTGAATGCCCTATCCCTGAAAGTATTCCTGGTGAGGCTGCATGGGGATTTGGGCATAATCAAGCAGAGGGTTTTGCTGCCCATGGGAAGTGGGTCAGAATTTCAAGATCCTTACCAATGCTACACATTCTATGATTCAACAATAAACAAAGAAAAAATTTGCAAAGACCTTACTACTACTGCTTCTGTCTCAGGTTCCTCTAAGTCTGATATTCTCTTCGCTTGGTGGAGGAATGCTCCAGAAACACAAATATTTTGTATATAATTGTGTCACATGGTGTATAATTTTCTTAAGAAACGTAGCTGATAAGTATTATATACTTCACAGTATGAAGAAAAACGCAGGTAACCATCACAGTGTTCTCTGTACCAGACTAAGCTTCAAAGCTGATCTTTCTAACAGAACTTTTTTTCATGCACAATTTTCCAATAGAATAGCCTGCAGCACTAATTTCCATGTGTGAATTGTATTCCATGGAAATATGTTTCTGTAAACCACTTTTTCCTTCCTCTTTAAGAAAAATCAGTTCTTTTTTTCCAAGGCTAGATTAATAAACTATACCTGTTATAATGAATCACTTTTACTGTTTCCCTCAGGGGCTTGAACACCTTCTAGAATGGTGTAAATTAAAGTGAGCCCAGATACTTTCCTGCGCTTTCCATCTCCTGCTGTTTTCTTCATTTTGCCTTTACTTTCTCCTATCGACTTGTTCAGTTTCTCTTACTCTGAGCCTCAGGTCTCCTCCTGTTTTGCCACTGTGCCTGCATTCGTAGCTTTCTGAATATCAACAAGCAAAAAAGAACACAAAATCAAAGAACTGACTTTACCTAGGTGTAAATGCAAAATATATTTTCCTCTATTCTTTCCAATTCTGCTTTAGGAGTGTTGGCTCACTCAATGATTAAAGTATAGCATATATATTTTTATATCTCTTTTGATTACCATTCCACTTTGCTAAGTTTTGACTTTGGATTTTGATTGTGATGCTTACAGGAGATTCTTTATGATTATTCTGCACAGAATAACTTTTTTTTTTTTTCAGATTTGCAAGGTCCTTCACCTCGGTTGGTTGGGGCAATCCCATGGACAAGTGCAGGTTGAAAGAAAGAATAATAATAAGACATTATTTTTCTTTTCTCCTTTTGAAAAGTGTTATCAAACAGTCAGGTATAATTTGAACTTTACAGAAGGATTAAACAAGAAAATCTTTGGTGAAAGCAATTTTAATACATTTCCTAGCTGTGTACTTTTCTGTTTTCCTTAGCAATCATTTCTTGATTGCCACTCGTAACCATAAACTTAATATGACCCTACTGACCTAAGTGTGCAGAGATCAAATGCCTTTCTGAAACAAATCCTATTCTTCACCTATATAGGGATGTCTCCCTAATGTAATGTAATATTTATTCTGTTATTAAGTGACAGCATTCCTCTTCTAAAACCAGAAGTGGAGGTTATATTTGGCTTTTGTACCCTAATATTGAGAGTCTATTTAAGAAATGTTTATTGTGTGGCTGAGAAACCGCTTAGTACTGGAACCTGTCATAGGAAACATGGCTGTAAGGGATCTCAAGAGCTTGCTTATTCCATGATGTTCCCAAGGGGGATCCCTAACCCGTTCCTGACAGACATCTGCCTAATCAGTTCTTAGAGACCTCCAGTGATAAACATCCCACATTCAGGAAGTCTACTTTGATGCTGAACTGTTGCACTTAGAAGACATTTTCTTATGCTTAAGAATGATTTACTTTGCTCTTTGCACCCAATTCTTACTGCTCTAACTACAACACACAGGGAGAATGGTGCATGCCCTTCTCCTCTGTAGCCTGCCTCTTTCTACCATAGAAGGGAGAATATTGCTTGTTCTTTCTAACTAATTAGCAGCTCAAACGATGATGTTGGAAATCTGTGGCTTTGCATAATAGAATAGCTTTTGAGCATATACTTACAATGCCCTCTACTGGGTTGGAATGCAAGATTTAACAGAGTGCTCATACCTGGTTAATAGCTAGTCCTTTCTGTAAATATATATATTTATATAAATAAGATGCACAAACTGCTGCAGACTTTTCTAAGAATTATCTTGGTCAACTGAAGAAAATATGTTATTTCTCTTCTGAATTTTTCTATAATCTTGTGTAAAGATGCATCTGAAATGGTAAGTTCTTAATTTTCTTTTGTTACCCTCAAAGCAGTGTAAACGTGTTGAGAATCAAAACTACAAAAGAACTTCTTCCATTTAAACTTGTTAAAACGGGATTGATTGAGGCCTGTTTTCTTATCGTGGTGGAAAATGGAACTGAAGAAAATACTAAGAATATTAGTAGTGAAATGCATGGCCAGTAGCTGGGCCTTTATTTGGAGCAAGAAGAGAATAATACTGTTAAGATGACTGACATCTCCTCTTTCCATTTTACTGCAAAATAAAATGACTTGCTTCAAATTGACATCAGCTGATGTCTTGACCTGTGGAAAACTGGCTCCAGGCTGAAGCATATCTCTGCATTTGAACAAAGACACTCCCACAGAAATGACATTTTTATTTCACACAGTGACCCAAATGGATTGGTACTTTTTGTAGTAGTAGTTGTTGTTGTTCCAAAGAGACTTTAATTAATTAGCTTACTGGAGTCCTGATGGAAAACTAGTGACAGAATACTCTCAATGAAATAAGTGCAGTCATTAAAAATAAGGTTTTTATAAACATCTTCTGAAATACATCCTGTACTGGTAGAGAACTTAATAATAATTAGATTTGGAAATGTGCATTAAGTCTTTTATGTCTATCTTCTGTGAACAAATTACTATTTCCTGTTCAGGAAAATTTCAGGATATTTCATTTAGAGTAATTTTTGGTGGCTCTGTAAAAATAGTTTCATTTTACCGCACAGAAATGCAGTTCATTCCTGTTGCTGTTTTTTAATGAAAAGACATATGTTTTCTTGGCTGACTGAAATAATTAATAAAACCTTGCCAAATCAGAACCCCTGACCCTGTGTTCCTGAGGTTTTGTTTGTTTGTTTGTTTCTTGTGATCCTGGGAGGCTGCATGGAGGGAAGTTGATTTGTAGGACTCATTAAGTCTCATGGCTCAGCAGAAGAAAGATTTCCAATGCCTCCATCAACTGCAAAGCCACAGAACTGACATAGGTATCTCTGGGGACATAATTCACATGGGACAATCTTTATTGCTGGTGACAATGTGCAAAGTGGAAATAGTCAAGCCTGTACCTCAGCTCTCAGGCTGAGTGTTCAGAGCTGACAACTGTCAGGGACATCTTGAGAATATGGACCTGTGAAGTAATTGAGCCTCAGCAATCTCCAACATGTTGCCAAACTACTTTTTGAAATGTCACTGCATTCAAAATCATTCAAGAGCTGGAATTTCCTCTGGGATTTTCTTTGAGCAAATTCCAGAGATTAACAGACCATGCATTTGATCTATGTTTACAGATTCTGTATGTATTTTCTTCTCTATATATTTGTTCGTTATATTTTATGCAGTATGTAGCAGACTCATACCTCAGAAAGATATGTTACCTTAACACAACTGTTTCTCCCTGCAACATATTTCAGGAGAAAATGGAAAATTCCATAATAAGAAAGGCAGAAACTATAAACAATTCTCAAACAATGACACTGTTGAGATTGTTGATGCGTAGCCTGAAAATTTCAAGTAAGTTACAATGAGAATGGATTTGGTAATGTTATTTACCATCTGTTTCTTAAGCCTTTTGATTGTACCCTTGAGTGAAACCTGACTGGATACTGAGCCCAGAAGATAGGGATTTGAAGGAAGGAGTGATTTGCTCTCATATTGCAAAGAAGGCATGAGTCTGAAAAACTTCTCTGCATTTTCCAGTTATCTGGGCAGGCAAAAAGAAGGTGAAGCTAGAGGGTCTTGGATGTTGTTTGTGTTCTTTCTCTGGAAGCAGGGAGCTAGGCTGGGAGTTGTTATGCCTATGCCCAAAGATAAGGATGCATCCTGAGCCTGCTGGGGGAAATGGTGCTGCACTTTGCTTTTTCAGGAGCCATGTGATGACATTATGCATTCAGTTCAGCTTCCCTTTCCTTAGTCCTTCTGACTCGCTTCCAGCTCTTTCCCCTCACATGATTATGTGGATATGAAGTTTGCCTAAATTCTATGCATGAACATCACTGACCTGAATATCCAGCTTACAACAAAGGGAGGCTTTTCCATGTGACTTATTTGTCTGGGTACAACTCTTAGCAAGATACTTGTGGGGTCTGAAGGACTAAGCAATTCCTGTAGCATCACACCTTTCCAGGCAACACCTTTCTTCAGCACAAGCATTTTTAGTATAAAATTGGTTTGCTTGGGTTCTTTGAGCCAACTATTACAGTGGCTGCTGACTGAGTTAAAATGCTTTTCTGTCACTGGAGAAAAAACCCTATTTATCTGAGAAATTTTAGGTTATTGGGTATTATCAGCAAAGACCTGAAAAATGTAGCAGCAGTTTGTTCCTTTATTACGTCTGAACAGAGTGAAATTCATCTTGTTTCACTTACCTGCACTTCTAAGCATCAGCACAAGAAGGCACTAAAACACTACATATTTTATCCATCAGTCTAACAGGCGTTTGCTACTGATGTTTCTCTAGACAGACACACTGCACAAGCTAACAGCAAACAATAAAGTGTTGTTTAAGCTATTATTCGGTGCATCAGGCATTTAGTTCTCATTTACATTTGTGCAAGCATCCCTCAGTGCGCTGCTGTGTTTGGGAGTGCAGGTTTTCCATGTAGATCCGTGAGAAAAGCCCAGCTGCAGGCAGCTGGCCCTGAGCCTCCTTCCCTGGTGAAATAGACAAGTACTTGAATAATCTGATCAAAAGGAAAAAACTGCCATGAAAATCGAAGCAATGGTATGGAGCCTGGAAAAGAACACACCAGAGTGATTCTTTTATTGCATATTATAAAGATGTTTTAGAATTAAATACACTGATGAAAGTGAGGGAAAAAGAAGCAGTGTATTTCAGTCTCGCTCACATTCACAGATAATTTTGGATTTCTATTTACATAAACAGTATGAGAATATGGCCTTGAGGTACCAGTTTATCCAGCAAGAACATCTTTGGTCAAAGTCTTACGCTATTATGCTCCCCATAAATCAAGAAGGGGCACAGCAAGACGAAGCAAAGCAACCTATCTGGATGAGCTTCAGGGGATGAATCCAGTGTTAGCATTTGATTTCATATTGCATTTACTTCACTCTGGTGCATATGGGATGCAGAGCAATGGGGAAAGAGTGGTTCTGCATTGTTTTGATGACCACAATTTCTAAGTGCTAGCACTTCAAAGAACAGCGGGTGCTAATGAGATTCCCATCAAAGCAACTTAATTTACATTGACAAGCTCGCAGAAAGTATCTCAGATATTTAAGCGTGGGACAAGCATGCACTATTTTTTTCAGAAGAGAAAGGAGATATGTCAATAGAAATCTGACTTGGCCTTGCACATACTCAAGGCATGTGGGGATGAAATCAATCTCATCCTCTATCTAGTGCACTCAATACAAGGGGCAAAAAACTGAAGGAAATTTGCTCACAGAGCTCTGACTTTGGAAATAAAAGAAATTTTCTGAACGTATTGAAAGTATTTCAGACTAATATTCTCTCTGCATCACTTCTTCAAGAAAAGGTGACGTACCACATGAACTTGACAGGGAAAATTCTTCAAAGAGACAGGAGGTCTCACTAGCACTAAGTCCAACATCTCTCTAGACAACATCTAGCAGCATGAATTCTGCCAGAATAACTTATATGGGTAGGGAATTGGGCAAGATGGAATCCATAGGTACCTTTAAACATAAACTATTCTATAAATTTGAAAAGTTACATTGGATTCAGAAATTAATTTTGGGCAGTTCTCTAAAAAATCAGATAGAAATTGGGTGTTTTCTGAATGGCCTGCAAAATCAATTGTTCAATACAATGTATTGAATGGGAGTAAGGACAAGACATTAGAGATTGGAACAAGGAGGATAAGGACAGGACCTTCTTAAGTTTCCAGTCAATTTATTCTGTAAATTGCACTATCAGAGATCAAGCTGCAATTCCGATACTGGTTCAGAAACTGTGATATTGGAACACCCTGGTCCATCCAGGCTTTTATATCTTTTTGAAGGTTTCCAGTGTGTGGTGGTCCAGGAGACAGAAGACAATATGTTCCTCTGTTTCACTATGGAGAAATTTGTTCCCTGGGAAATTTTATCCAAATTGCAGACAATGACAGGTTGATGCCAATTATCAATTACAAGATACCAGGGGTTTCTTTCTCAAAATATTTTCTGTGGGGTTTTTGTTTCTTTTTTGTTGTTGTTGTTTTGATATGCATAATTTCAAACATCTTTCTTTCTCTTTCAGGAATTGTTTTAAAAGTTTTTAGTGTTTGGTTTTTTAATGAATTGCCTTTAGGTTTTAGCAAAATCAAGATTGCGGCCCCTTAGATACTGAATACTGAATTCCTGAAGCAAATTGCTCAATCCACTGTGTGTTTCAGATACCTCTAGCTATGTACATGTTTTCTGGATGATGTGGGCCTTTCATATCTGCTGCTTCTCTGCCTTCTGTTGAGTTAAAGAATAATGTTCATAAAGAACATAGTAATGATATCTACAAAAACAGACGTGAATAGACATGTGACAATTTAATTTCTCAGACTGAAAGGAAGACTTTAAAAATGCCCAGAGAGGTACAAGATTATAATAAACAGCCATCAAAAATGTAAAGAATATTTACATACATAAATCTATATAATTAAAATATATAATTTCAATTTGGAAATTCTTTGAAAATCAATGGTGTCATCAGCATGGTGATATAATGGAAGTGATAGACTTGATTAGGCAATGTTGTATACCAAGCTCAAATACTAAGGTATATAGTAGAAAAGGTACATAGAAGAAGGTATACAGAATGTTTGAAGGAATATAAATTTCATACCAAACATGCTTAAAACAATGTTCACTGGTATCCAGCTGATTATTTGATGCTTAGGTATGTCTTAAGTGCTACAGTTCACGTATTGGAGATTTTGAAAAAAATCTCTCTGTAATTGTAATTATTATGTTTGTTTGTTTATTTTTTTCTCTTCTAAAGTAACCCAGGACCTGAAAAGATGGCACAAAATAGTCACAGGAAAACTGTGTGAATCAGACATATACAACAATTTTGAGCAGAAGAGCACAAAAATGCAGCTTCATTAGAAAGAAAATCTGTGACCCTGGTTTGTGCCTGCCATACTTGACCCACATAAATTTATAAAAGCTGCTGCATCAAGGGACTTAATTCTGATGAGATTCTGTAGTCTTGTACTGCAACATTAAATCTGATGGGGAAATTGCTGCTCAAATCAATAGGAATAGAAATGAAAGTTCCGTAATTAGAATGGGTAAATGGATTAATGAATCTATTGAAAAAGACAAAAAAGCCCCATCGAGTCCATGAAATATATTTTAATTGACAAGGACACATTTTGGACTTGAAAACTTAAATGCCTGATGAAGCTCCTGTTGGTGTTCAACAAATGCCAGCTTTTTTTTTTAGTCAGACCAGAAACTGAGGAGTACACACAACTTTCCCTCTGCAAAGGCTGTAAAGATCAAAAGTCTCTTAATTAATATATAACTATAAATTATAAATATATAAGGATCCAAACTCTATGAAGAAAAAAGACCACATTTCATTGTGTTCTACAAATCATAAAATTTGTAGGGAAATAAAGGAACTTTTTATTTGTTTGTTTGTTTATATTTTAATTCTGGTTTAGTTACCCACATAGGGCGATGGAGAAAAATACCTACAAAATAGAATCTCTTCATGCTGTCCAGCTCTACACCTTCTTCTGACAAACTGAAAGTGTCATTTGGTTATGAATGGATAGTTGATAAACTCCATCTTTTAGATGGATATTCCTTCACTAGGTGACTGAGAAATAAAGCCGTTGTTGTAATTTGCAGAGACTTCTGTCTTTAAGGGATAGGTCAAGTTTAAATCCATAGCATATCTTTATTGTTTTACTAGGTGTCTATTTTTGGCTTTCTATTCTCTTTACCTTTTATAAAGATCATTGGTGTTTGTATTGTCTTTGAGTTCTATTTTCAAGTTCCCGTTCTTCCCTTTCATCTGTGCAGCAAAAGGCAGTGCTTAAATTGTGTCTCAGCAGCAGATTTCTGACAGAAAAAAGGCTTATGATTTTATTGAATGACTGCTGGGGAGCCTGCAACCTCTTATTTTTAAAACCACAGCTGAGAAACAGAAAAGAAGAAGCAGAAGATTAAATGAAAATATGAAATTACATTTATTGAAAAACTTGTTCTCAGCCTGAACTCAGTATGAATTCCCTCCCTATAATAAATCAAGCAAATAAAATAACTGTATAGAGCCTGGAGAGGTGATTATCTAGAAACTTGAAACAAAAGAGTCCAACGAAATCAGGACCTGTCCAGACCAAAATTACTGAGAAATATTTCAATTTCAGACATTAATCTTCAGAGACATGATTGCTCTACAGGATTTGCAGACAACTTAGGAGAAGACAGTATCTCCAAGTGGCTGGTCTGCTACAGTTTCTATAGCTTTAAAAAATGCAATGGATTCTTCAAAAAGAAAAGGAAGGTGAAATGATTCTTGTTGAAAGAAGCTTTATCTCCTTGAATATAGCAGAGAGGATAATGGAGATTTGGGACTTTCAAGCCTCTTCACGAACTGATAAAACAATCAGATAAATCCCCTTGGACACAACAATCTGACAAAGAGTCAGAAGTCCCAGGTGTGTCTGTATGGAGCTGATGGAAACTTTACAGACAGTTACAATATGTCAGAGCAAGGCACATCACTTAGAAGTGTATTTCTTTCTGTTTTGGTTGATAAAAAAACAACCAAGAAAGTATTTTTTTCTTCCAGTAGTCATGAGATCTTTTTGTCCTGTGGTAGATGGAAATAGGACAAAATATATGTACAGCAAAAAATAGAGATAAATAAGATAAGAATTCAGAGATGGGTAAAATGACCCCTATTTATCTCTAGAATAGCAGATAATTTTCTGAATTACAGACTTTGAATATCATTTATATGAACAAAGCCTAAATGTCACTGATATATCAAAGCTGTATACAGCTGATACATTAGATTTGAAAACCAATGTCTCATTTAGTAAAGACTAATTTGGAGGTATACAGTGACTTTTAAATGATCCTTATGAGTATATAGGGGAAAAAAAAGGAAAGAAAACCCATATATATTAAGTAAATGTTCATTTTTGGCAAATCTTTCTTTCACAGGGTTGGTGCTTAATTTTTTGCCAGAGAGAAGCTCAGATTTTAAGAGAAAATAAAGTGTCTGCATTGATGCAAAATTAACTATGTTTGTCTCAAGTTTTAGAGCATGGAATGGGGTATATAAAGGTGTGAATAAGCCTACAAGAAAAAGAAAAACTGAAGCTAAAGAACATAGTCTTCTGAGTAGCAGCTTTGAGAATTTGCAGCTTTGTGATTGCTCACAAAGCAAAATAAAGGTTTAGAAACAGTTTAATGAGATGTGAAAAAAGAATGCAGAAACGTCTTAGGGAAAGCTATCAAGCAGGGAATGACAAGCACAGAAATAAAGATTTGTTTTTTGTGATATCCTCTTTTAAAGCTGAATGTTTGAATATCTTGCTGGGAGTAGAGAAGGAAAATACCTTCAAGTTTCAGGGTAACCCTAACCAATCTGCAGAAATATCTCACTGGAGGTGTTCCAGTGCCAGTAGCCTGTGACCTGTAATTATTTCGAGACTGATGATATAGAACATAAGCCAACAACATTTCCTTATTTCTGAATAAAGAAGAATAAATACTGGGTTAAGCAGTAAATTAAAATAAGATGTGAATAGCAAGAAGAATGACTTAATGCAACTCAGATCCCTCATTCCGATTCTGCAACTCTGTGAATCTGGGTACAAGAGCAAAAATTTCCAGTGTTTGCAAGGGTTGCCTGCAGAAAACAACTTTAAGTGATGAGCTGCCCAGTGCCTGTGTCCCTCAGGTGACTGGTGAGCATGGAATGCCCACCAGAGATGGAATGTGGGGCTTGTGAGGCTGAGCTGAGAAAGCAGGACATTAAACTATCAGACATGATGGTAGAAGCTGCCAGGCATAGCAGGCAGAAATGTGAGGAGCCAGCAGATGTTGTAGCCAAGGCGGTGGGGGAGTGACTGGGTTTTGCAGGTGACTCAGGGAAATCATGTGTGAAACAGCCAAACTCCCAAGCCAAACAGGAACTGAAGATTGGTGATGGGGATCCATCAAGCATTTCTTGCCAAGGAGCCCATATCTTGTACCCGTTGCTGATAGCAGCAGTGTCTTTCCAAGCATTTTATAAAATAGATGTCCTGCAGTAGGAAGACCAGTACCAATAACACTGGAACCAAATACAAATAGTAAATAAACAAGTTTGGGGATTTTTTTTGTTTGTTTTTTTTTTCTAATTTTAAGTGTATGAAATATAATTTATGATTACCATTTGTAGGAATAGGAGAAGAGGCTCACAAGGAGAGCCTTTGAGTCTCTGCAGATACAGATAAAATCTCTTCCAAAAATAGCATTGGTCTCCACAGTTCAAGTTTATCTATATCACAGCTACGACCACCACAGACCTTTTGACAGTGTGGGTAGATGGGGTTAAATAAGAATGTTAGATTGAAGTGATAACAATAACCACAGCTATCCACAACTAACTACAGCTATCCACAAGAAATTTGCTCAACTTTTAATGAGTGGGTAGTTAACTTTGTGTTGTATTATGTGCAGCATTCCCCCTTCACTTTCATCACTACTATGATCACTCTGTTTTGGAATACATTTTGGATTCTTTTTTTAAGAAATGGCATTTTATTTTGTAAAAATTAAAAGCTATAAAACTTGGGGATTTGAATAGGAAATGATAAATTTTCCTTGAGAAGTTGGAAATACAAAAAGTCTATTTTTTACTGCCTTCATTTCTCCGAAGCTTATTTCCTTATTTGCTTTTGAATACATTGCAAAAATATTTTTTCATGGCTTGAAATTGAAATGCAAAGCTAAAATTCAAAGGAAAGGCTTAAGCAGATGTGAAACGCTTAAATAATATTTAGTCTAACACTATAATTAACTTGTACTATGTACTAGGTCTCCATTTCATCCTTTCTTCACATCAGTTTCTGTGGTGCAGATCTTTGTTTGTTGATGGAACTGTACAATGGTAAAACATAGCAAAAATCCTCTTCACCACCAGGCTACAGAGACCTATGTTTATCATGAAATTGCAGAAGTGAAAACCATACTAAAGTAACCTGCAAAACTCAGTCAAGGGTTAAGCCGTGCCTATGCTAACGGGAAGGACAAAAAGACCCTAAGGAGAAGGGACAACCTGCATCAGATATCACACCAAGAGGCAGAATGAGCACAAGTGAGAGTCAGCAGAGAGGCAACACAAGTAATGAGGACTGGTAAGTATCCAGCACGTCACTCTGCAGTAGCAAGCATCCTGCTGACAGCCATAATTTGCCAGTCTGCCCTGACCTGCAAGTCTTGCTCCGGGACAAGCCACACCGGCTGCTGTACCTGCTGGCCACACTGCTGGTCCAGCTGGCCAAGGCCCTGCTCCAGGGCTGTGCTCAGCTATGGGTGCTGTAGCAGCTGTGACCCCTCCTCAGAGAGAACCAGCTCTGACATCCATCCAAGCTGCCTGAAGATCTCTGCTAACAGGAGCTGCTGAAATGGACCTTGAAATCCCCAGGATTGCTGTATGGCTTCTGTTTCTGCCTAAATGCTTACATGGCCATCATACAGGATTTGTTCCAGTGTTTCCTGCTCAGCTATGCCATTGTCATAATCTCTTCCTGTAGACTTTTGTTCAGTACTCTTAGCACAATGCAGTAGGCTTCTGCCAGTGTGAGACATCCACTGCTGTATTACCCAGAGCTGGTAAGGCTATGGCTCAGCAAAGTGGTTATTCCAGTGATATAAATACCTTCCACCTCAGTGGATGTACACACACATGCTTTGCAAACAGAGAGAGTATTACTTCCCCTATTTTAAAATGGGAAAAATAGAACAACAAAAAAAAAAAAAAAAATTGTTCAAAGTCATCCAGAAGGCCATGGGTATTTTTGCTACATTCAAAAAGGCCCAGAAATCTTTGCAAAAGTTTTAGGAGAAGACTCTATCTCCACATCTTTATCTATATATTTACAAATATACCTAAGGAAGAAAAAAAATAAAATTCCTCTTAATGGATGTAACCATGCTTTTTCTTTCTGTCTTACATAGAATGTATACATACACACACACGCACACACACACACACAATTATCTATCTATCTATCTATCTATCTATCTATCTATCTATCTATCTACCTGCGCAGATATAGATAGATATTTCAAAATTTAAGTTTGAACCCTGTGGACCCTGTCAGTACTAGAAGATGGTTATGCTTACACCCTAAAGGAAATCTGAGAGTTTGTCATTTTTAGTCATGTTGGATCATAAATTATCTGATTTTAAGCCAAAATTGAACCATGTCTAAAATTTAATCTGTTTTATCCTCCTTTATTGGTAAGCTGAGTTTTATCATCCTGTCCACCACCTGAATTACACCTCAATATAACAGTTGAAGCAAAAAGATATCTAAACTATAAATCTTTGCTGCCATCACAGTCAACATAGATTGAGAAAAGAGCCACCAGCCCTGTAACAAATGTGAGTGGTCACAGTTAGCCAGAGACTCCTTGTGAAGGAGCTCCAGCTTCTATTTTCTGTTCAAGTTTTCATTGATTTTCCACGTGTCTGAGGGACCAGAAAAATAAATTATATATATATATATATATATATTTATATATAAATATACTGCTATGTGAAAAATTATAAGGTCCTGCTGAAATCTTGGTATTTGCCAAAGAGTTTCAATTGAATGTTCAGGGAATGCTGTTGAACAAGCTCATTTGGGCCTTTGTTATTCAGCAGTTGAGGCAGCTCCTGACCTCGAGGATTTGCAGGATTTGCTGCCTGGCTATGCCTTAAGTGCATGTGGCATTGTGATTAAAGTAGAGGGTTAGCAGCAGATGGTATCTGTGTCTGCATCCAGACAGCAAGAGAAGAAATGACCCTGATGATTCTGCCTTGCTTCTGACTGAAGGTATTTAGCTTAGCTAGCAGCTAAACAGCACAGTTATGAGATACTGGTTTCTATGCTTATGTTGCTGTGTGCTCTGATAAAGTAATACCTTTTTGTTTCAGTAATGAGTGAGGGACAAATCCATTCCTTTATTTTGAAAATGGCAGTGACTCAATTTACTCGGATGACAGAGCAGTGAACTCAGGAGTGCTGATTTCAGGTCTTGGTTTTGTTACTTATCTAAGAGCACATCATTTCACTTCTCTTATCACTTTTGCCACTGATAAGCACAGAAGATACTGATCTCTGTAATAAAACACCCTGAGACCTACTGATAGAAAGTCAGGGAGGAAATTGCTAGTTACATATAGTATAAAACTAGTATATATCTAGTTCAAATTACTCCCTTAATGTCGGTAAAGCATTTCAGTTTGCCATCTGTGATCTCTGACCTTTATCAGCTATCATCTGAAAGACAAAAATAAATACTTAACTGTTGAAAAAGAGTGTGTAGCATCCATCAAACAAGCAAAATAACCCCTTTTCAAAATCAAATACTTTCTGGTTTTACATTTAGTTCCTTGATACTGGAGTGCATCCCAGATGCTTGATTGATTGCCAGAGAGGGCAAACACAATCTCTTCATTATGCTAATAATGAAGTAATAGAATTTCAATGACTTTTTTGACAAATGTCAGTGATTAATTAATTCTCTAGTCAGTATAATCACATTGCTAATCCTTTTGAAACCAATGTCACCACGAGTTTCATACAGTTTTTCATAGAAACAGTCCTAGATGAAATAAAATGTTAGACTGCATGTTTAATCATCCTGCATGTTTGTCCTGAGGCCCCCCTCTCTCAGGTCCCTGCTTTGTTTTTGTGAGTGGACAGATGCCAGATATCTGTGCTTATGCCTCTAAAAATCAAAGCTTGATACTTTGCATTTCAGAAGCCACAGGTGGGATGTGATGCTGGGCAGCTTTCTGACCTACATCAACGACGTGGTGAAAGTGCTGCCTCCCCATCAGGTGCTGCCAAATGTGACTGGAGGAAGCCTGAACTCCCTCAGTGAAATGGAATATCCTGCTTCACCACCCTCTCCCTGCCAAAGCAACCAGGGACAAAATCCTGCAGGGAATCCAGAAAGCCTCCAGAGGAGAATGCTAAATCAACCAGCAGCTACCTTGGGGAGGAGGGGTGGACATCAATCCTACCCTTAGGTTTACACACACTTTTCAGATCACTTATAGGCCTGTCCCATTCATTTAGAAGGAGCCCAAATTCAGTATATGTGAAGGAGAGGGACAGTCCTTCTGTTTCCAAACACAAGGGAGTTTGGGGCTCACTTGGCTCAGCTACCCTTGCAGCTTGACTATTTCCCATGAAAATTCCACTAGGACTGGTCTATAGTTTACTCCAAATTAGAGCAAATTCCAGTCACTCACTTCAAACCTGTGTCATTTGAAACTCCCTGGGACTCCAATGGTCCAATATTTTATTTTGTGATGGTCTGATGCTATATATTTGAAGAAATACTTGGGTGGAAGAATTTCCCACCCCACAAACAATCAAATAAATGCACCATTAAGTTATCTCCTCGTCAGTGGGAGTCAGCTTGAAGCTGTAAACTAGATTCCTTATGGCCTTTCCATCAGTCCATGAAGTGCTGCAGCAAAATAAAAATGATGCTGTGTATTGTACTTGTCTCCTGTAATGTTCCCCAAGAGTGCTGTCTTCAACCTGAATCCTGTGGAAATATTATGAAGAGCATCATGGTTCTTGGTGAGACTGAGGGTTGAAAAGGTGCCAAGGGATGTCTGCACTTTAGACACCAAAAGATACAGATCTTAAGGTACCTGGGAACTTTAGTACTGGCATTACAGAGTAGAGATACTAAATGTATGAGAGATTTGAGCATGGAAAATTCAAATTTAGTGTTAAGATTCTGTCTAAACTCAATATACATTAAAAATATTCACTTGGACCTGGGGCTTTGTCACCTTCTGCAGAGGCAGGAGCTAAACTTCTGACCTACAAATAGTTTTCTCTTTCAGTTCTGTTTTTTGATAAATGCTTGACAGACACAAAACAGTATTTTTGGAAGTCATTCAAAAGTCAGCAATGATGCTTCTCATTTCAGAAAGATATATACTTATATGGAGTGACACCAAGAAACTTTGTGCTCACTGACTCACTGTAATGGAGGGTTGTTTAAGCTTCTTTCACATTCTTTTTCTCAGTGTGCAACAAGGTGGGTGGAAAAAAGCTCTCTAGTCTTCCCTGTTTGAAAAATTCATTATATTGAATAATGACAGCACACCTCCTTTTAGGACCTCTATACTTCATGAAAAGTACTGTATGAAAGACAAGGAGATGTCAAGTAATACTAGGGTCAAGCAGAAATCATGAATCATTGTAATCTTGATATGAAAACAAAATGAAGAAATAGCAATGCTGGTTTGGGCAGAGCTATTAACATATCTAGTCTTTCCTTATTACCTCCTTTTAACTCAGAAAACCAAACTGTAGGACCATTTAGAGAGGGAGTACAGCTTCAGTGGCAATTATTTTTCCTACCCATACAGAGAGAATGGGAAGAACGAGGCAAATCAGTGTTCTTCCTCCCTTGTCACAACCAGAGTATAGGATGCATCTTTTGGATGCCTCACCTTTATTCTATATTGTGCTGCTATTATGATTCATTGTGTAGTCTCAATATATTTCAGTTGCAAAATTATTTGATGCAAAGTTACTCTGAAACATGGAGTTATCGAGCACTTTCACTAAAACATCCATAAATGTTTAGAAAGCCTCAAGGGCAAGAACTTCAACTGGCTACATTTCTAGTTCTGTTCTTTACAGTAGGGGGTTATTTTTTTTTCTTAGTCAATGGGTATGGCTTTCATGTTGTATCAGAGGCTTTAGACAAATGCAAAGGTTTTAGAGACCATCTTTCTCTTATTCTTGAAGTCCAAATTTATCTGGTATTTGAGCCTAAATTTATCACTTACAGAGGACCTCACTTGTTTAGGATCTGACAGTAGGACACATCCCTACACCCAGCAACAAACAACGTGCAAAGCAAGTTCATGCAGCCAAGGGTGAGGAAAGTACAGCTTCAGGAAGCTCATTACAAACTCTTGTTTGAATACCTTCTGTTTTGAAACTGCTGCTCTGTCTAAAAGGATGTGCATCCTCCTTATATTCTCTCTAGCCAGACAGCATCTCACTTGTCTCTGCAATGGAAATTGTGCCCATGGAAAGAGAAACAATTTTTTTACAAAGATGTCGATTATCAACTACAGCACCCAAAATACTAAATGAAAAGAAATGCATTATTTATCAGCATGTGGAGATTTGAAGCCTGAGGAAATAAAAAATCATTAGGCACAAACTGCTATGAACTATAAGGACACAAAGGCTGCAGCTGCTGATGTTAAGGAAAATCTGAAAGGATATGAAGCAATGCTAATCTAGCTCCTGATAGAATGTAATTGTGGAAAATTGAAAGTTGATACCTTTAATGAAGTTTTAAAAATATGAATGACGATAAAAATATTTTCTATGAGTGTTTTATTTCTAAAACTACTTTATGCTTTGTTTGGTTTTGTTAATCTTGTTTGTTAGTTTAGCAAAACAAAAAAAACCATGTTTTATATATTCCATGGTTGACTACGCTGAACTAAAATTGGAATTCTAAGTGGTGAATAATAACAAAACAGTTATTAACTAATGGAATTAAATCAGACTCTTGCAAAAAATGGGCTCAAGCACTGCTCAGCAAAGACTAAAAAAATCCCTGTGTTATCCACACTATTTTCAGCACAAATTGAAAACATAGTCCCAAGCTAGCTACTATGAAAAAAATTAACTCTATCCCAGCCAAAAATCAATGCAGCATCTTTGGATACTCAAAATATCAGCAGAGAGCTGCCAGATACAACCACAAGAAAATGTGGCTTTTATAGAGCCACACTGCAGGCCAGGCTTGGTATCTCAGGGATTCTGAGAGGCACTAGAAGTCAGTAGATAGAAAATTGATATTCATCCTTTGTTTTCATATTTAGACATTGATATTGCAATTAACAGAATTATTTGCTATCCTAACAAGTCTCATTGATGTTAACAAGGAAAAAGACTGAAAACTTGGGGTCTGGTTTTCAAAATTGCTGAACTTCCCATAGCAAGAAAAATCACAACAAGAGCAAAAAGCAGGTCAACTGATGTCAATAAATTAAGACAAATTTAAAAAGAGAGAAAGTGTTCAAGTGAAAACACCATATATTTATTAAGCTAGACACAGGCATTTGGTAAGTCTGTGAGTCTGTTGACCATTGTGGTTTCCAGCTCAGTGAATTGTTGCATGCATCAAAACTGGGATAGGCATAAAAGGTGAATCTGGGGACTTACCTGCTTTTCTCACAATTTGTTATCCATTTCCTTGCTTCTGACTTCATGAATGCTCTTACGTGATGTTCACATGTTCCTCAAAGTGACATCATTGCTCTTGGACATTACTTTGTCTATCCACTCTTTCTTTTTTTAATGGAAATAAAACTGAGAAAAATATTCTTCTCTCTCCTGCCAGTCATTAATATCTAGTTCTCATTTTTTTTGAGTATCGATATACAAACTCTTGTATGCTTAGAAAAACACAGCAGCACTCTTGTATTGCCCCTGTGCAGAAGTTCCTTTTTATCCTTATACCCTACAAATGCCCTTGTAGAGGTCCTGAACTTAAAATCTCTGCACTAATTTTGTTGGGTTTTTTTTCCCTTGCATTCTCATGCTAGTCCAGTTCTTTGACAATACTGGGAATTCTGGGTGTCTTACTTTGCCCTTTTCCTCTGAGACTGCATATCCTATTGAAGAGACTGAAGAAATGCTAAGAATAAAGAATAAAACCTAAAATGTTTTTTTCCTCTTCTGAGTCATTACTCCTGAAAACAGGATCTTTCCACCCTCCTTTTCACTAACCAGGTTTTGGATTGCTCAAAGACTCTGAAGATTCCCGCAGGGCACATCTTCAGTTCTAGAGAAAGGCAGTGCCTGTAGTGTCCAATGGCAACGGAGTTTGCTCAGCCTCTGAGAGTTTTTGGAGATGCTTTGGTAGATTAAAAATAGGGACAATCATTGCCAAGATAATTATGAAAGTTTGCTTAAGTTAGGCTTTAATTGACTCTAAAATATTTTTCTTAATGGTTTTCTCTAGACAGTGTAAATGTTACCAGTGTAAATGCTACTAAGTTGATGTGGTACCAGCTGTCCTCAAGGTGTTTCATAAGATTTAACACCTTTGGACATAAAGCCCCGTGGGTTTCTTGACAAAGAAATGCAACGGCAGCCAACCTTGGACAGCTGTTCAAGGCAGATCATGTGATGAGTAAAAAAATACCCAGAGGTTTAAATGCAATGGTGTATAAAGAGCAACCATCACATATGTGAAACCTGTAACAAATATATCTAGATATTCTGCACTGAAAGGATTTTCCTGGGGAGTTATGTATGTGACAAAAAGCATTTGAATCAGAACACGGTACAGTCTCAAAGACCGATGTTAATTTGAAAAGATTGTAAAAATGCAGAAAAATATGAAAGGTCTACTCTTTTAGTTTTTTAAAAAAAAGTCAAAAAAGCAACAACAAAATAAGTGAAAGAAAGGTAAAACCGTAAGGATTTGACATTAAAAATTGACACAGAAAGCCAATGAGCAGTACAGTATTTTGTGGAAGAGGCCCCTGTGCAGTTGTTATACCTGGGAAACAACCAGTTATGATAGACATTACAAAAAATGTTAAAACTATGCAAAAAAGGGGAAGATAATTTTTTAAAATGGAATTAACATTCATTTAAAGAGAAATAAACTTTAGATTTGATATTAATAATTAGTTATATTTTTGAAACATTCTCCTCTTGAAGCATAGAGAAAAATGTTCTGCAATTATGAACCAAAGGTAGATCACAATGGCTGCATTCAGAAGAAATACATTCTATATAATAAAACACAAAAATACCTACAATGGTAACTGATCAAATTGTGTGGTGGTTACTGACTTAGAGCCAATCTTCCTTCCTTTGCAAGAGTATGACAAAGTAGCTCAATTTCATTAATGCAAATACATACTGAACATGAACACTTCTCCCACAATGCTGAACTCTGTACAACCTCTGCAATAAGTATTGGAAAATAAGTAGATATTTTAAAGCATGCCACAGCCAAGAACTAGAGAGAGGCAAAACTATAACTGAGAAACGAAGAACATAAAAGCTTATGTTAAACTGTAACCTTAGAGATTGAAAGAGCTAAGGAGTAGATTAAACGTTAGCTCTCCTTTGGTGGCATGTGAAGAACTGTCAGTGATTTGGTAATGACAGGTTGAAAAGGGTTGAGTATGTTCCAGGCTCCCAATTTCAAACTAGCAGTAAGTCAGCTGTGTTATGAGGGACAAAATCGTCGTAATTCAATTGATTTAAAACACCGAAAAAACCCCAAACCTAACACATTTCCTCAGATCTAATGAAAAGCAGGTTTTTTTTAATCTTGTTTTTTTTCCCTTTTGTTCAAACTTTCCTGCTGTCAAGGTTTTTGTCAAGCTGTGTGTTTCTGGAACAAGATTTTCAGTGGCTGTTTTTTGTGCATGTTTATCTCCAACACATTTGGGGAAAAAAATCAACAGCATAAAAAACCCCAAAGCAATTCAAACTCTACAAATTAAATGCCTGAAAACTATAGGTATGTTTAGTGCTCTTCACAAATTTATCAATTTATGCTAAAATGTATTTTTAAAGCCAATGTCATCTTCAATTTTCCACAGATGGGAGCCAATTAATCTGATGAACTTGCTGTCAGGCCCTTGCTCAGCACAGCTATGTAGTCTGATGCAGCTTCATGGCTTTAGGCACACTGATGAAACAGCAGAGGCCAAGTAAAAGATAACCTGCCTCCCTCCATCATACTGGCCTTTGTCGGGATATTCCTGTTCCTGTAGCAAAAGACTGTACTGCTATTTGCTCCAACTACTAAGTTTAAAGGAGAGGATATAATAAAAAAATATATTGAGGCAATTTTTTAAAATAAGCTCTTGGTCCTGTTGTGTGATGAGCTGAAATTAGAGGGAATGGACTGTAGGACTGATCCAGCATGCCTTATGATAATGTCTAGATGACTAAAAATGCATGTGTTGTATAGAATGCAAATTTCTGGCCCTGTTAATAATTGAATTGCTCAGCTTGCAAGTCATTGTTTAGGATTAATCCTTCCGGGGTCGGAGTTTCTAAGATTTTGCTTTACATTCTCAGTGGATGATTTCTGTATACTTGTTTCAGCAGACACCTGTGCCACATTTATCATAAAGCTTTGCTTTTACTACAAACACCCTAATAGAGAAAAAATTGTTATATTTTCATGGGAATACAAACTTTTTGAAGAATTTCCAAATTACCTGAGAGGTAGAGGAGCTTCAGTATGAAAAACCCCTAAATTATTTTTCCTTGTAAAAGTAAATGTAAAAATTTACTTCGCCTGAAGCAAATAGAATTAGAAGAGGAAAAGGACTCCCTTTCAAAAAAACCCCAGTCCAATCCCAATTCTTTGCTCACTTCTGAACAGGACTGTAAAGCCTGGTCACTTATAAAACTTAGGAGAGAAGTATAGCCATTGGTGAAGATAGATCAATCCTTTCCCTGCCTTTTCTTCTAGCAGTAGAATCACTCCATATAGAATATCATTTGAGGTGAAGAGTGAGAATAGCTTTACCCAGGGAGAGAGGAAGAGTGAACTGACTTAAATCAGCTAACTAATAGTAAATGCTGTCTTTAATCTATTAAAGACAGATGGGGAAGATATCATCAGTACATGACAATCAAAATTCTACATGAAGGGAGCATTGAACAGCTATTAGAATTGGAGTAAAATAAAAGTAATACATTCAGTAATGTAGTCTACAAGACTTTTGCTGTGGGATGAGCAAGAATGCCAGTTGGAATATGGACATTAAAAAGCTGAGTAGAGTAAGAATAGTGATGCGTTAGTCAAATGCCATCCACCAACAGAGCTCTAAAAGACACAAAGTAAAATTGATGCCAGAAGACATTTGGCACTGTTTAAACAAGCTTAATATAAGTTACGCAAGAAAAGGGTGAAAATGGATAAGAGATGTCACAGAATAGATCAGTACTATGTCAGAAGCACTTAAGATCTACAACAATGAAGAAGAGAACAGAATAGCTGTTAATAACAGCACTTTTAAGTTTATATTGTTTTTCCCATGGAAACAAAAGCTGAAGTTCAATTGTCATTATTGTTTCAGAATCTATTTCAAAGAGGGCAATTGGGGATGAAGAAGAAAGGAGGACACAACAGCAGGAAGAGGATATTTAATATGAAGAAGAATGCTGAAATAACAGATTCATAAACTATGTATGAATTAGTTAATGTTGAAGCTTATAACATTAGAAAAAGGTTCTAACAAAATAAATAAAGTAATATAAATGAAATAAAATTTTAAAAATGTTGCTTAGTCCTTAAAATACACTAATGGGGATAAATTGGCCTCTTTTCAGAAAGAAACCACTCATCAAACTTCATGGAAGATAAGTTGCCCAAATCTTCAGCATTTTCTGCAAATTTTTCTAAGTTTTGGGAGTGATTGCTGATCTTTAGCTTTACAATGATTATTTTCAACATTACTGGTAGTTTAACATCCCCTGGTTCATCTTTCTGCATTACAAAGTCAGGCTCCTTTTCCTTGTAGCAAGGGAAATGAGCTAAGGTGTTTGCTGAAACAAGAAGCTACAGCAGTTCCCTGTTACAAGGCATGTGACTTGGAAAATTATGATTATTTGCATTTTTTGATACTCATTTACTTTAGCTTGCAAGGACTCAAATGTAGAAGTTTGGCAGATATGTAGATAATAACAGTCTAGATAAAGTACTTATCTTGGCAATAGATCAGGAATTGCAATTGTGATAATGAAAGTGCTAGGTCCTTTCCAAAACACCACTTCTCCATGTTTAGTCACAGGGGACCATCTGAGCACTAGCATCAGGGAAGAGGTTTTATGGAACTGTTATAAACTTTTTTAGGCTGCAGAGTAATACAAATCTCAATTAGCTGCTGATAATTGATGAATACAGAGGGCTGTGTGGAAACCCAGGGGAGGGATCTATCTATTGATGCAATTTTTTGTCTTAATGTCTTCACAAGTGAGAGTTAATGGTCCCTTTCTTCCATGGTTCATTGTTGTTAGTAAAGAAGTTACAATTGCCTTCTGAAGAACATCCTGATTTCTTGACTGATAAATGGATTTATTTTTGTCAGAGAGCAGCATTTTTTTCTAAGAAACTGTATGCATTCCATTATTTCATTGAATTACTTTTCTGCTGCTGCTGATTCTGAGACCCAGTTGTCAAGAAAACAGAGTAACTCAATTTTCTCTGGGTCATAGCTGTGGTAGTTTTTAATGAAATCTTTTATTTTAAGTTTCATGGCATGAAGATCACTGAAAGGTCAAGAACAGCAAGGAATTCCTGCTTTTCACGGACATTAAAGGCCTTCCTAATTTTACACAGCTGTTAACTTCAAATGACTGTATTAATTCTTCCTGAGGAGAAGAAATCACATAGGTCTTTTTCCTGTGAATTGCCACACAGATGGTTCTTGGCATAGTTTTGCAGCATTTTTGAATAAAACTCTTCACATGCAAAATGAGACTCATTTAAATTCCTGTATTATGAGAAAAAAATCATGGGAGAAAGGATAATCTCTGTTTGACTGTTTGGGATCCAGTAGCACTTCCAAGGTCCTGTAGCCATGGTACCTTGGGCACCACACCAGCAGGACAGCCAGGCATGGCTGAGCTGCTTTCCTCCATTCTGCTTCTCAAGAAGGATCAGTGGGTGCACAGCCTTGCAGGGAGCCTGCAGGTCTCCCAGCAGCTCAGCTCTGGATGTGGTCTCTGGGTCTCTACAGTACATGTCAGTAGCCTGGTAAATGAGCGTCACTGTGAGAGGTCCTTGGGAAGTGAAAGGTGAGTTAGAAGCTTTTTGTTACTCCTGAGAGTGGTCAGTAGGGAAGTCACTGAACAAGATGCAGCAGATGTAAGGAGTGAAGTCAGACCTGCTTGACACACCTGTCTCTTAAGTCCAGTGTGACCACAGCAACAGAGAAACTGAAATGCAAACCACTTTTTTATCGTGTGTTGACTTCATGTATTTCTTCAAATGTCCTTTAGCAACAGCTCTGGCAAATTCGAGGAGATGCTTTCTTCCTGGATGAAGGAGACAGAAAAAGAGTGATCCAGCATTTTAAGAAATGTGTTATTCAGCAATTTAGTTTAAGGGAAGGAAGAGGAGAAGAAGAGCAAAGTTAGTGCTACATGGGCTCTGTGTCCCAGGGGGAGCCACTCTCACTGGGAGAAACTGTGTTCCTCACACAGAAGGTTGTGTTTCACAGATGAGCCACGCCTTAAAAAATACCAAGCAGTGCTTTGTTCTATGCCAAATCAAAGCCCATGTTATAATTATCAACTGATATTTTTCTGAGGAGGACTTGGCTTTATGAATGTCTGGTAAACACTACAGTTAATTAGATGCCTGCATCTGCACATTTAGTCAAATACACAGGCAGATATTGATTCCAGCCACAAGATTCTCAAAAACAAAGTCATTGAAGATATGTGAAGTGTTTGGGTGAAGATCCTTATAAAACAAGATTATCCATCCAAAACCTCCAAAATCCTAAATTATCAAGAAAATAAAAAACAAGAAGTAAATTCCATCTAGACACTCATGACAGGTCAAAATGGTAATAAAAAAAAAAACTTTACCCATTTGCCAGTACTGCCTATACAAACACAGTGTAACTTACTTCATTGTTAGTAGATATGTACTGTGTTTTCCTGGCTATTGTATGAGTTGGTGGCAATGTCATATCACTAAAGCTAGTTTCTGAAACACTTCTCAAAGTAGATTTTTATTGTTTATTTCGTAATTGCGAACAAAATACAAAATAACTTTTTTTTTCTTAGAGTTTGTATCCTGCTATTAAAGAATGAGAACAAAAATAATACCTAAACTTAGCATTACATTTTGGCATGCACAAAGTTTTGAACATGTCTTCCCTCTTTGCAAAATTGGAGGGGTGTGAACTTGTGTGTGTGTAGCTATAGAGAAGTTGTTGTGCCCATATATTTTGTTGTAGTCACAGCTGTGGTCATCTTTTCAAATAATGACTCTAAGGATATGCAAAGAGGACAGACACAGGAAAACATATTCAAAATCAAATATTATTTAATGAGAATCAGAGAATATTATCTATATAATATTTCAAAGACTTCAATATTATTATATATTTTATTTATTTTCAATTACAAATATTGCTTAATACCTTCTTTACTGCTTAAGGAAAGTTTAAAGTTCCCATACAACAATACACTGACATTCCTAAATATACATTATCTTGAGTTTTTGGGAAACTGAAACTGTGCTGCAGAAAAGATTTTTGATTGCACTGACGTTTTTATTTCATTTGAGTTTTGTTTCAAAACTTTCTATCAACTTATCTTTTAAAATGATGTTGAACTGCATTTTACTATATGAATTTCTTTTTCTCATAGGTGTATCCTTATGTATTGTGTCCTAGGCTAGAAAACTGGGTAACAAAGGTCCTTATGTTCTGTAGCAGTGCTTATTAAAGAACAACATCAGAACAAAAAGAAAATAGGGAAGCAAACAACTAAGTTAGCTGTGTTTAATATTTCTAGATCTTGTGAACGTGTTAGTAACATAAAAGAACAGAAAGCATCTCTGCATTGCTGGGAGAAACACTTTCTCTTCTTTATCCCATCAATTGTAAAGTATTTTTATTTGTGAATGGGGAGCAAAGTGAGTCTAAACCTGGGTAAGAGCAGTCTTGGACCTTCTAATTGTATTTCTGCAGTTTTCAGACAAATATTTTTCAGACAAATTTTTGGTATTACCCTTAAACTCACTCTGTCCAGGATCAGAACTTGAGATGTCAGCTTCAGCTGATAACAAACTCACCAAAGTGGACTGAGAAGTTGTGCCAAGGAAGTTGGAAAAGAGAGAAACAGAGGCTGAAGGAGAGAAAGGTAGAAGTGCTCCACAAGTATACTTCAGTCCTTGTGTTCAGTTGGTGTTTTTTCACATCAGCTTCATGGTGGAAAATCCCAGAACGACAGAAAAAGCTGAGGGGGAAGGAACCCATAAGAACAAGTCTTTGGCCTGTCCAGTCCTGACTGTGGATGTGGAAGTGTATGTGTGTCCCTTTTGTTTTCCTCTCTCCTACCTGAGCTCTTTTTCCTTGCAGATTGAAATATCAAAAATATGCAACAAAAATGAGATAACTCATATGTCTGAAACTAAAACCAAAATTAGTCCTTCTGACATTCTTTACCTTACAGTAAGTATTGAAAGGATATTTCAGTGTTATCCCACTTGATGTAAACAGTTTGATATAACTGTTCAAAGCATTTGTGGATGACTGGCCTGCCCTTTTAGCCTTTCTAAACAGCCTGCATGACCATGACAAAGGAGGAGACTGTTTCTGCACTTATTGCTACTGACCCTCTGCCCACTCTTGAATTTTCCCTCGTTGCTTCAATAAGTGAAGATCAAGAGGAAATACTCCATAATTTCTCACATTGCAACTAATATGCTTTTTCCCCTCTTCAAGGAAAAAAAAGGACTCATTTTAGTGGTTATAAGTACCTTCTTTTGCTGTTTTATTTGTGATAGGTATTTATTCAGTGACACCAGTAACACAGAATTGTAGCAACTTGGCTCATTAGAAGCCTGGAAATGTTGGATCTATCCCTGCAGTTTACTAGAATAGCATGTGTTTGAGACTGGGAACACCAGCTGGGAAATAAAAGACTTATATTTGCTTTCAAATTTTCCCATAGCCCAGGTTGGCTTTAGTGGTTTCTCTTCTGAGGGTTAGTCCTGTCTTTTTCAGAAAAGGATAATTATGAGAGGTAATGGCTTCCCTATGATTCCAAATGAAAGTAGGTGTTGTCTTGATTCTGAAAGATGTCTTTGGGGAAGGGAGATATCTGTTCAGATATCTATGACCACCAGAGAAGACAGAGCAGACAAAAAGCCATCTCTTTAAGCTGAAAAACTGATGGACTGTCAGAGGCAGGAACTAATAGCATTTTTGACAGAAGACAGGGTGAGTGCCATTTTACATGAGAAAATCTGACACTCACATGAGTGATTTGGAAAGTCATAGTGTTTCTACTTGTCTTTATATGCTGTAATATTTATTCCAGGTGAAACAATAAACTAACAAAGAGATAAAACAGAAAAGGTATTAGCTGAGACGCTTTTTCATATTGAAAGCCTAGACTATACACTGACCAGGCTGAGATAAATGACTAGTAATAATCAAACTGCACCTTCCTGTGCTGTCAGTATGGGATTATTTTTAACCCCTTATAATAAACAGCCAGAAACAGTGCTCACCCTCTGCTTGCTTAAAGCTCATCTTTCCCACTACACCTGAAGGTAAATGCATTTCTGTCTCTGTTCATGTCCTTCTGGATTAGCTTTGAAAGAAAAGAAGATGCAGGTGTGCTGAATAATAACCCCTGTCTTTCATTGTTCACCCCTATTCCTGAACACTTACCATCAAACCTATTGTTCAGGGCAGCACAGCCCACTTGCAAACTGCCTAAAGAAGCAGCAATACTCACATCATGGAAAGAAAAACTGGTGGAATACAGGGATATTTGTAGTCCTGTGGTAGGAAATGGAAGTGATAAAATGGAGAGTGGATATCCTGAGACTGCTTGAGCATGTTTTCAAGGCTGCTGTACCACAGATTGTGTGCCAGCTAATGGAGAAGTCTTTCTAGCAGTGCAAAGTGAGTGTGAAATGTAGCCATAAAATGTTCAGAGGCTTATTTTTTCAGGTTTTTCTGTGCTTCTCTAGCTTTGTGTAACAACCTGAAATATTGCAAAGTATTTTTCAGCTTGAATAATTTATATTTTTTTCTTTTTTATTTTTTTTTCCTTCTGTGAATGCAACACTAATACCACATGGACATTATCAAGAGACATTTAATCCTAATGCCTGCTTTTGTTTTATTCAGTAGGAAATTATTGTCCTGATATTGTCAGTTACAGTAATTCAGAGAAAAACAACAGCAGCAAATGCTATTCTGTGGTCTTCAAAGCACATCAAGGCAGACATACGAATATGAGAACTTTAGCTGGATGGTCCTGTGATTTCAATGTGCTCAGTATTCTCTCCTTTTCCTGCAGGAATAAGATATTTCTGCCATACTCAGCTTTGATATTTGTTTTCTTCCCCTACCACACTTTGTTGGCTCTGGCATTCCTGGTTCAGGAAGGTGGGTTATTTTTTCTTATTCACATGAAGAGAGAAAAAGATTTTCACCCGACATTTTCCTGCAGGGTTTATTTTTCCAGATGTATTCTTTTGGTTTGCTGTGCCTCTGTACTCCCATTTTCCAGCTGCAGGTACTTCTGGCTCCAGTTCCCATCGAGCACACATTCACTACTCTGAATGCATGTAGGGTTTTATTGCCTTTCCCTACTTGCAGACAGTAGTGGGGAAGGATGAAGATGTGAAAAATAATGGAGACGAAGGAAATTCAGCCTGTCTTTGCCTGTGTGGGTTGTCATAGAGGTCAGACCTAGAAACTCCTGCCTACTAAGAGCCACTGCCCAAGCTCCCCAGCATAGTCACTTTGCTTTGCCCATCCCACAGCAGGCTCTTCCTCTGCTGAAAAGCAAGTATTTTGTTCTTCCAGTTCTGAAGTCCAATTCAAATTTGTACTAAGCTGCATAAGAATTGTGTAAAGTTACCAAGGAGAAGAACAAAATACTAGGTCATTTTCAGACTATAACAGATTCTGATATGTGTTTGAAACTGCTGGACATATTACATTGATGATAATGAATAGCAAGAAAAAAAGGCCCGTGAGAGAAAAAAAATTATAAGCCTTTTGTTTTGCCTTGACAAAAATATACCAAAAAAAGCCTTTTTCTATTCTGTCCAGAGGGAATAAAGTCATCAAAAATATCAGATCATGATGTAAAGCACAAACCAAGTTCTGTATTAAAGATGTAAAGGGTCACAAAGATGAAAAGGGTCAAAGATGTAAAGACCCTTCAGTACTTCCACAAGGCACTATTGCTTTCTTTTGCGGAGGAAAAGAACATGAGTTACAGTGCCAAACCTCAAGACAGAGCAAGAAATTAGGAGCAGAAAAAAGCTCCAGTCTCTTTCTCCTAAACAGCAGGCAACATCATCTGAATCTCTATGCAATGGCAGTGACACTGCCAGAGGCACATGTCTGTAGTAGCTAAAAAGAAGACAGTATAATAACAAGAATAAGTAGTTCACTTTTATAACAGTTGCACTTTTTCTCCTTTTCTGAGAATTCCTTGTTCTTTCCCTGTATCTGGACTATTAGTCCACTCTGAAGAAACTCTGAATTTCAGGAATAGACAAAAAAACCAAAAAACCTCAGTGAAAAGGACCACTAACCTTTCCAATGAAGAGTTATTCCCAAAAGAAAGTTGAAACAGCTGGTTCAGTGCTGCCTTCAAATGAGCAGATTGTGTAGTGTTCACTCTGTTTTCATCAGGCTGACCTGTGGATCTCTAATTATTAAGAAAAAGGGGAATTAAAAGGAGGAAATACTGAAGTAATAAGAAAAAAAGTACTTAATACAATTTGAAGGTGAGCTATTCATCAATATAAGAGTGCTCCACTGGATTAATATTCATTCTCAACTGACACACATAATAAACTAATTCTAACTGCATCAAAGGTAATTTTATCAAAGCCCTGTTCTGCTACAGAAAATTTGTAATCTATTTCTCTAATAAGAAATCATTTACACCCTGCATATTCATTGGGAAATGGGAACAGTGTGATCTGGATGAATTAGCAGTTCTCAGCTCCACCTCAGGGAAAGGTGTACTGCTTTCTGTGGAGAAAGACACACTTGTGCATGTGGGCTGCAGAGGGGTCACAGAGGAATTCTGGAATATATTAGGAAGCAAAACTAGTTTTTAGGGTGGTTAGAGGCTTAGACTCTATCTTTTCTACTTGGGAGAGTAAAGCACAGTCTAGTAGATATTGTGGAGAGAAATAGAGTTTTTATTAGAATGATTGTATTGAAAACATTATGTCTCATTTGGAAACATCTGCCATTATTTATATTAGTTGTTGTTGTTTCCATATGTAGAAAAAAACCTTTCAGACAAAGTGGCATTTCGGGGCTTGCAAAAAACGACAACAGAGGAGCGAGCGTGTCCTCCCTGAAGCAGATGGCATCACGGTGTTTGTGAGCCATCAGCACCGCCTGTGCCCAGCGGGCAGGCAGCACCACACATTCCTTTCCTAGGTACAAAACACTGCAATCTCTCCCCGGGCCCACATAAGATTTGAATAGCTGCAGATGAGCTTTCCTAGCCTTTATAAGTGGACACTGTGAGGGCCCTGAGGACATTCCCTCTCCTCCACAGGCTTTCAGTGCTTGGGCTCAAGACCAGCTTTGATAATGAAGCTGTCAGGCCATGTCAGCAGATGCATGTCCAGCCTTTGCTCAGGAGCTGCTTTTAAACTGAGACTCCTGCTCTTGGTGTTTGCCTGAGCTATGTGGAAGGTTTTCCTGTGCCTTCTTCCATGCCTTCCTGACCCCTACTCACCCACCTGGCTTTCCAGCTTGAGCTGGGACCTGCCTTGTCCCAGCAGACCTATCCTGGCAGCCTGAGTCTCAGGAGATCCAGATCACCTGCACTCACCCAGCTCTGCTCACCTTGCTCTGCTGCTTTCTTGGAATTGTGCTGCTTCATTGTTCCTGCTGCTCCCTGCCAGTCTATTGGAAACAGAAGCAGTGGTTGACTCTTACAGAATCATTTTCTTGAGATGGATGTTGGTCACATATTGCAAGTTCACTCAGGCCTCATGTTCATGCTCTTACCAAGAGGTCTGAGCTTTCAGTCCTGACATACAATATAGTTTAAAATCACTCCATGGCTTTTCAAAATACTGTCCTTTCTCTCTCTTCCTGGATGCCTCAAAGTTACTATGGAGACATTTTAATTTTAAAGCACAAGTATGTTGTTTAGGAAAGCCACAGGTGCATTAGCTCTGTTTCTCTATTTCATACATAGAGCTATGAGAGCATTACTGCACTATTAGATGGGCAGCTATTTTGATTCTTGCCATCCTTGAATGACTTCTCTTATTTGTAATCTGGTCTTCCTGAGTTTCTATGTGAATAACACTTGCAAGGAGAGGATAGATAGAAAATATGTGCTCAGGGTAAGAGTAAGGAATTTGGGAATATAATGTCACTTCAGTAGATAGTAAATTCAGCAGGAAAATACATTGCTTCCCAAGTGAATGAAAGATAATATTTTCTTCAAGTGCTTCTGAATTTTTGCTGGTAAGGAATTGTGCTTAAGGATTAGAGAAATTGTAAGGCTGAGCTTGAGCTATCCTGAGCTATCCTGAGTTTAAGAACATACTTATAAACCTCGTAACTTTGAATATTGCAGCAGATTCCTCTCTGTGTGTTCTAGAAGGAGGACATACTAAGTTCTACTTTGCTAGAGTAGAAATAAGACTTCAAATTGATACATTGTTTCCTCACAGGAAAACTCTTCCCAAAAACTTTGTCAAGAAATACTTAATTATGACAAATGGAAGGATAAGAAAGAATAGCTCAAGTTCGGATTTGACTTTCATGTACTGGCAAATGTAACAGTCATGCACTTGGATACAGTAGGGATTGAAAACCATTTTCAGGTTCTTAGCATATCCAGATTTCTTCCAGAAATTTGTCATTGAAATAAAGAAAGCAGACCCCAGGATTAGCAAGAGCATTGTAGCTCTGTGGAAAGAACCCCAGAATTTTGTTTTAGTTCTGTTTTTTATTACAAACAAGCTTATACTATATATATACTATATACATTATTGAAAGTGCTGCTATAAGAAAATGAAGAAGAGGAAAACTATTTTCTTGCCAAACATTTTCCTCCCAGAACACTAGGTTATCCTACTACATAAAATGGCTGCAGAGAGTTCTAGAAGGCAGGGTTTAGCCATTTTACTGCATAGTCAAGTCCAGGTCTGTATCAGTCAGAGCAAACCCAGTGTATGAGCTGCAGGGTTCAATTAGACGTATTGCCTTTTCCATTCAAATGATTGAAACAGTTTTTATCAGGATGGAAAATAATTGGACAAAGCAGCTCCTGAGGCTGAGTAATGGTCACTATGAGGCAATGAAACATCTATTAAAAACCCAGAAGTTCCTGCAATGATTCTCAGTTTTCCAACTTTTAGTGGGGAGGTAAGGGAAAGAGAACTGAAATTAGGTAAAAAGGAATTGATAGCTTAAACTTCATGACTCTTATTGAAAGACTAATTTGAGCTGCTGACAAACTGATCAGCAGTACTTGTTTTTATGATTATCAAGTAATCATGGAGACAAAGGGTTGTAGGCAAATGCCACCGTATAGAAGTTGTGTTTTGGATAACTACATCTGAAAGAAGATTAAGGACCTTTTTGACTGAAAGCAATTTATCTAAAGGTGCTGTCACAGCACCCACTTCAACTACCAATATCTTTTCTCAGGAGAAAATACAAGCGATAATACACTTTTTTGCTAGCTGGGTGAGCAGATGAGAGGGCTTTGCTGGAGAAAATGAAGAAAAATCAGGTAGGAACTCACCATTTGCTCTATTGCTAGACCTGTGGAAAACAAGTGCTGTGGTGTGACATCTCTTTTGAAATTGGTTGGATTTTTAAATGCCGTGTGAAGGATTTACCTCATTCCTTTTGAGGTCCAGTGTGGCTGCTCTATGCAGAGACCCCCTCCTCTGAGAGGATGTGTCTTAAGGCCTTTCTGAGAGGAGCTGCACAGTGATTTGGGGTCCCACGACACCCAGAGCTGATATGTGCAATGACACTGGGGAGCTCATTGGTTCTGGTTTGGTACCTTGATAGCAGCAGGCATGAGGCATCAGCTGGTGTGGAGCCAACACACATCTACTGCTGGACACAGACAGGCTCTTGCAGCAGATGAGAAGGAAAATCTCACAATGGGATAAATGCAGGCTCAGATAAAATGGTGTGGGAGAGGCAGAAGTGAGGTCTTCTTCTCCCCCATGTTTTAACAGGAAGCACAGCAGAAGGGGCTATTGTGTGGTTGCATTAGGCAAGCTACACCCTCACATAGCACTGCTCCTCTGGCATGTCTGCTTTCTCTTGATGGCTCTGTCAGCTTGACTCGACATACAAACTGAAGGAGCTGGAAAAAGCTGCATCCACTGCTGATGGTGTGGTGGAGAAACTGCAGCTAATGGGAAGATGGAGACCAAGCTAATCTCTTTGTCACCACTCTCCAACACATCTAAATCTGTGTGTGCCTTGGGCTGTGTCCTGCAGCTTGCATTTCTGTGTAAACTTGAGGGCTCATTAATAACACATTTGATATAAGCAGTTTAAGAACTGCTCTAGTAAAATATACTCTGCAGGAAAAATACTGCCAGCTCTGCTATGCACTTTGATTTCCCATTTATAATTGTCATGCATACTTTATCATGCTGCAGGTCTTTATCTCAAGAGATGTGGGCAGTTCTGGAGAATTTTATGTAGTTAAGACAACACTATTTTCTGCTAACCATGAAAAGTCATTATGTAATTGTAAAGGCTCTTATTAAAATACAGTAGATCAGCTCCAAAACGAAATAATCGTTTTGGGCTTTTCTGCTTTGTTTTTCCCTGCCTTGTATATAACTGGATAGCATTACTTAAGAACATTGTTTATACTAAGTCTATTTGGTTCTCTTCTTCAAGGGGTGCAAAATGATTCTGTCAAATAAAATTGCCTTATTTTGCCATAGCTCAAAGTATCTTGCCAGTGAATTGCTTTGATTTGTACTCCTGAGGTTTGTGATTTGATGTAAATGACCAGAAAGAACCATTCTAGGCCAATGTGAAATAGGAGATCTGTTCCTTTAGGGGCTGGACTGAAGTAATAAAATCATTTCAGAATTAAGACGGTCTTTTTGTCTTGCTCTTTTTCACATGGGTTTGTCCATTGACTTTCTTGTTCCAGTCTAATGGGGAACCAAAGGGAAATATGAAATTTCAGTTCTTTTAGAGGCTCTTTTTACTGACTCTGACCACTGCCACATGTATCCCAAAACTCAGACATTTCCCTAATTCTGTTCCAGAACACCTTGAAGAAGTTGTGACTGCTACAGAGGACAACTTCCTGCCCAAAATTAGAATTAATGGAGAAGCCAAATCAGCCAGTAAGGTTGGATTTTATATTGTGGAACTGTGTTATTCTCATTTTAATGGTATTAAAAATCAGACAAAATATTATCCATTATGAGATCTTGAAGGTTTCAGTACTTAAGGTTTTTCTAGGAGTTTGAACTTACAAAGTGCAATAGCACAGAGTTGCTAGCACAGAGCAGACTTCTTAACTGAATCCTTGTGTTCTTTAGAATAATTTAATTTGTGTGGGGTTTGTTTGCAGATGTAAACGAGATCTAAATACTGAAATACAAAACACGTGAAAACTATAGCAGCAGGCAACTCTCCATGCTTAAGTTTTCATTGGTGTTACAGTATGAGTATGGCTGCTATCTCAGCTCTCACATAGCAGCCCCTTATGCCAACTGTCCATCATTTTCTATATCCTGTAACAATCATTTTTCACTTTTATTGTAACATAACACAAAAGCCATGGCATCTCAGAATGACCCTTAAACGCCAGTGTGTGAAACTCCTTAGCCTTTTTTTGAGTGGTTTGAAAGCAGATATCCTGCTCATTTTCAAAGAAAACAAATGGTAGTGTTTTCTTGATTTATGGTGACATTTTGACAAGTTTGATTTATTTAGAAGAAATCTGTGCCAAGGATGAATATAGAATGAGGAGAAGACACTGTCACTGTGTATCACCAAAGACATTTTCATTCTCCTCTCTGATCTCTGTTGTTGGAGGTGAGAAGAGTTCAGCCTTGGCCTTGTGTACTGGTTTCAGGTGGGATAGAGTTTTTTTCCTTCAAACTGGGTGGTACAGTGCTCTGTTTTGGATTCAATATGAGAATAATATTGATGACACACTGATGTTTTGGTTGTTGTTAAGTAGTGCTTACCCAAAGTCAAGGACTTTTCTGTTTCTCTTGCTCTTCCAGTGAGCAGGTGCACAAGGAGCTGAGCATGGCCAGATCAGCTGTCCTGAACTGACCAAAGGGATATTCCATACCACGGAACATCATATCCTTCATATAAACTGGAAGCAGTTAATCAGAACAGATTCTGTTTGGTGCTCAGGGACTGGGTTGGTATCTGTCAGTATGTGGTGAACGATTGTGTTGTGCATCGCTTGCTATTACTGTGTTTTTTCTCTGTTTATCCTGCTCTCCTTTTTATATTATTATTTTATGTTTGGGTTTTTAAATTATTATTACACTGTTCTTATCTGAATCCATGAGTTTATTGGGTTTTTTCCCCCTGATTCTTCCCCCTGTTCATCTGGGGAGGTAGGGGAGTGAATGGCTGCATGCTGCTTAGTTGCCAGCTGGGGTTAAAACACCACACACTGGCAATTGAAATGCCATGGACTCTTAGACTCTTGGAAGACTTTCTTCTAAGGGCAGGGCAAGGATCTTCAAAAACAATATCGAACCTATCCCCAAAGTGTCTGCCTCTCTGCAGTAGATTCAGGGCTTCTGGCATCCTCTGACCATTTTAACAGACACAAATTTTCCTTTGGTTATTTCCCTCGACACTGTACCTCTTGGCTAGGAGCACTGCAGAAAAATGTACATTTCATTCTAATCTTTTTACTCTTTAAGCTCCCACCTTCTATCCAACTACTTGAACTGCATCATTCAGACCTCAACAAGTCTGCTACATAAAGCAGATGAATACTTCCCAGAAAAGCTCAGTACACATACTATCTTTCACCTGTCCTTTAATGCAGGCTATATGAGCTAGCAAAGGTGAGCCCTAGTTGTGTAACTATCTAACAGTGGCCAGAGGAAAGGGAATTTTTTGTTTCTTGGATTTGTCAAATATAATGCAGTTCTGCAGAGAAGCTTTATCCAGTTATTTTCCACTTGAACACTTTCCTTCTTCAACCTGCACTGAACAATAAACAGATGAAGAATGGAACAGCTTTGCTTGGGCACCTTAAATGATTAGTGATTATTCTATACCATGCAGATGATTCCTGGGGATGCTGTTTTGGGATGAAAATGAGTACAATCCCTAGAAATCAGTGTCATTTTCTCTCTATCTCTCCAATGATAGCCCCTGTGGACCCAGCCTCACCCTGCTGCCACCAGTTCTCCTCCTGTTTTCTCTAGAACACGGAGAACATTTCTCTTAATTTGCAGGGACCGATTAGGTAGCAAATGAGAAACTGAGGAAGAAGAAATATATAATTCTACTTCTTGGCTGTGGTGCTTTTGCAAAATTTTCTAGCACTGAAGTTGGTTCCTGCTGCAGCCAGAGTCCCTAAGGGTTTCATTGTATTTTGGAGAAAGACTGAATTCTGCTGAGCTTCCTAGCATGCTTTTCAGTTTATTACCAGAATCTTAATAAAGGGTCTTGCAGCATTTGATTTAATTAATTTCTTTCTTGGTTCTCAGCTGCTGAAGGTCAGACTGTCCTAAGAGAAGGAATCTTTGCAGAGAATATAACTGACTACTGTGTACAAAACATGCTGACTTTAATGAAGCAGTGATCAAAATCATATAAGGAAAGGAAGATAATGAAGGAAAAAATCAAGATGTGACATTTTAATAATCAGCCATCTGAGGCTACGACTGAAGGAATAAATGCATGTATTTTGATTTATTTAGGCAATTCTTTGGAATGCCTTAGCATATATATGTAAAGGCATTCCATGCCAAACATGCCTTAAGTTTTTTATGCACTAACTTCATATAATAATATTTTGAAACAAATTGTGATGGTAAAAAATATTAAGTCAAAATGTCTATTTGTTACAAACACACACACATATATAAACATATAAAACAACATACTTTACTTTTGAAGATATTGGGCTATCAGTGTAACTGGTGATTCACAACAGAAATTAAATTGCTCATTTTTGTTTTTTCCTCTTAGCAATCAACTTGAAAGAATTTTAATCTCCTGGATGCACAAGAGAACCTTTAAAGCTTTGAAATTTATGGTTTGAGATATTGCATTAAAAAAAATGGTGAAGCATTTTAAGAATAGTTCATTATTTTGTGAAAGGCTCTAGTATATGTTGTGGTCTATGCCAAGATGAATAGGTTTTCACAATATGTAAAAGAAACTTAACAAAGGAAAAAGACATAGGCTCCTGTTGTCTTTTCCATGTCATGATCTGGATATGCCAAAATATTGTCACTATTTCTTAACAACTGTGCCTGTTCAGGAAGATTTTGGAAGTTTGGGGAGGTTGTAGAGTTATAACATAATAATGAATTTTAGTTTTCTGAGGGAGACAGTTTTACAAAACTGGAAACTACAAACTAGCCAGCCTCAACTCTGTGCCTGTAAAATCATGGAACAGATCCTCTTGGAAGATATGTAAAGGCATGTGGATGACAGGGACGTGATTAAAGACAGCCAGAATGGCTTTAAAAAGAGGAAAATCGTGTCTGGCTAATCTGGGGATTAAGGTAGAGGGGGTGTGTTGGTGGATAAGGGAAGAGAAACTGATGTCCTCTACTGTGATTCTTTAAGGCCTTTGAAACTGTTCTACAGAAAATCTTTGTTGCTAAGTTGGAGAGGTATGGATTTAATGGATGGAGTATTGGATGGATTGGGAATTGTCTGAATGGCAGCATCCAAAGAGCATTGTAGTCAATGGCTCAGTGTCCAAAGGATATCAGTAACAAGTGGTGTCCCTCAGGGAGAGGACTTTCATATGGCACTTTCCATATGGAAGTGGTTTGATATCTTTAATAATGAGATAGGAAGTGGGATTGAGTACATAATCATCAAGTTTAGAGAACACACCAAGCCATCCCATGAGAGAAGAGTTGCCATGCAGAGGGACCCTGACAAGCTTGAGAAGTGGGTCAGTGGGAATCTCTTGAAGTACAACACCAAGTTCAAGGTGCTGTGCCAGCATTGGTGAAATCACCAGTATCACCAGACTGATTAATGAATGCATTGAGTGCCTCCCTGCAGACAAGGACTTAACGATATTGATGAATGAAAAGCTGAGGGGGATTATAAGACAGATGGAGAGTTAATTTTTACCAGACCCTGTAAGAGGACAAGAGGTAATGGCTTTAAACCAAAGGAGGGTAGATTTTGACTAAAAAAACCCAGAAAAATAAAAGAAAAAAAGAAAAAAAAAGATTCCTTACTGTGAGGGTGGTGAGGCAGTGGAACAGGTTGCCCAGAGAGTTGTGCATCCCCTATTTCTGGAGATGTTCAAGGCCAGGCTGGATGGGGCTTTAAGCAAACAGGTCAGGTGAAGGATGTCCTTGCCTATGGCAGGGAAGCTGGAACTTCAAAGGGTCTTCAAAGGTCCTTTCCAACACACATCATTCTATGATTCTATGGAAATGGTTTCACTGGGTTTAATAACTATAAAGATACTGAGATGGAGACTCACTGACATAATTTGCTATCAATCATCTTATTCCATAATCAAGGGATGGTGACAGAGTTTGACCACACTTCAAAATCCTGATTAAAAAAGAAGGGTGACAACATGCCTAGTATGTTTAAAAACAATAGATCATCAAGTAGAAGCAAAATATCAAATCAGTTCCTTCAAAAATTTCAGTGAGTCATTAAGATAGGTAGTGTACCTTTTCTACATGATTTTTTTGTAAACTTGCTTTTTGGTGAATACTTTCTGCTTATTATGCTAGCTTCAAGAAAACACCAGCTCCATCAGATCTGATTTACTTACAAATGCAGTTGATAAAGTTCTGGTCAGTACTTAATGGTTCTTTTAAGATATGCAAGTTAACTGCAAGATGAGCTATGTAATTCTTTTCAGAACTACAAAGGAAATAAAAATTTTAAACTTGAAAAGGACATAGATTCACCTTATTTATTTATCTTTGCTTCTACTTTGTAGAAATAAACTTTTGTGCAAGCATAGTACTTTTCAGATTAGAGCACATATTTCTTTTGTATACTTTCAGGTAACTGAAACACTTTAAGTAATTCAGCATTCATCTGGTGTCCAAGATTCAAAAGGAGCAGTTACACTTCTGCAAACTGCAGCAGATTTTGACTATAAATCAATGGCTCTTGCCTGCCCATTCTTGCTCTCATTAATATTTAATAAAATTATGAAATTACTGTTGTGCAGTTTCACATTGAACTTATACAAGGGGTAAAGATGATAAATCAGTCAGTGGCTCATAGCTAGAAAAAAAGGAAATGGAGAGAATTCATGAAACAGTAGCAGGCTGTTAGCCATAAACTGCACAGCTCTCACCAAACTCAGAATGTGTCAGAGAAAATCCCTTGTGCAGCTTTTCTGCCTGCATACTTGTGAATATTGAGATTTATACACATGTAAACCAAAAATACTGCTGAGACAACAGTAACTCTGAAGTTTAATGCAGTTTTATTTTTCTCTCCCAAATTCTTCGCAGCCTTTCAAAGCCCCATAGTTGAGATTCTGTACACTGAAGTCTTGTGCCAGAAGGAAACTCTGTGCAGACCTTTGAGACTGTAGTTGAAAGAACCAAAACACTAATGATCACCCTGGGCAACAGCTAGCAGAACACACATACAAATTAAAAGTTGTTCATAATAGCACAAACTTTGTCCTTTAGAGAGTACGTGTTGCAGGGAATGAGAAAAAGATTTTTTTAAAGAGTCTTCATTACATTTAAATTATTTTTCTTTGGAAAGCCATTTCCCTTGAAGGCTCGTTTTCAAGAGTAATATTGCACTGATCTAAGTTGTCATAGTAAGCTTTTCAGTTCATATTTGAAAAAGTTATGTATCTGAAAACCTGTACAGAAGCTAACATTTTATAAAGTGGAAAGATAGAGAAGTGTATATAAAAAACTCCAAATTTTTAACAATTAAAAAAATTATTTACAAAGACTTCTCGTTTTAATATTTGTAAATTCTAAGTAGTCATGAATAACATATGCAGTATTTTATAAGAGGCATAGGAAAATGTGCAGTTGTATGCAGCTCTGTGTTTCAGGTTTTCACGTGACTTTGCATAAAGAACTTCAGCTTCTCCTGACTTCAAGCAGTACAGAATTTACCTAACCAAACAAGTAATCTGCTCTGACTGTTCCTGAGGCCTTCTTTTTGATTATTTGTTATCTTTAGGAATCTTCCCAGTTCTCCCATTCTACCAATTAAAGAGGCTATTTAGCTTTAACATTTGGCATAAGAGTTATTGGAATTAAATATGCAGTTGTGTAGTAACAGAAATTAAGATGGGATAATTACAAAAATCCCATCTTAATTCCTGTAACTATGGTCAAGCACCACTATTCAAGATTTCTGAGGTGTATTTCTGATAAATGCTTCAGATTGTGTAATTTTGCAATAAAAACAAACTGTTGAGATTAAAAATAAGAAACAACCTCTTCTATTTTGAAAGTAGATGCAAATTATGTAAACAAAGATTCTGTACTTATTGATGCTATTAATATTTCTACTAATTGAAAAAGCAGCCACATAAATGAGCACAGCTGGATAGTTTTGTGTTTTCAGGCCTTCCCTGATATCCACCAATACTGTCTTAATAAATCTATTTGTACTAAACCATAGGAAACAGGGTAGGCCTTGTCAGACATTTATAGATAGGAGAAGGACCAAGAAGTTTTCTTGCTCATAATCTCATAGAAAGTCTGTGGCAAAAGTTAGCCAGGCATGCATCACTGATATTGCAGAACAATTCTTTAGCCACAACCTGGTATTTTCCCTCTGTCACCCTCCTAGAGAAGAACACCTTTTTTACCGCCCTTCGAAACAATTTTAAATTTAAAGCATTCCATGAGAATAATTAATTAGTTTTTTAGATCCACTATTGCCCATCTGTGAAGAAAGAGAATTAAAAGGAATTTCACAGTGGCAGATTACAGGAGGTTTATTTCCTAGCACATAGCCCATTTTTTGTTGTCACTCCCTAGGGTTTTCATTGGATTTGAAACCTTGAAGAACAGTCTAAAAAGCAGATGAATGAGGGGAAAAAAAATCCTCAGCTGGAGATGCAAACCTGGTAAGAACTTAGTTGAAATCAATAGAGGATTATATGAAGGAAAAGTTTATAGCAAAAAGAAAATATTTCAGTCTGACAAAAAGAAATGCAGTCTTTTGTAATGGAATTAATTCTTGTGCTCATGATAGCTGTGAACCCTGAACCTAAGATTTTTTTTCCCCGGGATTATATCTTTGTTTCCTATAGCAGAACTTTTGAAGTGACATCTTTGGACTTATGGAAATGGATGGGAGTGACCTCCACGTGGACTTGCTCTCCAGCTTTGAAACTTGCTTTATGTTTTCTTAAGCACTTGAATCTTGTGTCTGAATTATAAAAGGTGAGACTCATTTCCACAGAAGGTGTTTTCCTGGCTAGTAGTAATTATACCCTCTTGGCATATGCAGAGCTGTACTAAAACCAGGATAAAGAATCAAATCCTTCCATGACTACAGCGTTTTGGTGAGTCCTTAAACATCCTTTACAATTACTTCTAAGTGATTTTAGATTAATTTTCACAAAGTGTGTTCATTCCTCATATCCCTTATTATGACTAAGATACTGTATTTCATACTGGCTTCTCAAAGATTTCAGGTGCTCTACTGGTAGAGAAAAAGAGAATTTAAACTATTTCCCTACTGCCTTGGACATAAGAGTACAATGTAGGACTCTGTGTTGCTCTGGTTGCTTTGTGTTGCATATGCCATGGTAACGATAAAGAATAAGAAGCTCCTATTCATGGACATGCTTGTGGAGAGGTTTGGAAATGAAGAAATGTGTTTTTAAATTTTCTTTCAGATAGGTAGACAGGAAGAAAAGTGTCTTGAAAGAGTTTTAAAGCTAGGAATATATAGACTGAAATGAACTGAAAACCTTGGAAACCCTGCTGGCAAATAAAACTATACACTTGGATTATTTCTAGTGTTGGGCACTACAGCCTGTGATCTGTTTGTTGCATTTTTAATCACTCTAGAATCCCTATTCTTCTCTTTCACAGAAACCTGTACTGCAGCACACCTAGTTTCATGAATGTGCTGGATCACAAACATTGTGATAGCTTGTCGTGTTAGAATGTGTGAGGAGGAGGAGGGTGTGATCACTTACACACATTCACACTGCTTGGTGCCGCACGCAGCAAGGCAGCAGGATGAGCAGACACAGGGGCTTTAGGTGGAAGGTGTGAGCACAGCATGCCATGAAGGATGTGCCCCTTGGGAGCCCTTGCTCTGTCTGGCCACCCCACAGCCACATGGACAGCCGTGGATGGCCTCAAGCTGTGTGTGAGCCACCAGTGGTTACTGGTGAGGGCAAAGTGCTCTAAAACACTGTGGAGCTTCTTATCTGACTGGACCAGAAGTTTCAATAGTTTATAGTGACAAATTTGTGTTTTAGCAGTTGTGAGAGGAAAGATACAGAGGTTTCTATCCAGAACCTGAACTCCTGTATCTTGCTTGATGGCACAAGCTAAAGAGAGGGCTGGTCTTACAGGCAGGCACTGTAGGCTACAGTGCACCCCACCTTTCTGCTGGTGGCACTGACTGTCAATGCCAAACTTGTGGGGAGGGAATCCATCAGGACAATCTGAGCAAAAGAAAATCCATATTATCTGTAAAACTTCTCTTTAAAGTAGAGAGGATCAGTTCACAGTGGGGGAGCTAAGATTATGTAACTTCACCTTGAATGCCATTGTTCATTTTTAAAGGATTACTGTGGAAAAACAAATGACTGTTATGACAATGGGTAGGTCTAAAGGAACTTTAACAAAAAATTTTTATTCAACCATCAAGAATCTGTAGACTGGGAAACCGTGTTGCTTACCCAAAATTTGTTAGGTAGGACAGAGAAAAAAAACAGAGAAAATCGCAGCACTCAAACTGAACAGTGATGTGCATGCAGGCACAGGAGATAGAACCATAAAGAGCTAATAAAACCTTATTTTCTTTCCAACTCGTTGTCCCCTGTAGTTGTGCTTTGCTAGAACCTCAAGCCTGCAGATCGGCAAAGACTTCCTTTGACTCCAAGACTCATGGAAATCCTGTATGTATGGACATCCAGGTATCTATGGGCCAAAAAAAATTTCAAAGGCAGTGTTTCCTTACTTAGGAAACCTTCTTACTAAGGAAAATGGATCTCCTTACCTAGAATTCCCACCTGCTATTGTGAGACTTGAAGTTTCAGATTCTTGCTTTACAGCATGCCTTAGGTTTATAGGTGAATATACAGTTCTAGGTGAGGTTAATAGAAATATCTGAAATTGAATACTTTGTGTTTTTAAAATTTTGTCTATGTCACAGCTTTAACGCCAATTAGGGTTTTAGAGAAAAGCTCTGGAAATCTATCTTGGAGGAGATTCCCAGAGATGCTAATGAATGCAGAGATGCTTTCTGTGAAGAAATGAGTATATTAACACTGGAAATAGCTTTTTTAATATAAAAAGACAGGCACAACGTCAGTGAAATAGACATAAGAAACACCATGTTCTTTTAAGAAAGCTGATTAATAGTCCTCAGAAGTCGAAATCAATAGAATTAAGAGCTAGAAAATCCTCACTATTCAAATTAGGCCTCTTGGGTATGCATATTGCTTTTGTGAATGATTATGATTAAATATTTATTAAGTGACGTAAGGAAAGCTGCTTCTCTTTTCTGAAAATGAGTTATTTCAACAGACTAACACTATCTGATCTAAGCTTTTAAAGCATAAGAAGAAAACTTGTAATCAAACACAACACATTCAAACAGATAAAGATATGATGCTGAGAAAAAATGGAACATTGGCAATGCCAAATGAAAAACTTGAGCTACAAGACAAATTAAGGCATAGGGGCTTTGGAGAACATGCCTTACCTGTAGGTGATATACTGAGGTCAGAACTTCAGTGTTCTTTGAAAACACATGGGCATGATGGGATGCACAGTGACACAAATTACCCTTTATTTAAGTAGAGACAGGGTTTTCCTTTAATATTTTTCCCTTGTAGATGCAAAAAAAAGTTTTAAAATAGATTCAATAGTTGAGTTATGCAGACTAATAGTTAATATCAGGCAGAGCCTACTAATAGCTGAAATCAATAGAGGTAAGAAAAAATCACTTTCCATTTCTTTTGCCACTTATGTTTCCTCTAAACACAGCAGAATTCTGGAGATCATCATGTCATATTATTTTATTTTGCTTGTACACTTTCAGTGTTCATATAGGCAAATGAAGCTGATTTAATGTGATGCTATTTTTTAAATGTTACTGCAATAAATCAGGAGAAAAATTTCTGTCTCCCAAATTCTTTTTTATACTTCCAAAAGGGACAATTTTTTTCTTCCAAGCACTGTAGAAAGTGACTTCTGTTCCCACATATTTTACTTACCTGAAAGCTGCTTTCTGTGAAGATGTGAAATTTTCTTTTAACTTTATTTTTTATTTTTTTAGGGTGCTTAGCTGATGTATCCTCTAAATATTCCCATATAAATTTATTTCAAGTCGTTCATCTATGTCCCTGCTGGGAAATAAGAAAAGATTTCTTTTTATTAATTTTCTAAAAAAAATACTGGGTAAGTATTTATCATATTTAATTTACTTTTTAACTTTGAAGCCTTATAACTTATATTTGAAAAAAACATTGCATCAAACAAATATTTTAAAATTCATGCTTGTTTACTTGGTTGAGCTCATAAACAAATGAGTATCTTGACACTTCCACAGAAGTACAAACAGATGTGGTGTTGAGAGTTCATTCTCCTCATTCGGTCTGTGCAATGACAAAGTCAGGCATACTTGCCTGTCCAGCAAAGATGTGTTTCCAGCCTGTTCTGTTGGAAAACAAGTGCTGGAGTGAGAACTTCAACATTTCCTCTTATTAAGCTGTTCTAGAGCTTGGAAACCCTTACTCTTTAAAAATAGCCTGATGTCTTTTTAATCTGCGTATTTTATATTTCTCTCCCTGGAAATTGAAATTAATGTTTCAGCTGGTGGCCATTCCCATGAAAAAAAATTCTTCAACAATGCCATCCTTCTGCTTGAATGTGGATGAAGTATTTTTTTAATCTGAAGCAATATTTCACTACCTCCAAAGAAAGAACCACAACAGTTACACTTCTGCAGCATTACAGTAGTGCAAGAGCATTTTGTCTTGCTGTCCTTAAATCATCTATATACCACAATGCCTTTGTCTTGTTTAGAGGGTATGCAAGGCAAGCGTTTCAAAACCAGATTAAAAGAATTCTCTAGTACAATAGTTTAACAGGATAGAGACATTTAAGAAAATTTTGAAAAGGTATGTAATGTATATTCCTGCAATATTTTATATTAAAATTCTGAAACTAAAAGGAAAACTGACCACGAAAAAAGACAGTGCCTTTTTGAATAGGAAAAAAAATACAATTTGGCTATTTATAAAAGATACGGAAATAAAGGTCTCTTTTTGTCTAAATCCCATTGCAGATGTAAAACAAACATATTTTTGGGATTCATAAATGAAAATCTGATCTTTTGTAAAATACCACAACAAAAAAACAGTCTAGTATTAAAAAATAATTGGAACTGTCAGTGATATGTTTCCTTTCTATTGAAGGGTTTACTCCTGCAGAATTTTTCATGAAGCTCTTAGTAACCATTAAATCTCAAATGGAATCAGTCAGCCTCTCTGCTGTCCCTGAAACAAGCCTTATCATATTTATCAAAAGCTGGAGCTGGATAAATGATTGAATAAATGAATGAAATTTGCATTCATACAGGAATTTTCATCTGCACAGAACAGAAAGAATGTTGGAAAGGGGAAAAAAAAATCTCTTCAAATTAATAATAGTGTCTTTGCTAAGCAGTGTGAGGTGGCTGATATTTATTATTCCAGGAGGGGGAAGATTAGAACTCAGCGGAAAAATCTGACTCAGAGAACATCCGATGAAAGAGGGGGGTTTATTATTTCTTATTCTGGAATGGAAAACAGCCTCTTCTTAGCTGTCGAGTAGTTATCTGTAATGTCAGCTAGCTTAAGTAGCCAATACAAATGGAATATTTCCTCAGGTCACCTTTTGACCTGCTGTAGTTATTAGTAATATCATTTTGAAATTCATTTATTTTTCATAAGTTATGAAAAGAAGAGCAAGTATCAGAAAGTTTAGGAGGAAAAATTAGTTCAGTGCCTTATAGGAAGTTTTGCAGATTTGAGGTCCAAGGGATCTGCTTAATTAGTGTGCTGGAATGGTTTTGATGAGCTAACCATGGCTGGCTTGACTTTGCCTTCAGAAAGAGCCCACGTTTGGGAGCAAGCATGGAGCTGTTCTCTGGTTGGGGCCCTGTCTGACCTGGGCACATCACAGAGCTGCTCAAATGCAGAACAAGGAAGTCCCAGAGAGTCTGCCAAATCTTCAAACATAACTTATTTCTTTGTTAAAGCGTGTTCAAAAACATTGTTGTCCAAATTTTCCCCAAGTTCCTGAGGATTTCTCTCTCAGCATCATAAAATAGTGGATATAGACCATCCTCAAGGAGAATTCTTTCTCAGCAGGGCTTAGAAGGCCAAAATCCTAATCCATTCACATGTGCATTGAGAAATTGTTTAATAGAAAAATTACAGGTTATTCAGATTAATTGTACTGACTAACATAGATAAAATCTGCTGCTCCCTAGTGCATAGCTGTTTGTGACAACTCTTACGCTCTTTCTTTGAATAAAGGACTCCTGATTCATTTACAGGACTAAGAAATCATAAATATAGAAAAAAAATTAACACAGTGCAACAACACAACTCTTAAGAGGTATCACCAGAAAAATATACATTTTGAATAAAATGTTTTTGTCTTATATATACCACAAACACCTGAAATCTTAACACTTTCACTGATATTTTAGAAAACATAGACTTCTAAAGAGTGCATGTTTATATCCTCTATTTAAAATGCTATCTTCTGGAAAGCAGAAGAATTATATAGTAGTCTGTAAAGATGATAAATTGATATTTTATAACATTAATTTTATGACAGCATGTCACTAGCTATATGTTCTATAAGACAGAAATTATTAAATATTTCTAAATTTACAGTGTCAGAGAAATTGCTTCTAATGATACTCTAAGAACTGGAAAAGTTTTCTTTATCATATATATAGATTTTGAGAGACAACTCTACATTGTAAAAACACAAGAGCTCTGGAAAAAAAACCTAAAAGCTAAACACTATCATGCAAATGTTGACAGAGAAAATAGGCAAAAATTGAATGTATTTCTCATATAGTGATCCTGTGAAAGATCTGTAAAGTACTTAGATTCAGTCAGAAGAGAATTAATGAGTAAAGGCAATTAATGTCATATAATTAAGTGTAGCCTTCATAGTTTGGTAAAGTTTTTAAAAGCTTTTTTTAACAATTCCTGCATCATCTGTTATGAGATCATGAATTTAGCTGATAAAAACAGCTGTAGCAATATGTAGGCACAGGGTTCTGAAGCTCACTAATCTTAATACCCTCCAGGTCTAGCCAGGTAGTTTAGGATTTTTAAAATGCTTCATTCTAGTCTGAATAAACTTAACATTCAAAATTCCATTTCTGGAATGGAATTGTCATTTTCGGCATATTCTTAGAATTTCAAACCCTGTTTTTAGTTAGCAAACAAAAAAATAGGGAAGCTGTCAATGTGAAATAATGAACAGAATATTTTATTTCAATATCTCCAGTTGATACAATCTTCCTGTCACTTATACTAAAAACTTGCACGGGTACCTTGAACTAAGTTTTGTTTTGGAGGAGTCTTAAGTTTTAGTTTTACTTTCTGGATGAATTAGGATACCTGCAAAAACTTACACGGTAAGGGAGTGAAGAATCAAACCTCTAAGGTTGCAGATGAATGGAAATTCCCCATATCTAAAAGTTTAAAAAGTGTGACATTCCTCACCTATTTAGATCTCATAGATATGCTGGATTTTGGTATTGTGCTATATCAGATACATTCCCTTTAGAGAGGTCTATATTTGCAAGACTGACAGAAAAAAAATCTAGAAAGGGAAAAATATATTATTTGGATGATATAAAAGCAATTTTTCATTTTAGTCTGTTCTTCTATCCTACATGGAAGATACCAGGGCATGAAATGAGAACGTATTACAGCCTGTATTTCCTGTAGAGAAAAATATGATTTCTCCACGAGAGAACTGGACATGTCCACTTACTTCTGAGTACATGATTTCTTTGGTTCTCACTGTCCTCCTGTGCCAGTATGACATTGAAGACGTGATCAGCTTTGTCAATGCAATAATCAAAATCTGAGCACCTAAAACACATTATCCACTAGAAATGTAACGTTTATTTCCATGCTGATCACAGTATCGCACCAAAATGAAATTACTGGTGTTTTCTATGGAGTCCTCATTTCAAGGGTAAGACATCACTAAAAGAAAGAGTCAGAACGTTGCCATTTTAGGATGAGGTGGCTGTACACAGATGCTCAGTTTTGTAATACAAACTTAGTGAAATGTAGGGTTATGGTCCAGCTGACTATCATGTTCTGTATTTAATTCCCAGTTAGTGACCACTGGGGTTCTTCTTCCCTTTCTTTCCCTGGATTTATATCTTAATCCTGCCTTATTACACTGGTTTTGTAAATAAAATACTTACTTTCCCCTCATGGTCAAATAATTTTTTATTTGCTCATATGGTTGGTGATAGCTCCGTGTGTTGTTAGAGTTATTTCAGGGCTTGATGAGGCTACTTAGCATTTTCTTGTGACCTTGTGGGAGCTTTTATTGGTTTATTCATTTTTAATTACTTCATGTGGTTTGTTAGCAGCAGTGAAAATGGTGTAAGTTAGGAATAGAATTAAGATAAAAAACAGAAGACAGATGACATGGAAGTAAATAATAGTTAAAAAGCATAGCACTTAATTGCAAGTCAAAGGACCTGTAAAAAAGCCTTTTGGCTGATAATAAGGCCAAGATATAGATATATGTCATGTCTGAACATGCAAATTAAGAGCACAGTTTTTCATACCACAATATTTTAAACAAATATAAATTAAACTATTTCTAGCCTTCAAGTGAATGTTTATTGAATTTATTCTTTGTAATACCACTGTTTGTTTATTATTTTACATTTGGTGGTGGTCTTGCTTACCTACGTGCGCTAGAAAAATTACAAAAATATTTGGAATATTATAATCAAAAATTATTTGGAATCACCTGAAAACAGGTATTTATACTTTTAAAGCTGTACTTAAATAATATTACTCCTATCAATACACTAAGTCTTCAGCTTCCATAGGTGTAAATTCTCAGAGTGCTTACTAGATTTCCTGTGGCAGAGAGGAAGTTTTCAATACAGAGTTAGATAAACTTCAGAGGAGCTGTTTAGCCAAAAGAGAGTTCAGTAAAATTTTTGTTGGAACAGTAGTGACAAAAAGATAATGGGCTCGCAGAAAAAAATCAGGAAAGAGGCTGGATGATTTGCACTAAACTCTTGCCATAGCCATTACAATAATTGAGGCATTGACCCAGATAATTTTAAAGAGTGTTCCCTCTAATATGTATTTAGAAAAAAAGAATATGCAAATAAAGAACATCGTACTCAGTGCTGCTGATATAACTGGATGGTGCAATGACAGGTTTGAAGATTTTGGGTTTATGTTTGCTTGAATTGCCCAGCCTCCTCTTGAAGTTCAGAAGATGCTGTAATGCAACTTGCATTCACAAGTGAAACTATCATTGGAATTCAGGATTTGCTTCCCAGAAGTCGGATTTTTTCCTGTTTGCAAAGTCAGGCCAGGGCTTGAAGCCTGAGACTTAATGCTCAATATGTGTAGCATAAAAAGACAGAAAAGGATGTCCAGGCAAAAGCTTCTGCTCTACATCTTCTTTTCATGTAAAACTAGGTGCTGGAGCTGTCTTTTCTGGTTGCAAATCAGTGTCTCCATCACATCCTCATTCATATGTCTTCCCTATACATGCAGAAAGATTTCTCTCCTTCGATCATGGAAGATATTCACAACTTTTCTGATACTGTTCAATTAACTCATGTCTAAGTTAACAACTATGGAAAACTATTTCCTCTCATTGTCCTATTTAACGTACCCAAAAAAATGTTGTTAGGTTCCAAAATCTCTGTTTGTGGACCCTTGAGACCCCACCACTATGTAAAGTTGCTGAAGGCCTCCAGAAAAAGTCAATTTTGCTGCTGTCACAAACTACTGGACATTAGTAAACATTTCTTCCTTGGCTGGGACTTTCCTGAGTTTTCAAATCCATTTATACTTTCCAAATCCACACCAACTTGGGAAAATCAATTTTACTGTGTGATTACACAAATCATAAAAAATTACCCCTTCCTGATGGTCTTAAATCTATCACCTTGTATTACCATCTGACTCCCTCAGCTCTTTGAAGTCAATAGTAATTTCTTATATCCCTTCATGCGAATTATAATTTTTCATGCTGTTATCTTACGCCCCCTCATCTATTTAATTTCTTATATGAAGAACCTGTTCAATCTTGTCATGTAGAGAAGTCATTCTGCACCTCTGATTATCCTTATTGAGCTTTGATGTGCTTTTCTTTTCCACTAGCACTTTTTGAAATTGAGATGACCAGAACTTCTGGAAATATTCAGCTACAGATTTAATCCCACTTCATGCATTTCACAACAGCTATTGTCTCATTTAACTTGTGTGAACACTTTAAATTGAAAAGCTGGCATCTGATGACTAACTGTTCCATTAGCAACTCATTTATATCAGCTGTCTGCATGCAGAGGCATTAATATTAACGAAACAGTGCTGTGGGTAGATGTATTACAAGTGGAAATCAAGTGAACTGTGTGAATTTGCTGAAGGATCCGTATTGGTGTACAGGTTTTATTTCTAGAGAGAACAAATACAACAAATTCACAGTGCTTAGGAGAGCAGATGTGCACAGCCAGCAGGCTGTGGCATTTGGGTGGAATTGATCAAAGTCCAAAACCAATGATTTTTGTGCTAACAGATTTTCAGTTGTTTCTCTTAGCTAACTGCTAAGTTTCACACAGAACTCTGTTTTTGTGTCCAGGAGGATAACAATAACTCTGAAGACATGAGAAAAAAAGTAAAAAACCTAAGTCAACAACTCAGCAAAAGAGCATACAGGAAAATCAATGCCTAATCTCTTTTCAAATGTGTTTCCAGTGCTTTGGTGAATCAAATATTTAATTTTAACTGCAAGTAGAATCTATCACTGGACCTCTCTGAGAGACAAAATGAGAGATTTTCCTAATGGCTAAGGGGAAACATCAGAGACATAACAAGAAATATTATGTAGGCATAATGTGTAATAACACTGAAATATTTCTGACTTAAATGTATAGCAGGATTTGAATAGTTTAGAGAAATAAATGGACTGTAAGAATATGAGGGTTTATATCTCAGGCATCGTCCTGTTTTTTCTCAGGATCATGAGATCAAGTTGCGGAGCTCCCATCTTCCAGGATTTATGGAATTTGCCACGGGGAGAGCCAAAGCACAGAGTTCAGTGAGGGGTTAAGCTGCCCTTGGACCTGCTTACAGTGGAGTTTCCTTGAGCATCTCTGATAATGTGCCAAGTGCTTCCAGATGAGGTGTGATTACTGCATCTTCCTCAGGGTAAACAGCCAAGTGCTTGCAGACGTGGCTGAGCCAATGAACCTGGAATAGAACCTGAAAAGCAAATACCTAAATTTTGAAAAGATGGAAGTATAAATGAAGTAGATGACAAGACCATAGATGAAAAAGCAAAAGGTGAGAGGATGTGGAAATGGAAAGAGATGGCATCTAGTACCCTCTCCACCCCTTCCTCCTCTCCATATGTACTTTTACCTCATAATATACATTTCCATGGTATCCATGCTCAAGAGAAAGAGCATTTGTCTTTTCCTGGTCTTGCCAAATATGAGTCTACAAATCACTGTTGAAATAGAAATGCTCATTGCATTTATCTGCATATTTTTTGCTTCATTATATACTGTGATTTGTATGTTTAGTATTCTTTAAATGTAAATTCATTATCTTGACTGAGATGTAAATGTAATTCTGCAGCATGCTCCAGACAACTACTCTACAAGGGAAAGCATTTCACAGTATGTTATAAATGTAACTACTCTGTGATAAATATATCCATATCTCTAATTCTGCTTCTGCTTCATGCTAAAAATAAAAGAGCTACTTGGGGAAAAAAACTATCTTACCTCTCAAGTATAAAATTTAAGTGCAGGACTAAAGAGACAAAAAAAAATAATGTACAAAGCAATGAATAGTTTACTTGCTATGAATTAGCATATTGCTCATAAGTTCCTCAATAGTTTTCAAAGCCTACTGGAATTCAGGAAATGAGTTACATTTCTGTTGGTGTGAGTGTTTTTTTCCTCTGTTTCCTATGTCTAGAAAATGTGCTTTAGTTTCAAACATTACAAGTTACCAACATGAATTAAAGCCCACAAAGAGCTTTGTTTTGCTCAATCTACTTTTTCTTTCTGACAAGATCTACAAAGAAGAAAATCCTTACTCTTCAAATAATTTTGTCTTCTTGCATATATATATATAAATATATATATATGTATATATAATTTTCATGCCTACTTTAAGATGATGTTTTGGGGAAACTAGGAGCAAAGCACTCTTTTTCAGAACAAAGATTTTAGGCATAGAAAAGATGGAATAAACTGCTTCTATTAATTTTAATTTTTTGCAGAAATTTTACTGTGACACCCCGAGAGCTAAAACTTTGCTGTCAATTTGGTAAATATTGTTGGTTTCTACTAAATTTTACTTAGCTTGCCTTCAGCTGGGGAGGATGTGCAGTCCCTGCAATGATTCTTCCTAATGAATTTCTTTCTACAGGTCTCCTGCTATTTTTCATTCTTTCAAATTTTCTTTTTTCTTTTTTCTTTTTTTTTGTTGTTGTTTTTTTGTTTGTTTGTTTGTTTGTTTCTACCAGATAGAGCACAAAGATCCCAAATTGCAGAGGGACAGTCTGGAAGAAACAAGGAAATTCCTGTGACATAATCCCTCATAGTGACTGATCTCTGCTTTTGACCTTCAATATTACTTTGCTGTCAGAAGACAGAAGACAACCCATAGACAAAAGTTGACTGTATTTTCTAGAAGTGATGCTTCACAGAAATGGCCCTCTCCTGTTTTCTAGCAGTTATTCTGAGGTGTGACTGATCATAAAATTTTTAATAAATTCTGTGAAAGACAGTAACTTTTTGTCAGAATTTCTGTCTATTAAATTTTAATGAATTTTAATCTGTTATTTCCTATGTTTTTAGAAGTAGCACATGAAAAATCAAACTTTCAAGAGTTAGAAGAATCTAGCATGCTAATTCCCAAGCATGCATGAAGTGAGTTCTTAGCTATTGAGCCAGTGCTTTATACCCAAAAATATTGCTGTCCAGTGAAACTCTGCCTGGACTGCTGCAGAAAATGGCAGGGCTATTTTCAGTGAGATAGAGATATGTCTTAGTTTTTACATCTAGATGCTGAAACTGGTTTCAATACTGGTTTCAATACTGGTTTCTGCCATGCAAAGCTGATGGTGATATTGAACAAATAATGTCAATGACACTATTGAATGGTGGTCTTGACTAGGTCACTACTGTGTTAGCAATTTACAGAGTATCTGCAAACCTGCAAATTCAGTCAGTGAGAGCTGCAATTTGAGCATATAAAATAAAATATTGCCTGAAAAGCTAGTCCTGCAGCATCTTAAATTGGTCCTAATTTAATGTGGACTTGTGGCATTAGTGTTATTTTGCTCTAGTCCCCTCTCAGGAATATGTGAACACATTATGCAAAATCATAGCCTAGAAAAGTTTCAATAATTTTTGAAGAGCAAATGTTGCGTGCATGGTTTAGTAAGAAAAGCTAATTATTAAATTCATAATTATGTACTCACAGAAGTACAGAAAACAAGCAGTAGGGCTGCACTATGAACAAAGGAAAACAATGAAAAGGTATTTAAACTATCCTGAATGAGCCATGGTACCTGTGCAAAGCAAATATGGCTTCAAAACAATGGCTTTATTTATGGAGTGGTCAAATTGAGACTGCACTAATTGATGTAGGAAATACAAGCAAGAAGTTGGAGTGCATATGCTTTTAGTTTCTTAACATTCTTTTAATTAAATTTTGTTGCATGTAATTAACTATCTTTTAACAGCAAGATAAGAAATTGTGGCAGATGAGGATGGCACAAGCTGAAATTCCATTGGCAGTGGACAATAATAAAACAACTTACTAAGCTTGAAATTTGCCACAAAGGTCATACTTGAAATAGTTTGGGGATTTTTTAATAATCATCACATTGTTTCAGACCTTTCTGTACTGATTCATGCACAAAACTGAGGTATAGCGTAGTGTGACATATTAATTAAAAACGATCAGTATTTAGCTACACAGTGATAAGGAATTTAAAGATGTGTACAGCTCTTGAATGAATAAGCTCCAACGAGGACCTGATCGGCTTATGAGGGAAAGCATTAGGCCAAAAGAGCAAACTAAAGCAAAAATTTCAATTTTCTCTTCAGTCTTATAGCTCAAATTTTCCTGTGTAACTGTCTAAAATTTTCCACCAGATTTTCATTCAAAGACACTGGTCTTCTTCAACATCTCTAGGTGAAACACCTATTTTTTTCAAAGAAAAAGGTTCACTATTGCAACTAGATTTCAATACATCTATTTAGAACTTATATTCAAGTTCCACCACGTGTCCAACAATTTTAAGAACATTAGATCTATTTAAGAACCTTAAAATTATACTAAAGTGACATTTATGCAAAATGTTGTTCACTGCATTTTTAATTGCTATTTATTTTAATCCTTCAGCAGTTCCTTTGTCTTGAATTCCTTTTCCCTTTAGAGCCCTTGCTGAGGTTGGAAGTTAATAATTTAAGAAAATCTTTCTAATAATGTCTGTTGAATCGATATTGCAAACTTTATTGCTCTTAATGAGACACTGAGATCCTTTTGTTAAACACATTTCCTCTCAGGCTGCTAGAGCACAGTCTGCATGTTTCTCTTGTGGCCAGTAAGAAAGACTTAGTGACAAACAATTCTTATTTTAATTGGCTGATGCAACCAAGTGGGAAGTTAGAGTGTCTTTTTTGATAGGCACAAACAGATTTTTTTTTATTTGTAAATGAGAAAAGACAGAATTTAAAAAATAGTAGTAAGAATATCAAGTGGAATAAAATCAATAAATCAATTTTTAGAATAGTAATAGTTTAAAATATACAGAATAGACTCCTTTCCTTTGAGCAGTGTGTGGAAGTAATAATGAGTAGGAGATTTGATGAGTATTAGTGACATTTCTAGCCAAAAAGTACAGTTTTAACACACGTCTATAAAATTTTTCATCTGTCATTCTCAAGCTTGTTGAATTACCTGAAAAAATGAACAATTACTGCTCAGAAAACAATTACAAGGCAATTTCTCATGTATATCACAGTGAATGATCACCTGCACACATAATTACATGCATAATCCTGTATGCAGGGATGTTATTGATGTATTTCACTGATTTGCATGGACTTCCCTTACTTCTCCCAAGGTTGTAGAACAGAAATAAAAATAGATAATCATCTATTAACACCTTAAAAGTGATTTAGACTGTTAAAGTTAGGTCTTTATGGCCAGTTTTTAATGCCTTTGGGTATGCTCCCTGACCTCCAACTGCTGCTCCTGATTACTGTAAACCTCCTGGTGTTCCTGTGGTCAGGCTTGCCACTGTGGAGTTCTTACCAGAAGAAAACTATCTTTGCAGAAGGGAGTTGAAAATTTTCTGCAGGAGACATTTGGAGGCTGGCACTTGTGATGCTCATGCTAAGACAGACACGGAGCGGACTATTTCTTATCCTTGTTTTACTTAAAATATGTACCCTTTCTTTATGGAATTTTCAGCAAATGAGAAAAACGTGTTCATATCTCCCAGCCACGAAATATTAGAGCTGTAAAAACTCCCTAGGCCAAGGTAATAGTTGCTTGCTCTTCAAAGAATTACTAATCTGTTAGATTTTATTTGGATGTCATTGGTTTAACTTAAAACAATATTCAAGTATTACAGCTAAAAAAGGTGCTCCAGAAATTAAGCTAAAGAATATGTAAATCATTATTTGCAGGAGCTGTTCTGAGGCAATTCAGCAAAGATTACAGGCAGAAGTGTTTCACATATGATTCTCTTTGGAAGATAAAATTATATATTAATGTAAATTGTCAAATTATCCTTCTTCCTCACAGAATATAGATCAATATTTATCTGTATTGATCAGATACATCAAAGATTTTAGCACTTGTCTAGCTCTGAAGAACTACAATTAATAACCAATCTTGATTCAAAAGGCATATAAAGCTTTACCTTTCATCCTTCAGGAGTGCTTATGTTCAATATCCAGTCGCATAATGCCATTTTGGTGTTATATTCAGAGAGACTAGATTACCTTAATGCATGTGCTCTTGATTTGTGACTTTTAATAATCCATCTGAGTTTAAATTCTGTGCTTGATCATTGCAATTCTAATAAAAGTGCAACACTGAGGCTTTAAGAATATTTTCATGAAAAACGTATTGAAGAAAGATAAATGTTTACACAAAGCTCCTCACTACTGTGACTGCTACACAGGTGATGAAATAACCAAGGGACCATATTTAAAAGAGATTGGTTTTTAGATTTTTTTTCTTATTAGCAAGAAGAAGCAAATCTAACAGTTGGGATGAGAGTCTGCACAGCAAATGTGTTCTCTAATAAATGCTGGAGAGAGAGTTCCTTTTCTTCATTTATATATTGTAACCATTTAAGGGATGACTGTAAAAATGTCTACTTTAAAACCAGCAAGGTGTTAGATATTTTAGATAATGATAATGACCTCAGTCTGATAAAAAAAAAAAAATCCTAAGAAGTATATTTTTCACAAGTGTGGTTGACTGGCTTTACGAATCTTTATGACAGTGATTCATATTTGGAGCCCCATGGTCAAGGCTTCTGAGATAAAATCTCCAACAAGGGCAGCTCTCTTTGTTACTTATACAATGATTTTATTGTAGTCACTTGGGGTGTAAGAACTACTTCTGCTGAATTCTGGTTCTTTGGCTAGATGAATTGAGAGCAAGAGTTAGAGTTAAAGGTAGATATTTCGTATATTGGCCCTTTTCCTACCATGATCTATGTGCACAGAAAAGTCACCATTGAGCATATCCAGACTTGATGCTGATAAATATTGCCCACAAGTGGGCCCTGAGATCATAGGAGGTTTTGATATATATCCAAGAACACTGAATTCTCAGTATCATAGGAACAGTGATTATAGAGCATACTTCAAGATAAAGGATATCCAGAAGCCCTGACTATGATATGGATATTTTTGGCCACTTCTCCTCATTGTGATTGAATTCATGGAGCTTTTCAATGGTTTCACAATGGCTACAAGTATTATCAGAATCACTAATTCCAAAACAGAATCCTAAAAGTCAAGAAATAATCGTACATTAATATATTTTGTTATAGTTGCTGAAGACACATTTTGCTGTGGTAAATTACAGAGAAATATTTTAATCAAAATCAGGGAAAATCTAGTGTGGATGATTGCCTGTCTTGGAGCTAGTTATTTGCTCTTTTGTTTTTAAAAAAGTTTGAAATTACTTTTTTTTTCAGTCTGAAGTTTTAGGAAGGACAAATTATTCCGTCTTCAAAGGATTATTATTGTATCCATTTATTTATTTAGACTGGTTAATAATGAAGCGCAGTCAAAATTTTCTCCAGGGACAATTACTAGAGAACCCTCTGGCTGAGGCATTCCTACTCCTTTCTTGTTTGCCTCCAGCATCTTCAGCACACTTAAGAATAAAAGAAAAATGTAAGGCTGCAGCTAAGGAATTTGATTCTAGAAGCTTGGGGTTTTTTTAGTTGTTTTGTTTGTTTGTTTGTTTGTTTTTTCCTTAAATGGTGGAGTTCATAGAATACTTGTTACCACCTGAGGAGAGAGGGAAACTTCATGAGGGTGAAGCATCAAGATGGCAGAAATAGAAGGTTTAGCTGGAAAATTTCATCTGATAATTAATTAGAACAATAGGCAGAGATTATGATTTCACAGAGGAGAAACTTCTGTTCTAAATCTAGTGTCAGGACAAATAATGCAGGGGAGCCTGGCCATGTAGTACTTGTCAATGCAGTAGTTTGTGCTTCTTTTCTCCTGTTGCCATGGTTACCTCCTTGGTTTCAGCCAAAATCAATCTGTGTGGCTTTATTCACTTTGGGACTTAAACATCCTGTTACCCACTGTGCTGGCAAAGTGAACATGATGAAAATGTTGGATATCCTGTTTTGGTTTCTGGGTGACCACAGTGCCATGAACAGAGTTTGAGAGGAGGTGTGCTCATGATGGTGTGCTCTTGCTTAACCTAGCACTGGCCAAGGCAATTCTGCAGGAACTAATTTAAGCAATTTAAGACACATGGTCAGTCCCCAGGCAGGAGGGAAATACAGAGCTTGTCTTAAGTGAAGACATTGGATTAGACAGGTCATGAAAAAAAATGGATTAAAGAATCGGTGTAAACCATAGAGGTTGTGAAGTGATAAGAAGCAGTCAGTGTGGAGTTGTCAGGGTAAATCACATCAGCATGACTAAGATCTTCCTTTCATGTGATAGCTGTCCTAGTGCATGGAACGGGAAACTTCAGACCCTATATAAAATTTTCTTAGTGTTTTCAGAGACCTAGAGAAAAACAATCTATGTGAAATCATCATAAAGATAGTGTTGGTTGAAAAAATTATTAATCAAACAGTGGTCTGAGATTTTTTTTGGACATATTTCAAATGGCATCCTGTGCAAGAGTATAATTGGTATTTTGACCAGTTAATTGCAGTCCTGGGCAACCCTGAATTCATAATTCAACTTGAGTTTAAGAACCTGGTGAATCACCCTGCAATCTGTAGTACTCAGTGGATAAAAGATAAGGTGAAAATGCTATGCCTGGGGAAAATGAATGCTGTTATCCAAAACACATAATTAAGGAATAAGCAGAAATAGTGCATCTGGAGATACAGTAGTCGTATATGAACTGAGTATGCATAAGTAATGAAATAATAACACCCAAAATTGTCATTCTGAAATGCAGAAAACACCAGAGGAATATCTAAGACATAAACTGTAGTTATTCTCCTCTGCCAGAAATTATGTAGCCTCAAGCGTTGAACTCAGGATAGTTTTAGGCATGTTTTCAACTCCTTATTTTAAAATAATCACTCTTAGATTTCCTTCTATTTATATAAACAATGCATAACAAAATCATTATTAATTTCTAAATTTATAAGTATATATGAAATTTCAGCGAGGGAGCATGATCCTTCAGATTATTATCATTATTCTAACCAAAATTTTAGAGCTTGATTTTCAAGGGAAGATGCACCTTCCAAGCCTGTGTAGATCAGAAACACATATTTATTTTTCAGTGGTTTGTGTGGACTCGGGTTACTCTCAGCAGAAAGTTCCTCTAACAGTATATGTGTTACAGAAAGATTTGGGGAGTCAAACAACAATTCCCTTCTCTGACACAGCTTGCCAGAAAGATGCATTTTAAGTACAGAAAATTTTCTGCTTTGTGTTAAATTGACATATAGTCGACTAACATTTCTCTCTCCAGGGCAGGAGCTGGCTGTTCTCAGATCAGACAGAATGGCTCCTCTCCTACAGTCATGCTTCTAGAAGTTAGAATTACAAAATGAATATGATTTAGTGTATCAAAGCCCATTCTAAATACAGATCAGCAACATTACCAAGTAGAAAACAAATAATCACCTTGTCCATTGATGAAGATTGACTCTAGGTGTGAAGATTTCCATGGGAGCTGTTTCCCAGACAGCAGCACTTAGAGGAAGAGCCTGGTGATGCACTGTTCCCCAGTTTGGTCCCCCTCCCCCTGGGGGACTCTGAACTGAGGATGTGTCTTGGCTGATGCCCTGCAATCCTGTTGTCCCAGGACTTTGAGTCCTTCGTGTTTTGTACTGTATTGGAAGCAATGGATTGCAGACTCTTGCCCTGACTAGCCAATTCTTGAGAGCAGATATGATAGTTCTGTAGGTTTCCTACATTGCTTCTTTCCTCTGCTGTTGAGAGATTTGACTTCCTTACCCTTTGTTCCTACAAGGGTTATACTTCAGTTCATTGCCTAATTAAGCTCTTTATTTTCAGTATCTGGCATGTGCAGTGATACAAGGCTAAAGACATGCACTTAGCTAAGAATCTTTGCTTGATTTATTCTCTAGAATATAGAGTCTAAGTGGGATGCATGTAGCAAAGCAGATAAAAGATTTCTCAGGAGGGTGTAAGGACCTCAGTGCCAGCTCCTGGTGTCACTTGTCTCAGTTCAGTGTTTTCAGGGCTAAGCATCTATCTTCTGGTCACAAAATGGGCAGTACTGCAGAGACAGATTTAACTGTGGCTGTCTACCCTTGCTTTAGATTGTTAACAAACACACTAGATATTTGTTTCTGTCTTCTTACCACTTTTAGGTAACCAGTTGTTCACCAGAACCACAAAAATTTAGGTTCAGATTGGTTTTGGTGTTAAACTAAAAAAACCCCCAACAACAAAACCCCTCACAAAACTAACATACAACTCTCAGAAGAAACTGTCTATTTTATCTGCTCAAAATGTATTTTTAAAATTCAATTATATGTGGAGAGGAGCATATCTGTAATATAACATTGGGTGTAAAGCAAGGCTTAAGCCTTTTTAGCAATCCTGTCCTATCCCATCACCATTTCTGTCACTTGCAGACTATCATGCACAATTTTTCAAAATATGTCTCATTCTGAAAAGGAGAACTCAACTGTAAAAAGCCAAAATTGTGCTGATGGGTACAAGTAAAAAAAGACAAATCCCCCCTTCTCTCAGCTTTTATGTCACAACACATCATGGTCCATTAATTTCCAACATGGTACCTCTTAAACATATCTCAAAGATTCAGAGTGCCATAATGCAAATCTAGCTGGCAAAGTCAAAACAGAAACACGCTTGTTCTTAAATCCAAGCACAGACAGACCCCTTGCATTCTGTCACATCTTCACTGGTTCCTGCACCTGACTTTCCACCTTTAAATCTAATACATACAGTCTTAATCCAAACTCATGGATGCCCTATACAGAAACTGAACTAGTAGTCTCTCTCACATCCTTAACCTAATTTATTGCAAGTTTTGATAGCCTGACATTTCTATCTTAATCAAATGTCACTTTACTGAAGCCTCTGACCTAAGTCCACTACTGGAGGTCTCGCTAAAGAGTCATATTGGTTTTAATGAGATTGAAACCCAGTTCTTACACATAACACATATAGACAACTCCAGCTCTGTAACAAAATAGTCACTATAGTCTCATTACAGGATGCTGTTTTATGTGAACAACTGAGATCAGAACCAGGATTGAAAAATCTTATATCTATTAAAAAATAACTACATCCAACTTACACAGTTAATTTTATGGCATTTGTATTGAGTCTTAGGGTAAATGTAAAATTTAAGCTGACAGGTAGGGACTAAGAAAACCAAAGATTTTAATATTTTATTTTCTGACAGAGGTATAATCTGTTTGTAGACTCGGAGAAAACTACTTCAGCAGGCAACTGTATCAACAGAAGGATTCAAAGCTGTTCATGTTGTTCAAAACCTTGACTGGTCGTGGTCCTGAGTACCCGGCTTTAGCTGACTGAGCTGACCCTACCCACCCTGTGAAATATTTCTCCCACTGCTGTGGGCATGTCTCATTGCTATATGGCTGCAGGGAAAAGCAGCAGAAGCAGCTTTCCAAAGAGCTCTTGGGGATCCAAATTCTTCAAAGAGTCCAACTTCTACTTTGAGCAGAGCATCCAGGCAGGTTTTGCAGACTGAGTTAGCTTGCCAAAACACAGTCTGTATTCTTAGGCCTATTTATCTTAGGAAGATATCTCTAAATTTTAGGGGTCTTTTTAACAGCATATAAACAAGAAACTCCACTAGAGGGATATAGAAACCAGGAGTTTCTAGTTGCTACTTTTTCTGTAGTAGATGACTAAAACTTGAATCAGTAAGGGGATTACCACTGTCTTCCAGAAATGCAGAGACTTGATGAAGAGAGGTCCTTCTCCAGAACCTAAACTCTGTGTTTCTAAAACTGCAAGTTTACTGCTACTTTAAGCAGTTAAAAAGTCAATATTATTGTCTTACGAATGGATCATTTTCAGTGACTCGAGACACAAGCGTAGCACTGCTGCAAAGAGTTCACATTCTGACTGAGGAGATTATTTTTTCCACAGGAACTAAGCACGAAACAGTATTTTCCCCTTCTCTCTCTAATTCTCTCCAATTCTTAGTCTGATTTGTCATTATATTTTTACTCTATTTTTTTGCCCTCCAGTGCTGCAGTTGGCTTTGGACTAACAGCTGTGTTGTGGAAGTACACGATGCACCTCAGATGTACATTCAGTTTAAGTGTATATAGGTGGGTTGCAAATATGTTATGAAGCCTATTTTCTCCTGAGGAATGCAGATCATAGTACTCAGACATGAGAAATAGTGATTATGGAAAATTACTTTTCTCTCTTTGGATTGTATTTTTGCTTCTTTACAAAGAAGAAAGATACCATTTTTTTATTATTAAAAACTAAACCAGTGCACAATATTTGCAAGAATATGGTACAAAGGAGAAAGGATTAAAAACAATCACCAAAGCAAATAAAATAGTAATAAAAAAATAACCCAAAGAAACAACCACTCCCAACAAAACCTTAAAACCTCACCAGAAAAGCAAACTCCAAAAAGCCAGTCCCACACCCTCCTCTGGGACAATGCCATTCACAGTCTCCGTTTTGCTTTCTGAATATTTTTCAGTGAATACTCTCTAGATACAAGGTGCCCTGTAAGCAGCAATATCCATGTCCATGTATTTTATCCAGATGGGATAGCAGGTATTACTCCATGAGTGGGAGCCAAGATTTCAGAAGCATTCCCTGTCTGTGATTTCTTGCACTCACACTCACAGTGCAATTGCTCCATAACACTAACACTGGATTATAGCATTGCTGCCTGTAAGTCATAGATTTCACCTGTGCAGTGGAAGAGAAGAGCTATCCTAAAAATTCTTGTTGTGTTGCTGGATTTATGTCCCAGATCGTGGGATTTAGAAAGTTACAAATTTGATATCCTTTCATCTTTATAGCACAATCTATTTCAATAATCGAAAAAAAAGCATTCTTGAGAGTGTCAATAGGAAGGAGAATCTAGAGATATATGTTCTGTGTTTATCCAGGCAATGTCATATGCAACAGGGGAAAATATTTAGTTTCCATGTTATGAATTCTTTGGGGTCATCTTTCTTACCATTCTTCAGATTCACATGATATATTGCCTTTTTTATTCTTTTGGTCAGCAATATAAACAAAGAATGATAATTTCACCCAAATCTGTTTTACGAAATTATGCAAATACAGACATCCTAAGCAGAAAAGCAAGTTATATCAAAATGCAGGAAATAAATGGCAAGCAAACTTGGAAATGTGTTCTAAAGGAGCTCCAAGTCCATGTCACCCTCAAAACTGAAGCCTTCCATTTAGTCTAGACTCAAAGCAGCCAAATAACTGAAATTTGTTCTGACACAGGTAAGTTTTACATTTCCTAGCTCATTTACATCTAGTAAGAAAGCTTCAGGAACACATGATGGATCAGGTTCTGAGGGATTGACCCAGGAAGCTGTTTTGTGGCTGAGATCTGCTCAACTCTCCCTCCACAGCAAGCAAGATATAAAGTAGATATTTTGTCTGATTTTTGACAGCTGTCCAATGTAACATCCAGAGACCGTCCTTGTTTTTGAAAATAGCAGGAGGCTGTAAAGTTAATAAAACAAGAGAAGGTCTGAAGAAATGGGTGACTTACTATTTCTGAGCTTTCCGTGAGCAATTGGAACTAAATTGTCTGTCTCTAAAAGGACTCTGAGCTTATAAAACTCTCTCATTGCCATGCAATATATATGCAATATATATGCTCTGTGACATAAATGCTGTGCAAACCCTGCACAAGTGCTGCTCTTCTTGACAAAATGTTCGAGGCAGGAAATATACCCTTTGAAAAGTTCCACAGTGATGTTAAAAACAAAGTTGATTTCTTGGAGTAGGTATTAGTATTGGTTTAATCTCAAGGCTTGGCTCCTTTTATTCAGCCTCCCTGTACTATATTGGTTCGTATGAAACCCACGCAGAATTTCTGCTCTACTCTTCTTTTGATATGTATCTCTAACAAATAGATTTTCAATTCAGTTTTTTGCAGTGTGTTGATTATCGGAGGTAGAGTTAATTTAATCCTCATTTCTGTTCAACTTGCAGAAATGAGGCACTACATCTATTTTTTTCATAACTCTCCCACTGCACTTCTGTGTGCAGTTGGAAAGGTGCCAATGCTATCCCATCAGGTGCCTGGATGTCATTCAGCAACTGTCAAGTGGATTAATATTTAGACAGGCTGAGTGAAAAATTCAAGTGCTTCAAGTCTGCCACAGACTAAATATCAGTATCATAAACATTTAAAGAAGCAAATGTGCTAAAATCGTAATTCTGTCTCCCAGCTTGGTAATAGCTGTGCTTGCTAAAGGTGGGTGCTCTCATCTCAGATCAGCTACTAGGTCTACTCATTGGAGGCACTCCCTAAGTTGCATCAAAATGAGGCACAAGATCATCAGTGAATAGCCAGGCATGCAAACAATTTATTGGGAGTGGATTAATAGAGTGCAATTTAATACCATGTAAATGGCCAGCTGGTGGGAAGGGCTGTCTCTAGAAGGGTGTTGAGAACAGTTATGGACTATTGCTTCATTAGGCACAGTACAGTTGCAAACTGATAATTTTCCTGAGCTCTGTCAACATTTCTGTATCACAGCAGAAATCACTTCCTTAAATCCAAGTTTTTTAATGCATTGTACCTGGTTCCAGAATTGCGCTAGATGCACTCAGTGAGGAATTAAGGATTATCTGGAAGGAAATATTCTATTACTATAAACATAGTAATAGAAATATTCTATTACGATTAGAAATTAGAAATTCTAATAGAATATTTCTACTACTATCACTTGTGTTCTATTACTGCAAAGCACATCAATACCATGTAATTTTCGAACTGACCTTGAAAATTAATGGTAATTTCACTTATCCCTCTAGAAGCAGCCATGTTACTAGAAGTGATCTGTGTTTTGTCCTTCATTCCGTGAAAATCTGGTCAGCTCTGAGCAGCTCAGCATTGTGTAATTCTTTTGTGACATGTATGTGGCATGCTGCACCTCTACTCATTCACTGTGGAACGTGACAAGCTTAAGTGCAGTACAGACATAAACCTTTCCATATTGGATCAGAGCAACCACTCATCTAAGGCAGCTTCACATTGCCAGCTACAGTTGCTTCATAAATTGTAAAAGTCCTGGAAGAGATAATTACACAAAAAGCATTTCCATGTCAGTAGTCTGAGTAAGGAGTGGATAGGGTATATTGCAAAGGGTGCTTTTAGCTGAAGTCAGAGTACAAAGGAGTTGTTTGTGGAGCTGAGGATTTGGTCAGAATGTAGCTCTGGACAGCTCTGCTGAGGAGCCTGAGGATGATGTTCAGTTATGGCAGCAGGGGACAAGAAGACTTAGAAACATGTTTTTGGCATTTGAGATTGCAGATCCTATCTATGATAAACCAATGCATGGTAGAGCATAGAACGTCTGTGATTCAGTATTCAGTGATATGGTTTAGTGAAAAAAAAGTAAAAATCTGCCTTCACTTTTCAGGTATACAATTCTGCCCAAATACTGCTATGTAGAAAAAAATTCTTTTTCATCGATCTGAACTGAGGCAGGGCATACTGGTTCCTGTTTTTCTGCCAGAACATTCCAGTTTGCCTCCACAGTGGGATTGCTGATCTGAATGTGGAAATCAGAATGTAAATTTTCCTACACTGATTATAAATTGGAAAAACTCTCATCATCAAAACAGACTCATTCTTGCTCTACATAAGCATAAATTGATCTATTATGCAAGACCTGAACTAGAGCTGGCTAAGCATGGAATCCTGATCAGCAGAACATGTTAATATTATATGTATTTGTGTGTTACATTAAAAATACTCCATTAAACAGGTTTTATGTGAAGTCACAAAAGAGAGAATGTCAACATGAAGACCTAGCAAGTTTTCATGCCTGAAGCTATAGTAAAACCTGAAATGAGAAATAAATACAGCAAAACTACAGTCATAAAAAATCCCAGGGTCTCCAGCATTTAGCAAAGATTGGTTCTTTGTCAGTGACAAAGTGTCACTGACACTTTGTTCAAGGGCACCCCAGCGAGTTTGCCAATGACACAGAGCCATGCAGGGCAGTCGGCACACGGAGGGAAGGGATGGCATCCAGAGGGAGCTGGGCAGGCTTCGGAGCTGGGACTGTGTGAAACTCATCAAGTTCAACAAGGCCAAATGCAAGGTCCAGCACCTGGGTCAGAGCAATGCCAACAGATACAGACTGGGCAGAGAATGGATTGAGAACAGCCCTGAGGAGAAGGACTGGGGGGTGTTGGTGGAGGAGAAGCCCAGCAAGACCCAGAAATGTGCACTTGTAGCCCAGAGAGCCAGCCTTGACCTGGGCTGCATCAAAACCAGCACGGCCAGCAGGGTGAGGGAGGGGATCCTGCCCCTCTGCTCTGCTCTGGTGAGACCCCCCTGGAGCTGGATGAGACTTTATACAACCTGGTCTAGTGGAAGATGTCCCTGCCTGTGGCAGGGGTGTTGGAACTAGATGATCTTCAAGGCCCATTTCAATGTAAACAATTCTATGATTCTATGAAATCAGGGTTCTATGACACTCATGCCTTTGTTTCAGTGGTGTTTAGCTGAACCATATTGAACTATTATATGGTATTTTTCTGATGAATCTCAAATAAAAGCAAGTTCAAAATGTGTGTTTCATGTAGAATCTTGAGGCACCCAGTACAATGGTTCAAGGTATTTCTTGGACAGCAGCATCTGGCTTCCCAAAAATGATGAAAATCAGGAAGTATTCATCTATTTTACCATTTGAAAATATCCTCAGTGTTTAGCTGAAACGAATTCTATTGAGTACTAGTTCTATTCCAGATATATTGAGTATTAGTTCTACTCCAGATCAAACAACTACTGTATTAAAGGAGACCTGCAGCCATAGAAGGAGGGGGGAAAACTGAAGGACAGCTACAGAAAACAAGGAACTGAATTTCAATCTCCAGAAGAAAAGGAAGAGAAATTGATGGTCTGCCAGGTTTGTGAAGAAGACAAAACTGCTTAATCTATAAAGGGATGACATATGACCCTAACTTGTTTCTGAAGAAAAGAAATGGTAAAGCCAAGTGAATAAAACAACTAGACTGGACAGACTTGGAAAAAAGGAACTGAGAGGGTGGGAGTCCGAAAATACTGGTGTAGTTGGCTGCCAAAAATGTGCTTGGGAAGGAATTCAAGAACACAGAATGAGCAGCTGATTGATTTATAGGAGAGAATTATAAATCATTAAAGTAACACAAAACAATTGCCAAGGGAATGTCTGCAGAAAATAGAATTAAGGATAAAAAAGTCATGGCTAAGCAAACTATACCTGTTCCTTGATGCATGAGAAACCATCTCAGGTTATTCAAAAATATGAAGAAAGTTCTTTATGAAACAAACATGTTAAGAATAGTTAAACCCCAATAACTGACACAAATCCAAAATTCTCTGAAACACTCTTGATGACAAAATGTTCTCAGTTTTCCACATGGCTACTTGTGAAATGCTTCTTACTCTTTAAGAGTGCTGTCAAAGCCAAAGTAGGGCTCAGGATCTTTGCTTTGTATTTCAAGGTTTTCAGCAGACTTCTGGTATGATATGACATATACTCTGTCCTAGTGTTCTTTAGTGGGGCTGACTGCAAATCCTGTCTCTCAGGATCCTGTAACTTAAAGGAAAGAGGCATTTCAAAGTAAAGCGGGCTATTACTGTTTTTATCCTGACTGAACTGCTGTTTTGAAGTATTTAATTACATGTTGGAAGATGGTATTGAGAATCCAACTGAGTTGGATAGAGTTACCTCTAGACACTTTACTTAAAGGTGAATTACAATTTCATTGTGTTTCTGCATGGTATGAACTGATGCTTGGTAAGGTACATACATCTCTCTTTACCAAAACTAGAGCTGTGTTTTCAAGCAAAATACTGATGTCTCAGTTTTTGTAAAAGTCATTTGTTCAGGAGAGTGCATAGACCATTTAATGTAATTAATTTAATTAAGATTAGTCAAATAATGCTGTGAAAATTTTACTTGCTTGCAAAAGTCAGTTCATATGGAACTAACAACAATGAAACCAAAAACTGAGAAAAATCATTATGTGTCGATTTTTGCTATTTTATATCATCCATATTTACCAAACCTTGCTGTGTAAGGACAACTCTTTTCTGAAAAATAAATTCAAAACACAGCATAAAACAAATTCCAGTGGTTCTGGCAGTAGAAAAGAAAAAGGACACTTCTAATACAACAACAAAAAGGTTTACTCAACTGAGACATGAAAGGAGTATATTTAAAAATCTCTCACTGAATAGCCATTTTATTGATAAAGAAATGGAAATAACTGACCCGACACATTCTTTAACTAAAATTTTGAAATGTTGACATTGATAGCACTAGAATAATTTGAGGTAACAGGGCTGAAGCTATAGTATTGTCCCGTTTATTTCTTTCAGAATAACCTTTAGAACAACAGAATAATGCAGGGACAGTATGCATTTTTCAGAGCATTTTACAGTGCTCCACTTTTAAACTTGAGTACTGGAAGGAATTATTTTCTCAGTACAGAGTTCTCATTCATTTTCAAGCATATGTGTTGGTATACCCATAACATTTAGATTCTAATATTTTAAATGAGAATTTCATTATTTCCTTCAGTTATGGTGACATCCTAAATGAGTATAAAAAATACAGTGTTGTTGTCAGAAAAGTGCAACACAATAAGCCATAATTAATAATTTTAAGTTATGATACACATTCTGGCTGAAAGAAAATTGAAAATTTCAATCAGTTGGGGAAGAATTAGATGAGAAAATTATAGTTTGGATAATTGAATGATTAATGAAAGGTTAATTTAGTTATTTAAAAGGACCATTTGTGAAAAACTGAAATCATATAGGCAATTAAATGAAGGCTATACACGTGATAAAGCAGAACTTACTAATGAATTTTTTCTAGAATAGAAAAACCACTTCTTCAAAGCAATGTTCAAGGCTTCTAAGGCCCAAAGTGAGGTGCACACATGTAGAGACCTGCACACACATGCACAAAAAGGGAAAAGTCCTTCAGTGAGGGAGCCGCATATTTAGATCGATAGAACTATAGAAGCATTGGGTTTCAACTTAAAATCTTTTTCTTCATATTTTATTGAAAACTATGATTCAGAAATACTAAAATATCACAGGAAAATCTGGGACTGAAACGCATTATGGGTTTTGCAACTGGCTAAGACCTTGTTCCTTAGTTACTCACTCTGATCATTGAGCTGTCAGAGTTGCCTGTCTCAGAATCACTGCTTTTTGCCATTTTTCATTTCAGTGGTACATATGGCAATATTCAGAAAGAGATTTTTATCTTGATGATACTGAATTAAAATACACTTGGAGTTAATAAGAAATAATCTAGTCAAATTAGCTAAAGTATGTAATGCCTAGTGATGGCTTATATAAAGGAATGAGTCCTATTTTTTATGACAGCAAGTTACAGAAAGTGCTGCAAGCACTGGATAGAGAAAATGTGGAGGCACATGTCTGAAACATGATTGACTGGGATAGTGATTTGGACACAGTTACAAAGAAATATTCCATTTAGTGTAGAATTTTTGCTTTAGTACTATGATTAAAAAATGCAATAGAGCTCCAGGTGGACCTTTTATTAGACAAATAGCTGTGACAGCTGGATGAAAGGTATGTTTATATGAAGTGCAGTTGACACATGCTTTTCTAGTTTCTGAACAGCGACTCAAATTACAAAATGTTTAGAACTCAGTAACTTTAGGTAATAGCCCTTAGCACTTGACACTTCTCTAAGACCCACCTCTTGAGCCCAGCGAATCAAGCACCAATTCCTCTTTCATTTGTGTCTGCACAAATCTGGGAGGCTTGCAATGTAGATGACTAGACTGCTGTCTTGCCTGAACTCCACCATTGTGTTTTATTTTATAGCCTAGCAACATTTTTTCTTTATGTTTTGTCTACAAACATAGATAATTCTGCCATATACAGTGACATGCCATTTATGACAGTTTAATAGGTTTTATCTAAGAACTTTTGTAGGCAGACTGTTTTCATGCTTCAGATGGTAGAAAATAAAATTATTTCAAACTTTAAATTACCTAACTCGGCGAATTAAGAATAGGATTAGGTAAACAAGCCTTCACACAAATGCTACACAAAGGTGAAGAGCTCATGAGTAGATTATGGGTCCCCTTCTCTTTTATTTTATTTTTTCAGAGCTATCCTCCTTTTGATACTTCAGCTTGTGCTTTTTATACCACTGTGTCTGACAGGCACAGAGCTTAGCACAATGATCTCAAACAGAGTTGGGATCTTTCATGACTCACTTATTTCTCAAGCACATGTAACACAGGTATGTTTCATCCCAGTTTTTCAGCATGGATTTTTAAATACTGTGAACCTAGTTATGTGCACTGCTTGGGTATTCACAGAATGTATTTCTCGACCCATTGAGTCAAGAGACAAGTCAGCAGCTTCCTTTACCCCTTCTTAATCTTTCACATATTTTTTTCCCCACTTTGTTCACTAACAACTCCTTGGTATCCAATTCCTCAACAAATAGCATATCTCTGTAACTCTATATTTTCCTAATCAAGTGCCCTTTCTCTAACAGAACTTCTTCTTCTTTGATGCTTATGCAGGGTGTTTATTCAATCAGTGCTGGCCTCTACCTCCACTTGGAGATAGCCAGAAAAAACCCACTAGCACTTGTTGACCAAGAATCTGAACATTTTATTGCGATTTACTGAACTCAGAACTAGTTTTAGAGTATCCAAACTCAAATAACACGACCAACCTACAAAGGTTTTTTGCTTCTATCCTTTGTAAACAAATCTTAGAGGGATGTTTTAGACTAAAGTCATTGTTTATTCAGCTCCCAGAAGACCACTGCCTGAGGGTGATTCATTCTGTCCTTGGAAAAAGAATAAGGCAAATTAAGCTCATATGTTTTACAAGCACAGAAGTTGATCAGTGGCAGATTCAGCTTCCTGGCACAAGGATCATGACATTATGGGATAGAAAAGTGTATGTCCTGGTTAAAGTAGAGAGTGGGGAAGTTTTGTAAAGGGTAAATGTGACAGATGGCTGTTTTAATACATGTGTGAGAGAGAACTGTATCTTTGAGCCATGTTTCAGGGTTGTGCCGGTGGAGTCTTAAACACACCAGTGGGCACTTGCCCTGTTGTAGAGCTGGACCCAACGGAGAATGAATATGGTACTGAAAAATGACAAGGATGTATTTGTTTTACTGTGATTTTAAGAAATTGTACCCATTCCAAGGAATCAGTTTAGATTATAGTCTCATTTGGAATCTTTCCAGAGGAGGAATATTGGGTTCTCAAGTGGGAATTTTTTGCTATTTTTTTCCCCCTTTAAATTGCAGTTGCCTACTGTTATGTGCCTTCATGTCAAATAAGGCAACACCTGCACTCCTTCTGTTGGAAGGCTGTTTCCGGGAAGAATCTAAATTTGTAAAATCATGGTTCAAATAGGAATCTAGTTGGTTACATTGACATGGATAAAGGAAAGCTCACTATATGAATACAGTCAGACTGGGAGAAATTAGAATATAAGAGTTATGGCAGCCTGGTGAGTATTTGTATCTTGTCTAGGCCCTGTAGGACAGATGCTTGATTAATTTTCATCTGCTTTCGCAATGTCATGCTGTTTTAACTCAGAAGATAAAATATACCATCCAGTATATGTGCTATATCCTAGGCTTACCTCACCTATTACACAATGGAACCTAATTACCCTTTTTCCATGTGCATATTGAGGTATTGGTCTCAAGTATAATAGAGGTGTCTGCTTTGTGGCAAGGCAGCTTCCACAGCAATGAAAGCAAGGCACCATGGTAACATAAAAGAAGCAATTGCAAATTAAAATCTGCTCCACTATGAAGCTCCAATCCCTTCAGCATTTCTGCTCTGCATTTTGATAGTGCTGGTCAGAGTTATGTTAATAGTCAGAAAGCCTTAACTAGCAATTGATTTTCAAAAGAGCTGATTTCACAGGGCAGCACTAGGGAGGCAGCACACAATGCTGCACCAGCTTCTTTCTTCTACAGTGCCTGGCAGTTAAGAGAAGGAAAGTCAAATGTTGCTTTCTCATACAACAGCATAGAGATGGATGTCCAGTGACAGCAAGCACAAAATAAAATTCAGTGTAATATTTTGTTTCAAAATAGATTAAATTGCTTATAAAGTTATTTTTCCTCTGGCAATCAGTAACACATATAAGAATATTATTAATAAAACTAGTTAAAATACAGAGACTTTGTAATAAAGGCACATAAATGATATTGTGCTGTTACTGCAGCAGTAGCAGATCATCAGATTTTACTAGGTATAATTATTGGTTTATTTCAGGGCGTTTTATGTTCTGGTTCATGTATGAATTCTTGCACATATTGAAAAAGGTTACATAGAATCTGAGGCAATGAGTACTCTGGGATTTAATTATTGTTTATTTAATTTATCACAGTGTGTACAAGAACATTCCACATCAATAACATCAATAAAATCTGAGAGACACACATGCACTAAGTCAGAAAAAAACCACAGAGCATTCAAATTATTCTTACACAGTAGCATGTGGTGAGCGTTCAAATGCTAATAAAGAATGTTTGCTAGTCATAATCATTTCAGAATCTTAAGAAAATATGATGAGCACAAAAAAGGAACTGCTATGTCCATGATAATACTTGATAGCATCTTTTGACTGTAGAAGACAGTAGAGAACTTGGAAAATTCACACATTTCTTCTCAGGCATTTGTATTGTGTCAGAATCTGTAAAAAGAACAATGTCATTGTAATGGGAGATTTATATTGAGTGAGATGGTATGGAAGAGCACTACTTTCCTGAAAGAAGAGTTTTTTCAGGAGAGGCAAAAGAAAGGATTTAAGAATTCTGATTTACATGGCTAGCAGTTATGGGAAATCCATTAACTGTATTGTGTTTTGCAGTAAATATATAGTCCATACGTAAGCTACAGGGCTAAAACTGTGCAACATTTTGCTGTGACCTACACTTCATTTCTGAACAAAGAAAATAAAGTATATTTTTACTCAGAAAAGATGGATTAGAATAAATAATAAAAAAACCCCCGATAAATTTAAATTTAAAAAACCCAACCTTTTCTTTAAGATAACTTAGGAGCATTTTACTCAAAATTTGTCACAGTTATTTAATTCCATGACCTGAGATAGTAATTAGTTTGAGATCATTGGTTCACTTAAAATTACTTAAGAATTTCTGTCCTTTTTAAAAATATCTGGGAATAAAAAAAACCTGCCTTCAAAAAGAAGGATTACTGATTTTATTCTCTCAAGATAGACACAACCTACTTTTTCTGTGGATTTGAAATACATATACTTAATAATTTTGTTTATAAAAGAAACTGTTTAGGTTATTTTAATCTTTATTTGCAGCTGCTTAATGGCAGGCTAGAAAGTTGAATATACTGCGGAAAATAATTAAATCATGTTTTTTTCACCTTTAAAAATCATTTTACAAAGTAGTTGTAAATAAAAAAAAAATCCCCTGTATTAGGAAAAGAAAAAGACCCCACTTAGAGTGTTGCATGCAGCTCTGAGGTCCTCAGCACAGGAAGGATCTAAACCTGTTGGAGTTAATCCAGTGGAGTGTCACCAAGATGGCTGGATGGATCAGGAAAGGTTGATATGATTGGAATAGATCAGCCTGGAGAAGTAAAGACTTTGGAATGAGCAAATACTGCCCTTCCAGTACCTGGAAGGAAGCAACAGGAGACCTGGAGAAGGATATTTTAAAAGGGAATGTAGTAACAGGACAAGATAGGCTTTAAACTGAAAGCGAGTAGGTTTGGATTACACATTAAGAAGAAATTCTTCACTTTGAGGGTAGTGAGGCATGGGACCACTTTGCCCAAAGAAGTGTCCCATCCCTGGAAGTGCTCCAGCTCAGGCGGGTGCAGCTCTGAGCAATGTGCTGTGACAGGCAGGATAGAGTAGGATGATCTTTAAGGCCCTTTTCCAACCCAGGCTATTTTATGATTCTAAGTTTTCATGAAAATATTGGTTTTCATGTGAACGACAGAGAAGAGATTAACATATTTTGTCTATGGAAACATTTACAGTCTGAGGGAAAACTGTTAGCTGAAAACAGATGGAAATTTCATGCAGTCTTGACACTCTCTACATGCAGTGAAAAAATATATGAAAATGAACTGCATGAACTTTTTGTGCATAATGTAATTAAATCCAGATTAAGATCCAGGTCTAGTATTTCAAATCAAGGTCTTTGTATTCCTGAAAATTTAAGAGCTATTCCTGTGGTCATCAGGGACATCGTTTGAAGCACTTTCCAGGAGTGGATGCTAAATCAGCATCTCAGTAATCTAATAGATAATGATCATTTCTGAGCCCAGTGAGTTCTCACGATATCTACAGCTGGCACATCCTGGTGGCACCCATGCACAGAAGGACATACCTGCTCAGGAGACATCAGGAGTCAGGTATTTTGTGACAACCCTGAGCTTGTTAGTGAGCACAGTACTGACAAAGATGAATTTTATGTACCTTGCTGGATAGTACAAAGTAACCTCTTTCTTTTGTTATATTTGTCTCAGAGAAAACTGCTAGATGGATTTTTTTAAATTGTTTTTTCCCCCATATTGTGGATTTTAAAACTTTTTTAAGTGCTTGGATTTGGGGGTCTTTTTTTTTTTTTTTTTTTTTTTTTTAGTTTTTTGCTTTTTGTTTTTGGGGATTTGATGTTTCTTTTTGGGGGGTTTTTTGGTGTTTTTTTTTTTTTAATTGGCTTTTTTTTGGTTTTTGTGGTTTTTTTGGTTTTTTTTTGTTTTTGTTTTGTTTTGTTTTGTTTTGTTTTGTTTTGTTTTGCTTTGTTTTGTTTTGTTTTGGTTTGGTTTTTTTGCCAGGATGTGCTTTAGCGTGAAATTCAGACCACATATCTTTTTCTTAACATTGTGGAAAAAATTACCTGTCTGTATAAAATGAGGGCTACCTGCTCTTCCCCTAAAGAAACAAATATCTTTTCAAAGCTTTATATGAAAGAAGTTATGAAAATTTTTTGTTTGTTTTTTTTGCTGAAAATCATCTAATGTCTTTAAAAGACCACTGATTATTCCAGTTTCAGATAAATGTTCTTTTCAGTCTCTAAGCAAATAACTATGGTTAGGCTTGGAGAACTGTGGGAAAGTTAGGATGTGAGCAGAGAGGCTTTCCTGGAACAGTAGAGATGCACTGAGAAGGTCTGGTACTTGCTCCTATTATTCTAGTTTTCCACTGTAAAATGTGGATGCTTAAAGGAAGATCCAGCAACTTATGATAAACTTAACGACCTCAAGTGCTGATTTTAAGACAGCAGGTATTGGAGATTTACATTTTGTTACTCAGAACCCAAAGTTCCAGTGATGTACCATAGATTTAAAAACATATCCTTTGCAAAGGTGGACTCAATGTCAAGTCTAACAGAGGAATCAGTTGGTCTACTACTCAAGGGGGTGCTGCAGTAGTTTTAGAATCTGCAGTGTCAAGGTTTCCAGAAAGCAGTCTTATCACAAGTGGTCAGTGCTGCTGTCTTCAATAACACCCTTTAGCTGAATGAAGATGTTTCATAGAGATTATGAAACACGTGAATTGTGCAAAAAGCATTTATTGAACATTTCAAATCATCACTTCCATAAACGTTTAACCAGTAGTTTGAGAAGTGCTGTGATTGTTGCTTCTTGCAGCTAGAACCAGTTGTAGTTAAGGAGCCATTTCAAAACAGAGTGAGGAGCCAATATTTCCTGTGGAATAGCTTTTCTGAAAAATCTTCATACGGATCTTTCAGAATGTGTCACTTCATATGTAAGCAGGATATATTTAAGTGAGCATGTAACACAAGAAAATTTTTAAAAAGTTTTTATTTTGATTTTATTTTTACTCATTAAGTGCTTTGAAAAGATCAGTCCCAGCTGTAAGTTTTAATTCTACTGTAAAAACTGTAAGTAAAGATTTGATCTGTTCAGCTGTTTAAACTTCAGTCCTCATCGTGACAATAAATTAAGAAGTTAAAATATTTAAATGGCTCTTTTTTGTGTGTATAGGATATATCATTGCCAGTAGAAAAAAAAAATAAAAAAGGGACAACATATGGCTAAACAGTAATGATTTCCCAGAGGTTTATTTTCCTGTGATTTATGAGCCTTCTCATCCTTTGTTTTGTATGCCAAGCCTTTTGGTGTTCTGCAGCTGAAGCTGGAATGCACTTTATATGTGAATAATTTTGGCTGTTGTAAAAGGTAGCAATTTGGCACTGAGATGAGTGTAATCAACTTAGTATAAATGCTTTATTAATCTGTCACAAGGAATCATTTTTAACTCTAGACGAGAATATACAATACAACAGAGAAGGATCTTTAAGGGGCTTTATTTAAAGGGTCATTGAACTCAAACTAAGCTCAGCACAGGCCAAATCATGTGTCCTTTGGAAGGCAGGCAGGGCCATGGCTTGGAACACCCCTGTATCTCCAGGTAGAGACAGGAAGGAAGTGAATAAACAAAGCTGCCAGGTTCACCCTTGGGGACGATAAAATTGTTCCCATCATTTCTTCTAGTATTGGAAACTTCAGTAGCCCCTATTCACTTACCAGTGCATCTCCCAAGATGTTTGAGCAATTGGAGCAGCTGCTTACCCTGCTCAAAGGAGGGAGCCAAGGGAGCTTCATGCTGTTTCTTAGGAACTTCAGCTCTGATTGCCAGAGGTGTTTGCAGATGACTAACCCACTGATAATTACTCTGGACATTACTGCTTGCCTTGTTTTTAGCTCCACTTGAAAGAGAGCAATTATTTTTGCAGAATGTTTACCCTGCAAGGCCCAAACACATCTAGTTGTTGCATTATTTTTTTTCATCTGACTCAAAGAAATGGAGTTTTTGACCAAATTTTTATCCATATTTCTTAATTACCTTTTCATTACTGCATGAAATCACCCTATATTTTTAGCAAAAAAATTGCATATGCAGATCACATATCTAATACTTTTTTCATTTCAAATCAAGTAACAAAGGAAAAAAGGATGCTATTTACGTTTATAGTAAGGTGGGTAATGGACGCATTAAAATTTACTTACAGATTAACTTCTACAGATCTCCTGAGAAAAAAATACAGGCTGTAATTTGGTTGTTCAGGATAAGGAGACAATCCTACACCTGAACATACCCTCCCAACACTTTCAGTCACAGCATATTCTCCTACATATTGAATTTTGAATGAAGATGATATTTCCAATATACAAATGTCGCTGTTCATCCCCGACTGATCCCCTGCTGTTGGGGAGGAGAGTCCTGGCAGCTGGAGAAACAAATTAAAATATCTGCCCCTTAGGAGCAAAAAAACCCAGTATTTAAAAAGGGGAATGTGCTCGGGAAGTTAGGAGACTGCTTAACACTGGTGCATAAGATATGTAGGGGAACGAAAGCTTGTTGCAGTAGGAATGATTAGCTGCACACTCGGCTGATACACCTGAGGAAGTGCCCACCCACAGGGACTGTGCTGCTGTGCTCTATAAACCCAACCAGCTGCAGGGTTACAGTTGCTTCTGGACATATTTTAATGAGACATCCCAGGACCACATTTCTTTCTGATGGCTGTTCAAGTCGCCCAGGACTTTGTATTCATCTAATTCCAGCAAGACCAGGATTAATATTGTTATTAATTCTTATAGCCATGATCCTATACTTTGTACTGTTACATTTTGTATAATTGTTTCCTCTAGCTGCAAGTCAGCTAACTCTTACAAGATCAGATAGAACACAGATCCTCTGTGTTGACTTTGTCTCAAATTCCTTTTTCTCGACAAAATTACACCTGTAGGTGGTAGTAGCCTTACTCTGCTGTTTTGTTTTTTGGGTTTTTTTGGGTCTTTTTTTTTTTTTTTTTTTTTTTTTCTGTCATTTACCAAGATGCTTCAGAGTTAGGTCATCAATCTGCGTGTTTATTGATAGACTTAAAAATTACTTTTTGTTTTGGACGAGGTCCTGGGACTTTCACTCAACCCTTCAATCATCTATTTCTGTGCTTTGAGTTTCCAGCTTCTTCATTACTTTTGTTTCTTTCATTCATTGTCAGTAATTGCCCGCTAGACATCACAGTGGTAAATTCCATAATCTTCTAAAGAACATATTTGTAGATAAAACTAAAGTGCAAATTTTTAATGAGAATAAAAGTCAAAAGAGTTAGTTCAGGAAAGGACACATTTTCTAATATCCAAAATTTTATTATAGAGAAAATAGAGGGTATCTAATTATATGTAACAATGAGAGGACAGTAAAAGGCTTTGCAAAAATAAGAGGTTTAGATTTGCGATTAGGAGTCTTTCTAAGTAACTGGCTATAAGCAATGATAAAGACTATCTTCAGATGATTGTGGTCATCTATGCCCTGTTGGATAGATGTTATTGAAAATCTTTGATTAATACCTTGAGGTAGAGGTTATTTAGTTAACTTAATTTCTAGGACTCTGTTCTGCTTGTATCTCACATGGAAGTAGATTAATTTCTCATTACTCAACCCGACAAAGTATCCTTCTTTTCTCCACTGCAATTTCTTTATGGAAAACTCAGGAAAAATAAATATTCATTTAATCAGGTTAATAACTTAATCTTCTGTACAGAGGTTTTGTCCTTCAGAAATCGGTTATGTGGGAAGAAGCTAACTCTACTATGGGCTTAGACGTATCTATGGGGTTATAGCTGAAGAGGGCCGTAGCTGTTCCCAAATGCCCTACAAAACGTAAATTTCCATTGCCCACTATTTATGCAATACCGATGGTGTTGCCAGATGAAGCTTTCTTTTTTTACCAATTTTTGGTAACAATGACATTAAAACCTTTCTGTTTTGTTTTGTTTTGTTTTGTTTTGTTTTGTTTTGTTTTGTTTTGTTTTGCTTTGTTTTGTTTTGTTTAATGCACCATCTGGCATCCTCATCTATCAATGATGATCATTGGTGGCAAAATGTATTACTCTTTTGATGAAGTTTGGAAAGTTAATGCATACAAATATCCCAAAGGCAGGCACCAAAAGTGTGGTGCCAGACTATTTTCAATGATGCCCACTGACAGGACAAGAAGCAATGGCCATAAACTAAACCATGAGATATTCTACCTAGACATAAGGAAAAATTCCTTTTCATTGAGGGGGCAGAGCACTGGAAGAGGCTGCCCAGGACAATTGTGGAGTTTCCCTCTCTAGAGACGTTCAAAACCCACCTGGATACATTCCTGGGTCACCTGCTGTAGGTGACTTTGCCTTGGCAGGGGGTTGGACTGTATGATGTCCAGAGGTCCCTTCCAGCCCTAACAATTCTATGATTACCAATTCGGTGATTCTGTGAAAGATTTATTACCCAACAAGGCTCCTGATTTGTTTTTGGAGTTAGAATCAGGTTTGGTTCTTACCTTGCTCTTGTTTTTCTCATTTAGGCCAGAATAGGACAAAGATTTCAGCTGCACTTTCAGTCTCTCCAGGTCTGCCACATTCTTCCTCTTCTCTGTCACTGATTTTTACCCACCTCTGGGGAAAGAAAAATTTAAAAAAGGAGATCATAGTTTTTGAATATAATTTTGATTTCTTGACATGTCACTTAACATTGCCTGTCAATTAATAAGTCATTCAGTCCTGCCCACAGTCTACAGCTTTTTGTCCCTAATTGCTAGTTTGCAGTTTGAAAATACGATGGAATTATAAGTAGATTGGGTTTTTTACTTTTCTGCCTTTTACAAATATCAAATAGTACAAAACTGAAATAAAATATTTTGAAGTGAAAACATACACTTTGTAATCCTGTTACCTGGGGGACCTTACTTCCTTTTCTGTTTAAAAATACCTATGTTTGTTCTGTATGCAATGAATTTCTAATTTAGTGCTCTGTACGTGTTTTCTTCGTTATTTCTTCTTGAAGAAGACTAAGACAGCTCTGATATTGGTATTACATTTCTTGAACTTTTTAGCTGGAGCAAGGCTTTTTCTCTCCAAAGTATGCCATGACCAATGAGCTGTAGATTTGTACTTCAAGAACAGATTCAAATAATTCAGCTAAAAGAAAAGAAGCAGAACAATGCCAGAACACCCTGTGGTTGAAGCTCTCCTCAGAAAGCTGGAGCTCCAGCCTTTTGTCCTTCCCAGGAGAAGGGATGAGGTAGATCTCCAGTGTTATAGATCTGATGGAGGGTAGGGCAGGAAAGCCCTTCTCCATGAGATTTCACCTGGCCCACAGAGCCTTGGGTATGTGCAAAAAAGCTGTTATTGTTCAAATAATTTAACAGATGAAGTGCTTGGAATGTTAAACCAAAGCTTTTGGAAATATGAACCTGAGCACCCAGAAGGCAGCTGGCTAGGATTTAATTCAACAGATAATCACAAATGCTAAAACATGACCTTTTAGGATGGTGTCTGAAAGTTTTGTACCACTTATGTGCCACTACCACTTATCAAACAGTTCCTCTTTCAGTCTCATTAAAAAGTGTGTTGAGTGTCATGTCAGATAATCAGATAACCTGAGAAGATCAAACTAAAACTGCTTTGCAGTGTTACCATTCAAATTTGTTGGTGTGTGACAGTACTACCCTGTTATGTCAGGTTGGAATTCTGACAGAAGTCTTATCAGCTAGATTTTATGAAGATAGAAAAAACGTGTTTTCCATAGTAAAATTAACATATTTTTGCAACTGAACTGGACAAAGTCTATTCTTCTTTTTCTTTTTTCATTTTTTTTTTTTATTTTTTTTAACCGCTTATTTTGAAGTTCTGCTCTCAGGAAAAGAGAAAAAAAAGTCCTTTCTATTGACTCAGTAACTTTAAATGTCACCCAAATGTCATTTTTAAAGTAGATGAGAACACTTTCCCTACTGAAATGAGTGACTATAATGATGTAAATCCCTTTGAAAATATGAGTGTCTTCACTTAGAATTCAATACAACAATGGTTTAAAAAAGTAAATGTGTTTAAACTTATTCTATGATGAAAAGAGCACATATTGGCGTATGGAAAGATAAAATGTCAAAATTCTTTCTTCAGGGACCTTTCTTTTTATTTTAATTGTCATTCAGGGTGATGCAGCATGTGTCTGTCACTACAAATTGAGCTCTGTGATAAGGTATTGTTTGTGAAGGAATCATTTGGTTGCTGTTCTCTAGAAGATTTAATGAAAACGGAGGCAGTGACAAACTGTTGTTTATTCAGGAAAGCAAAATGAACCTTTTTATGAGGAATGAGTAGGAAAGGTGAATTACCTCTATTAACTAAGAAATAGAGTAAGAAATCTTAGAAAACAAAGGTTATAAGGTGTAAGGCTGCAAGTCAAATGAGTTGATATATGTTTTCATAGGTGAGAAATTGAAAAGTTGTAGTTCAGACTGGAGCTCCAAATATATGCTTCGTTTACATGAAGAAAAAGACTCGTTGGCATTAAGGTAAAGTACACAGAATTCAATTCTGCTATGTTAATGAAGTTAGAACAAGCAAGGGGCTAGAGTAAGTGGAGTTTACTGTGGGTCATGGATTTGATACACTGTATACATGTAGTTAGTAATGAATATGCATATTAGTGAGATGACTTTTTAAAGCTGTTCCCAAAATTGTCATTATACCATTTCCACTATTCATCTTTCCTAATTTAATAAAAGATTATTTTTTATTTGAGTACTGACTTTGAGTAATAAATTTAGTGAGTTTATAACTTGTTTGGTTTATTCAAATACATTTTCCCGTATTAACTATAATTTTTTTCCCTGTTCATGGAGTACTTTTTACAAAAGAAATCACTTTAGCTTCATAAAATTGTTGAATATTGAGTACTAATAATATACAGAATAAATCTCAGCCAATACTCTTCCAAGTCTGACAGTAACCACACTATCCAGTACTAGGAGGACATCCTAAAATGTGGTTTTCTAAGAAGGATAATTCTAAGAGTAAGAATAATTTCACACATACCTGTGAAGCCTTGTTTTATTGTGCTTAAAATAAAACCCCCCCTTAGCATGAGACTTCAGTAGAGACACCAGTTCTGAGAAACATTATCACACCAGAACTTCAGAAAAAGCCTCTAAGTGTAAACAACCAAGGGAAATACCTAGTGGAGTTAAACTCTCAGTAACCATAAAAACATACAACTTTTTGTTCCAAATTATTTCTTTCTGCAGGCTCTTATAATCAAGGAAATGTGAGAAAACATCATATCTATCTCAATGTCTCTGGAAAACCTATTGCAGGTAGTTAAAGAGAGACAAGAATGTGTCTAAGACAGAAATGAAATTTCATATACCAAACTGTCATGAATAAATAGTAACACCTATTAGAAATGTGTTGAAACCAAATCTGATTTATGTAGCTAAAATTCTCACCATATAAATATATAAAATTTTATAGAATAAAAAGAATATAAAATTTTTAAAGGATTCCACCAGATTTTCTGATGCTGCAAGTTTTTATTCCAGCACAAAACTAAAGATATGATAGTTAATGCAACTTCAGAAGATATAAATTTAAGACAATAAACAAAGATAAAACGAGTAGCACAGCACAGATAAAACTCACACTTTTTGAATGCTAAATTATCTTTTTAGCATGATAGGGTTATTTTATAGGTGTTTATAGATGTTAGATGGGCATGTATCATACTTCCAAAGTCTCTTGAAAAACTCCCTCCTGGGTCTGTTTTCCTGAGACAATGACATCATTTATGCATTGTCAAAAAATGTGAAAGCCTATACTCCTTACAAGTACTACAAGTTTTAATTCACTATGGTAAGTAGATATTTTAGTCCTTAAGACTGAAACAAAGACATTAATGGGCATTAACAAGAAGAAGTTGTGAAAATTGTTGAAGGTGAGAAAGGATTTTAAGAGAATCAGATGCAAGGCTGTTAGGACCAGACAATGGGCAAATCTTCAAAGCATCAAGGAAATGGCAATAAACGTAGGTAACTACGTAATGAAATAATACATGGCACATGTGGCACAAGTGAAGTTCTGTAATTAGGTCACATTAAAATCTCAGCATTGTGAAAATATTTGGGTAGATCAGAGATCTTAGCTGCTGTCACCAGATGCAAAGTGATTTTTAGGTCTAATATTGTATTTTAGTTGAAGTCATACCACAAAGAAATAAAACACATATAATTAACAATAAAAAGAGTAAGCAGTATACAACATAATGATCCTGTACAAGGCACCATACATTGTGAAGTATTTGTTATATTTTTCTTCTCTCCTGTAAGTATGTATCTAAAATAATTTAATCTGAATGAAACAGGTCAAAGTGGAATGACAAAGGCTTGACTAGAGGTTGGATAGCTCATTTCCTGACAGCATGCAATATGCTATTACCATTCTGCACTGGAATTAAACAAAGCCTTTTACAGTGAGTTCTCAAAAGTAGACTGTGTCAAAATGTCTCTCTACAGATCAAAACAAGCAATTAGGAGAAAAGTACAAGTTCATTATATAATCTGAATGATTTTTTTAAAAAATTAAAAAGATTTCTGATATATATTTCCATGGAAGTGCTGTATGCAGTTTGAAAAATACCAAGATAAGGCATAAGTAAACAACCTGTCTATGAGCATTAACATGCTGGAATCTTCTGAAAAGATTCTCCGGGTTTTGATAATTAGTATTCAGACAATATTCTGCTTGAAAAGAAAAAACATTTTACAATCAAATTTATATATTTACATATTGCTGGCTTTCATCCAAGTTTCTGTTTCTAGGGATAGTAGTTATAAGGCAAAATGTTTTTCTCTAGGCTAACCTAAAGTAACTTCACTCACATGGGCTCTTAATAATGTATTACCAGTAATATACCATGATTTTAAAATTTGTACAAAAAGTTTAGCCTAAAAGGTGTGTATAGTCACACTTTAAGCATAGAGTAGATATTTTCATGAGCCTGAGACCTTCATAGGCAATTGTATGGTTGTACTTTTGAAGGTTCTGGCCTCAACTTTTTAAACGCCCTATATATGTTCCCCAAATGAATGCAAGAGACATGCAAGGCACCAAGCACAGCAGCTGAATCTCAGGATATTTTATGGGTTAGTTTTCAAATTTCTAAGCAGTAGATATAATTCAAATATTCACTGGTGGTGTTATTCACAGCGCATAGCAGTAAAACCATTGTGCTGCTGTCAGGAATAATGAAAAAGACACTTGTTTTTTCTAACAGAAAATAAAATATAGCCTCTAATTGTGAAGCTTGCTTCATTACAGATTTTGACTTCCATTCTGCAGAGAATGAAGTGAAACTGCAGGCAGTGCTGTTGCAGAATATAAGGCTGCTATGTCACTCAATTATAGTCTCATAAATCAACAGTCCAAGGCAAAGCAATGTCTGTTGGATTCTACCAGCTGGAAAACAGCAGATATTTTTCTTGCCAAAGAAGTTTTGCAGTCACAAGCAACGTGAGATTGACTTTTTACCCTGCTCTTTGCCATATTAGCAGCTGGAATTATTGAATCCTGGCCCTTATGACAGCAATCTTTCTACAGTAAGCTGAACACCAAAAAATATCTAGACAATCTTTAACACTCATGCTATACTCTAAAAACCATTGGTTTTTAATGTTTACACTGCTGATCAAATCAATAAAATATTTTAAGGAATACTTGACTTCTTAGTATAATTTAATAAAGATAGCCATTAATTAATCTCTTTATATTATTGACACATCATGAAATACAGAGATTATTTTTTTATTTATGCTTATATGAAATACCGATTATTAGACATGATTAATTACCCCAGGTCCATTGAAATTGCAAGCAGCTTATTAAAGCTCTTGGTGAGAAGTAAGTTTTGCAGTTGAAATTATATTCTGCTAATGAAGACAATTAACAGAAAATTCTTATACTCAAAGAGAACCTTCCAGTAAAAATTATGCTGAAAATAATTTAGATGGTGGAATTTATTTGATCAAAAATTCAAAAGTTCATCCAGCATACATTTGAAAGCAACTACACACTTGAAATAAATTATTGGGATTTCAATTTATTCTTCTAATTTATCCTAGATTTGATGAGGAAAGTTATGAAGAACCTAAATACTTACTTACTAAAAGCTGTTCTATTAAAAAGTTCTCAGCAATATCTCATTAAATATGTAAAAATTATTTCTACACAGTGTTGCTTTAGCTCATTTTCTGCTGGGCCTCTCTGCCTGTTGAACTCTGTGCAGTGTCCAATTCACCTGCTGAGCCCCAGGAATTTAGTGATGAATGTAGAGCTGCTGCGTTAATGGTTGGACTCGATGATCTTATAGGTATGTTCCAACATAAATGATTCTATGACTCTATAAACTTAAAATGGAAAATAAAAGAAGCAAACTAGTACAATTTTGTATGTAGGCAAAAATGTTTTTTAAAGATTTAATTTTCTCTTGAAATAATATGCATAAACTTTGTGACACTGAGGGGAAAAACTCAAGTAGTGCAAAACGGGCAAAATTAAAATATGGAGCTTATTGAGTTTTTAAAGAAAATCTTGATTTCAAACTCAACACTGAAACTAAATGGCAGTTTCTCTTCAGTGGACATTCAGGTTTCTTAAAGCAGAAATTTTGCTTTAGCAGTTCAAATCTTACCTTTGCTCTTTCCCCTAATAGCTTTCATGTAGAAAGGCAGAGGAATGTGGAGTCTGTCAGGACACTTGAAACATTTGATGTTTTGCTGTTCTCTCCTCAGAGTCCAGAATCTCTTGGGGAGATCCTCTGCTGGAGGATGAAACTGTTCATGGCAAAGAGGCTGAATGCAGTGAAGGTTCTGAAGCCTGCCAACACCCTTAGTGAGCAGATTACCCTTAAAATGCATCAAAACTGTGATTGTCTTTTATCTACTCATTCCAGTTTGCAGAAGACATAGTGTCTTTGTCAGGGGGTTGACTGGTTGTAAAGGACAAAGCATGCAGTACACAGACTAAAGGATTTCCACACTATTCTATCAGTGACCAACAAACAATGAAGAAATATTGGTAGAAGTGACTAGTTGCTAAAAGCCATGACCTTCTCTCTGGTTAAATCAAAAAACCTCCTCAAAGGAAGTATGACTATTAGGAGAGAATTTAAAGCTGCTTAAACACGATGACTTGTCCTACTAAACTGCTTCACTTTGTCCAATTCAAAAGAAACAGAACAGATAGGGAAGTGAAGTTGTGGGTCAAAGACTGATGGGATTCATCCAGGCCAGAAAAACCAACCATGACAAGAAAAGTCTTCCAGTGCAGGAAGTCAATATCTTGTATGGTAAAATTGCTATAATGGTCTATGATACTACTTCTATTTATTTCAACTAGGATTTTTCTATTGAATTTAGAACTACAAGAGGCCCATCTAAAAGCAAAACTCCCTCAAGTCCAGGTGGTTTGAAGGTCTTAGATTAAGTCACAGGGACTAAGTACATGCTTTGACCTCAGTGGCAGAGAGTGGCATTGCTGGGTTTGCACACCTGTAACAGACAATTCCTTAATGACTTCTGCCAAAAAGTTTACCTTAGAAATCAGAGAGAGTATTTGGGGCTGTAATTTGAGATATTTGTGAAGCCTTTTTTCTTTAAAATGGGCAGTAATTTTTCAGTGCTTGAAACATGAACTGAGAGAACAACATTTTGGAATAACAGTTGAAAAATTTCTACTAGGTAGCTCTCTAGTATATAAAATTATATAAATGAGAAATAAATAGTAGAGTGTTATGATATTTCATCATTTATGGTACAATAATGCTTTTGAGAACTGCTGAAATCATGACTGCAAATTAGTTTTTTTAGTCTTATTAATTTTTTTGGTTTTCACATTTAAATGTTGTGGCTTTTCTAGTGTAATGTCCTTGACGTGGAGTTGTTTTTCTCTCAGCAATAACAGTTTTCCTGCAGTCCTTTGCCCAGGAACTTGGGCAAAGGAACATTCTTCACTTGCAAGTCTATAGAATTTAATAGTAAGATTTTTTTATTAAATTCCTTGTTAGTTTGCTTTTGTGTATATGCTGTGTCTTGTGTAGATGTCTTTCAGTTTCAAAGAATATACCCATTCCCAAATAAATTCATAATTCATCCATGGCTGAGTGGTAACAGATGTTTTTACTGATTATCATATTGCTTTATTTTCAGAAGATCAGCTCTTCATAAATGCTCAGTTGTACTATTGCTCATAACACAGTGTTTTTTTCAAGAGTTTATTAATTTAGTAATCATTTTATGATTAAGAAAAACGTCTATAATTACTGAAATAAAAAAAAAAAAAAAACCAAAACAAAAAAAAGCCTTGCAAGATCTTGGTAACTGCTGTTCTTAAAAAGATACCTGAGGGATTTTTTCAAGCTGAGTCTCCAAGTGAGTGCAAAATTTTCATCATTTAGGGATTATTATAAATTATTTTATTTGCAAGCTCTTTCTCCTTTTCTTCCCTGCCACTGCTTTAACCACCCCCTGTAAGACCATTGCTGCTGTGGTCTTTAGTACTGTTTTTACCCAGCAGAGGAGCAGGGTAAGATGTTTGTGCTTTGTGTAAGGATGAAGGGACGCCGATAAAGAAATCAGTGAAAGCAGCAGTCACTACTCAGGCACAAGCCAACCCTGTGCAGGGACTGGAAACCTTCTGCCAGGGGTCCTGCTGCCCAGCAGGACAAACAGGCACTGAGTGCTGAAACTGCTGGCTTCAAATTGGAGGAAAATCTCTTTGAAAGTCAGAGTGGGGTGAAAGTGAACCCACCCTTCCTTGGTGAGGTGCTGAAGGCTCCTGGAATAGGTGCTACTTATAATTACTGTTTGCAAGAAAGAAATGAGCTAGATTAAAGGCAGAACTAAAACAGCATGCCGTTTTGTGTTGCACAGTAATTTTGAGGAAGTCAGGGGCTATGCTTCCTTGTGGATAGAAAGGTGATGAGACACCTCTACTCCAGCTGCACTCTCCCCTCCCAGAAAAATGTGTATTATGTGAGATTTTAAGAAAGAGTTTTGATATATCCAGCAAGCTCACATACACAGGCTATGAGAAAAGTTCCAGTAATTTACATGATTGGCTCAAGAAAACATGGCCTACACAAACTTTGGACTAAACGATTATTATGTTCTTGGCAGTTTCACTGGAATTGGTTTTACTTCTCCTAAATTAACCATTCCTGTTTCTCAGGCTTTCTAAAACAAGAAGGAACTTATACTTTTCCAAAGACAAGAAGCAATTTATGTGAGATAGCTTTTTTTTTTTTCCACTGAGTATAGACCATTTATTTATTGACAAAATTAAAGAGTATACTAAGGGTGGAACAATTTCTGGAGTTTTTTCTGGATTAGAAATTGCATTGTCTTTCTTTAAGGAGAAATATCTTTACTGGGTTTAACAGGGAAAATACCAAAGTGTTTTGACTGCACGTGGGGAGAAAGTATGCCAAACACAGTATACACAGGACTTCATAAACTTGAGGGATTTATTTCTAATTTATTACATTTGACTTCATAGCAAAAGTTACTCTACTGTGTTGTTATGGTAACATTAACTGGGTTGCCTACAAAATTGTATTTCCTGCTAAAGCAGTGGCATGAATTTATCTCATTGGATATACAGAGCAATTTCTATTTACACGTTTACCATAAATATTTTGGCTCTTAATTTGAATAGCATTTAATTTGCAAATATACACGTTATTGATATTACTGGTTTCTGTATTTTCATGCAGATGTATTTTCCTGTAAAATAAATTCTCCCTAGGATAGAAATGTACATAGTATATGTCTATGGAGGACTTGTCTTAGAGAAAATTTTGAATGAAGAAAATTTAAATATTACAGACCCTGCCCTACATTGAATTACCATGATTCGCAAGTCAGTTTTGGTTGATGAGAGTCAGATAAGCATACTTTTTGAGTTTTGTAAGAGGTTTGGTCAGAAGGTTTTGTCTTTTTTAAACACAAACATCTTTGTCCGTATGGCAGCTGTCTGTATAAATCAGAAAGGATTTGCCAATTGTTAATACGGATGTCCTTGACACCATACTCCACAATTTTAACTGTACAAGAAACCTAATTAGCTGGAAATGTGTACTGTTACTAGCAAAATATTTTAATCTGAGTATTTTGCCATTTATATGAATTTTAAAATACATTTCTGCTAAGATTTTTCTATTAAGAAAACACTGTGCTCTAAATATTTTTATAACCATTAAAAAAGTTTCTGTTCTAACATAAGCAAATATTTAAAATCTCACTCTTCACTGTTAGGTGGAAAGAAAATAAAACAGAAAATACTGGCAAGTATTGTAAATTATATCTGTTTCCCAGCCAGGGCATCTGTTTTTTTGGCAGACATCCTTGGCAGATGTGTTATACCAGAAGCTCTGAGTTCCTTTTCCTGAGAATTTTGTTTGGCCTCTTTTGTGAAGTGGGAAATGGACACTGATGTTCCTATTCTGTATGACATTTGAGAATCTAATTTTGCCTGAGACCTTCAAGGGAAAATTGTCTAAGTCTGGCCAGTTAAAGGATTACATCATACTATTTTTTGGGAAATTGTTTTTGACCACAGAATTGCTTGTGGAAAGTATCTGCTGTCTAAATATTATCTGAATTATACTTGAGCAAAACACTCAAGAACAAGCTAGACACAGAATTTCTGGGTTGGGGGGCTCTTTTTTAAAACAAAAAGCTAAGAAATATCTAGAGGGAAGGCCAGCAGCACTTACTGATTAGGCCTTTCTATAACAGCTGTTCTGTAACTGAATTTTGCTGCTTGGGTACTTTGCAACCTGGCTGGGAGCAAATAACGTATTTGACCTGTAAATTGCTCATGTTGTTTTAATCACAATCTATTCATCTACTCATAAAACATGACTGCATTGATACTGTGACTAGTATTAGTCATGTCTTACCTCTCAAACTGCCCTCAAGAGGACTTATCATGAAATAAAGTCATATTCAAAATGTAGAACTGTTGAGTAAACTCTTGCTGAAAATTCTTTGTTTATGAATTTCTCAGTGAAATGTATTTATGAATAACTTTCATACAATTGATTAGAAAGAGTTCCTCATATTTGGTGTTCAGGATTTATTATTTAGTCTTTTTAATGTGCAATCTGTTCAGTAGGTGTGTGTTTTGGTGTTTTTGGTGTGAAATTATAAGTAATTCCAGCAGAATAGCATTTGCTTAAGTTGGAGAAATGTGTAAATTTTTAGAATTGTAGCATAAAACGTGGTAACAAGCTGAAGAAATCTTATTTATTTTCCCATTTTTTACAACAAAAATGAGGACCGTAACTTTTCAAAAGCGGCTGAGTTGAGAGCCAAGACTCAAAGCCAAAGCCTAAAATTGGGTTCAACTTCTTGAAATTGGATCCCTTTACAGACAACGCAAGGGAACACTCAAAAAACACTAGCAAACGAAAGACAACAGGCCACTTGAAGATCCTGACTATTATTTTTCTGTATTTAATATAGATCTAGAATATCATAACTATCGTAACTAAGAGTAGCTACATTTCCCTCAGCTAACAGTAACAAGGATTGGTGGTTGTTGAGTCAGCAAATTTAATTACATGACTGTAAGGTGTCAAGTTAATTGCCAAATATTTTGTGTGTCTTTCTGTTTTTAATAATTGTATAGTATTTTGAATACAGCTACCCATATTTGTTCTGAAAAGAAAAGGTTGCATCAGAACTGTTTTGTGAAAAGTACTTATCTGAATTTCCATTGATCTAGAAATGGAGATGCTAAGGAATTGAAAGTCTTGTCCACTGAGTAACTTCAGCGACTTTTTCAGGATTCTCCCAGTTCTGGCAATATTTGCCACCAGTTATGTTGCTTTTCTTGTGTCAAATCAGAAATTATGAAAAATTGAGGAGTTACCGTGATAGTGTGTCTTTGATTGTCAAGATTATTTTGCCTACAGAAAGAACTCTCAAAATAACCTGCCCCACAGAAGGCTATGAATTTTCTTGCCCTGTTTTGTAAGTTCATTGTAGAAATAGGTATCAAAATGTCTCTACTCGCTCTGACCACAAGTCTGTCTTGCATAATATCCTGTCCTTGGTACTAGTATACTTCTAGGAGATGCTGAAGGGATGAAGCTATTATTTTATCTGTTTTCCTAGTGTCTGACAATCCATTGACTAGAACCCAGAATTTACAGTATTAAAAATCTATTTTCTTTCATTAATTTACTCTCTCCTTTTAATCCCATCTATCATTTTGACATCTGCTATTCTTAATTACCTCTGTTAATGCATTATGCAAATAAATACTCATCTTCTTTAAACTTGTCAAATGCTTTCACTTAATACACATTAGTCACTTTCCATCCATTCAGGACTTCACACAGCACTACCATATCTCACAGTTGTTGCATTTCCAGAAAGCTTTAGAGACCTCTTCTTTTGTAGATACCAAGTTATGTTTTGTTCATTTTTTGGTGACTTTCTTAATCTTACAAAATCTTCTTTTAAAAGAAAGAGAGAAAAGCCCCATCAGAAATCTATTACTTTTAATTAATTTAGATAATTTCTCTTATCTATTGCCAACCTGGTTTCCTTAAAATGTTTTGGAAAAGGATTTTGGAAGTCTGTAGTGTTGAATGGATTTTAGTTTCCTGCAAGTCTGAAAATTCCAAATAATTTTATAGTACAGACACAAATGAGAAATAAGAAAACCATCTCCCTGTGCTATATTTTCATAGTTTCATTCATTAATTACCTTCTTTCCCATAATTTAAAGAAGAATGGTCTTTAAATCAAACTTACTCAAGTGCAGTTCCTTATGGGGTCCTTTATAGAATATGGCATCATATTTTCTGACTTCTATTGCTCACATGCTGATATATATATACATGACAAAGAGACTACATAGCACAGATCATAAGACAGTAATTTTGGATTAATTTTATTGGAACTTTTGGGAAATATGATTTAGTCTTGGCAGTGTGTTGCTATTCCCTTTGCCTGTGTGTTGTAAAATATTTTCTAATGACACTTATGTTTGAGATGGTACTTTTGACTCATTCTGAATAAGAAATGGCTTAGGTCTGGAGAGATCCTTTAGAAGTGTGACAGTGCCCAGTAATTCAGGAAAAATAGAGTCCAGAAAACAAACCTTGTTTTTATAACATTTACAATATGGAAATACCTGAAGCAGCACTTAGCATGGTCAAACTTTAATTACAATAATAGAAAAAACTTAATCTATGATAGACCTAGATTATGCCTTTTCTAGAATGGGAAAGGCCTGGAATTGGATAAAGATGTCCACTGCAGGATAGTTTACATTTATTTAACAGACAATTCAGATACCAACAATATAAATGTATTATAGGGCTTAGAGAATTCTGCAGGTTTCTGTAGGGCTGCAAAATTCTCTGAGTGGCAGAATGACTGGTGGACAGTTTGCTCAGTCTGGCCCATGCTACAGGACCAAGCAGTGACTGGCCCCAATATAAGAAAACAATTTCAGATCTGTAGGAGTGGCACTGCAGTTACAGCAGTACTAGGATTTTTCTGCTTTTAGCTCAACAGCTTCTTGATGATTCTTGGTGACTGGGAATTACAATGTCCTTGATAAGTTGGCAGCACAAATTCTGTTGAGAAAAGCATGACACTGGCATGATATAAGCTCTATACAAATTTCCTAGGCAGAAGTGGTCTCTGAAAGTAAGTCAAAGTGCACAATTAATGCATTGATCCAAGTAATTGCCCAGAAAATTAGTTGCTGATTTACAGACAATCTGTTTACAAGAGACATGGCCTTACTTGCCTTGAATTTTGTCAGAGATGAATCCCTGTTTAGGATCACTTTAAAGAGAGACCCTATGCAGTTTGCAACTCCCATTTTAAGAGTTTGGTGATACATTAGAGCTTGTGTGTCCCATTTTTCTCTCTGTCAGGAGAAATCTTGGATTCCTTTACTTATTCTCACAAAATATATTTAAAATGATAATATCTTACCAGAAAATATAACAATTCACCAGCTATTCTCCTGGAAGCACGGAAATTGCTGATCTTATCGAAGTACATGTTGAAAGTTATAAGATGGTAGCCTAGGGAATTTTTTCAGAGGGGCTGGAAGATAACAGTGTATTTACCTCTTCTAGAGGAAGAAAAAATTTTGTGGATCAGGAAAGAACCTGCTGCGTTCATCACCATGTGATCTGTGCCACAGGGGTTACCTTCCCTTCTCAATAAACATGAATTAGTTATTTTTTATTTATACAGTTGAGAAAGAGCAGTATTGAAAATAATCAAGGTCTGCAATACAAAGGACATTATTAATCTAAGACAATTGTGAGAAAAAAAATCCTGGCCCATCCCCAACCCAAAAAGCTGCTCTACAGATATTACAATGGAATATGTGAAGTTATAAATTGTAGTCACCAATTTGTCAGATAAAACTGAATTGCATAAAATTAATTTAAACAGACTGGAAATATGCAGTGGAGAATTGTCTTGCTGTTGGGAAATCAGTTTACAGCTTGCAGAGCTGAGATACCAGCCTTTAATTTGTCAGTGCTGGATGCTGCCAGAGGCAAGATCATGGGAGAAGTTTGCACTCCAGCAATTCTCTGCTCTACCTGAGCAATAGCCGTGTTCAGGATAAAGCCTTGCAGACCTAATCTTGATATCAGAGAATCAGAAACAGATAAAATTAGTCTGATTTCCTAATTTATGACAGATGTTTAGAACCTGAAGATCATCTTAACTTAAGAACATCTTAAACTTTTTTAATATTTTGAGCAAGTGAAGACTAAATATTCCCATTTCAAAGCATTTCATAGAGTTCTAGACATTTATTTTTTTTCATCCATTGCTTGTCAGAGCCACTGATCATTCTCATGATTGTTCTGCTATACTTCTGTTCGAGAAGGACAATGAATTAAAAATATAGTAGAGAAAAATTAAAAATAAGAGAGAAAATAAAAGATGAGGAAAATCTTCTCTTTATTCAGCTATGACTCCTTACATATAGCTACTGAAAACAGATCCAGCTATCTCATCCTAAGGGTAACTTTCTATATGAGAATGCTAAGAAAACAAAATGTTTTCCTTGATCATAAATCATATGTTCCTTTAATTCCAAGTGTTTTCAAAGAAACAAACCAAAATGAAATCTATAAACAAAGTAGTTTCAAAATGAAAAGTCAATATGCTTTTATTAAAAATATACTCAGAAGCAAATAAATATTTTTTTTGTTGTTGTTGCTCTCCCTTTGTCTGGAACTCAATCTTGCATATTTTCATAAATATGAAGTGAATATAGAAACTCTTTAATTTTTGCTTATTCAATATCAGTTCTGCTTATCCTGGTCAAGACATACCCTGAACAGCAATATACTGAAATTTGACACAAACTGTTATAAGGTTTTCTTTTACCCTCACTGATGCAGACAAAATTCTGTGCCTTCTCAGCATTTCCGTCTAATCATATATTAGGTATGAAATTTTATTTTAATGTAGAACCCTTATTCTCTTATAAATCATTCTGTGAAATTTCCGTCCAGATCCATATTAAAAAACTATGTCTATTTTCTTTCACTCTGTTTATTGCCAGGAATCATCAAGCTTCAGCAGTGTTGGGTGCCTTGAAAAGTGTTTCTGAGGTCAAAGAAATACAGATATGTCCCTTTTTGCTGCTTTTCTCTCTATGCAGGTTACTAAGTACCTATAGTAGGTACTAAGATCTAGGTAGCTTGTTCTTCAAAACCAAGCTTAAAGGTCGGCAGTATTTGAAATGGGCCAATTGCTTTGGGCACCACAGTCACAGGACTCTGCTTTTAGTATTCCTAAGATTTGGGAGTTTTAGATTCCTAAGTGAGTCCTTACAGCATTTAATGGCCCCACAGTTACTGTTCAATGAGACAAAAATAATTTTTTAAATTTATGCTTATTTAAGTCTACATACCCACAAAACATATCCCATCCAATTGATTTCAGACACTTGGTGACTTTTTGGTAAACCAGAAGCCTATTTCAGAATAATGAAAGAAAATGGTCTGCACAGGCTACTGATAGTGAAGTGCCTAAAACCATTACATTCATCCAGAAACATGTGCATGAAACAGGATCCTAGTTAAAAGAGTAGCCACTGCTTTTCCAATTAGGATTTTTTTCTTAGTGTGTTTATGCTGATCACTGCACTGGAGTATAGAGATGACCAAACCATGCTGGAATTTACCTCGGTACACAGAAATTTACTAATTGAATTAAAACTCTGGAAGGAAGAGTGCACAGCTCCAAAATGAGACTAAATAAGTATTGATTTGCTATTTTAGACAGATTACTTCTTTTGCTCAGGTTTGTTTACTTCTCACTTGTTAAGACATGCCCATGTTGTTTTTGATGGCAGGAAACACAAACAAAAATGTGTCTGAGTACTAAAATAAACTCCATAATTGAATAGGAAGGTTGAGCAGATACTTGTGTTTGTGCAGAAGCCTGAAAGTACACTTTCTTCTTTTCATCTGTAGGTCAGGAACAAATGAATGTAGCTCTAAGAGTATAAATTCACTGTATTCTGTGTTGCAGTGAAGCTTAATCAGCACTTAGCCTCAACAATTTAGTCTTGAAAAAATCAGGGTTGTTGAAATTGCTTTCACTGTGGTTAATTCTCACCATCTCAGATGAACAGGAATTAGACTCAGTTCTTCCAGTCAAGCATAGTTTCCTATATAATACATACAAACTATATTTTTTCATTCTTTACATTCACAATTTACATTTGGTTGTTTCACGTTGAATTTATATTATTATTATTAATACTTATCATATATTTATGGACATTTCAGCTGTCTTAGACTTTCCATCAAGCCGCATAATCTGCAATTTACTAATCTTACTTATATCTTCTTTCAATTAATTTTAAATTTATTTTAGAGAATTTAGGTCATAAATCTGTGTGAAATCCTGTTAGATATTCTACAACAGATAACAGCTTTTCCAGGTCTGATAAACAAATCTAATGTTTACATCAATTTTGCTTGATATTATTCCTATTAGTCTATGATTTAGTTCTAAATCAGTCTGAAAAAATCTTTATTAGGATTACGTATTGCTATATATTACTATTTTTTCCAGCCCTGTTTATATTACTAAGCTTTACAAGGACTTATTGATCAAAATTGATCTTGATTGGCATGATCATGTGCTGCATGCTTCCCAGATAATTTTTTCCACTTTTTATGTGTTGTCACTGTTACTCTAATAGAATTCTACACAAGAGAAATAAGGAAAAGGTATGATGTATTCACAGTTGAAAAACAGTTACTGACTTATTTCCATGGCCAACATATTCTGAGGCCCTGCATTTACTGATTACATGACATGGGCAAGAAAGACTCGTGAAATAGCTTGGAATTAACTCAGATTTTCTCTGTTATTAACCAGTTTCTCATCGGTGACACTGAATCAATTGAAATTAAAATAAACACAAATTTAATAAATTGTTAAACATACACAAAACTTTGCTTTCCTTTTAAAAGAAGGGGATGCTTTTGTAACTTAATATTGAACAAATAGAATACAAACCAGCAGTTGAAACTAGTGAATCATGTTTGCAATAGAGTGTAACTTTGCATTACCAAGGCACTGAATCTCTATTTATAAAATAAAGAATGAAATAGACTAACTCACATACCTTGTTAAATGCTCCTGTGTTTAATTTTTCTATTATTTAGAAATTTGTTTCCTGGTTTCCATGGTAGTTGACATACAAACCCAGGGCCCATGTGTGTTTGCTTGTATACTGTCTTCTGACTCTTTCCTCTTATCTTTCTTGCCAGGGCTAGTAGAATGAGTTGGGAAATTCAGTGCTGAGAGGAGTCAATGTCATATCATTTACACAGGTGGATGCTGGAGATGTAATTATGGGTCTGCTCCTTACTAGGGGTAAGGATACCTGTAGTGAGGAGCCAGGTTATGTTAAATCCCAAGCAAGGTTCCTCCTAACCAATTCCCCTAGTAAAATCTTCTATAGTGATTACTGAAAAGTATGTGATTTTTTCCTTCATGAATCCTAGGGTTCAAAGGAATATTTTTTTCTTACCAACTTGTAGAATGTTTGCATGGGGAGAAAGTGCATATAGCTTATTAATTATGGCATGAGGTAGAAAAATTTCTACCCAGAAGAGTAGACACTGAAATAAAGGCAGAAAGCTTTGTCTTGTAATGTATACATGCACAAAAGCATAGGAAGCCAGAATGATGGCAGCTTCTCTCTGTTTTTTTTAATGTTAGCAATCTTATAATTTACTAATCATTCTGGAAGTCTTTTTGTATTTAATAAATACTTTGATATCTTCTCCTGATTGCCAAACAGATGATAAGGAGAATGGAAAGGATTTGTGCAGTTGCTTTTAAATGAAAGATAAAATCTATAAATAGGAATAGTTTCAGCAACTTTTTTTCAAACAGAAATAACATTTTCCAAGGATATAGAATACTGGAATGTGCCACTGGCAAATCAGTGGATACTAGTGTGTTTTAAAAAGTGTGAAACCCCTGAAAGTTTGTATCGCTGTGATAGACTGTGCTTTTTCCTTAGCTCTCAAGAGCTTGCAGAAGTATTCCTCCTTACCCATAAGATCAAAGATTTTACAAAGTAGGAAGCACACAGCTCATTATTTGCTCCTGTCCCCTCCCAGTGGAGAGTGAGATAAAGAAAAACAGGGAGGAAAAGGCAGGGAAGACATTAGTGTTCAAGTTCCAGCTGAATGGGGATTGTAACAGCCTGGTCTAGTGAAAGATGTCCCTGATCATGGCAAGGGATATGGAACAAATAGAAAATTTAAATTTCTTTTCCATCACAGACAATTCTGTGATTCTGTGATAACCTGTATACTACAGAGCACCGACTGGGACAACTGTTACTGATTTATTCACTAAGTTACATGTATGTGAATCAGAGAGGCCAAGGTTTGAGTTAGCAAAGAAAACAATCCCAACTCAGCTTTTTGTATGAGTCACACGATCCCAGTAATGGGCCAGGCTTTTGGTTCTGAATGCTGATGTTTGACATGATGGCACTGATGACACTGCCACCTTTTACTGGGGTACGCTTTATTGGTCCTTGACTTTTAACAAACAGAGAACTAATAGTCTGAACAATTTGGAGCTGCAGTTTGTTAGCTCTTCAAGGTTGCAAGAGCTCATTGAGAAAGAGACAATCTGCAAAGCACAGGCACTTCATGGGGAGAAACCACACAACTATGTCTGCCTGAATTAGCGAAAGGACACCTGGAGTCTTTCATCTCGTTCCTGTTCAGTTAATAGCTAGACATATTCCAGATATTAATGAGGGATGCAATGGAATTGCAAAGAAGTAGAATAATTAGTCCCTGAATTTAATCACTCACAAAATTACTAGAAATGTTGCCCTCCCTTATTTTATATAAGTCTACTTTTAGGTTTTTTCTAACTGGGCTTTTTTGTACACTCTAAGTTTTGCCATGTGGAAATATATCTTAGGAAATCCCCTTCCTGCCTCTCCCATGTTCATAGAACCATAACATTGTAGAATATCCTCAGTTGAAAGGGACCCATCAGGATCATCAAAGTCCAGCTTCTGGCCCTGCACAGCACCATGCCCAAGAGTCACACCCTGTGCCTGAGAGCATTGTCCAAATGCTTCTTGAACTCTGTCAGGCTGGTGCTGTCACCACTTCTCTGAGGAGACTGTTCCAGTGCTCAGCCGTCTTCTGGGTGAAGAACCCTTTTCTAATATCAATCTAAACCCCCCTGACACAACTTCAGGCCATTTCCTCGGCTCCTGTCGCTGTCACCACGGAGAAGAGATCAGTGCCTATCCCTCCTCCTCCCGTCACAAGGAAGTTCTCAACAGCCATGAGGTCTCCCCTCAGTCTCCTCTTCATCAGGCTGAACAGACCAAGTAGCTTCAGCTCTTTCTGGGGACTTCCAAGTGTTCATTAGGTCTAACAGTATTTGTATATATATAATACAATTGCTTAAAATCTATTGCTTCTCTTTATGATAGATTTCTCTGGGCTTTTTAAAGTCTGATATGATGAAATTGCTGAAGATCAAGGGTACCTTTAAAAAACATGACACGTCAGACTGTGCACCAAAATTTCATCTGTTAATATTCTGCTAATGGCAATTTGAAGTTGAATTGCTGATTCCTTCTGAAATTGTTACTTGATTTATCAATGTCAATTGATAAATGTCTACTTATAGTTGTGCGATCCAAATGTTTGTCTGAAAATTTTTCAGTGACTCCTATCCTCACAAAATGGTGTTATTTTACCTCTGTAATGTGCAGTTTATCACACTATCAGGATAAAATAATGAGGCAGTTTCTACTCAGAATAGGCATGCAAAATCTAATGACTACAAAATCCTAATTTTCTGAAATGGGCAAACAAGTCAACAATCTCTTCTCGTATTACATTCCCCTTTTTATTGTGTGGCAGTAATTAATTTTATGTTTGCAAATATATTGCATTTACTGTACGCCACTTCTTTGGGGATCTCAAAATGTCACTTTATGAAATTATTTTCAATTATTTTCAATTATTTATTTATTAAATAGTTGAATGGCTTTGACATCAGAGGCATCAGCTTATGACAGAGATGCCTATCAAAGAAGCCAGTACAGCCATGGTGTGTGAGATGGGCAGTATCTGTAAGCCAGGCTCATCCAGAGGGGCAGACTGATGGGCTTGCAACAACCTCACCACAGAAAACCTTTAGATCTCAGAACAATAATAGATGGCAACCAGTCTCACCTTCTAAACAATGAAACCAAAAGAGCAGAAGGAAAATTAGGTCAGAAAATTTTAAATAAAAATAACTAAATTTTTGAAAATGTCTACAAGAGAAAAGTAACTTAACAAGAAGAAATGTCTTCATCTTCAAAGAAACACTTCCTGTTCAAATGTTCTCTTACTTTGTTAATTCTGTTAATTTTTCCTAATAATAGGAAAAATCCATATACCGCTATAAAAACGAAGGTGAGGAAACAAAGCTGGAAATATTTGTTTCTTTTAAAGTTATATGTTTCCCTCTATGTGCTTCTCATGTATTACCTATTAAAATAGTTGATTAAAAATAAATTTGGAAATTAATAATTCTGTAAATATATGATAATTGTGTTATAGCAGAATGTCTTATGTCATTAAAATATTTATTATATCAGGACTTTGAGGGCATAAATTATATCAGATTGTCATCTTTCAGCTTGTATCAGAGCATTTAGCCATACTTGGAAGAAAATGGCTTATTTTCACCATGCAAAGAAGTAGAGAAATAAAAGCAGCAAAAGTTGATTAGGAACTTTTCAAACCTATTTTTTTTTTAATTTTCTAATTTCTAATTCTCTTTTTGAAAAAAAATCTGTATAGTTTTTAATTTAGTAAGAACTTTAACATTACAGTAAACAAGTAACTAAAATGGAGATTTTAACAAAAGTATTCAGAAACAAACAAAAATAAAAACTTGTCTGAGTGAAATAATTTGATTGACCTCAATCAATGAATGACTGAGTGACTATGACGAGGAGGGGAATGTAAATTAATTTAAACACAAAACAAGTATTTTTTCCAAATTTCATAAGACATTCCAGCCTTCATTCAAAGGAGGTTATTTGAGATTATATGAAGTCTTATTGTTATTTCTGCAAAGCTATTAAAATTTGAACTAGTCAATTACACTTTTACAACTTCATAGTAAATCTTGGTCCTGTGGGAAGTAAGGGAAATAAAACCTTTATCGATTTGCTTCATTTCAAAGGCAACAGGAATGAGAATGAGGAATACAGGAATGAGGCCTGCTACCACAATACTTCCAAATCAATAAAGTCCAGAGAGCACAAAGGGAGACAGACTTAAATAGATGCAACATCTCCCATATTTTAGGCTTCAGCAGCTGATGTAAGCTTAGTATGCACAGGTTCAGATACAGGCTGAGATGTACACAGAGAGGGGAAGCCACTGTTCTGACAGGTCGATTCCAGTTAATTCCTCTCAGCCATGTGGTTACTCTGAGACAAAAAAAAATTCAAATCCTTTTGAATTTTCTTACTACACTGGCTTCTTTGCCACCAGCTCCTGGTATATTGAGCAGCCAGAAGGCCTAAAATGAGCTTAACAATTCATGGAGTTAATGGTAAATGGGTTCCTGGCAATATGTGATTTAGGAGTGATAATCCACACAGTGTGGGTTGATAGGCACTTGGCTTGAGGATAGGGCAGATAGGGGAAAAAAAAATATGCCATTAGCAGGGCCAGATAAGCACTACTTCAGTCCCCAGGCTGCTGAAATGAAGCCCAGCAGCAGAAGGCACGTAGGCAGAGCTCCCTCTCTCACCACCTCAGACACAGCTGGCTGGATCAAGAGCTTGGGAGAAAGAACATGGAGTGGTAGCCACAGGTGCTGAGATGTTTCCAGCTGATCTGACTTGCTGCCTTCTTTTTAGGACTGTCCAGGACTCTGGCTGAGCCCAGAATGGTGGCTGGACAGAGCTGAGAATTGGTTCAGGTGGTTTCACAGGAAAATTGTTTATGAAATAAGAAACCTGTAAAGGACACTTCTGCCACATCTGTTTGTGTGTCACATTTTGGAAGGTCCTCAAGAGCTGGGGTGAGAGTTTGCCTGTGTGGAGATGAAATGGCTTGATCCCACCAGTGAAGAGGTCAACAAGGAGATAGCAGAATGCATGTTCTGTGTTTCTGAATACCATGGAAACACGGTCCTTTATTTGGGAATTTGTTATGTATTAATGTAAATATTTGCTTCTGTCCAAAAGGTTGATTTTATAGAAGCAAAGTACTAATACTCATGCATTGGGGAATAAAATGTGCAGAGTTGTTAATCTAAAAATTCTCGGAATAGTGGATATGCTTCCTTCTATAAAAATTCCTGTTTAAAGCCTAAGTATGATAGAAAGGAAGATCCCTTTTGCCATGAAGGGATTTTCTCAACTGCAAAACATTTGTAAAAGTTGCTGAAACATACTTTGAACAGAGTATATATTTTTACTATTTATTTTTAAAATGACTTGAATATATGAAGAAAAAACTCTGCATTTTTTTTGTGCACAGCATGATAGACATAAAATTTCTGTGAACAATGCTGAAGAAAAATATTCCTTTTATTAACTGTATTTCTCTTGGGACAAGGGAATTAAATCCCCGCCCCCCATTTTGCCAGTATATTTAGGAAAAATCACTTAGGATATTTTTAGTAAAAAATGTGTTACAACTCTTCCTTTTATAGTCTTAGCAGCAGGGATTGGATAATCTTTCACAGTATTTCAGAGTTTCTTGAGTTTCTTGATGCCAATAAGTTGCTTTCTTCAGGCTGTATATGTAAAAATTCTGATGATTTTCTACAGTCATTGAATGACCGAGATCATTCAAAATTTGGACATTGAAAGTATCAACCATGGTGTATTTTTATTCAGGTGTCATGTTTATTAACTCTTAAGCCTGTTCAGACAGCCCAAAATATCCTTCTGTGAATAATCCATTTTTCATTCCTTTCTATCTTAAACACAGATCTGTCAGGTGGCAATAATTCAGGTGGAGAATTTCTGGGTGCATCTTATTGGTGAATGAAACTTCATTGGTGGTTTATTCTTTGTCTTTAATGATTCTAAGGCTTAGAGGGGGCAAGAAGGGTAGAAATGGAAGATATTTTCCTGCTGTTAATTTATTGCCTATGAGAAAAGACTGAAAGTAGTTATTGGCCAGTCTGATTTTCACATGAGTAAAGATAATCAAGAGATATTATTACTCTTGTTTTGAGTATTATCTGTATTTTACATTCACATGGCCCTTAGGAGATGCCAGGGCTCTGTTGTAAAGTCCCGATCTACTTCCCTGAGCAGAACCTAAAACTTAGGTTATAAGTGTTTTACCTCTGAACAAAAGGTGCTTTGAGGCAACCATTTAGAGTTCCAGAACTGGCTGAACTGTTGGCTAGAAAAAGGTACAGCATTCTATACACTGTTTTCACTCTGAACTAGCTCTGACTGTTCTCTACAAATTACCCAGTCATATTCTGGTAATATTTTCCAAGAAGTCATTTGGTAGTTCCATTTTTGGGAACTTTCATTCCAGTTTTCAGAAAAAAATCAATTGCTACCTATTCTAGGAAATAGTCACTCTCCTATGTGCAAGCTTCCTAAAATAAAGGTTTCTTATCCTAGCCATGTGCTTTGGGCAAATATCTTTTGCTTTTCTGTGTTTTGAAAACTTTCCAATATCATTAATCAGAGATTAGTGGATCTCAACAAAGATATAGCTCTTCCATGATACAGCACCTATCTATACAGAAGGATAAAAATATTTTAAAATTATGTTAGTTTTTTATTGTAGCACCAGGAATACCATCCAAGACATTAAATACTTATTTTTAACAGAAGAAAATAATGGAATAAACCTGGAAGAAATATAGGTAAAATAGAATAGTTTGGAGGTCTGGGAGCAATTTGATCCAATGCAGGATAATTGCAAGGATAGGGCCATCTTCAAGGTGTGAAAAAAATATCTACTGATTTCCCATTGTTCCAAATTTTTCCAATGCCTCTCATACATTCACTATTAGTGTAAAAAAAAAATTCTCTGAAATTTTCTGTAGCCCAATACAAAGTGGTAAGAAGATCTCCTCCTAGATTTCTATTGAAGGTGTAAACCAGAGTGGTCTCTGTGTCTCCTTGTACACCATATGAGTCCCATCTTGGTGACTTTCCTTTAGACTTGCTCTGATATGAGAAAGGCCAAAATCAGACACAAGGTTCCAGATGAAGTTGTACAGATACTGAATGGAATAGACAAATAACTTCCCTTGAGCTGCTGTCTAAAATTTCTTTAATATGTCCAATATGAAGTTAACGTTCTTATTGCAAGGCTACACTTCTGATTCATCCTTAGCTTCATCAGTATCTTAGGTGCTTTTCTGCAAAATTGTTTTCTATTTAGCTAATGCCCAGCTTGTTCTGCTACAGGGAATTTTTCTGTCCCAGATGCCTTTTCTGAATGGCAGACCTCCCTTATGGCATATCAAACTCTACCTCTGAGTTAGTATTGCTTTCTAAGGATGCATTCCAACTTGTCTATGTGTACTTTTGTGGTTTTGTATGTGTAGGAATGATTATCAGCACCCAAAAAATAAGATTGATGTAGTGAATCAGTGTCTCATGTAATAACTGTACTATAGCCACCACTGAATTTTTTTGGAAGGGTCACTTGGAACGCTTGACCTCATATTCATGTTCTATCGCCTGCTTCAAAACTCCTCTGATTTGTGGATGGTCTCTCTGACTGCTTGCTCCAAGAGCTCCAATTGGCTTGCCTTCTGCATTAAAAAAAAACAAAAACAAACCAACCTGTATTAGATGTTATTTTATTGAGTGCTCTGATTGCCTGGGTATAGGCCTTGCTACATAAATTACCTCTTAAGAACTTTGATATTACACTCTTTTTGTCTGATCTCCCTGAAACCAGATGTCTGGCTGTAAGTGCTGTATTTATAGGAGGGACAGGGGCTTGTTGCTGCTCCCTAGTTACTGTCTGATTCCTGTAACCAGAGAGACTATAATAGAGGAACTATTCCCTATGCTGCTTCAGTTATTTGCATTCAGGGACACAGACAGTTCAGAGGAAACTGTATCTGAAGCTATGCCTCTGTGATTCAAACTGCTGTGTCTGAATCACGGTGGTGAGAGTAAAACTATTAAAAAATAAATTTCAACAGGTTCAAGAGTGTGAAATCACACCATCTCTTAATATTTGAAATATTTATTGGAGCATTCTGAAATGCATTGCTAAGACTTACTCTGAGCGACACCTCAGGATGCTTGCTGGCATCTGATACTATCATTCAGGAACCCAGTGTTAGTGCACCAGAAAACATTTGCCTTAAATGAGAAGGAACACATAGTTCATGTGGTTGAGTAAACTTTGCTAAGGATGTTCACTGAGCAAATGTTACTAATGTTACTTCTCTGAGCATGAAATCCTCTAGGTTATTCAGGTAATTGAGAGACGTTATCACTAGGCAAGATTTCAAAATAAGAGAAGACATCTGTTTAATTCTGTCTATGCATTGGAAGCCAATCCAGTAAAACTGCCAAAATTTGCGGTTCTTTTTGTGCCACAGTTTGGTATTATAGGTGGATATTTCCCTGTCAAAGAGTGGAACTGAAGGGAGCCCTATCTCCTGCTTTCTCAGCTTGGTCTTACATAAAATGGAAATAGAATATACAGGGGCAGTGTAGAGGGTTTCAACCCTCTTTGTATTTCATTACACATCTCTTTTATTATATCTGTAAACTAGTAGCTACTTTTTTTGGTCCAAATACTTGATTCAGTTGCTGATCTAAAACTTGTATTTCTTCAGTATTGGAGTCTGTTCTCAATTTAAAAGACTTATCAGCACTGAACACAAAGTAATGAGATTTCTGGAAACCTAGGAATTGCCTTGCAGTGAGCTGGAGGCTTAAAAAGAATAAAGAGGAAGAAAAGTGAAGAACTTGTAGAGGAAATTAGCCCCATGGTTGCTTTTTTACCTTTTGCTCCACTGCATGAGGTCCATTTTGTGTGATGAGCCTGCAGAAAGGGCACAGGTGGCTGGAAATGGTGTTGCAGTTGCAGTGTGGGTGTAATCAGAACTCATCACACTAACAAAGAGCCGTGCCAAATGCCTCTCCAATAAGACTTAATGGTTGGGTATCTACATGGCTGACCACACTGATGACTAGAACAGTCATATAATTGGGCTGTCTCATGAAGTGGAGAGATATATTCTCTCAGTGAATTCCTGAACCATCAAATACCATTTACTAGCCTCTCATCCCCAAGTGTTTCCTTTACTTACTTCAAAAATAGTCTCCTACATTTGAGCTTCCTTTTGGTACCATCTACTGTTGTAATGAACTCAGCTGGAACTCGAATGCCTGCCCTTCAAGGTCAACCTCCACCCTATTTATGAGGATGAGCACTATCTTTCTTGTTTTCATTAAACATTGTTCTTTCCCCTATCTTTCAGCACTCACTTTTTCTGTGATTCACAGTTCCCCACTGTAAAAGAGTCAAGAGTGGAAATAAGGACATGAGAAAAAAACCGAAGATTAATCTAGAAGTCAAAAAAGTAAAGTGAAAATGTTATGTTCTTGGATTGTAAAGAATAATCATAGTAGCAGGATGAAGAGAAGGATTTGTATGAAATTCCTGCAGAAATGTCATTATTAGCAACACGAAATTACCTGAACAGGAATCATGATTATAATGAGTCATTTATACAGATCATTTTACCATTTTCCACTTGGAAAGCTGTAACTGGTTTAGTTCTACAAAATGCAAAGTTAGGAACAAGAAACATAAATCATAACAATGAAAAAAAGAGAGAAACTAGAAAATAGTGATTCTGATTTTGGATTCATAAAAGGATTCTGTGCTCATGAAAGACAAGCCACTTAAGCTTCATATGAGAAGAAAAAAAAAAAAGTGATTATTTCCTACAAAACCAGGAAAGCTTTGATCAAAAGTATGCACGACTTTTTCTTGGTGTGCTGATGAGATTAATTCTGCAATCATGCATTCAGCATGGTTGTCCACATTTTTAAAAGGTCATTGAAAAGAAGAACAGAAAAAATAACTTAAAAATCTGTTACACAGAATATTAATGAGTTTTATTTAGATTGTCAAAGAGAAGACTAATGAGACAAAATTACAGTTTGTTTCTTTTTTCACAGGGAGAAATTCTTAAAGTCCTTAAAGGCAGTTCATTCTAGCAAGGAACATATAGTTGGAGTTTGAAGTCAAATGAATTTGAATAGAAATAAAAGTTGTCAGTTCAAAAGATGGATTCTCCATCTTCATGAATGGCTGTCTGTGAAGAAAAGCTTTTCTATAATATGTCCTTTCTATTTTATTATCCATTTCAACCTCTTTTTCCTAGGTAATAGTGATCCTGGCATAGTGCTGATATTTGTTTTTCTTTTAATGTATTTCTGTATTTTCAAAGGAGGAAATCTTAGCCTTACCATATGATTTATGATGCACAGAATGCAGCAACTGGATGGTTACTGCATGAAAATATATACACTGTCATTAATCTTTAAACATTTTGGGAAACACTGGAGGGTGAAACATTGTATAAGTGTATTGATCCTGTCCATTTATATTTTCCAAAAGAGCCTGGAACAGGTTTTTAAATCATACTTGGAAAATGGTTCTGGGGAACTCAGCCACGACTTTTCCCATGATGGACTTCTCCATCCCAAATTTATCAGCCACTGACTGTCAGGAGTTGGCAGTTAAAAGGATTCATAGGACAATGGCCATGCTCTTGCACAAAAGTATAGACTTCTCCAACAGCAGTTAAACCAATGTAACTAACCCATGGGAGATGGTTCTGTTCATTCTATTCAACATCCAAAAGACTTACACTGCTGGCTCCCTCAAGGTTATGGTGAATTGATCCCAACACTCTGACATCATCTGTCTTTCCCAGGACTTCTAGCTGACAATAACTGGAACAGTCCCAGTAATAAGGATTTTAAGAAATCCTTGATTATATTCACTTTATTAGACAAATATATACCAGAATGGCTATATTCAGTTCACCAGAGACAACATCTCACAGCTGCTGCTGCAGCCATGCAATGAAGTCTGCAGTTTCTGTATGCTCTACAGTACCTTTGTTAAGTCAAAAGAGTTTCTGGGCAGCAGACTACATTGGTCCCATACAAATGAGCAAGGCTTGAAGCAAAATATGTGTGACCACCTCAGTGGAAAGTGGTGTCTGTGTTAGTGACACACCAGCAAAGAGCTTCCCTGAAGTATTCATATATTTGCACGTACGTGCAAGTGGTGCAATACACACAGTAGGTATGAACTGTGGCACAAACCTCTATTATTTTAGAGTTAGACGTTAATAATAAATCAAATTTTCTTTGTGTTTCTGCCCGATCTGGATGCCAGATTCTAGGGCTCTCTTTCAGCCTCTTTCACCTTCTTTTAGCCTACATTCTTTGGAAATGTACAAAGTGTTTCAAAACACAACAATGATGTTCATTCCCTCTCCACATTCCATTACACCTTTTCTGTGATGATTCAATTATTCTTAGTGAGGACAAGACAGCAACAAATTCTGGAAAGAGTAAGCCTGAGCTGAAATTTAGCATGTGATACTCCCCAGTTTTTCTTGGAGACAGCTTCCCTCATAGCCATTGTGAGATTGAACTACCCTTAGTTTTAGGTCCTTCCATGCCAAGAAGATCATAGAACAATAGAATGGGGGGTTGTAAGGGGCTTCAAATATTTCCTAATTCCAACCCCCTGATACAGTCAGGGGACCTTCCACTAGACCAGGTTGCTCAAAGCCCCATCCAGCCTGGCCTTGAACATTTGCATGGATGGGACATTCACAAGTTCTCTGGCCAACCTGTTCCAGTGCTTCACCACCCTGACTGTAAAGAATTTCTTCCCAATTTTTATCTAAATCTATTTTTTTTATTTTAGTTTAAGGCCATTTCTCCATGTCATATCGCTACATGCCCTTGCAAAAAGTCCCATAAAAAGTCCCTCTCCAGCTCACTCATAGCTCCATCTAGGTACTGGAAGGTGCCATAAAGTCTCACTGAAGCCTTCTCTTCTCCAGGCTGAGGCAATCCAAACTCTCTCAGCCTCACTTTATAGGAAGTGTGCTTCAGCCCTTGGATCATCTTTATGGCTCTGTGCAGTACTCACTCCAAGAGACTCAAATGTACAAGCTCACAAGTGCTACCACTTAAGTGATCCTGCATTTGGTAACTGAGGCATCCTTGTCATACTCCAAAGGCACAAGGCTTTCTGGATGAAGCAGTATCTTCTGTTTCATGAAGTAAAATGAACTGGGAAAAGAGAGAAACTTTTGAGAACCCAAGACTCTATCTCTTTGGGATTTGTTTGCTTTTGGTTTTATTGACTTAATAAACTGTAATGGACTGATATTCTTAACTCATCAATAGTGAAATGTTCTGCACTGTAAACTGCTCGTAAACACAAGCCTGAGTTAGCTGAACCAAGTTTTTCTATTGTTCTCTGTTATAAATAAAATTAAAATTGAAGACCATATTCCCCAAACATTTATTTCTAATTTCTTCTGTGAAACTGGAATGAGATCTAAAGACTGCTTAGGTGATTTTGTGCTATGACTTGATTCTTTCTTAATCTTGTGGGTAGATAAGTAATTTTCTTCATTATTAATTTTTAATTCCAAAGTCCTGTGGCTGAACCAGCTACCTTCAAATGGAAAATGTGTTTTAATACTTATTTGTTTTAAAGAAGACTTTTATTCTTTAGACACTATTCTGTCATATCAGACTTGTGGTTATCATCTGTGGCTGGACTAGATTATATGTTGTATCTTAAAAAGTATTTGAGAACTGAAAATTATTTCTACTTTAAAGCTTAATCCAATATCAGAATGGTTTTGAATGCTGTACCCATTTCTGAGAAGCTCTGCATAGTTCTGAGAACTCAGTCAGTGTCAATACTGCTTTCATGGGATAAGTTCTAGAGGTCACAAAAATTCACAGCTTCCAAGGGGAATCTCATTACTGTGCTACAGCAAAGTAGCTACCAATCACTGTGTACTTCCACTGCAGCAGAACCCAGGAAACCTCTGGCTGCCTTGCAAGGAAGGGGAACCACATATTTTTGGGAAGAGCAGTGGTTGTTCAGGGAGGGCTGGCTCTGCCTTGCCGCTCAAGTGTTTGCCTGTGGAGGCAGAGCAAACCCTCTTCTCCACACATCTGAGCTCCACTGCTTCCCAGGCTGTACTGCTGCTCTGGGATGCAGCCTTGTGGCCATGGACAACCTTTAGGGAACTGAGCTAGATTCACTGGGACAGCAGCAAGTTTGGGTGCCACCTGGGACATCAGAGGTTAGAAATCATAAACTAGCTATGTAAATTAAAGGAACAGAGAAAGCTAAGTCTAGATTTTATCTGATAAAAGTAATCTTGAAGAGTACAACTGCAGAACAGAAAATGCAAGAATGTCTGACTTCTTCAGCCTCTGTACAAAATCAAAATGTGTAAATATTCTTTAGAAACAGCCAAGAGGGCAACAAAACACTGGTCATGCAATGTTTGTTTAGAAGCACAGTATTCTGACAAACACATGTACAATAGTCTAGCTTTTAAGAGGCAAATATTCCTGCACTATCTTTTTCAAAATGCATTAATGACAAATTATTCAATTATATTCCTCATAAAAACTATATTTGTTATTTTTTTATAAAATTCTGAAGCAAACAAAAAGCTGAGTTTTTTTTTTTCTTTGATTTCAGTTTAATTTTTTCTTCTCTTGCCTGAATATCTGCTGATGACTATACTGGGAAGAACACTGGATAACGACAAAGACATTGATAGATATTCATGTCTATCGTGTGCAGTCAATTATGTCTCCTGTTTCTATATATACTTTCTGTAATGATGTTTTTTGAGGATTCTGAATGATTAATTCTACCTGTATTGCATAAAAATGAAATGTTCCCAGAACACCATGTTTTGAAATTGCATGGGTTTTTTTTGATGACAATATGTTTTATGTTCATCCAAAGAATAGAAACAAATGTGTCACCTAATATATGACTTTCTCCGAAATTAGATTTCAGAGTTAAAGTTTGAACACATCCAGTAAACTCCTGACATAGTCTTATAGAAGTAGGATTATGTATTAAGCTTAAGACCTAATAGTAAATGAAGAGATTTGAATAAATTAAAATTTTCTGAGGACTCATCTGATTTCTGTGTCTATGGATTGGTTTAGGCTCTCAAACATTTAATACTTCTCTTTGAAATGTATTGAGTTATCATTGAAGAAATAACTTTTATCTCTGCTGCACTTTTCTTGAATAGGTCCTTAGAAAAATAATTGCCATCATTAATTGATCTTTCAACATTTTTAGCAGTGTCCTAGTTTTTAAGAAGCATTTTATGTTCCTTTCTATCTTTTGATCCTGCCTTTGACAGAAATGGTCCAAATATTCATAGTAAAATGCTGATTTGCATAAAATAAAAGCTTACTAGTAGTTTCAGTGCTGTCAGAGAAAGTGAAAATTAAAATAACAGGTTTTTTTTCCATTTAAGTGAGGAAAGAATTCATTAATCAAGCGAAGATATAAAAGACACAGAAATAACCCACTGATTTATTTTCATTTAAAAATTCTTGTTTTTTCCAGCATATATGACTTGAAGACTAGTTATGTGTAACCATACAAAAATAGGAAATCATAAAGAAATTGCAAGTGAAATTTAGAATCAAGATCACAACTATTTCAAATTTAGAGACTTCTTACATCTAGAATAATGTATGTCAATTACACCTAATATCTTCCTGGAAAATGCTGACTAGCAAAGAGAGAGTCTTCTAAATGTAGCTTGATTTTCCAGAAGTTTTATGGATTCTCAAACTGAATCATTAATAATTTTGCTTTCCTGAATGGACTATTCTGCTCAAAGGAAGTGCATACATGTCTTTGTTTCTTAATTCTTCAGTCTTGTTTCCCCGCAACCCTGTTGCTGTCACTTAAGCATTTAAGAGACAAAAAGCTCACAAAGGCCTGGGTTGCCCTTCTTGCTGACTCTGTTCTCAAGTGTTTCTCTGTAGTCTTACAGAACTCGTGTTAGGGCCTTAATTCAAAAGGTAAGAATCCAAAGTTTGTTATTTTTTTTTCCTTAGTTGCTTGGGTTTTTTTGCCAATAAATTATTCAATGATAATATAATAATGTAAGATCAGGAATGTAAACTATAATCTTTATGTAGCTAACACTTTGGAGACTCGTAGTAGTAGCAGTAGTATTGGTCTATAAAGCATTATTTACATATATGCTAAACTGAATATATTTTCAATAATATATCAGATTTTAGTGGCAACAATGAAAAGTGTATTGATTTCGTATATTGTCAAGAAAATATGATGTTTTTCCCCAAGGTTTTTCTTGAAATTAGGTTTTAAATGAGTTTATTATTGTTGAAAGGCAGTTTGGAGAGTAAATTTCCATTTTATTTAGAACCATAAGAGCAAAGTGTCTTTCTTTTAAGGGCAAAAATCAATAATACTGTAGTTTAAACAGAAAGTGATATTTTTTATGCCTCCAGAAGTTTTTTAAAAAAAAATACATTTACATCCTTTTCACAATGTGTCCAAATGCCATTATTGAAACTACTATATTGTGAAATTTAAACAGGATTCATTCATTACCATTTATGATAAGGAAAGTTATCTACTGAAAAAAATTTAGAATTATCATGTACTGAGCAAAATGTATTTCATACTGATGAAAAGAAAACTGAATCTTAGTATTTCAAGGAAGTATTAAGTAATATTTATATTCCATTCCATTTTACTACACTTCAGTTTCACAAGCTACATTAACATAATGCCTAATACATTGCATCAACTACATCAAAACTGATAATGTGGTGTCCAATGTAATTTTAAACACTAAAATTTCTCACTTGTTTCTCAGATGGCTCTGGACATCTGATTTGTTATTCAAATATCTTTCATAGATGGACAAGTTTTAATGAGATGAGATAATGTCAGAGAACCTAAAGTATTGATATTTGAATCCTCACACACAGTTTTCAAATGCCCTTTAGCAGGATAATTGCCTGAATCCCAAACTAGGATTTGCAGACAGACACTTTAGTTTAGAACATGTACATCAAAGCTTATATTTTTGTTATTTCAGGTCCAAAAAATGTAGATAATTCTGAATTTTCTGACATAGACACTTTTCAATGATTACTGCAGTGACTTATTATTGCTGTAAAAAAATCCCAGGTCCTTCTTGTGATATCTTTGAAGATCCTGTGCATGCAGCAGCACTGCTCACTAAGCAAGGTGAGGAATGGAAATACTTCTTCACTAGTTAAATACCCTCATAGCATTGGTCTCCTCTACTAGATACTGTAAGGATGGCCTTGCAACTGAAGAAGGGTAATAGAGTCAAGAAAGAAGCATGGTATAAGCTGAATGAAAACCAGAAACCCTCTATGAAAATAGAAGAAACTAGAGACATAAGGAAATGCCTGAAGTAGTTTTAGGCTATAAAAAATCACTTCAAAATGCTCAGGTTTTTCAAAACCTTCATAGAAAAAAAAGGAAAATTTTACCAGCATCTAGTTCAGTCACAATTTCTTGAAGCAAGTTAGAATAACATCGTGAGAAAACCCTAAGAATTCCTGCTCTTTCATTGGTTTATGTTTTCCTAACATAAACAAAGTTGTGACTGGATTTTCTCTTTAAATCGTTTCAACAGTGCACAGCAGTGGAATGTGGTTTCCAGAGTGTTACTTTTCATCAGGTCTCTGACTATCTTCTGTGGGCAGGTTTTTACCACTCCTGTCTTTCTCTGAGAAGGAGGGAAATTCTTGTCTGCGGGTCTGACAGAATGAACTGTCAGAGAGCTGACAAGGCCAGTGATTCCCCAGCAGGAGTCCTGAGGGGAAGGGCAGGGACATCAAGGCTGGTGGTGCCCCCATGGTCCAAATTCCTGCCCTTGTCATTGTGGTCGCTCAAACACTTTTAAGAAGAATACGGATTTTCAATGAATTACAATTTTACACAATAAAAACCCCAAATACACATTCAGGAGCCTCTTTTGTCAATAAATCTGTCTTTGCTTTCTGCATTTTTTACCATACACAGTAACAGCCTACCTTGAAAGGCAAAAAAATTTGACAGCTGCAGTTCTGTTCAGAAAATTACTTTATTCTGAATAAGTAATGGTCCCTCAGATTATTTCAATTTATTCTGGAACTGAATACACTTGTCTAAGGACCTCTAAAACTTAAGGACCTCTAAAACTTAGTGTGATGAAAAAGGTTTCGGGATTTCTGTACACTAAATATTGTCTTAGTCAGAGTTAGCATTACTTTTCTGTTTAAGCTGCACAGGACAAATAAGTTACTATCATCTTACTTCTTTACAACTTCTTTTTGAAGGAGTTGAATCTCAGACTGAAAGCTCTTTTTATGCAGGTAGTTAGTTTACCTGAGCTGTAAATTCTGAACTTTGACTTTGAAGACGAGCACAGGGTTCTTTTAAAATCAGTCTGTGTTGGTCTTGTATCACCCTCTTAACTGCAGCATTGGATTGCCTTTCTGTGCCACATTAAATGAAGTAATCAGCACTCATCTCATCACAAGTACTTTACTGTAATGGAAAGGATTTTTCTTCTTTATATTTACATAAAAAGTTCCTGACTCTTCCCAGTTCCCAGCAATCTCAGACAGAATATGTTTAACTCAGCTGAGCCCTAAGTAATATTTATGGATAATATATCAAACTGTTGCTGGAATGTAGTCATTTCCAAAGGCCTGAACATTTGTTTGAAAATTTTCATTCTGTTAACCAAAACCTTCAGATTTTTTTATAACTTGACACTATTTATAAAATGTTGCCTAAATCAGTCCGACCAGCTAGTTGCATTGTTTTCTTGCCAGATTTCTACAACTACTTCAACAACAGTGCTACTTGATTATGTTTCACTTACCCTAGTCAAAAGGGTTCAAAGGGGTTAAAATAGATTCAGCTGATTGCTTAAGCTGGATTCTATAGAGTAAGGCTCAAAATAATTTTGTAATGTTCACCTTATTTGCATTGTAGAGACTGTCATTCTGATTGTGGAAGGAAAGAAGTTTTATCATCATTTTGGGTATAGAATATACTGTCACTCCATCTCTTCTTATAGTGGTAGTTATATTAACATGTGTCATTCACATTATCCTAGTTTAAATATATGTTCCAGTTAAGACAGCTGTCATATACAGATTTCAATAAATTCTTTAGAATAATTCTTTCTAAGAGTTTAGGATAGCTCACTGTCCAATCTAGGTAATAATTTCCTGCAGTTGATGTGATGTAGTTGACCGTTTCATTGTTATTCTTTAATTCCTTGGAAACTGGCAGAATATAGCATAGTAGAGAATATAATTATTATGCTACTACATTTTTCAGTAGCAGTAGCATCAAACAGAACATTATGATATTTATCCAGTATTGACAAACTAAACTGAATATATGATATTGCTGAGAAACGCTCTCACAGCTTCTCTTTTAGCAAGTTACTCAGCAAGCAGATTTGTTTTTCTGAAACAGATGTTTCCTTAAGAAAGAGAAGAAAATGTGAAATGCATACATAAATGTTTTGCTTACATAAATTTTGCTTACATAAAACGAAACATAAGTATTTTGCTTTGCTAAATGGCTTTTATTTCTTACAGAGAATTTAGTCAAAGTGACTGGGACCTTTACAAACAGAGAAAGGGTGATATATGCAGATATATTTATCTCAGGAGAGCAGAACAGCAGCCCTGAGTTTACTATTGGACAGGCATCCTTGCTGGGGTTTGAAAGTAGAGGGAATAGAGTAACAATGACACCACTCTCCTTAAATACAAAATGAATTGTAACCCTTCCCTCACACCTGAACACATTCAAGTCTGAGTTTCTCACATACCAGCCATTCATACCCTGCCTTTTTGTGGAGCTATGCAAATGCTTTTTGTTGCACAGGGGCTGCTCCTACAACATGGATAAAGTAAACATGTATCACTCAAATATCAGTCTTCAGATCTCTCTGATGAACTTTCCCCAGACTTTTCAATAAGTCACCTCTCCTACTCTCTCAGGTTCTTTTCACTGGTTTAACTGGGCAGGTGGCTGTTCCATGCCAGACTAGTTCTCATTCCATCAGCAACCTCTGCCTCTGACGCGTTAGTATGCTTCAGATTGATGACAATCGGCATAGAAAAAGCTGATCTACAAAACTGATAAAAATTGCTTTCACCTTGCTTTTTGCTGTCACTGTAGTTCACAGTTGACTCACAAGTATTCATGCACACAGATCTGAAAACGATCTTGTTCATATCCTGCAAGATTGCTCATTACTCAGAGCAGATTTTACCTTACCTTGGCTTCTCAAACCTTTTTGAGTGTGCTGTTAGTGGCAAAATCTGCCACTTGAGATAATGAGCCCCTCAGGGAAAAACATCTGATAGTGTTTACTGTCAAAGAACTTAAATAGATTGAACCTATTTCTTACCTCAAAGCACAAAGGTGAAGTGATGACATTTCACTCAGGAAATGCCTCTCTCCATCAACTAGCTGCGGCTATAATCAAACACTTAAAAATCTTGTCAACAAAGTGCAAATCCAACATTCAGAGTAACATAAGGGCATGTAGATAAGCTTCTATTTTAGCACAAAACAACACAGATCTGTAACTACTACAAAGTAAGGGAGGAAATATCTTTATTTTTAACCACAGTCCCAACCACAAATCATTCTAATACTAATTCATCTTTTTTTCCATAATGCAGACAATTTCAGAGATATTGTCTTTAGCTTAATACTTTTCAGATTTAAGAATATGTTATTTAAATGGTGTTTTGTTTCCTGTATTGGGTTACTTGCAACTGAAGAAGGGTAATAGAGTCAAGAAAGCAGCATGGTATAAGCTGAATGGAAACCAGAAGACTTTTCTCAGTGAAAATAGAAGAAACTAAAGGTGTTTGAAAACTCTGATCAAAAACTAATTTTCAACTGAAATGTTCAACTGTGTTGGGCTGAACTCTATAGCCACTTCTATTGGCACAGAAGAGATAGCTTACAGCAACAAACAATAACATCGTGAAATGTTGCACAAACATGAGTAAATATGCTACTGCTATTAACTTTCCAGTGTTTTAGGGTTTTTTTCCTGTACTGCCATACACTTAATACGAATTAATTTCATTTGTTATATGTAAAGCTACAGTATTCATTATATATAGGATTATATTTAGAATCTGTAATATGTTTCAGTTCAGTTGAAATAAGTTTCTTTTAACTCTTTCCTCAGACAGAGTAAACTGTCTTTTTTAATCCATGAAACAAACATTTGAGCTGGAAATATTAAAAAAAATATTCCCCTAGAGGAAAAGCAAACTTATTATTTTCCTTCTAAATGGATTTAATTTCACAATAGAAAGAGATGGTTCATGGTTATTTCACATTTTTGATATAGAACAGAAAAGTTTTATGAAACTTTTATTTTTCAATTCCTTAAAGAGCAGAAAAGTACAGAGAAGCTACAAAGAAATCAGTTCTGAATATTTGCACTTTTGTCCATTGCTACTTTATCAAGATCTCCAAAGTGACATCAAGGGAGTAGACAAAACCTTTTAGGCTTTAGTTATGTATGAATTTCCTATTTCATCTTAACATGGGATTACTGTCATTTTACCTTCTGAATTATTTCTGCTGTAGAACAAAACAAACTTGGTAAACATCATACATAAGATGTTTTCTTAAATATGCTACGGTTTAGATAGGAGGTTTCTTGTATTTTTTTTTTTTGTGTAAGATACTGAAATACTTACTAAAGTCCATACTGAAAGTTTGTATTATTACTGAAAAGATAAATCATAGGTAATTTTCTATGCACAGAAATATGCTGTAGAAAAAATTTTGTTCCTCTAGCACAGAAAAATTTCTGAATAAGTGACTTTTGAAACAAAAACTAACGTGAGACAAAGAATCCACATGGAAAATTATAACTTCATAGTTGTATCATAGTTGCAAGCCAATTTCTCTATGCAATGAATGCAGTCATTTTTGAAACCCCTATTAAAAATGTGCTTCAAAGATGAATTACTGCAGAGTAGAACAGAACAGTTCTTTCTTTCAGCTACCCTGGGGTTTGTTACACTGTACAAGATAGCATGCACTGCAATTTTGTGGTGGGTTTGGAAAATAAAGGGATTGGAGGAGCTATATTTTAAATGTAATGTAGGTCCATTCAAACTCAGGTTAGCAAATACACATTTTTCAATCAACATTTTTTCCACATAATTACACTTAATTATTGTTTGCAAGACCAAACAGAATAGAATGGAGAGACTTACCAATCTCTGGCTCTGAAATGCACAGCTTGCCAGTTACAGGTTGAATCAAAGTTTTAGGCTGCAAAATTCAAATCTAGAGTTTAGAGAGAAGCTTCACTGATGTGGATTTGTGAGTTTCTATTAAAACATTTCTTTCTCTATTTACCAAGAGCAGAGAAAGACACAATACACAGAGAAAAAAAAAGTCGTATCGTATGAATGGATATCTGAGGTGGACTTGTTATGACCAAAAATGTTACCCAAAACTGTGGTGTGTAGAGATTGCAACCTTAGGTGCATTGAATTTCATAATATACAAATACTTGGAAGCTATTCTCATCTAAATTTCTCTGTTTTGTTGCAAATTATCACAAAGCCACAGAAATCATCACTAGAAATTAAACCTTAGATGAATAAAGCAAATATATCTAAATATATTAAGTTATTGCAAATTACTATCAGCAATTAATGATTAATCAATATCAATCAATAGCATGCCCGTGATTAATAACAGCAACACCAATCCTAGATTAACAACCAATATAATTACAGAAACCTAGATGCATTACAGGTTACAATAAAGTTATTAGAGAAGTAACTTATCATAACAACAATACAAAGACCAATGCTGCTATTTTATTATAACAATATAAGAGGAGATATGCTTATGATAGATGACTTATATGGATATAAATAGTAGGAGAATCAAGTGAATTAGACAGTTTTCAGGAGTGAAACCATCCCAAAGTGGGGGGACAAATCAGTCCCAAAGTCTGATCCAACCATCCCAGAGGCGTGAGGACAGATCACACTGACCCCAGAGTGGGACCAAAGGGGACACAATGAGATAAGAGAAAGTGTTTCTTCAAAGAAGGCCTGTGTCACAGAGTCCAGAGTCACTTCGGCACTCTCAGTGTCTACGATCTGACTGAAAATTCATGTGAAATTCAACTGGTTTAGAAAAATAAAAATAAAAGTATATGTGACATAGAAAACCAGAGAAAAAACCCTCTATTTTGGCTAAAAATTCAGTTCTTTTTATAGAGACGTAAGACAGTGTAGGACAACACCACTTCAAGCACTCAACACGTTGATAATTTCAATTTTTCTTTTGTAACAGCTAATAATTAAATTATTAAATTATGCTTACTTTTCTTCCAGACTAATTTTATTTTCCCAGGTTGTTTATTCTTTTTCAGATGATAAATTGCCATTAGAGTTTCTTGGGTTGATGCTTATTCATGGTACCTCAGGTTGTCTCTGGATTCTTGATATTTCATCTATACTTCAGAGTTACCAGATATGCTTTTTAAGGACATTTATAGTTCCCAGCCATCCAGCCCCCATTTTGGCAGGCAATTTCTCTGACAATATTTTCCAGGAGCCATTTTATTCTGTTCAGAAATTTTCCCTTTTTAACCAGGCCATCTTTATGGCTGCTCACTAAAACTGTAGTGACAAATATTTACTGTCATGTAAGCTGCCGGGAAAATATAATCATAAATGCTCTTTGTAGTGCTACTTAGCAGAGAAGATTTACTAAGGTGGTCAGGGGATGAAAAAGACAAATAGTGTCTGACAAAAAGGATACTAAGAGTGACTCTGGCTGGAGAAGCACCAAAAGAGGAAGACAAGAATTGAGAGACAACACTGACACAAAAATCCAGTAGGTCCTGAAACAAACTGGCAAGAATATTTGTAATGATTGGAAAAGGATGTTTCAGAGAAGCCTGGCACTAACTGAAGTGGAAGTTCAATGGAAACTATCATGCTGCCTTTAGGACTGTGTCTGATAGCTTGGAAAAGGAACAGTTTGTCAAGGGTCTTTAAAGAACCATGGATTTGACTACTGAATTATAAGGAAAATTATGGATCCAGTTGTATGGAACTAATATTTATGTGATTGACTAACTGTTTGCTGGTGACTTATTTCTGAAAATTTACACTGGTGGAAATGAGGCAGAACAGTTCTGTTAGACACAGATTAAGTTGTATGCAGAGGACAAAGTGCTTGCCTTCAGAACAATGCTGCTAACTCAGCAGAGAACACATCTCTCAGCAACCTGCATTGGGCATGGAAATGATGTGTGCGTTAAAGAGAAGCACCTCAGAAAAGAATAAGAATAAATACTCGAAGTGTTATTATGCTGCATTTGTAATATTTGATATTATCCGCGTTGTCCTTGTGCCCCTCTGTCTAATTTAGTAAAAGGCTGGGTAAGAATAGTTAATCATTTTGTAATTGTTAATCATTTGTTGCTAAGCTGATTCAGAGTCTACCAAGGTAATTACAAGTTATTTGTTGTTCAAATGCCCATGATTAAATAGGAAAATTTTCACCTCAATTGTTTTGTTTGCTTTAAGTACTTGCCAAAGTATGATTTAAATTGATGTAGGCTGAAGGTACTGATTAAAAGTTTCTTGTTTGGTTTTATTTTCAGAAGAAAGAAAACTTTCTGATAGTATAATAGTCCCAACACAGTCTTGAAGAAGAATGTCTCTCTGTCTATTACAGAAGAGATGCAGTATTGTGCTTATTTTCTATCTCTTGATCCTCTGCTCTTCATGGATCCTTTAACTAAATTTGTAATTTCTGTTCTCTTTTTCCACATTGCCTTCAGTTTAGGTTCCCCTCTCTTCCCAGTTTTATTCCCAAGTCCTGTCAAGCTACAACTGCAAACAGGCTCAAGTGCTGTATAATGAGCCAAAGGAAATGCTAGCATAGGTGAGAATAGCCTCAAATTTCTACTTTGTACTTGCATGTTCTCTAATTCCACACTGAGTATTACTGTTTGAGGAACTGAGAGTTTGAGGAATATAAATAACTTGTTATGGAGAATTAGACTACATAAACTTGAGTTAATAAAGTCACTTAGATTTCTTTTATTTGGGTTCCCACACAGATAAATAAATGGGACAGAATCTATTTCTTTTCAAGCAAAAGGGAAAGACCATCTGCCTTTTCTATGCAGATATTGCAACTTTTTCCCGTCTGTGTTGGCATCCAGTCACTTGTGGTGTTCCCGAAGAATCACTGTGGGCCCAGTCCTGTTTCATATCTTGATAATCTGGATGAGAGGATTGAGTCTACCATTAGCAAATTTGCACACGACACCAAGTTAGACGGGAATGTCAACCTGCTGGAAGGTAGGAAGGCTCTGCTGAGGGATATGGACAGGCTGTGTTGAGGAGCAGAGATCTCTGTGCTGGTTTTATTGAAAAGTGCTGAACTTCATTCCCAACAGCCCCAGGCAGCGCTACTGACTTGGGAGGAGTGGTTGGAAAGTGGCCCAGTGGAAAAGGACCTGGGGGTGCTGGTTGACAGCAGCTGAACGTGAGCCAGGGTGTGCCCAGGTGGCCAAGAAAGCCAATGGCATCCTGGCCTGGGTCAGCAATGGTGTGGCCAGCAGGACTAGGGCAGGGATGTGGTTCTTCCACTGTACTTGGCACTGGTGAGGCTTCATCTCAAGTACCCAGTTGCAGGCGTCTCAATTCAGGAAGGACACTGAGGTGCTGGGCCGTGTCCAGGGAGTGGCAGCAGAGCATGGAAGGGTCTGGAAACAAAGCTTCTGGGAAGCAGCTGAGGGAGCTGGGGATGTTTAGCCTGGAGAAGAGGAGGCTTGGGGGCGATGCTATCACTCTCTATAATTCCCTGAAAGGAGGCTGTAGCCCAGTGGGGATTGGTCTTTTGTCCCAGGGAACCAGTGGCAGGACAAGAGGACACGGTCATAAGCTGTGCTAGGAGAACTTCATGCTAGACCTTATTCTTCACAGAAGGGGTGATTAGACATTGGAACCACTGCCCAGGGAGGTGGTGGAGACACCGTCCCTGGAGATGTTGATGGTAAGACTGGATGTGGGCCTTAGTCACATGGTTTAGTTGACAAGTGGTGTTTAGTCAAATGTTTAACTCGATCTCAGAGATCTTTTCGAAAATACATAATTCTGTGATTCTGTGTGCAGGTAATATTTCGCTAATTTTTGTTCATCTGTACCATTGGGATGATGACAAGATCTCATTGGAAGGAGCAGAGTAAAGCATGTGGCCACAGGAGATCAAGGTTTAATTTATAATAAAAGACTAATTTTTCGGTAGCATAATGTTCTCATCTCAGCAGGTAAAAAATTATGGGCTTTCTCTGTATCTTCTTCTTCTGCATTTCCTGGCTTCATGCTTCATAACACATATCTCTTTCTGCTCTGCATTAGCTATAATTATCCTGTTATTTAGAGGCATCCTTCAACTCTGGCTATTCCCATGATTTCTTATCTCTGCCGTTCTACTATGACTTAGCTAGAATTCAGAGAGGTATTTGTTCTATACAGAGCCTGAGAAAAAGAGATAAGTAGAAAAAAACAAGAACTTGAGAAGCAAAGGTTGTTTACTTTTGTTCCACTTAGACCATCAATTTTGTCACCTCTTTTCCGTCTCTGTAGCCTTGTCTGTGGTTTCTTTCATTAAGTCTGTCTAAATGACAAAAACTGTTTCTCAGGAAAAGGAATAAACAGAAGAGCTAATGGGAAAAGACGTATGAAACAGTGAAAAAGATAAAGAGATAATCTAAATCTTACTTCTTTGTGGACTATTTACATCCTTTTTTCTACCTTTTCTTCCTTTATATGGGTACAAGAACAACTTGTTGTGCATTAGGAAACTTCAACTCCTCTTTTTCTCCTGAAATTTCTCATTAAAACAGACTATCAGCATATTAGATTGCTGATACAAGATAGCCTATAGCTGAAAAAACGAGGTCTTTTTCTTTCTTTTATGGTTTTTAAAGGAAAAGTCCATATTGAAGGGGACAATTCAAATTATTAAAGTGGCTCAGAAATTGACTTAGTATAAACATAGCACCCAGTAAACCAATATTACTGCTGACTATATAATCTTATACTCAAGCAGGGAAGACATTATCTCCAGAAGAAGAAACACATATGAAATTAATTAATTTGGAAAAGGCAAAACTATAATGGGGTACAAGAGAAGAATAGTATTTGTAGGACTGTTAGACTCTGTGACCAGGGAAACAGCAGACAGAGCATAGTGGTTACCATGGTACTTCAGTGCTGATTTAGTGCATATAAATTTTTGGTAGCAAAGTTGGTATATTGGCCACAGAAAGAAATTACATCAGTAAATGGAGGGTAACTATGGCACGTTGTGCAATTTGCTGTGTGAAGATCTGCTGTTTAAGCATTTAGATATGGATATTTCTGTCATTATTAAAGGTGTATGCCAAAATATTTCCTCTGGTAGATTTACCAAGATTAGTCTGAGAGAGAGGAATGTAGATTAGGAGAGCAGCCACATTTGTCTGTCCATCACTGGACCCAAAAGGTGAACCTTCTAACCTTCAATGTTTCAAGGTATCTCAGTTTCCAATCTGAAATACATATTTTTCTCTCTCCATCAGTTCAAATATGCGGTTGAAGTGAAAGAATAGATAACAATGGTTCCATTTTTTGTCTATCTTATATGTTCAAGGACAAGTGATAAGTCTGTAATAATGCTCAGTTGGGCTTTTGTAATTACATGACGAAGATGTTCAGGATCTTTTACTTCATTCTATTGCTTTTACTTTTTTTTCTGTAAAAATAAATCTTGTTCAAACAACACTGGTTATTCATTATACATTGATTATATGACCTTTTGGACAAAATTCAAGTTCCGAATGATGAGATATAACTGCAGAGAATGACTTTATTCAGATCTTGTACTGGTGTTGCATTCTAGTGTACACTATTCATACAAGTCAGGACAAGCAATGAAGTCAGAAGAAAGAAGTCACACACTGAAGAGACTGACTATGAAATCAGGAAACAATACCGAAAAGCTAGCATAATTTTTTGTCTTCTTGATTGCAGTGGGTTAATTTTCTAAATTATCAAACCTTCATGTTCCACAGCTGTAAAAAGGCATGTGGGTAGTCACAGATACCATAGAGCCAAGAGACCCAAACCAACTGTGGACATGTGAATGCACTGGTGTATATTAAAGCACACAAATCAAATTTTTTGATGGTTTTATATGGCAGTGGGAAGACATATGAAACCTGATCTGATGAAGATTCATTGTTGTGGACAGATGTTACTTGACATTTCAAAAAGCTTGATCATAAGAACTGGTCTACTGGCCTTTAAGTGACTTTGAACCAGCACCAGCTGTTGTGACTGCAATGTATTTGATATGGCAATCCCAAAATCTGCTTTATTGCACTGCCAAACTGTGTCATTTGTACTGAATGTTAAATGAGCAAATGTTGTACATTTTTACCTTAGAAATACTTGTGACTATGTCTTGCTCTAGCCCAATATGTAGACTGTACCCATTTTTTCACATTAGTTCTGAATCATACTATGAACATTTTAGTTAACTCATAATTTTAATTTGGTTAGTTAATCACTCTTCCTCCCGAAATCATGTTTAATATGTATCCAATTATATTTCTAGTCACATATTTGGGACAGAGAAGGGAGACTAAACAAAACCTCCTAGAAGTAAGTTATATGAGCCTGTGCAATTTGGTGTTCTAATAATGAAAGTCTACAGGTTGGGTTGTTGGGTTTTTTGTTGTTTTTGTTTTTTAAATTGAACTGGTATTTGATGAATCAGTATCAAAATATTGCAAAGACGTCCATCTTTTAAAATACTAGACACTATATGATACACACTATATCATATAATTTGAGGGTTTAAAAAACCCTTTGACAATAAAATAGAACCATATGTTAAATGCAAAAGGAACTATATTAAAAGAGCAGAACTTCCTATTGATCTGAGATCTCCATTGAAATAAATCTTAGCAACTCTGAAATAATAGAAATCCTAAATTCAATGACCACAAGATAATGGTATTAGATCTTTATATACTTAATAGTATAAAGAGTTCCTCAAAGTCCTAAAGCCATATTTTCCATTCTTTTAGTTTAGTGGTGGTGCATAATATATAAGAACTCTGTTATTTTCCTAAAACACTTTTGGACTATTCTAACAGTCTTTTATTTTCCCGTGAAAAGCATTTTGATTATACACGTGGACAGCTGCCATTGTAGCTTCCACTTTTCAAGTAAGGCTAATTATACTTTTGGCACTGGCTGTTCAGAGTAAATAGTCTGGAAAGTAACAAAGGAGAGAAAGTATTTCCGCATCGCAGCTTAGTCTTTCCTAGACAATAGTATATAACATAAGATTAGAAAGACGTGGAATCTGCTTTTTTGTTTGATATTCTTGAGAATCTTCCTTATCAGATTAGATCTATTTGAAAGCAAAAAATACTTTTTGCCATTCTAACTTCCTCTGCCTAAGTGAGGAAGCAGCCCTGTGGCAAGATAAATGTGATTTCGGTAGTTTCTACCATCCTTTTTGTTGGAAGGAATGTAGATTTCTTGTCATCAATTCTACAGAGCTTCAAGCAGAAAATGTCCCCTGGCCTACTCCAAATCATTTGACAGATGCTTAATTCTGGGCCTGAAAACCTAAGGTTGAAGGAAATTATGTCTTCTGCTCCATTTCTGATTTACTACAGCCTTCTGTTTCTAATGAATGTAGTTCCTATAGCATCATACCAGGATGAACAGTCAATATTTACAAAACAAACCTCTTAATCACATGCTCAAGTCATGAAGTGCTCAGGACATGCTCAAGTCATGAGAAAGCTCTAACTCAGCATATAATTGCCCCTGGGCTGGACCATGATGATTGAAGAATAAGTGCACATCCTCAGTATGCTACAAAATCCACATGCTATATACTCATGTGAAATGACTACAGAGAACCCTTTAGTTCAGCAGACATCCTCTGAATGTCTTGAGAGGATTAAGGATTACTGTCCAGCCAAAGTCTGATGATCATGAAGATGATTTGATGATGTTTATCCTGTGGAAATACTATAACAGTAAATTGTTCTGAGGCACTGTCAAGTTTTATTTTAAGAAAGGAAGATTTGCTTAGCTGAACTTACCAATGAATGATTCCTTTACCACTAAAATGAGACTAATGAATTTCTAGTAAATTGAAAATAAGAATTAAAGTAGATAACAAAGATGAGCAGTGTATAAGTTAATTACTGATAAGGTAGTAGCAATTGTGTTGACATTCAGAGAGTGACAATGCAGTATGTAGAGCAAAAACTATTCGGGCTGAATTTATTTTTTGGTCTTACCTAGAGCTTATCTGTATAGCACAGCTTACAACACAGTCACAGGACATATTAGCCCAAGGACCCATTAGCCTTCTACTAGAGGTATTTCATTCTTTTAAAATAGTGAATAAACCCCAAACAATTCATCTTCATGACCAAAAGCAAACCATCCTAACATTTGTAATGTTACAGGTTATTTGACGATATTTGATGAATCCCCAGTGAGATTCTGTGTGTGTTGGCATTATATTAGCAGGAAATATTTATGAAGGTCTCTTACAGTTTTCATTTAAAAAATTCAGTGTCACCTTGAAAATAAAGAGCAACAAAGGAAGCAAACACAGGAAGATTTTAAGAAATTAATGCAAAACCAAACCAGGAAAGCAGCAACACTACTTTTAAATAAAAAAGGAAGTCTAATCAAAGAGTACCAACTATTTTTAAATTGTTTTATTCTTTTTTATTAAAATTATTAAAGTAAGTAATTCTTGGAGGTTATAAGATTTTAAGTAAGCTGTTGTGCTTCTTCAAAGTCCTTGCAGTAGCAAAGGATGCAAAAGCTAATTCATCACATCTCCAGTTTACACAACATATGAGTATGTCACCTAAAACTGATGTTTTAGGTGATAGGACTATTTACTTATATAATTTTTTTGAATTGGTGAGGTTGTAGTATTGTTAACACAATAATTCAACAGTTTTTCACACCAGCTAAATGAGACAATACATAGAAAATTAATCCTTTATCATGTTGGTGCTATTAATATTTTTTTTCCCATTAGCATTGTTATGCAGTTTTCCTCTTTTTTTTTATTGTTTCTTGACTGATTTTCTTAAGAATCAAATTCCATGATAGAGAAGACTAATTATCCACCTATGGTAATACCAAAATAACTTGGAATTGAAGTACTAAAACCCAAAAGATCTGCATCAAACACAGCCTGACATTTGCTATTGATATAAAGTATAATTCTGATTTTTGGTGTATTCTCTGATCTTAAGGTCCATTACACTGTTAAGTAGAATAATTCATTCGGAGTTGCATGCCTCTGATGAAGTAGAATAAATTCTAATGTTACTAGAACATGTTATGTACTGTAAAGTGAAAAGGTTCTAATAGGCCTTGATATGAATTATGTCTTTCACAATTTATATCTTAATCAAAGATTAAATATTGCTTTGAACTGACCCATGAGCATTAACTAAATGCTCATGGTGTGCAAAAGCCTTCCAGTGTCAGCGACCTGAACAGAAATGTTGTGCCAACACATCAGGCTTAACAGAGATATTCAGTGATTGCATGCAGGTAATTTTGTAGCTCTTTTTATTAGCACTAATCACTGTCAGTTTGTTTTATAATATCTACAAAAACTGTGTGAAATACTCTATGGAGAACACCATGTGCTCCATGTAACAGCATCTGCTTAAAACAAAAGCAATTCTGCTCATGCTAAATTATGTTTTCAATGGCATCTATTAAGGGTGACTGAGTTACTATTTCTATCTGTTGAGAATAGTGCTGCAAGAACACAATAGTAATTTTCATCAGGAAAAGGAAGTGTCCTTAAATACAGGATGTGAATGTACACATATGCTGTGGCTTGGAAAAAGACAGAATAAATGAGTTTAGTCAACAATGGGAAAAAATACTTAGTACTCTAATAGGGCACAAACAGTAAGACTGTGAATGATTGTATGCTATATCCAGGAAAAATGTAATGTGTTGAAAACCAGGAGAAAGCTGTTGTCAATGTTATCAAAGGCCATAAATCCTCTCTGACTGTGGGTGCCTGGGGTTCATATGTAGGTCACTGCAGTTTAGACTTTCAACACTTTTTCTTTCTTAATAGACTCTGGTGCAATAAATTAGTATCTCATGAACTACCACAGACCAGGCAAGATCAAGTCTCACTCATGGTCACAGAGAAGTCCTCAATGAGAAACTCATAAAAATATACCTATAACTCAGCAAGAGAGACAATTTCCTGTGATGCAGTTTTTGGAATCTGCTGTATTATCTCCTGCACACTTGCACTGTATCTACTCTTTCATTACTAGCCTTGATTTTGGATTCTTCCAAAATCTCGCACAACAGCTCTGGATGCTGAGGAGTGGTCCAGCGTGTCAGCCCCCATGCACCTCTGCAACCACCCAGCAAGGCAGGGCACAGAGCAGGCGTGGAGAGCCTGTGCTGCCTGCCTGCACCAGGGCTCAATGAGGCTGCAGTGGGGCCACTAAAGCAGCAGATTCTTCAGTCTCTGAATTGCCTCTCTGGAAAGTGTTGGTGCAGTTCAGTGGCTGAACTTTGACCATAACGACTTTAACCTCAGGAAATTTTTTCAGAGAAAAGCAGCAGTCTGTGGCTCTGGAGATGTGTCAGCTTGTGTTAGTGGTGTGCATGTGGAGAGTTTGTGTAATACTCTGCAAAACCAATGTTGGCATATTTTGTACCAGTTACAAAAGGTTGTTTAAGGAAAGGCCTTTGTTTTTAGACTTCCTAATTAAAATATGAACATGCCTTTCTCTGAAGTCAGCTCTTTTACATTCTTCAAATGACAAACCCTCCTCAGGGTGGGAAATATAAAGGAAAAAGAACCATCCAGCCTCTGTTTCAATACTTGCTAAATTGTATGCAGCACTTCAATATTTACAATATTTCTGCCAAAGCATGAGCATCCTTGCATGGAATTGTTTTTCTCTCTTTCAATATGGTCTTTTAATAGCCTGCATCTATGAATGACAAGTTTTTCCATTGTGTATTTCCCCTGCATATACCAAAATATGACTCCCACTTTCATAAAAAGCATTATAACCAGATATTCGTTTTACATTGATCAGAAGTTAAAGAGGAACAAATTAATTTCTCTTACTTTTCCAAGCTCTTTCCTCTGTTCTTATAGCTGGCTTTAACATTCTTCTTAAGATACAGTCCTCTAATTCTGTCTGGTTCCAGTGATGGCAAACGTTGCCACTTTGCACTCATTTTGGAAGTACTCTTTTCCTTTGGGTCATGTTTATTCCCTTTGTTTCATTCTCAGAAGAAAATTTCCTTCAAAGCTGGACTCTGGAACTAAGCCTACAGTCAGTGAAAAAATTCTGTTTTACTATATATTGTCAGGAAGATGAAAATTACCCTTCTGCTTCTCCTCCGGCACTTTGAATATCTGCTTAAAATGTTGGACAGTAACTGACTATTATAAAATTTTGTATTTATTTTATTATTTCTCTGTGAGAAAAATGTATCTACTCTTATCCTACCTATTAACAATGCGTTAACTATGAAGGATATTTGAAATTTATCAAATGAAGCCAGACACTGGCGAGTTGAAGCACCAGCTCTATCCTTACCTTACCCTGTGGCCATAGGAAGCCTCTTCACCCTTTCAGTTTCTCCATCTGAAAAACAGAGATAATATTTTCCTATCTAGGTAGCAGGATTCCTTTGAATTAATTTATGTCTTATCAATGTTAGGCAAAAGCAAAGCACTTTATAGGAGTCAGTCATTTCTGCAAAAATTATTTTGCAAAATGGGTTTTAGTCTCTGGAGAGATCAGTTTCAGACCATCAGGGTTTCATATTTTCAAGTCATGGTCAGTTTAACAGACTTTGAAGAAATTTTCACTAGTGGTGCATGAATAAAACCAGCAGTTTATTTACAGAGATCAAGAGCTTTTCAGCTAGCAGAAAATCTGATAGGCTAAATACAACATGAAAAACTGAAATGGCCCTTAAATATGATGATAAGCACATGTAACAGTACTTAAAACAGTGCAGAAAACCCTCTTTCAAACTGAGTACCTAGAATTACAGAGTAATATTAGCCTCCTCTGTACAAACAAGACATAGTGTATTATATCAGAGACAAAAGTCAAGGTGACTTCACAAACGTGAAGGCTTTGAAGGGAGAGGGATGACAAAAATTAAAATGAGTTTGTTCCAGGAAAATTTTCTAACTGGAAATCTTCCCTTCCCTTCCCTTCCCTTCCCTTCCCTTCCCTTCCCTTCCCTTCCCTTCCCTTCCCTTCCCTTCCCTTCCCTTCCCTTCCCTTCCCTTCCCTTCCCTTCCCTTCCCTTCCCTTCCCTTCCCTTCCCTTCCCTTCCCTTCCCTTCCCTTCCCTTCCCTTCCCTTCCCTTCCCTTCCCTTCCCTTCCCTTCCCTTCCCTTCCCTTCCCTTCCCTTCCCTTCCCTTCCCTTCTTCTCACCTATTTCATGATTATTTGAAAAACTGAATCCATACAGACTGAGATACTTTATGAGTTTTCACAGCACTACTGTATTGAACATAGTCTGAGAAAGGCTCTCTTACCAATTTTCTAAATTTCTGTTTAAGCCCATTCTTTATTTTTCCTTCCTTAGTCATTATTAGCCTGTACAAAGGTCTCTTGCCCACTAAGGATCAATTAGAGCTGCATGTTCACAAGGAGCTGGGTTGTATATCTTTTTCTACAAAAAAAAAAAAAAAAAAGGAAAAGGGAAAGCACTAACAAAGATCCATCTCCATCTCCTTCAGAATATTCTCAACTAGATTTGGTAGCTCATTGCTGATGAAGTAGAAGAAATTCTGATGTTGAGAAGAAATTCAGAAGAACCTCAGAAACCTGAGTGGGCAAAAGGTAAAACAACAATTTCAGTATCAAAAAAATAAATCAATATTTCTAAGAAACAATAATATGAAAAATCCCACACTGTCTAACTTGGAGCTAATAGTTACAGATCAGATCTTCAAGCCATCAACAGTTTTCAGAAATTAACATATCAACGTGCATCAGAATCTGAAAAAAACAGTAACAATGTTGCCCATCTTCAGGTAGGCTACTGAAAACCAGACGGAGAATTCATTTTTCCTGCTACATAATATTTTATTGCATCATCATCTTGGTGTCATATTCAGTTCTAGTCTATGCATCTCAGGAAACATATATAAGAGCTAGAGATGCTGTAGGGAAGCACAATTAGATAGCTGAAGGAAAAAGAGAATGAGAATGTCCCTTATGAAGAGAGACCCTGAGATTTTTTAATTTACAGAGCAAAGTCCTGAAGAGATATATTATAAGAGATTTACAGACCCATGAAGGTACTGTATAAGATGACAGTGGAACTGTTATAATTTCTTTCAGTTCTGGAACTTGGGGACAAATGTTAAAACTGTTAGGTAGTCATTCTGAAGCAAAAATATGATTTTACAGAGCAGGTCGTGAACATCTGAAGCCACAGGAGCTTATGGAAAGAGGAAATATTTTCAGGTTCAAAAAAAGCTAGATAAACTTATGGACAGCAAAGAATCTAGTAATTCAATTGTTCCCTCTCTGATCTTCTTTGCTTTCTTGCTTTTATGAAGACGTGAACTGACATGCTGAGATTTTTATTTAAAAAAACGAAAGCAAAATGTTTGAGAAGGTCTTGAGTTCAAAGTTTAAAAACTCTTGCTCTCCTGCTCTCTAACCCATTACAGACTTAGAAAAGTTTCTTCATGCCTCACATTTTCTTGGAAAATTCATTGGCAAAAAATGTTTAAAAAGTTATATTGTAAGCTTTTGATACATTCTTGCCCTAACATTTTTATACATCACTTAATACATATTTATTCCAATAAAATAGCGCAGCCAACCTGAATCAAGTCAGTTTTAATTTCTTTTCTCTGTTAACAATATTTAATTTAAAGGATTTTAAACTTTCAGCAACTCCCAGTACTTAGAGTTAAAACTCGTAAATTCAAAATTAGAAATTTATTTCCCTTGGCTCTGAAAGAAGAATGTTTCAATAAAGCTAAAGGACTGTGAATCTCTAAAAACATTAAAATTCCCTTCTATATTAGATAAATCTGAAGTAAATTGTAGAGAATAAAATGTCAAAACATCTTTGTATCTACAATCAAAATATGAAGTTGTTGAGCTTATATTTATACAAAGAAGATTTATGCCATAAAAAAACCTATGAAATTATTATTAGACAGTTTAAAATATTTATTTATATTCTGTAATTTATGAGTAACTAAAGGGGATGGAGGTTTCATGATGTGTTGATCTATTATTTGAGAAATGTCACTTTTTGTAACAAAATGAAGGCTGAGATTCTACTCATACCACTTATTTACATTACTGTAGAATTACTTGAGGATTCATGACAGATCTTTTTTCTTTTCTATACAGAGACTTTTCCAAAATAAAATGAAAGTCAATTTATGCTTCTTCATCTCTATCAGTGCCTTAGATCCAGGTAAAATTTCATTTGTTAGTACATTAGTTGTAAAATATTTTCCTCCAAAGCTCTTCATCAATTTGTGCTCCCCACAGTTTTCAGACCATCCAAGTTCTTATGACCTTTTAATGATCTTTGATTTCTTTCACTAACTAATCATGGAGTTTCAATGTTGTCAAAAGAAAAAAAGAAAAAAAAACAACCAAACAAAACCTCTACTTGCTTTCAATCTTTTTATTTTTCAGAGAAGATAAATGTCAAGCTGTGTTCTTTGAATACAGCTACTCCCTTATTACAGCTGAGTTGTGAAGATACATTACTGTCTACAGATGCCTTTAGAAAAAGCATTGTTAATCACAGAACATTTTTGCATGCACAGATTTTCTTGTTCTATTATGAATATCAAAGTGACCTTCTCACAAGAGAGATATTCTGCATTTTTATTAACTACTGACAGGAGAATGTCTTGTCAGAAAAATACTTCATCATATGCCTACTGACAGACTTTTTTTCAACTTTCTTTTAGCACTACATTGGAAATATTGATCCTTCTCTATCTCTGGCCTATTTAAATCCACTTTATTTCCTGTCTGTCTTCTGCTCTCTGTTTTCTTCTCCAGTTTCTACCCTAAAATTCTAAATCTGTCTTGTCTATTCTCCCTCTCTATCCCCAAATTTTTTATTTTTTTTAAATTAACCCAGCTTGCCACATATGACAAAATATGGACTCACTTGCCAGAACTCACCACAGATCATATAGACCATCTGCACACCAAATAAAAATGACTGTACAAATTCCCATATAAGAAAATTGTTTATTCCAAAAATGTAATCTCTAAAAGTATGTTCATTTTTTGGTAGGTCACAGATGAAAAGATAGAGACATTCTTCAAGATTATTATGATTAATGAAGCAAAATGTATATTTTTTTGACTTTTCATCTGACTTTTTTCTTGTTTAGTACCTGATGCAGAGCTTGAAGAGTAATGGTGACTGTAATTTTAGTTGCTAAGAGAACTCCTATTGCATACAGAAGTACATTTTACATACATAATCCTTAAATCAAGGCAAAGCTGACAGACTCAGGAATGCTGTACTATATGATATTCAGAAGTTTATTCAAAAATTATCAAGATCTCTAAAAATGTTGAAAGCTTTGAATGCTCTAACTAAATAAACTTATACTTTAAATTGATTAAGTCCATTCATTATTTTAACTGTAAGCCCTGAAACACCTTTGGGATAAGGTCCCTTATTGCATAAGGACAAAAAACTCAATGTCCAAGAGAAGCTTTCTTTAACCTTTACTGTACTTTTTTTGGTTACTAATCATAGCACACTTAAAAACCTCTGGTGATAAACTTAGAATTGAAAAATAACTGTAGTGGCAAGAGACCTCTGAAGGTTATTCAATCCAACCTCCTGCACAAACCAGGGTTATCTCCTGCTCACAGTGTGTCCCCTTGGATTTTGAATATAACCAATTGTAAACTGAACGTTGCTCACCCAGTTCTCTTATGAGTTCCTCACTGTGAAAAGAAATTTTCCTAAGCAACCATATTACCCAGAAGAGAGCTTCACTCATAAAGTTACAGAAGCATGTGGTCGTCTCTAAAATCAGGTCCATGGTTTGACATAATGTCCTGAAAGCAGTTGGAACCGTCTACCTGCACTGCAGGCTTACTGTACCACATTGAGGCAAACAGTAAGATGTAGACGTAGCTCCATTTGAATCATGACATAGCAAACATAGATAAAAGGGGAGAGAAAACAATGCTATGGATTGATCCAAACTTATTCAAATCACATGGAATGTTTCTGTTGAATTTAGTGGTCATCAAAAAGGCTTTGAACAGCTATTATGTTTTTTTCTGTATTTTTTTATTATATTGAATATTATAAGAACAATATTTTTTCAATATTTCCAGCTATGTTATCTTTAGGGGTTTAAGAGACTTAACAAAGTTGCAGATTTCTAGAAATTATTTTATGCTGCTGTTGACTGTCTATAAAACTTTTACCAAGTGTTTGTCGTATTTAATTGCATAGAATTGCTTAATTACTTGAATAGAAAATTATGAAAGTTAGTTTCCATTTTACCACAGTTTTATTTGCAGAATGAATCACACTGCCATTTACATGACTGGAAAATATTCTTTCAGTGATTTGCACTCAGCTTGTTACTTAAGTACTAAAAATCAATTAAAAGTTTTAAAGAGCAATTTGTTTGTCAAGGTCCCTTTTCAAATATAGATTGCAACATTAATGCTTGTAGCATGTAATTTTCAGTAGAGATGCTAGCAGTGGCTGGAAAACTTTTTATAAGCTTTATGAAAATAAATTTAATTTGATAGTAGAACTGAACATGAAAATCCCCTTTTCTCAATAGCAAGGATTTTTTAAGCTGCTTATTTGTGGACTGTTTAATCTTCATTTCAACAACTGTACAAACTGGTTTCTTTCCATACCAGAGCTTTTTCTCTTTCATCAGATAAAATTTCTTTTAAAATGAAATTCTGTGCTGCCATTTCAGCTTTGAACTCCTTGCACTGAGTTCTTGCTGTTCAAATAGGTCCAAACGTTTGCAAATTATGTACCATGTACTTAGTTGATCAGCTTTCAAGTAAGTATTCCTTTATTTCATAAGAATGAAATTACCAATATTCTCCATCAGCATTGGACTTCCAAAAGCTCAGCTAAATATACTTACACAATTTCCTTTTCTATCTGTGGAAAGAAATACCTTTTTCAATCGGTTATTTTGTCTACTTTAAAATTTGAAGACTTTTCTTTCAGATAGCCTGATTACTCTTCCTCAATCTGTCATAATGTGATTTTTACATTGCTTCAACTCTCTATTTTCATTTCCACACAACAGTAGTAAGTATTTCTTTATAATGGAAATTAAATCTGCCAGAGTTACTCATGTGATCTTACCCTTTTTATTCCAGATGTTTTGTACTTCCTCTATGGGTGCAGGATCATTGCATCACACATCAGAGTAATTAGTTTAGCATTTGCCTGTATTTACAAGATTTTTCAAAAACAATTTGATAAAATCTGCTGAAAGAAATTCCAATGGATATATTAGATGGAAAGAAAATTCACTCTTCCTCCATTTTTGTAAATTAAAAATAAACAGAAAATAATTCACATTTAGGTTTCACAATCTAATTTATTTGAATTATTCTATTCTAAGATAATGATTTAATAATCTAAAACTAAACATTTAATAAAAAATATAAAATTAACATGAACTTCCCACTGATTGATTTTTTTTGTTTCTTAATAAGATGCAGTATGTTTTCTCAGTGCATTCATATATTTATTTTTCTTCTGTCTTATTGCTTTTTTAAATTGACTATGATGGTTGACAGGCTTGTCTTTCAGATTACGAAATTTGATGTTAACTGAAGAAAAAAAAGAAAATTATCCACAATATAAAAGCTTTCAAGCCACTAGAGGTTATTTTTGTTTAATAAGCAAACCCTTCATTTATTTCACTAGTTGAGGCTAGATTAGGTAAACATAAATCAAAAGGAAAATGCAGAGAGCCAAATTGCTGTACTGAATCTTCGACTTTTTAGTAGGGTTTTACTGAGCTTATGTATCTGTAAAGTTTACATGTATTAACCTTTACTGACTCTGCTGTACTGCAGAGCAGTGTCATTGCCGACTTAAATTTCTATATTAAAGAACCTGGGACCAGATCTGAAAGAGCTGTATATTTTTTGTAGAATCTGTAGGCTGTTGTGAATCTGCACAGTGTACCACTGTCTTCCATTTTCTCCTCTCACATAGATGCCAAAATTCATCTTTAGCTTTAATTTTTTAATAAACTTCTGTCTTGCATTTGTATTCTATTTTATCTATTACTGATTTATTTACAAGAATCTTTTGTAAGTGGAAACAGCATATTATGATACACACTCTAATGATAGTGCATACCCTCCTCTGGCTAAGATGAGCTAATTTCAAGTTGGAGGATTCATCTATAAGTGTTTTCCTGAATGGGTGGCAGATATATGTGCTTTTGAGTATCTTGTAGAGTAAGAGCTTAAACTTCTAATGGCTGCCTTCCTGTTTTGTTTTCAAGTTATAAAAGACATATTTAAAGATAGAGAATCAAGGACTGGATGTAATTTTTAAATTGGTTTTGTACATATATGTATGTAATAACAGGAAGTATGATTAATTGCTTGTCTATTCAGCACATTATATTTGAGCACAGCTTAGCTAGAAGAAACTGAAAATGCCTTATTTTATTGGGTGTAGCAGTTACTCTGAAGTGAAAAAGACATTTCAACAACAATCTCAACCCATTGTCAAGAAAGTGCAATGGTTTGTCAAGGAAGTACAGCAGCATTTATGATGTTTGTGGAGTTTATAACTGTAGTGACCTGAGTGGTAGTAGAAAAATCATAGAAGAATATAGTTTTGCCTAACCAGTGTCTTGACATATTATACTGTTGAAGTTGCTCAAAATTAAATGCCTGATTTGACTAGATGGTGATAAATAATGTTCTGGTTGTTGTCACAGCTATATTTTGCTAAATGATTCTTTTCCTACTCTCAGGCACTCTGTTATCACTTAAACATCAATTATTTGTCACAGGAGAATATCTGCTGTCTATATTAAAATTTTTAAAAATCACCAAACAAACAAAACAAAAAACCAAAAACAAACAAACAGAAACCAAACAACCAACAAAAAAAAAGGAAACCCACAAAAATCTCAGAACTTTTTAAGGCTCTTCACATTCCAAGAAAGCCAGATCTGTGGGCTTCACATTCAAGACTGATGCAAAAGAAGTTTAATGACCAGTGAGATGTCCATATGCACCAACGTGTAAAACCTATAGTAGTACAAAGAGAAGTAACTGAATTAATTTCTTAGCACCATGGAAAAATATTATCATCTCTGAGTAATGGATAGTATGCTTCTGGTACGTTAACTTTATAATCTGAATAGCAGCAGTGATAACATTGACTGTCTGATACAAGAGCCTATAGTGTCAGTATACTTTCTAAGATGAAAAATATTTACTAGGAGGTCACCTCTGAAGTTTTCATGAGATGATGCTGATGATTGTTTTATTGGCAGCAACTAACAGCTAAAAAGGAATTGTGATTGTGTGGTTAGATAAAGTAAATTCTGTATTTGAGATCTGGAGGCAAAATTCTTGCAGCTTTGTAGTACAATTTTTGTAATTGTCACATTTTGTAAAGTAACTAACAGAATAGTCACACTTGGAGGGAAGTGTTCAGACAAATTTTGAACCCCCATGATTGTCAGCTTTCCTGGGAATACAGAAACATATTCAATGGAAGAAGGATTATCTCCTAGATCTTTGTTTTAAAGGATTTTTCTTAAAAAGTATTTTCCTCATCTTTCTCTCAAATCAAGAATCCAAGAACTGTTTTTCACCACACTAACAGATTTTACTGATGGGTTGAATGTGCTCTGACACATGAAAAAATACTCAAAATGTAATAAGAAATAAATATTTAAATGAATAATTATTTGGAGGCTTTTGTTTGCTTTTTTTTCTTCTCTTTAAAAATAAGATGGAAGAATAGCACATTTCTACAAATTCAAAGATATTAGGAGGTAAGTTTGAAATGGTTCCATATCTTTTTTAAACTTAGTTGATTATATAATAGAAAATGGACACTTCTCACTTTCTCATAATATTGACTCTAAAGCAAGCAACATCTGAAATGGTTATATTTAATAAAATGAATTATCAGAATTATAAATCAGGCTCCACCATGCTCAAGTTTGCATATTCAGGACTTCAGGCTATGAGTGACAAAACTGCCTTTCATTGTTCTGCTTTATCCTGTCATCAGCTTGTGTTCTCATGCCTTATTTACTACAGCAATTCAATTCTTCTCTTGTTCTTATTGTCTTTTCCTCTCCATCACTATTTTTCAAACTATAAACAATTCCACTGTAAACATCTAAGTATAAAATAGCAAATTCTTAGAGGATCACAGACATGGGCTTATGAAGAATTGCTAAAACCTATTCTGGTCCCAAAATCTGCAAATGTGTAATAGCTGTAGAGCTATACAGTTTAGGGTAGAACTGAAGTATTTCATCCTGAGATTAAACTTCATCTTCCTATAAAAATTGTTTCATTTTCTAAATAATTCTCTGCTATCATTCGGTAAGGATATCACAAGTAACAGCTTTCCCCCAAATGAGGTAGCTCATCTGCTGGTGTGCTCTGCCACATGCCTGTAGGTAGTCGGCTTATCAACCTGTTGATACTGAACTGCTTATCTGAGATGTGCACAAAGGCTTAAACTAAACATTTTACAGATTTTTGTCATTTGACATCTTACATTTCACAATCTTAATTACTTTTCAATGTTAATATTTTATGTAATATTTTAATGTGATACAGCATATCTGATACAGTACTCAGTTACTCAGTGAAAAAGTCAGCTTAATGACATTGAACTTTCTGCAAAACCAGTGAACCAATGCACAATTCTTTTTATTGAGTCCTCAAATATAATTTATGCTCAAATTTGACAGATATTGGTAAAATCACCTGAATCTATTTTATTACTGGATATACTTTGTTCTTACTTCTTTCAAGTAGAAGCAATATCTATTAAATTAATATTACAGTGCAGAAAATCTCTGCATTCAAAGATTTGAGAAATAAATCAGGAAGGAATAACTCACGTTCTTTGTACTTCACAGTTCTGAAAGGAAACTCTTCTCAACAAGTGTGCTACACTGATAGTGATCCTATACTTTATAAATTATTTGGCTGATTATTTATGATCCAGACAACTTTCACTTTTAAAAATACAACACAAAGGAAAAGGACTTTCTCAAGTTTTTCCCAGCCAAGAATCTTATTTGATAGTACAGTGGCCTAGTAAATTTGAAAACTTATCTATGAGGTGTCTGTTAAAAAAGATTTCTTGACAGAAGCATCATGAGCACACAGGACTCTCTACTAACCTTCATGGTCCTGTTTTTTAAGAAAATATTTCTAAAAATTAGTGTTCCAGACTAACTGCACTTCCTCAAGCAGCACACCAAAGATAGGCAAAGGCCATGACATAATGAGTATGCGTAAAGGTTTTTAAAGCCTGAGATAGCAAGCTGCTTCTTTTCTGACAGTAGAGGGACTAAAAAATTACTTACAAAAATCTTCATTCAAAGGAGCAGACACAGATAAAGAGGGCAGCAGAACCCACTCTGCACCTTCCCTAAAGCAGCATAGACAGGCCAAAGCTTCAGTCAGATCCACATTGCAACATCATGGTGAAACTTTCAAAATGAAACTTTTGAATAAAAATCCAGTGGTTTAGTGAAAATGAATGCACAGCTTTTTATGTCCACTTCTCTATTAGATTTCCTTGGCACTGGGAATGGGACACAAATGAGAAACCTCTTCTCTCTGTCAGTGAGTCACCTGTTCTTATGGCAACCCCATTATCAGCATTTTCTAGGGCTTTTGTAGAAGAACACAGATGCATTGCCTGATGTCCCTGAGTACAGCAGTGAAAAGAAGCTTTCTGAATAGGATTATTTATCCAAAGTGAGTTACTCATTGCTCCTACCTGAATGATGGCTTTCTGTGGGTTAAGCTTTGCTACAGGATACCTAGAACTTCTGCATAAGTATCTTTTTAACTCCAAATCAATGGCCTCATTACTGAAGGAAAAGTCAGAATAATTATTAATACCTGCTAGTAATTTGTACAGTAAAACCTAGATGGATCCTTTGCTTCAATTTGGTTTCAAAAATAAACATAGGAAATAGGACCGTTGATAGAACTCAAATGATCAAGTAAACACATTGATTTTTCTCAGAACACTTGTTTTAAAATGGGTGTCACAATTTCAAAAATACACTGTAGTCATTGTATAGACAGATCCTACCTGGGCTTCACAGTAGAATTGTTTGATTATTTTCAAGAAGTTACAAGAAATAGAAAAACTTTTTAAACTAAGCTACTAACAGATTAGAAGTAAGTTCTATGTATTTATTTCATGTTTTTAACCCTCCTTTTAAGAGAGTTTCACTTAAGGTGTGTTTTTGAAGCCTAAACAACCAAGTCATGAATGCCGAAGGATTCAGGCAGCTTACAGGAATTGATCACACTTTTAACAACATTCTGGGATATCCATGCTGGGATATCCATGCTGGGATATTAAGGCATTTCTTGAAAGAAGATAGTGCTGTTCAGACACAACTTCTGGCCTAATACTACTTGCACATTTACAAATTTGTGACTATCTTCAGTTATCCCTCACCTGAAGACACATAGCAGAATGCAAAGGCTATTAGGTTCCTAATGGCTCCTCTCAGTTCCTAACAGTTTTAATATAAGTTTAGCTCTGTAGGTGGCTGATTGACTGCTGTTATGCCTCACTGTGTTTAAGAGTAATTTTCTTGGATAAATAATTTCAAAATATGGCATTAAATCTACCTGGCACATTCTGAACAACAGACTGGCAAAAATGACCAAAAAAATCGATTATGCCATTAGATGAATAGTAGGAAGAAAATATATATACGTGGTCAGGGTTTTCAAAAATTACATAATCTCCCATTATTATAAATACTGGCACAAATATTGTTCAAAGGAGAGGAGTAAAAAAAGAATGCCATTTTATTAAAAAATGCACTTAAGGGGGGAAAAAAGGAAAACACATTCTGTTTAAATCTGTCCTCCATTATGTTCTTCTGAACACTCATTAGTTCCAATGGCAAATAGCCTTGAAACACATCAAAAATGCCTTCTGCCAGGATACCTAAAAAACTGTTGACAGCAGATAAGCAGTGCTCTCTGCACACTGAACTGCATGAGCAATAACTGCTTCAGTTACTCATCTGCTGCTGCCTGTTTCTTGTCTTATGACTGGACTGCAAACTTTCTGGAGCAGGGCTAATTTATATGTTGTGCCTCAATTTAATGCTAACAATTTCTGTTGCTGGTCTAGACCTAATGTCTCTAGTTTGCTGGACTAACATAAATAATAATTGCCTAATTAATAATTACCTCAAAGAAAATCTTCCTTTTTCCTGTGCCAGTGGGAGAGATGCATCTCAATAAAAGTAAAAGCAGAGTAAGTCAGAGGCAGAGCCGCAGAGAAGTAGTAACTCAAATATGCAGTGTTAATGCAACAATAAAAACCAGAATTGAATGGACAAGCCTGTTCATAAACATCAAGTGTTTCAAATTCAAGTACATAGAAATTTTCTGAATATACCTCTTCACTCCCTCAGTTACTGTCCTCATTCCCAGATAAAGGAGAGGGTAAAAGGCAAAAGTGTTCATGCAATTAATGTTAAATCTCTATTTCTTTTTCCATATCCAAAAAGATGTGTATTTTAAAACCAGTACTTTAAATAAAGCAAGCCCACATTTCATTCAGTTATTCTTTGACCTCACTTTGGGGAGATATTCTTCTGCCTGCATTCAAAAAAGACATGGAGACTGAGTCATTCTGCTTCTTTTTTCATCTGTTAAGCCCAAATAGAGAAGGATAGATTTCATTGCCCTTAGCATGCCCTCATAACACTTCAGCTTTACATTAGGACTGTGATTATAATCAGATTTCATTCTTCAGGGCTTCATCTGATCAGCTGTAAGAGTCAGGACCATAATTTGACTTGGAAATTCTCCTCTTCCTCTACACATGCATATTTTCTTTTGAAGGACTTGCAATTGACTGCAGCTGGTTGTTGAGTGAGGGGTATCCATACTTGGGGTGGCACAGTGCTTGAAGGTGCTTGACTGATGTGTCTGATTAGGCAATCAAAGTCATTTTGATAACACAGTTTAGGATCAGGAAGGAACTATTAAAAAAACAAAAATCAAACCAACACAAAACCTCCATGGGGTTATTTATTCAAGGTTGATCAAATAGATTTATTTTGTCAGATTAAAATGTCACTAGATGAGCATTTATGTAATTAATATGCTGCCACAGCATTAGTGGAATAAATTGATTAGAAGTTTTCTGGTTTAGCTTTGCTTTTTCATGAAATGTTCCGTTTATTTTCTTAAGTAACATTGAAATAGACAGCATCTGAACTTTTTATTATTTACTTTGTGCTCAAGTTTCCTGAGTACTGTGGGACCAGGTTACCCTCTGAACTGTGCTTCATGAAATATGCTCATACTTATCTTGATGAGGTACTCAGCCGTGCTTCTCTGCTGGTGCTCTGAAATGCAGAAACTGCTGTGGTGCTGGTGTTAAGATCTGTCTTTTTAACAGTAGATACAGATGGATTTCTGAGTGAAGGACACAACGATCACATAAATTAAGTATTTTTTTACTAATCTGATATACAATGCTGAGTGAGTAGTAATGGGTATTTAACATGGTTTGTCGTATCTTTTCAATGTTGTGGTCTCAGAAAAAAATTACACAACAGCTCTTCCAAATTTTCTGAGAATGGAACTGATGATAACAACTCCTCTACTTCATCTGCTCTATTTAGCTACACAATAATCTTTGGTGAAGAAATCCTTTTCACCCGTATGTCCTGTTAGAATTTGCAAAGAGGTGTTCCTGCTCTGAAAGCTCCAAACATCATTCCTCTCTCTTTGCTTCCACTAACACTCTACCAAAGTGCACCAGAAAACCCATAGAACTGATTGCCTTCTTTCAGTGGAGGGAGAAAAAGAAAAGGTGAAAGAGGGTGAGGATTCAAATTTCCTATAATTTCTAAGTTTCCACAACTGTGGAAATACTTAAAAAAGATACTTAAAAAAAAAAAAGATATTAAGAGTTACTTAAAAAACAAATGCTAAAAAGATACCAAAATCACAAACACTTGTGAATTTTTGCCTGCTTATTTAATGAGATTACTAATCCAAAATTTACCTGTGCAACTGAAAATGAAGGGCAAGAGAAGACAGCTATCCTTTATGAAGAAACTAGATTTGAACAAGAAATAAGTTTCTGGGCTTGCTTAAGGCAAAATGAGAGCTTGTGGAAAGGGCAGTGAGGGGTTTAGATCCTGTTGGTAATTACAAACTCATAAATGCATGCTGAAAGTGGAGCAGTACTTGAAGCTAAAATGAAGTTAGGACACAGGAAAGGCCAGTTCTATTGAAATGCCCAGGAACAGAGCACATGAAGCGGTACCATGGAGATCCACAAATAGCTGAATACACAAGAAATGGAGGTAAGACTGGTCAGTGAAGTGCTGGTCTGTCCAGGATGATCCTGTATACTTTAATCTCAGTAAGGTATCTAGATCTCTTAGCCTTACTTAGCTTACAGATGGTGTGCAAAGGCAGAAGGGATTCTCAACTAAGTTAGAGTACAACAAAATAAAAATTCTTCAGCAGCAGAAATGGTGACATCCACATCAAATACATTTGGCAGAGCGTGCTTTTCTTATCATCAAATACAAAATTGCAGTGGAATCCATGGAAGGCAACCACATAAAGGGTTTTCAAGATAAGAAAACATAGAAACACATAGTTACTCCAAATAATTAGGTTGAAAGACCATTATTATCAATTAATGAGAATATCAGTAGAAAGCTTGAACATGTCTTTTCCACCTTAAGAAAGTTTGTCTACTGACTAGTGTATTCAGGCAAATTTATAATAATGTTGGCAGCTCCCCTCCCCCCCCCTTTCCTTATAAAAATTAATTACATAAACAAAATAACAAAATAAAAAAAAAAAAAAAAATAAAATAAAATTTATAAAAATATTTTTCCCCCTTCCCTTCCCCCCCCCCCCACCCCCACCCCAAACCCACAACAAAACTTACACCCATTCCCTAATTTATTCCTTTCTCTTTACTTTTTCAGTTAATTATGTCCTCTCATTCTTTCTTTTTCTTAGTTGCCCAATGAATCCACAAGCATCTTATAGTTTTTCTTCTCCCTTTCCCCCCCCCCCCGCACCTCCCGCCCCGTTCCCTCCCCCCCCCCTCCCCCCCCCCCCACACCTCCCCAGGGTATCTCTCCGTCTCCCCGTTATCCCTTATAATTTATAATACCAACACTATCACATATTACTTCTTTCCCTTTTCCCCCCCCCCCCCCCCCCCCCGCTAAATTCCCCCACACCCCCCCCGCCCCCCCGCCCATATCCCCACCCCCCACCCCTCTCCCTTAATTTCTTATTCCAATAACCTCCCCACACCACCCCCTATCTCTCCCCCCCACTTTCATAAGATTATTTACACTATTCCACATTCCCTCATTTTCACAAATATTCATTCCAACATTATCACTCATTCCCCCTCTCTCCTTCCTTACTACACTCCCTCTTCCCCCCCCATCACTCACTTTATATCTTTCCCTCTCTTCTTCCACGAAGCTGCAGGCTTCGATCCTCTCCCTCACACCACAGTTAAAATTTTATCTACACCACAACTGCACACTCCCCCCGCTCCTCGGGCGGGGGGCCCCCCGGCGTGGGTGTGTGTGGGCGGGCCGCCTGCCCCCGCCCCCCCCCCCCGCGCCGCGCGCGCAGCCCAGCCCCCGGTTTTTGTCGCACTTTTCTCCTCCCTGTCCCCCCGTCCCTGTGTCCCCGGGCCCGCGCGCTCGTCCGGGGGAGCGGCTGTGTTGTTCTCTCCTCCCCCCGCCGGCGCAAAAACCGCGCGCCTCGGGTTATCGTTTTTTTTTTTTATGTTTGGTGTGCGCGCACCGCGCCTCTCTTTTGGTTTGTTGTACTATCCCACAACCCCCCCCCCCAAAGGAAACTCCCCCAGGAAGGACTTCTGAGTTTCTTCCTCCCAAGTCAACCTATCACAGCAGCTAATGGAATACAAAAGCACTTGGTGTTTTAAGTAGGATAGATAAAACGCAATGTAACAGATCTGGGCTTATTAGCGCTTTTAACCTACCTATGAGGGCTTTATTTTGGTGTGATTTTTTTTAACTGATGCAAACAGTTCTTAAAGCAGCTTTATTTTGTTAGAAATCCTGACAACTATATCTGACATAAAATTCCTAATTTTAAAATAGTTGTTCTATTCTGAATGGTAATTATCTGTCTCACAATATGGCTTCTAACCTGTAGTTATGGTCTTTTATAGAAATAATTGCATCTGTTTGGCTATCTAAAAGCTGCTATATTAATAATTTTCCATTTATCTTTCTTACCTTTAATATCTTTTTCAGTTTAGGTGAGCCCCAAGTAGCAAAACTTCAAGTTATTGCTCACACCTGGCAGGTAATTCTCTCAAGACTGAGGGCTCTGCAGGGTCTGCACCAACCAGCTGAGATCTCAAGACACAGGATGGCTACACTGCATATGTTGCAATCGTACTGATTTAATAAGATTGCAGAATGATTCCAAAACTTTTTAAACTTGTCTTTCATATTAGTTACATGTGTAGGATACATGTTACAGTTGGTCTTAGAATTTCTTGTCAAATTCTGACTGTTTATGATATTACATGTAAATCAGGGACAATGCCCTTTCGGCTGTAAAGGTTAAATGAACAAAATATCCCATGTTTGACACTGGCTTTACCCAAGTGAAATCTGTGAAGAGTGGTATTTAGGAAAGCCTCTTTGGATTCATTGCACAGTGCATATTTTCATAAATAAATGAGCTGTTGTGAAGGATGTGCATGGTTTTTGAGTCATGAACCAGACCTTTATGTGTACGCTCCAGAGGACTGTAAAATCTGTTCCCCTGCTGCATTTTCCAAGCTCATGTTTTTATCTTAAAACAGCAGATTTGGTTCTTGTCATCACAAATTCCATTACAGTTTATAGGCTGAGATGATTTTCCTTATGGGTTCTCTTATTAATACTGCCAAGACTATATTCAGGTAAATAGAAGTTTGGGCTTTCCATTTTTCACCTTGTTTACTTCCTATCAGTGCTCAGTAGATGAGTGCATCTGTCTGCTAGAGCTGTGGATACTCCATCTTGATGGTTCTATCCTTGTTACAGCTCTTTTGCAACCCAGGCTGCTGTGTCAGACCTGGGTATCAGATCTATCCTTGGAGAGGACAGGAGAAATCTGTAACAGGGAGTTAAAGACTCCTATATGATTCACAGCAGCTGAGATATGCCAGGACATTCAAAAGGCACAAGGTACATTGCATGGTTAATTCATCCACATGCCAAGTGTTTATTTATAAAGCCAAAACACTTTCAGGGTGTCTGGGAGAAATGAAGCAAGTCCTGGACTGTTCCCTTAAAGTATAAAATTCTTCCCTTTCTTCAGTAAAAAAACCCACGAAACGACACACTCTTACCAAATACGTGTATTTCTAATAAATTTCTGTGTATCTTTTGTGGATTTTACCTTGGAATTTTTATGATTAAGATAGGGTTTTTTAAATTAATTTTACCTGTAATTTTTTTCTGTATGTTGTTACAAACCACGTTTGCGTGTTCCAAATGCAAGACCTTCCAACCCCAAAAGAAACAAAAAAGCCCCCAAATAATTCCTTGTATTTATTCTTTTAGAAACGTAGTCTTAAAAATCACTAAATAATGCATTACTTTGATAATGTGTTTTGCTGCAATGTGACATACATTTAAGTGATTTATTTCTGTCTCTTAGACATATTTCACAAGCTTCCTGTGATCTTCTTTTCTGACACTGCACATATTAAAAAAACTAGTCATGTTTTTTTCCAAGTTTATTAACTAAATTCCCACCATTCACTAAATTGCATGTTTATCTCTTTTTTCTTAATTGAGGAAGTCCTGTCAAACTGATTATCAGAATAATGAGCAGTGTCTATACCACAAGCTACTAACAAAATTCACAAGTCATCTCAAAGACACTTTTTTTTCCAGAAGCCAGTTTTATGTTTATTCCTTTGAAGAAGTGTGAATAATGCCTGCTGTGTTTAGCATGCAGACCAATGAAGTGTCACTTCCTTTGGGCTAATGCCTGAGTAACCAATTGCAGGCACAAATAGTCTCCATCTCATAATGCACTCAGAAACATTATGGTGCTGGAAATCTCTCAATTGCCTCTGCATGAAGTGAGTACTGTCAGTGTCTTTATGTGCTTACAAAATACTATTATTGAAAAAAATGTAGAATTTTATAAATAGAAAAAATTTATCTCATTATGATTTATTAACATGAGATTGTTTTCCTCATTACCTTTAAAATCCAGCTAGTGTGAGTGACCTTTATATCATTCTCTGTGCAAAATGCTTTACAGTAACGACAAGCTGGGTATAAGCCAGTGGGGTAAATATAGCCCACATGGCATTGCTCACAAAGTTGATAGCACTTGAATGTTTCCATTTCTTCAGCAGATGTGTAACTGCATTGCCCAGCAGTCACAGGCATCAGTAAACAGCAGTGAGAAGTGCAAATTTTGCTACTAATCTTGCTAATCTTCAACCGGAAAATGGCACAATGGAAATTTTTATGTATTTTCATATTGGCTGAATGCCTGGTTATGCTAATTCTATGCTCAATACTTCACACACAGCCTAGGAACTATTAGTTTGAAATACTGTTTTGATGATCACACGGACTCCACAAAAATATCCTTACAATTAGTGTAAGCTTATGTGTGAGTCCAGCTACAGTGGTCTCCCAAGGAGTGCCTGAGACACTGTATGACCTGAGGAAAGAGCATGTAACCTGTTCCAGGATCCCACTCTTCCTACATGCTGTTCTCATCTTGACTTTTCTGAAATCCTCAGTGGCTTTGGCCACCAAAGACACTTAAGCACAGGGCATGGCTTGTATCAGATTCACCTCTGTTCTTAAAAACAGCATAGATGTCTAGACACTGTACTAGATTAGAACGACTTGAACCAAATCCTCAAAAATGCCTCAGGAGCTGTGAGAGCCCCCAAGCCCACGCTGTTGCCCATCCTTCTTTCATGCCCATCTCCAGCAGTGAGCAGCCTCAGAAGCTGCCTGTTCCAGCTTGGTCAGCTGCAAACCATGTGTTCTGCATCAGTGGGATCTCCCCACACACTTTGCCTGCTCAGAAGATGCTCCAGAAGACATCTTGCTCTCATCTAAATTCTTTGGACAGCCCTTTTTTTTTTTTTTGTGGGAAGCTCCTTTGGACACTTCTAAGGTGTACAGCACTCACCACACCAGAGACTTGTGATGCAGGAGACTTCTCAAGCCAGACCCAGGAAGAAAAGACTCTTCCTAGACAAAAAGTGAAACACCTTTTACATTCTGCTGAACCCTTTCTTTCTTATCCATTGAACTGACACAACTTCATGGATTTTTTTTCCTGTTGCCCAAGACTAGGATGGCTACTAAAATAGGACAGCAGAGAGAAACAGGACAACATGTTTTGAAAGATGATCCTTCCTCACAGCTCACAAGCATGTAAGAAGTCCTGCCTGAACTCAGCCTGCGAGATTTATATCTGCATCATTTTTATAGCTAGCTCCAGGCACTCAAGAAATTTGCTGTACAGTAAAAGAAGTCCAGCTCTAATCTTGCATTCACTACTGAGAAGTTTTATGAAATGTGCTTCTTCATAAATAAGTTAACATTTTGGGCCAAAAATCATACACAGATGTTTCATAGATAGCAGGATGTCCAGTAGAATGAAAAAAAAACCAGCAATAGCAAGTTTCCTATATGTATTTAATATTAATTCCTCTTTAAATTATGCTGAAACCCTTACACTATGCAGTATTCCTGATAAATGCACCAAACTGGGATTAGGCAGGCTCATCCCCACCATCTGCCACTATCTCTTCAGCTCCTCTGTGCTCTGAAATAAGTTTTGATGTTTCAACCAGGGTGAACCTTGATCTTGTGCAAGCAAACAGGAGTTTTTCCACCAATTTCAGCCAAAATTATGTAGGGCTGCCACTGGAGGAAAAAAACATGAGGAATCTTGGCTTCTCAGTCAGCTGCTGCTTTACATATAAGCCGAGATAAGCACCACTGGGACATGGCTGTATAAAATGACAGAGGCAAAGAGACTGATCTGAGTATGCCACAGGGAGAGCTGAGGGAGGTTAATAATTGCATTTCCCTGTGACACATTGAATAATTCAAATTAGCAAATAATCTCCACTTCTCTGGTCATGAGTTGCTGAAAGACTGACCACATTCCATTATAATACACTGAAGAGTACAAAACAGTCTTTTATGTCTCTTAAGTTCTTTATATTCTTTACTACTGCTCCACTATTGTGACAAAAGACTGATTTCCTAATTTTTTAAAATTATTTTTTGCTCTAGATTGGGCTCAGAGCTGGCACAAGAGGCCTGGTATAAAAGCAGACCAGGGAATCCAAGTGTCAATCTGCATCCCTCATGCCTTCTGATAGCATTTCAGCATGTGGAAGTGTAATAAAATAGTAAAAAAAGATCTGTTGAAGTGTTTATGTTTTGGAAGAAAGATTTTGTCTCATGTCCTTGATATCCAAATTTCAAATCTTACTTTTTATAGTGAAAATAATATAATTCTTTATGAAGATCATGGTATTATTAGATCTTCTCCTATAAAATTCCTGATTGGAAGGAGTACATTGCCTGAGTTGTGTCTAGTGTCTGACAGCAGGGAGTAAACCTGAACAGACATGGAACTACTTCAAATTAAAGCAGTAGACTAATTTGTTGATCTTTTCTTCCAGTTCCATCATCTTCCTCAAAAGAGTAACTGCTTTACTTTAAAGTTATTTCAAACCAAAGTCATTCTTGAACCCATTTTGTTGGAGGAAGCCACTACAAGAAGTTCTAAGAAACATTACAATGCACCATTGAAATACAGCAACAGAATTGTGAGTTTATGTAATTTACCTCAGTAAAACAAATCTGCTTCTCTATACTTCTTTTAGTTGTAATACTCTTGATCATATTATTGGCAGGGCAGCTAGTGCTGCCTAGTCATAAGTCTTCCTCATTACTTGAGAAAGATCCTGTTTTCAGTGGGATAGGTCTTTTCTAAAACTGAACCATTTATAATGAAATATTCTATTCCCGGAGACTGTCTCTGCATGAATTGGTAATTATCATAAAGTAGTGCTGATGACAGTAATTTCAATCAATAGTCTTCAAAAGGAAAATGGAAAAAGTATATCTCCATTTTAAAATTTTGGCTGCTCAGGTTTTTTTTGTTGTTGTTTTGTTTTGGGTTTTTTGGGGTTGCTGGTTTGGGGGTTGTTTGTGTGTGCAGTTTTTGTGTTTTGTTTGGTTAGTTGGTCGGTTTGGGGGTTTTTGGGTTTTTTTGTGGGGGTTTTTTGTTTTTTTTTTTTTTTTTGGTTGGTTGGTTGGTTTTGGTCTAGTTGAAAAGACTACTCTTTGGAGCAGGAATTGAAATTAGGCAGAAAAGCCTCTAGAATTATATGGCTTGTGCAGACTTAATGGAAATTCATCTGCGTTTGGCCAAACCTAAGCCCCCTAAAAAACTGCAGTTTTGATTAGTAGCTGTGAATTTTCTGTGTTGCAACTATGCATTAAAAACCAAAAGCATTTCCAAATAGGACTCTTTTTTTGCCTTTGGGCTGTGTATAAATGGAGAACTCAGGAATGTGGGAATGCTTAAAGCACTGTATACATGCATTGTGACTCCAGTGCAAGAACTGTGCTCACACCAGTGTACCAAGAACCTCTTCCTGGTGCATAGTGCAAAAAACAACACTGGGGTATTTGTGAACAGCCATCAAAATCATATAAATACCCTTTGGAAACAGAACCACACATTGTAAGAGAAGAAAAAATGCTTATTGGATCAGTGTTCCCATGGTGTGTCCTGGGGAAGGACTTGACTTGACTTTAACTTTCGTTTTTATGTGGTGACATTTAGCAGTTAGGCTGTAGCATTTTTTACAATTTTGGTTGAGTTTTTGGTTGTGTTGGATTTTATTCCTTCCTTTTGTCAGTAGCTTTGTGTTTGTTTGCTTTGTGGGGTTTTTTTGGTTTTTTTTTTTTTTTCTATTGTTGTTGTTGTTGTTGTTGTTTTTATAAAAATAGCCTCACTCCTCCAGGTCCTTATTTCTCAGATCATGTAGCAATACTTAGGTATCCATATGCTGCCAGCTGGGGAAATTTATCTGCTTTACCTGTTCTGTTGTTCTTTACTAGTTTACTTGACATGTGCCTACATCAGGAAAATTCCCTGAAGACTTTAAAATTCATTTATGAACATGCAGTGTTTGAAACTCATTGTATATATGATTTCCATTGCTACTTGTATTCAGAATAAGCCAATTTTTTAATTCATTAGAAGTTTTTTCATAATTCCAAGACAAACTTTCCAAAGAAATAAAATTAGTTTAGCCAAAAGTACTGTCTCTCAAATGCATGTCTTGTCCTTAAATGTAAACACGAGAAAGAAAAAACCTAATTCCCAAAGACTATATGTGAATATTTCAAAGGTTATTTTGATTTATATTGCCTCTTTTTACAAACATGAGCCATGAAATATATGTAAAAGAACTGCACTATAATACAATTGCCCTCAAAAAATTCAGTATGTCTTCCACATAATAGAGTTAAAAAAACAAGCTAGTGTGCTTTTAAAAGGAAAGAATATGTGGGAGGAAATTCAAACTGAGGAAAAATACATCTACTTATGTATTTCTTTTTTATTTAAAACATCAATTGAGAGTTTTCATGGGATTTGAGAGACTATTATTCCAAAAATAACTGTCACAAATTTATACTTGCTTCATTTTATAATTTACCAGCTGTGGAACTCAAAGTAACTTTAAGACATTAATGAAGTTCACATTATATACAAAACTTGGTAGAAACTGTTATCTCTGTATTTCAGATGATGGAATTGAGGTTAGATACACGCAAAGTGATGTGTAAATTGCACTGGACACTTGTGCCTCTTTCCTGTTAGCAAATCCTTTCAAGGCCAAAGCCAAGCAAAATAGACTGAAGAGGAGGCATCGTGGAGCAGTGGAAGGGAAAAGTTGCCTTGTGTGTTTCTTTGGGAGATGACCACAGTGTTTACCTAGAATCATAGAATGGTTTGGGCATAAGGTTTGGGATCATCTAGCTCCATCTCTGTTACAATGGACAGGGACATCTTCCACTAGACCAGGTTTCTCACATCTCTTATGCTGAGGACCCCAGAGTTGGATGGAGCACTCGAATGGGGTCTCATGAGAGAAAAGGGGGAGAATCACCTCCCTCACAAACCTGCTGGCCACGCTGCTTTTGATGGAGCCCAGGGCACACTTGGCCTTCTTGGCTGTGAGGTGTTGATGCACATCATCTCCAAATACCATTAAATCACTCAGTATTTATATTTAATATGGAATAAAAATGAGCTGAAATGAAGAGCCTCATTTTTTAAAAAAAGGAAAGTATTGTATATAAATATGTTCAGGTACATACAAGTATTAGAATATCCAATGAAAATTTCCAATTTTCTTTCAGAATTGTTTTTGCTCAGTTGGACAGTTTTGTATACTGGGATTCACACGCACTCATAATATTTTGAATGAATGCAAGTGCCTTTATATGTATAGTGAACAGCTCCAAAACATGAAGTTGATGCAATTAATAAATAGACTTTGAATGATCTTGAGAAATATACAAGCATTTCCTAGAAAATTCTTGCATTACTTTTATATAGTTGGACACACCTTTGTAAATTGGAAATTTGGAAGTTACAAATGGCAGACAGAGTTGATAAGGTCAGAAAGACATAGCGTAGATGGAAAAGACCAAAAGTCAAGAGAAATTTGATACCAAATTTACATGTGAAATTTTCAAGAGGTCATTTCAGAGGAAAAATAATTGTGTTCTGCTCTCATAAAAGTTATCAAGATAAGTATTAATTTTTGTTCTGAGAAAAATTATGGTGCTTTTATCATTATAAAACTGCTCAGTACAATGCTATAAACTACAAGAGTTTACATTTTTTTATTCTCATCTCTTCCATTGGATGCCTCACAGATTTTCAATCCAGTAAATTAATAAAAATAAAGTGAGTCAATAAACATGTAATAACAGAGCTTGAATTTACACATTTTGAGACTAACTAGGTTTATATAAGAAAATAGCTTTACAATAAATTTAATTAACAAGCCCATTCATGTTTGATATTTTTATTAAATGTAATGCCCTGTATCAATATTGTATGAAAGAGGAGTCTTGCATTATGCAAAACCCACACTTAGAAAATATTTCCGTACAAAACATTTAGGCAATTTTGCACATTGCCAACTGCTGGAACTGTGGGGTAAAAATTATTAAAACAGATATTAAGACCATTTGCAGTAGAATATTTTATGTCTGTAGCTGTCCCAAAACAAATAAGTACAACTATTTGCCCTTCATAAGAAAAATGTAATCAGTGAACAGATGAGCTTTTGTGTGTTATTATATTTTAATAGATATTTTTATTGCATTTTGGGGAAGGAAAAGAATCTTGAAATGAAAATTAACTCAAATTTTAATTTTCAATTAAGATGTTTGAATCAAAATTTTTCCATTTTTAATAATTATATGTGCATTTTACCAAGGAAAGACTCTACTAGGCTTCATGCTAATTTGAGTTTTTTCTCTTGATAAGTTTGAATTTCTATGACAAAACAACATATACCTTTGTGCTGAAACACAGTCCTAAAGATTAAATCAATTTACACAACTTGAGGGCACAAATTTAGAAATCATGGTAAAATTGTAATAAAGTGTCACATGGACCAATTCCCCACATTCTTTGGTGACATAATTCCCCCGACTTCAGAAAATATTGCCTTAAGTTAAGCATCAATGCCTTGATCATGTTCTTCCACTCAGGGCAAGCAAATGACTCACAGCAGTTAGCTTGACAAACAAAAAACAAAATCACGTTTTGCAGTCACGAATAATTAGTGATTAAGCTTTGGTGATCCATTTGTTTATGGCCTTGATTCAAGGTATGGTTTGTGCCTGTAGAGCTTAGCCTGGCATTTGTTCATGTAGTCCTCTTGCACAGATCACTTTGTAGATGTGTACATAGTAATTTGTTATTTATGCTGTGGGGTAATTTATGTTGCATTCTTTCTGCTGTTTCACTACATTTGGAAAAGGTTAAGAAACACAAATACCAATGCAAACTGAGGCTTGAGCAAACATTTCTGACATTTTCTCTTACAAGAGAGAGTCTTCTGATCAAAAATCATGATTCATATTGTGTGAATAAATTTAGTCCTAAAGAATATTAGAACAAAGATTGTTTTGCTTAAGATGTTCATGAGTAGTTTCTCTCTGCTCTCTCTTAACAGAATTTTAGCTAAAACATAACTCTATTGAGATGAATTTTTTTTTTTTTTACAGAACATGTGATACGTACTTTAAGACAATTTCAAGAAGTAAATTTAAATTTTCTTCTTTTCTAGTATTGTTTTATTAGAGTCCACTCTCCTACTTCTTACTCATCACTATTTTCGGGACATACAAATGAAATTTGAATATTTATGTATTGTCACTCGAAAATAGCTCTTCTCAGTTATTACTTCACAGTCATAATGAGGTGATAATGTGTCTTTGTATAATTCAAGAGCCAGCTGGATGATTCTTGTCCTTCCTGCAGTAGCTTGATGTTAATTCAGCCAATGGTTTTGATGTGAGGAGAGCTGTATTTGATGTTTGCTAATGTATTCCATGTGACTTGCCTATTATGGCAAAGCGAGTTTGGATGACTGCTACTTCAAAATAAATGTAGTGCATTCTCGTATCATTTGCTCCATCTAAATCATGTCTTACTAAATTCTATTTAAGTGATCACAATTATTTTCCTTTCATTAGACATATATATTCTTATATACTACTTACATGCTTTTTCTCTTTCTCTCCAATTTATGAAATCTCAAACTATTAAAGTCAGCAAACAGAAAGGTATGCAAACAAGGTTTTTAAAAACTATAATTCTAATTAAAGGAAATAATGAAGTGTAGCAGACATAGATGATTTGAAATGCAAAGGGAAAGGAGAAACAAAATACTTCCTGACATCAGGGTAATTAAGCATATCGTAGCCCAAAGAGATGAAGAACTGGAGTTAGTGGCTTACCATGGCTGCTCCTTCAGCTTTATGTTTTTTCTAGCAGCCTCATTTTACCTTCATAGCAGCTTCATTTTTATCTCATAGTCAGTAAAGTCTTAATATGTTGGTGTATTACTGATGGTGTCGCCAACATGAAGAACTTTTCAATAGGATGAAAGTAGTATAATCAGTTATTTAGTGAGCAGATAACAAAATAAATCCCCTTTCTCTTCTGATATATGTGCTTGAGTTGGATTTAGAGATGGGATTTCTGAAATCTTTGCTCTATTACCAAGTAGGCTTTCTTTTTTTTTTTTTTTTCCCAGCCTTTGGTCTAAATTGATGCTGTGAATTGGTCAGAAGAAGGAAATAAGAGGACATATCTAAACTGTAAGATTTGAAAGAGCATTAAATTCCTGCAGCAATTCTTAAATTTTATTATTAGTGTATTTGCCTGATTTTCTTTATTTATCTCTTCTATCTTTTTTCTCATCTTCACTTTCTTTTTGCTTTTGATTTTGCAAATTAAGAAGAATGATGCAAAATTTAGGGGTAAAGAATGTTATATCAAAAATATTTTAAATTGCTTTTCAAGTGGTTTAAAATGAAAAAGAAAATATTTCAAAATGTTGAATGTCTTTCAGTTTTCAGTTACAAAAAATACTTCCTCTTTATTCTTCTATGTGACCATTTTGTTCCTAGATTTGTGGACTCTGCAGTGGTCCTTATCCATGGCTGTCATTTTATTTGTGTCCTGATATCCATTTTCCTGAAATCCTCCTGAAAATCTCTTAGCTTTCAGATCATATGTGGCAGGTGAATTGGTGGGGCAGGACTGCCAGAAACCTGATAGTGGAATTCTGAATAGAAGTTTAATAAGTATGGAAACCCAAAGCTGTCAAGTGCAATATTTTACCAGAATTTGTAATGTCATATTTTCGTGCAGCAAGATTATCAGGTGTGTATCTATCCTTACATTCACTCTTCTATGCAAGATGAGTAAAAATGTGAGGTTTTAATAGCTATTCTGAACAGAAGAAGGTATCAAATGTACAAATTTTTGAAAAATAAGCAAAATAATTATGGCTGCATCTATTTTACTAAATAAAATAGTCAGGAATCACTCTTTGGCCTTGAAGCCAAGAGACACAAACTGACCAACACTGAGTCTCCAATGGGTTCTACATATCACCCACCTAGATCCAATATACTGTCATTTTTAGGGCAGTTTTGTCAATTAAGAGCTTCTGAGATAATGTGAATAGCTTGTCATGGTGTTTAACATGAATCTGGGACATGAGTTTCCTTGATGCTTGACATGTAGAAGCTGGGTATTAATGGCTATAAATTCTGATGTTGGGAGAGCGTGGAAAAGATCCTGTTTGGGTTATGTCTTGGTAGTGGATACCTGTGTAGGGTATTTGCTCTGACTCAGGCCTGTGCATTGAGATAGTTGGTCCCAAACTGTGTAAAGAGGTTGAACAATCAGCAAGAAACTGCTTAAGTCTGCTGTCCCTTCCTCTTTATTCAGCTGCTGTTGTGCAGTCTCTGAGGCAGCCTAAAAACACTTCCTCCCAAGATCAATGTGAATGTGTTGTGTGTGATAGCACAAAACACAGTGCTAAATGTCTTAGTGGTCTACTGGACAGTCCCAGGAGGAGGTTCTTCACTTAGAAATCCACTTTCCTGTCTTCTGGGCCTGCTCAGCTTTCATCACTGCATATGGCTGCACCAAAATCTAATGATGGCTTTGAGGGAATGCTACATACCTCAGAACTGAGCCCTCAGGTATTGTTTCATTTGCAGGGACTATTCACAGGGCACTGCCTTTAGATGGAATTTGAATCTTTGCTCATTTGATACTGAACACTTCCTGAATTGTTTTAAATTAAGAACTGTGGACTAATAAATTTGAAATAAACATATTTTCTTGTAGTTTAAATGGCATTAGTAAGATAATTTTAATACCTTTTGATAATTTGCTTTAGGATTTAAAACAACTCAGAAAAATTCTATTTGCTTTAAATTTTGGGGTTTTTTTTACAAGATTTATTCCACTCTGTCCCAATGTATTTCTTACCTAACAGGTTATGTTTTTTTCCCCAAATTACCAACCCAGATGCACTTTTTTTCATCAAATGGGTTTAATTCTCTTAGCATGACAATTAGGTTGATTAGTTCTAAGTGTAGACATATCCAGCCATGTTAATAGAATTAATTACTTCTGTTGCATTAAAATGGTTTGGAGGGATTTGCCTAGGCACTATCTGTGCCATTTGCCACAGCTGTCTGTGGGCTGGGAAGTGTTGGACAGTCTGATTAGAATGATGATTAATGTCTAGAAGAACCCTGTCAGACACACAAAAGCCTTTGTATCTCAAGATATTTGGAGGAAATTACACAATCTGGCATATTTGTCTTTAGAAAACAATGGTCTCCAAGCTGTCCTGAAAACAGGTGAACACTCAACAGGGGGTGTCCCAATCTGTTTGGCAGAAGCTTGCTGAATACCTTAGAGTGGTCCAAAAAGTATCTAAAGGAAAAATTAGGACGTGGTAAATAAGAGATTTAGAGAAGAATTGAAAAGTTCCATAAAATCAGCCGAGATAAACAAAGGTTGTTCTGTGGACTGACAATCTTGATGGCAGCAAGATTGATACAGTAATGTAAGACTGAAGGGTAACAAAGACTGAGACTCTTGGAGGAAGCTGCTGCAAATTCTACTTCTGACTTTTGTTGCTTGAGTTCTTGATAATATATGGTTGGAATTTGTAGCTGTTCTTTTCTAGGATAAATCTTTCCAGGAGGAGGCAGCTCCAACTCCAGTGTAATCCATGGTGGAACCAAGAGGGAACATGCTCTAAACTACCTTTGGGGAAAAAAAAATGTACAGAAAGCTAAAAGAAACAGTCTGTAATGGTTGAAGACCAAAAAAGCAAAACTGGCTTGAAATAGTTCAGAAAGTTCTTTTTTGAGTTCACACCATAGTTATTCATGGTTCAGGCAGAAAATATTAAAGAATGGAAGATTTGGGACAAAAAATTTATTTACTGGAGAAAAGAAACTGGGAGAGAAATCTTTGAAGGTGCATTATTTATGTGTGTATAGTCTGCAGTTTTGAGAATTCACACACAAGGGTACATGCAGTATAACAAAAAGGACATTATTTGAAAACATATCTCGGGTGGCTCATGAAATATCAAAACATCAGTCTTATGTTTTCCTTTTAATGTTTAAATATACTAGAGTTGACTCATCCTATTTCTAAGCACTGACATCAAAAGCAAAAAAAAAAAAGCCCCCAGAAAACCAAGTTAATATGGATGTCAAGAAGAACCATGATGATCTAGGAGAATGTCACAAATAAGCCAACAATCTAGAAAGCAGATATGTAGAAACATAAGAGGTACAGAAAAAGAATTATAATATAACAATATTTAAAATCAGTCAGTGTGCTTTATCGTCAAGGAAAAAGAAATACATTCACAAATGTTATTTTCACAAGGGATCACAGAAGTTATCATCTGATCTCCTTCATATTTTAAATGTATCTCCTTGTTTTGCAAATTATATCTTTCTGCTATAAAAACTGATTCTTTCCAATAATAATTTTCAAAGAACCTAATTTTTTTCTTTTCTTTTTTTTCCCCCAAAGTAAATTACTTTTATCAGGAAAACCTCAAAAAATACTACAGCTAATATAAAGACCTGCCTTCTCATCCAGGGGGTGACCTTTCCAAGCGCTCTCCAACCTGAGAAGAATGCCAAGACTGTTGGATTTCTCTAAGGATCATAATTCTTAAAAAGAAAGTGAGAGTGGCAAATTTAGTAGAAATGAACCTGAATTGTGATCTCTATTATTCTTGGGGAAAATTTTACAACAACATTCTAAAATATTTTACTGCAGAAAAGAGTATTGCTGGAGCATGAAGGGACTGTCTTTGGGTAAGTGTGCCAGTCCATAGTCCCAAAAATATCTACAAGGTGGTGAGACAGTGCCATCCAAAGGAAAAAGCGTGGCCTGTAAGGCAATGCATTGCCCGAGGAGGACTTGCAGACGTGTCTCATCCCCGAAAGCTCTCAGAGGAAGAACGAGCCCTGCTCTGTTTGCTGCAGAGCGTGTACAGGGGCACCACAGCTGAGAGCACACAGATCTTACCTGGTCTACCAGAACCACTAGAAGCAGAGTGTGAGGCATTTCCTGCCTGCTGAGGTTAATCCTAGAATGAACCCTGCTTCTTCTCGCCTTCAGACGTCTCAATCACCACATTGCATGTTTCTCACTTATATTTTCCATTCTTTCAAAAATGCTAATGTGCAATTTTAAAAATTATTGGTGTGAAAATTGCTGCAAAGTGTAGTTTTCAAAAGCTCAAAATTCAGATGACTCAAACTTGGTGCTTTTTCTTAAAAACCTTATTTTCATTGAGGCAACTGCTTATATTATCAGTCTTTCTCCATTTCCTTTTTATGGTGTTTAAAATTAAGACTTTTAAAAATACAATATTTGAAAAATAATCTCTTTCCTACATATGAAACTGTGAAGCAATTTTATTCTCCTTTTCTATCACTCTCTTTTATTAATCACACTGAGATTTCTGCTATACCTGACATGAAAATTAGTGTTATTCTGCATCTACTCTGAATTTTATGCAGCGCAATTATGTACGTATTTCTTGGTGAAATGTTCAAATTGAACATTCTCTTCTTCCTTAACTGCCACTTTTCTCCTTTTCTGCTTCTGTAAGAGACAGATCCTGTAGTGACTAATTCCCTTTCAATGAAATTTTGAACACCCATAGATTGCTTTAAAACCAATGGATGTTAAGCATTCAATATCTTAGTTTTTAAAAACTAGAGTATTAGAGCTTTTTTCCCCTAGAGTGTCAACTCTAAGGGCGATGTGCCACATTAAAATAAAAACACCTTAAAATAACAGGTATCATGTGCCTAAATTCATGAAAATGGTAGCATGAAATGTTTTGTGATTAGGTTAATTTGGCTCCTTTATTTTCATAAATAATCTCAATGTCTTTTGTTTTAGGAGAAAATTTTTAAATGTGTCTAATGACAGGTGATAATATAATTGTTCTTTCACTTTCCTGTGCTGTTTTTGGCTAGGATAGAGTTAATTTTCTTCATAGTAGCTGGTATGAGGCTGTGTTTTGAATTTTTATGCTGAAAGCAGTGTTGATAACACAAGGATAATTTCATTATTGCTGAGCAGCACTTACAACGTGAAGGTATTTTCTGCTTTTCATCCCACACCAACCAGCAAACAGTCTGGGGATACACAAGAAGCTGGGAGAGGACACAGCCAGGACAGCTGACCTCAGCTGACCAAAGGGATATCCCACACCATATGGGATTAGCATATAAAGCTGGGGGAAGAAAGAGAGAACATTCAGAGTGGTGCCATTTATCTTTCCAAGTAACTGCTGTGGAAAGCAAGTTGCTTAAAATCTGTAGCAATTTGTTGGTGACAAGTTTTTTTTCTGGAAATACAAAACTGAGCAAGGATCTAGATCTTTTGAATGAGGGAGGAGTGAAAGGAAAAAGAATTCCATATGCAATAGGTGAATTGAGTGAAAACAGAAGGAAGCATCCCTGCTGTCTAGGGATGTGTCCTGGCAGTGTTTAATTTCATTTCATTCCTTACCAAGAAAGTCTTCAGAGATCTGCTCCTGACCTAAGGATCACCTGTATGACTGTGTTGTTTGTGTAGTCATTGGGCTGTGAGAAAGTCATGTGCCTAGAGATGCCTTTTCTAGCACCAACCAGATACAGCTGGGTATCTAAAGGTGATTTTCTAGGAAAACAGCTGTGTCCACCAGTCTAGAAAGGCTTCACATGGTGAGATGCTATGGCTTTCTTCTTGATATTTATCAGAGAGGAAACTATAACTTTTCCACTCAAGATAATTAACTATCAAAAGACATCAGCACCAGTGACACACAGCAGAACTTCATGACAGCTGCCACCAGACCTCAGAATTTCTTACTTGCTCCAACAATGGTATTGTTTGGAGACCTGTCATATAGGAATGGGAGAGATAGTAATTATAAAGCCAAGAGAATAGATGAAAGAACTTTTCAGGCTGAGAAATGCCTTTAAAGCCATTCGAGATTCTCCAGCAAAATGAGGCAGACATAAAAAGAGACTTTTACCATATCCTCATTGGACTACATTTCCAAAGAGAAGTTGCAGACACCAGAACTTTAATGTGCTGGACTTTACTTTCTTCATATTACCTGGAGAATTGGGAGGAAAATAGATGGTCTGGTTTATTGGAAGACAAGCTGTCCATCTCAAACCAATCAAAATTCCTCATATCCATTTCCATTTGGAACAAATTAATTGCTGTTATCTTAACGGTTTTCCCTTTAAGCACTTCATAATTTCAATAGCTGTAAATACAATTATAGCAGCACAATGTAACATCGCCTTCTAATTTCTAATAAAATATTTCTCAAATTATGTGATCCAATTATTCCTTTCGGCTTTTTGAAAATTCCTTAAATTACTCTTAAGAAAAAAATTTTGCAACTCATGAAAAAATAAAATAATTTGAGGGAAAAGAGTCCTTGTTTAAACATGAATAACCATCTATCCCCTGCAGTCTGGACCCAGTCAAACCAAATCAAACCAAACCAAAATCAAAACAAAGTAAAACCCCCCAAAAAGCACCAAAAAAGTGTTTTTACAATAATTTTCACTGAAAGGTATCTTGTAATCTATGGTACATTTTCAAAATTAGAATCATATTGACTACCTCTGCTTCTAAATTCTCTGAAGTACTTCAATTTTATAGGGTAGAGTAAAAATGAAACAACTGCTACTGCTCATTCTGTTTTTCTGTTAGCCCCCAGCTGCTCACCAACAGCAGGGAATGTAACTTAGGGCATCTGATTGTCACCATGTGATATTTTGCAAACTGAAATATTTTTCATCATAAAAGCATATAGAGGTGGTAGCTCAACCCACAGAGTGCATATTGGTACATGATGACATGCTTTATTACCTCATCATTTTTCTTTCAATTTTCAAAGACTTCCAGCTATAGTTCATGTTGGTTTTTATGTTTCAGTCTTCAAATCACATAAACATGGTGGCCATAAGGAGACATTCTGTTCACCTCTAAAGAGAAATTAATGAGATCTGAAGAAAATTCTTTGGTTTAAGAGTAAGCTCAAAAATTTGTGGCTAAGAGCAAATTAACACCAGCTCAGTTTATTCATCACACAAAATTTGTCAAGACCCGGACCCTGTATTTATGTTATTTGCTAGATATTTTGCTCAAATGTAGTCTGCAAATTGCAGAAAAAGGACAAGTAAAAGTTGCTTCAATAGGAAACATCCATAGGAGGGAAGTTTGTTATTAAAAGAAGTGTCTCTGGAACACACACAAAAAATCTTTATGCCTTTAGCAGGTATCCTAAGAACACAAGGGAGATAGCTAAAGTTCCATAAATAAATGCCTAAACATGGAGTCCATTCAGCCTGCCTTCACAGACCATATTTTCCAGATTGTGATCATTTTATCTCTCCCACAACGTCTTCAGTCAGTCTATGCCCTTTCTGGAAAGGCTTTCCAGAACTGTTCCAGACTACCCTGGATAAACCCAGGTACACATTACCCTAGATAAACCCATCCCAATGAAGTGGAGAGGTTATTTCCTTAAATAAAACAAGAGTTATTTTTAAGCATTACAGAATTTGTTTGTAGTGAAAGAGTATCACCTCTTTAGATTCATCTTGAGCTTTTAATTTGTGTCACCAACACCTTTAATTATGAAGAAGAGCTGCCCAACTTGTTCCCCAGTTCACGTTGTTGTATGCTTTGTTGCCTAAGTGCAGAACTTCACATTTGTCCTTTTTGAATATCCTGTTTTTTTCAGCCCACTTTTGAATTTGCTTAGGTGGCTTTGAATTCTGTCAATGTCTTTGTTGTGCCTTTCTCCCAACTTGCTGTCTTTTGCAAATGGAATGAATGGCCACTAGCTCATCATACAGTCAGTAGGGAAAATGCCTTGATGAAAAAGTCTCTTGATGATAAATATGTACAGAACACCATTCAATCAAATTTAACACAAAACAACTAATAATTACACTTGCAGCACAACTCAGTAAGTTCTGTATTCCTTTTTCTCTACCCAGTTACCACACCTTAAGAGTTCTTCAGTTTAGGCTGAGTTGCTCTCCTTCCCTTACTAGATTATAATTTGAAGCATAGTACAATTCATCGTGTTCCAATTTCAATGTCTTCAGTGCAGATATTTATTCACTTCCTGTTGCCTTTATTGTTGGCAGACAACAAGTATTTTAAATTAATAACTCCTTTGGTCAGTTCTGAATAGCTTTCTTAAGAGGTTGTGGGTTGCTTTCAAGATTTTTTTCCCTCTATGGACTCCAAGAAGGAGCATTAAATTGAATGTGGACCTCTAGACTGCGTCTTCATATAGTTGTATGAATTTTGCCAACAGTCTCACAAGTGCAACCAAAGTCAGATTACATCTATCACCTGTCTGATTTACAGAGCATCTGATGAATATAGCTTTTTGATTTAATTGATTTGATTTACTTAGCAATGGAGATCTTCCAAAACCTGTTAAAACAGAATTAGTAGACTCAAAATGACTTATAAAGTCAAAAATTATCTTATTCCTGTGAATATTTAGATAGCTAATGGTGTAAACATGTATTCAGGACTCTTACAGATATGCCTTGGTTCTTAAAAATAAATAGATTTTAAATTCTATTTAGCAAGGCATATGGAATTATATAGAAAATAATAAAGGAATCAAGTAAAATTTTCAAACTTAAATATTACTTCTATCCTTCAGCAATGTAGAAAACAAAATCCTGCATGAATATCTGTTTCTCCTGTGTTAGTCTCTCCCTTTTGGCCTATTTGTTTCTTGCTGACAAAACATAATTTTTCCTTTAGAGGGAAGAGGGCAGAGGGGGAAAAAGGAATGAGGGCTTAATCCTTTAATTAATCTGTAACACTGTTTTTCTTTTTCATAAAAAACGGTATTAACCTTTCATGAGATATCTTGTATTTGTACTTCAAAAATGAAATATATTTTGTTGACTAACAGAAAATCTTTTTATGGTCAAAGTTCTGGATCCTCTTTAGCTACAGCAATTAATGTTTGAGAAAATGGTGCATTACGCTAGAGATTTGATGGCCTCAATATACAAGAAGAACAAGGTTTCTATATGAAGGAACATGATCTATTAAGCTCTATAATTTATCTAGTTAAAACTGACAAGCTTTTAGTAAGTTTTCCTTGTCATAGCTTTTTATTACTAATAGCAGCAGCATTATAATAATTATTATTGAAAATATCATCATTAGTTGTACCCATACAAGCAACAGGCAAACTTCATGTGGTCCTGAAAAATATAGCTTTGAAAACTATGAACTCTTCACAAGAGAATGGTTATATAAATCTTGAAAAAATCATTACAGTGAATAGTACATAATACATAGTACATAAAAATGTGCTGATAAATAAGACATTGCACACATATTTCATGTTATAATTCACTTAGACAAAAATATATTTTATTTTTAGAGAGAGGAACATATCTGAAAAGTGCTATGAAAACTTTATGTCCATGAAACAAAACATGCCACTAATTATTAATGCCTCCTAATACAAGAAATGCTGAAAGCTTTCCTTTCTGCTTTAACAAATTGTAATGGAATTTTTGAATCAATTCCTCCAGTCATAGGAAAGGCTGTGAAGTTTTTTTCACGAAAATACAGAGTGCTGTTACTAAAGCAATTAAGCTGCCTATAATTAGACCTCACAGATCTTTTCCAGGTTTATGAACATACATTTTAATTGATTTGAATGAGTCCTACACAATGAATATCATTGAAATTGCTTGATTAAACTAATGTTTTATTTCAGTAAATTTTTTGAATTGGTATGTATTTTTCCTAATCCTACCATTTGTACCTTTTAGAATATGCATAACAGCAAAGAAAAATTCAAAAAACCTACATGAAAGACAGTAAAACAATCAAAGTAAAAAGATGGTAAATAATTGAAAATCAGATTCATTGTATAGTTACGCTCTATGGGTAATGACACTTCTGTATTGGGGAAAAGCATCCCTTCTCTATTCATCACTAAGAATAAAACAAGGCATTTAAAAATAGCTCGATCTAGATATCCATTAGTTGGTTAAAACTGGGGGAGATTAATTTCACTGTGGCTTTTCTGTGCCTGAACTCCCCTAAAAGAGGAGAAAATGCCTTTTTCTACTGCCTCGATATTTGTACAGATGAGAAATGGACAGGTCTCAGCTGAGCATGGCACACTTTTCTTCCGGAAGCAAAGAGGGACTTCAGGGATCTTCAGGAAGCAAAGGGTTCTCACTTTGTTTTCCTAAGGTAGCAATTATTTTCTGCTGGAATTCTCCATCTTTTCTTACTTCTCTGAGCTTCCACTCAGGGAAGAGAAAAGACAGATTCATCTTTCTTATAATTCTTTCCACAAACTCTTCTGCTCTCAAAACCCAGCTCTTCAGATTTCAGTACAAAATCTGCTGCTTTATACAAATTAAGATTTTGTAAAAAAAAAAAAAAAATCTATAAGAACTTCTCCCCATTTTCTGTCTCTTTCTGGTCTTGTGGGTTTGGAGTTTTTTTGTTTAATTAGTTGAGAGGTTGTTTTGTTTTGTTTTGTTTTGTTTCTTTGGAGTTTTTTGGCTTTTTTTTAGGTTGGTTTTAGTTGGCTTTTTTTGGGTTTTTTTGGGTTTTTTGGTTGTTTAGAAACATGACATAGCAAGTACAGAAATAGTCCCATACCCATCTTGTGAAGTAATGTTCCATGTTTGAGCCTGCAGGAATGCTGCTAGTCACCAGTGCCTCATGCTCTCCTAGGTGGATGCACACACTGCACATGGCGATCTAGTTGGGAGTGCAGCAGATGTTACTGAGAAGAGGATTGTCCAGGTGGAACCATGTAAGATGCATTTTGAAGAGCTACACCATCTCTGTGTTGTCAGCCTTGACTCCTGCAGCTGTCAAGTAAGTAAAAATTTGATAATGCAAGAACAGGGTTCTCGTTTCTGAACAATATGATCTTTTAAATATTTTGCATATTCATTAGTTTCAGAATTGGAAACATTTTCTGTACTTTATTCTTCTTTTAATATTTTTTCTTGTATATGAGGCAATTTAATTTCAAGGCATTTGTTCAAGGCATTCACATACTGCCAGGTATAAGTTAGCTACAAAACAAAAAGACCATTTCTCTTGAATACAGCTCTTATGTTTTCCTCAGCAAGTAACAGATTATTACTGCATCTGCAACAGACATGGGAGTGACAGGGCACCGAATGACTTCACTGCTTATCTTTTCTGACTGAAATTGGATTCATACCAAGCAGAACAGAGAATATAACCTGGCTTTGAAGTTCAATCCATCTATTCACATAGTCAAACAACCACACGGTAAAAACCAATTATCTTCACTAATAATTCATTCCCAGAATCAAAAGACCAGATTCTCACAGTAATCAGGGCAATCTTCAGCACAGACACAATTAATACTTGCATATGAGTGAGAATAACTGAGTGTGTTTAATAAAATGTATGAATTCACTTGTTTTTCTGTAGAGAACACTCAGCTTTTCCTGTTGTCTGTTTCTCATAGGAAAAATAGACTTCCCTATGAGAAAGAGGACTTGTATAGGAAATTGGTTTAAGCCAGTTGTTTAATTAATTTAAACAATTGTTTAGTTAAAAGAGACAAAATATTTCATCAGAGAGTAGCTCAATTATATGAGAAAGGTGAGGTGCCAAGTTATTCCTCCATTAATATTTTAGTTTTGGCTTGAGATTATGTGTGCAGAGCTGGTTTTCCTCAAGAGAGCCATAAGCCCAAATTGAATACAGCAGAAGTGACCAACCTGCTGCATGCAGCTGTGGTTGGTGCCACGTTTGCTCTGGGCAATCTCCAGGATCCTTCCCACTTAAACCATTCAATGCTGTCTTTGGTCCATCATTTTGGACTTTACAACAGTCACTCATCTAAAATTAGTCACAAAGAGCATCCTTTTGGGCTGTAATACAACGTGGTTGAAAGAACTGAAGTTGTAGACTGCTACAGTCTTGGAGCAGATTGGCTGTAAAGCTGCTCAGCAGGAAAGGATGTTGGATAGAACTAGCGATGTGCCCAGGTGGCCACTAAGGTGAATGGCATCCTGGCCTGCATTAGAAATAGTGTGGCCAGCAGGACCAGGGCAGTGATCACTTCCCTCTGCTTGGCACTCATGAGGCTGCACATTGAATCCTGTGCTCAGTTTTGGGTCCCTCACTACAAGAAGGCCAAGAAGGTGCTGGAGCATGTCCAGAGAAGGGCAATGGATCTGGTGAAGACTTTAGAGAACAAAACCCACATGGAGAAGCTGAGGAAGATGGGTTTGTTTAGTCTGGAGAAAAGGAGGCTCAGATGAAAACTTACTGCTCTCTAAAGCTATCTGAAAGGTGGTTGTAGCCAGGTGAGGGTTGGTCTCTTCTTCCATGTAAGCAGTGATAGGATGAGGAAGCAGCCTCAAGTTGTGCCGGGGAAGATTTAAATTAGGTATTAAGAAAAATGTCTTCACTGAAAGGGAGATCAAGAATTGGAAGAGGGTCAGGAAGTGGTGGAATCACCATCCCTGGAAGTGCTCAATAAACATGTAGATATGGCACTTAGAGACACAGTTTAGCTGTGGACCTGGCAGTGCTGGGTCTATGGTCGGACTCAACATTCTTTTAATGATTCTATTATTCTCCATTTTGTGGAAATGAAAGCAACAGTAAAAAGCAAATGCTTGGTAATGCTGGCTTCTTATCTTCACTTGTTCAGACAGACAGATAGAAGACTATCTCCAGAGTCATAAATGATTCTTTATGAACAGAATTCTTGGAAAGACCCTTGAAGAAATGTTCTAGACTGCACATCTTTTCAATAGCAAACAAAGTCTTGGATCTTCATTGCACCTAAAATAAGATTGGAATAATATTGTCAAAATATTAATATGATCAAAATCTTTACATCTTTAGAAAACACTCAAAGACACCATTGTGTTTTGAATTCGCACTTCAGATCAAGGAATATCTTAGCATGGGAGCAAAAGCCTGGTCTTGGTTTTGTCTAATAAAATGCTACAACGTGATAAAGAATATCCAGGGAAGAGTAGCAAAACAAAAAAGACTGCTTTCTAAGGAGCTAACTCACATCATTCTCTTTAAAATTAATATTTGATGGATTTTTGATTACACCTTACAGACCATATTTGGAACAGTAGGAAAATTTGAAAGGAAAGGAATTAAGAAAATAATTCTAGGATCAAGCTATCCTTCAGAATACCACAAATTTCAGATTATTATGCTCAGAATTAACCAGCTAATTTTATGAAAACTAATAAAACCAGAAATTGTGTATGTGGCAGAGTCCACAGTGACCTCTCAGTGGCTAACTGTCTTGTCGGAAGAGTAATGCCTGGAATGTCCCACCCTAATGAATACTCCAACAAAGACACATTTACACATTTTGTCCAAAGTGAATTAGAAAAATTACCTAGACAATGACAGCGTTTCTTAATTCCACTATAGCATTAGCAGGGAAATGCTGATCTGTAACTAGCAGGAGACAACTCCTGACATCCATAGGTTCTCTCTTCTATCACCCATTATGAAATTCGAGCAGGAAGTGTCCAAGATATTTGTATAAATCATGTATCCACCTAGCAGAATCCTAACACTTTAAACAATTAACTAGTCACTGTTTTCTCAGTATTTCCAAGCACTCAGTATTTGCTTTTTTCATCACTTTGATTTAGCTTGTAAATTCTTTGTGCCAAAGATAATCTTTCTGCTTATATTTTTATTTTTTCTTCTTTTTATAAATGGATAATTCCAAATCTTAAAATGCCACAATAATGTAAAACACAGTTAGAGTCATCACAATAGAGACTAAATTAGAAAAAAAAATCATTCTGTATGATTTGCTAGCAAGCAATTAGAAAGAAAATCATTAACCAGACATGGTTTCATATCCATTTCCTTCTCTAAAAACATTTAATATATGCTTTCTGAATAGCACATTGATAGGCACTGGGATATTTGTATTGGATTTGCACAGCCATAAAGTCATATCTAGACAACATGCATTGTATTTCTCCCACTCAAACTCCAGCAAAGAAAATTGAGTGCATTAATAGTTCTTCTTTCCACTTCTGACATTCAAAATCTGTATTAGAAATACTAAGCAATGTAACCAGGATCAGAGGATGAGAGAGTCAGAAAGAGAAACAAGAAAAAGGATATCCTGTTATTCTGCCCTAACCACCACAACTATCTCTGTTCTTTTATTTTGAGTCAGTGTAACTGAAGTGCACTATCAGACAGAGTTAGACTGAAGTAGTATGATTTCAATATAATGAAGATATTTTTGCTGGTTATTTAAATTATTTTCTAACAATGACAGGACAATAAAACCTGGAGTCTTCATTTATTTTCTGTGTTGAAGACCAGTATAAATTATATGCCTCAATCTGGATTACTGCAATTTCACCAGAATCTTGTGAGTTGCACTGTCAGAAGGCTGCATGATACCTTTCATGACGACGTTCAGTGAATGTAACAAGCTTGAAATGTGGCTGTAATTCAGTACATTCAATATTTGACTAAATCACTAATTTTGTGCAGGTTATTTTGTCTTATGAAATTACCAAAAAGGTAAAAACATTCATAACGGAAAGAGAGCTTTATAAAGTAAAGGAAAAATAATCAATTATAAAAGTAACACTCCCTTGTCTTGATTGACAGGTTTGAGCTTTCAAGATTAATTACATAACACCAATTCACTTCATTAATCATAAAGCTGACAAGAAAAGACAGACCAATACACTCAATAACACTAAGTTCACTAGCACTAATTTCTAAATAAATTTGCTGCAAAATAAAAGTTTAAAATTGCTCTGATGGATAATGGTTCTTACTGTTTCACTGTGGTCCTTTTTGCTTTCCAAAAGACTTGGTGAATGTTTCCTATATCTATTCATGTGAGAAAAGTGGTAGCATCAACATTTCATATAATTAGATTTTCTTTTTAGGTCTATATGGTATCAACATTTCAGTATTTTAAATGTTATTTCTTTTACATGATTAATAAGCTTTTAAATCAAAGGAGTCATATATTATTTCCTCATGTTGTTTGCTTCAAGTATGTTGGAGGTGTAAGGATTTTAAAGTAAAATTATGTAAACGACTTTGGAAAAGTCCCTGGTTATGGTTATGGTTATGGTTATGGTAAATCAGAATGATTCAGAAAATGCAGTTGTTCACTACTCAAACTTTTTCTAGTCTATTATTTTAGCCTTAGTAATCAGAATTCCTGGGGTAAAAGTCAATCAGATGATATAGAGTTGTTAAAATTTGTTTCACTGGGTAAAGTATATTTTAGTCAATACTCTACAGGAAAAAACTCTGATGGATTCTTCTATGGACATGATGGGATAAAAACTGTATCTTTCTTGATTACAAAGCTCGGTGAAATATCAGAAATTGTGCTTGATCCTACATGGCTTTGTACATTTTTTAGCTTTCTACATTATTCTAATATTCTGATTCAGTAGCATATTTCAGTTTAAATAAGTACAAATAACCCCACTGGGCTGTTCAAAATCAAGGTCTTTTTATGCACAGAGCACTGAAAAGCCATTTATGAGGAATCTCTGTGGTGAGCTCAAAATCAGTTCGTCTTTATAATTTCAGAGGAATGACAGAATATGTTGTTAAATTTAAGTAGGCATGGAAATATAGGGAGAAAAATTCTCATTATGGAACAATGCACACACAGACATACACTTTTTAAGAAACCAGTAGCAGTAGCAGAACAAAAGAAAAGTTAAATGTTTCTGAGTCTGCTACACACTGCTTAAGAAAGTTATTTCACTTTTCTTATCAGTGTTACTTCAAGCCACTGTTGTTTGCCTCTAGGGAATATTACCAAGAGTAGCCAGAACTTTCTGTTTTACAGCAGTGATGGTATTTGACAAGAATCCTCAGGAGACAACATACAGTGCCAACTCTTATGTGAGATAGGCATAAGTTCACTAATTTTTAAGAATAGAGCCACCTTGCACATCATAACTAGCTAATACATCAATTTCTTCCTGCTTAGACCTGATTAGGTCTTGTAGATTCTGTAGCTTACAAATTGTTTGTAATCCTGGGTTTCAGATGTCAAGTTCAGTTATAAACCATGAGTCAACCAGAAGAGTCTTTGACCTTAGGCTTTTTTGTTCCTAGTTATGTATTCTAATTTTATGAGTATTAAACAGACATAAATCTATAAACTAGATATAAATCTATAACTAGTTTTCTAAACTAACTGGAATGGTGATGTCCCTGTATAAAATTAGATTAATTCTAGATTGGGTTCATGCCCTTTCTACTTTTATTCTGTCCCCTACTTCATGGCTTTTTCTCTGCAGCTTATTCCACAAAGTCTGAAATTATTCCTTATATTTGGATGGTAGGAAAGTTATATCTTCTTTTCTGTGTTGCAATAAAATCTTGGGGTTTTTTCTTGGGTTTTTTCCTCCATTCTGAAGTATCAAAAATTAAGTACCTTACAGAGTTCCCAATAAGAGATTCATAACAAAAGAAACCCCATAGAATTCAGTAAAGCCAGGACACTTATAGTCAGGGAAAATTTGATCACTGGTGGTTATAAAAGTAGTCAAGGGTAGTAGGAGTTTTACCAAGCCAGTCTCAGTGGGTGTATGGATAACTGTACGCATATAAGTCTCTAAATACTATATGACTCAGCCTGCTCTTCCTGTCGCCTACTTCATCTCACTCATTATTTTATTCTCCCCAAAAGCTCAGTGTTTCTGTTCAAAGAGGCTTCTTTCACCTTAGTGCTCCTTGTTTTCAGGCAGAAACACAAAAAGCATTGACTGCTAAATTGCCTGCAGCTTTCCTAGAGCAGACCTGAAACCTTCCTTATGCCACAGTTCCTCCTTTCCTAACATCATTGATCTGGACATATGAGCATTTGGGGCAGCTGAGCCATGTATCCCACTCCCCACCACTGCTAATCCCCATCCAGACATGCTGGAAGCAGAAGCAGCAGAGAGGATGCTACAGATAGCTGCTCCTGTTGTACAGTTCCCACATTTGATGTGGGGATATCTCTCAACAATTTTTACCTTTCCCAAGGTTTGTTCTGGTTTCTCTCCAAAACAAAGGATCCCTTTTACCAAGGGCTTTAAAGCTTAGTATTTTTTTCTCTCAATCATTCTTTTTATTTTTCCAAAGCTGTAAAAAATAACTCCTGTAAAACACATTCTCACATGCAACCCAGTCCATCAGTCTGAATTCATATGACTTCTCTGACACTATTTGCAGACTTGTTGCAGATCTGTCTTCACACGTTTTTCAGTTGGTTTCAAGGTAGGTGAAGAAAATATATTCATTGTTTCAAATTCTGAAGTTTCAATATTCCAAAGACCTGAAAAAAATTATTATTTCATGTCACTAATGAAATTTTTATCTTCTTCTCTCTTTACTGTAGCTGCTTCAATTCTTTTGCAGAAATATAAATATCTCATAGTTTAAAAAAATTGTTTTATCTACCTATACTTTCTCTGTATTTTCTTTCCTTTGGTCCCTTTCTGACTTTTTATTTACCTCTTTTTTCTCATTTCAGTCCTATCTGACTTTCTGGTTAATTCCTTTTTGAGGTTAAATTCTACCATGGGAAGATTTTTTCCTCTTCTCTGCAACACAATGTGCCAAGTCTTCTCTTTTTTTAATTGTTTGGTTGAAAACCTAGACTAATTGCAAGGAAACAGGCTGTACTTTGTTCAAGCAATAGAGAACCATGAACCTGAAACAATAGTACGGGCAAAAGGAAGAAGCAAGACCACTTCAAAATATGATTACTATCCATTGCCCTGAAGAATGGATATAGGACTTTTGAAAGGGACTTCTTTCTAGTCATTTCTATCAGAATTTCATCTTGTTTTCTCCTTATGCCTACATAATTCCTCTTTAAAGTGTATACCCATGCTCTGCTATAGTTGCAGCACAATTTTCCATTTTTAACTTTTTGTTAAAAGGTTGCATTCTTCTTAAATGCTCCTTTTTGATGAAAACTTATTCATGTTAATTGAATATCAGAGCAGATTCAGTAAAAAGGAAAATTAAGAAAAAATTAATATAAAACATCTATACATATGCTATAAAGTCATGCTAAAATTCCCTCCCTCACACTGAATTCTTTATTATGGGCTTTTCTCTCTTTTTACTTATTCAGAATTCCAGAGCCCTTAAAAAGAGCTGTCTCGCTTTCTCAGTGGATAGCTGATTTGAGAAGTGAGGTATGTTGGTGTTTTCATTTGTTTGTGGCTCTCACATAACTGAATATTGTTTGGAAGTAGATGCTTGATTTATGGTAATCATATAAGATATAACTGTGGGTTGGCCTCGAGAGTTCCTTGAAAAGTAACATCAAGGGGATTTCATCAGTGCTTCTAACATATTTTGAACAAAACATTATTGGAAATGTCAGCTTTGCTGAAGGAAGAGACAGATGAGAACATCATATCATCTAGTCTGACCTTCTATATACCACAGGTCATTTTTCACACAAATATTTAATAATATGTAAAGATTTATTTAAGCTAGATGTCTCAGGTCTCAAATTGATGTGGGTAGAGGTAATGGCAGACCTAAGCACAATGGATACCTTGGGCTTCTTCAGGGTTATGGTGAGATGATCTCAGTAGGCAATTATGTCTGATGCAGCAATGTTTCTTCATTCTCTCCTTCCTCACAAAATGTCTACCAAATCTGAGAAAAAAATTCTCATTTATGCATAATCAACAACACCCAGAATTAGTCTGGGCACATGAACTATGCATCACAGAGGTTCTCTGCTACAGAATTTACCCACATTACTCATTATTCACCTTGATAGATAGATAAATAATAAATAGATAATAAATAGAATTTAGAATATAAATTCTAGATATTTTTGGATAACAAATAGAAAATAGAACTTTCTGATAAATAGAAAATCAGCAATTGTTTATTTTTGTCCACTACTATGACAGGTCAATTTAAAAAAACACTGACTGTGCTGGAAGCACTGTGACTGGAGATAGAGATTGCTCTGGATGTTGTTCACGAGGGGAGGGAGCCACAAAGCGTGATGGGCAGATCCATCAGCACCTGTGTGGTGGCTAAGGCTTAGAGACTCTGCAGAGACTTCAGAGTCTCTGGAAAGTTTAATTTTGATGTTTGCCATACCATTCTCTGGCACTGCATTCAGCTGCATGAAGCAGCTGTTGTCTGCACTGTGAGACCCTCTGACCTTCTGAAATGTGGTGACTGGGTTCCGTGCATCTTTTGGGAACAGTCTTAACTTGTGCTGGCTCTGGAAGTACACCCAGGGTTTTTCAGGTATGGCCTTGATTGACAGCAAGCACAGTCAGTGACTGGGCTGAAAGTTCAGCTGTGCAAATCAGTGACTTACAGGGTTCAGGAATATTTCCAAGAGTTGTTTGATGTATCTATGTAATCTCAGTTTCAGAGACTGGAAAGGATGACAGTGTGACAGAAATTCCCTAGGTTGCAGTTTGCTGCGATGTGGGAGCTTCTGGAGGCAAGGACATGCACTATGTTCTGGGATGGAGATGTTTAACAGTATTTTCCATGGCATGAAGTTTAATAACTTTAATTTCCATTTTACCTTCCTTACTTTGAGCTTTTGCTATCTGTTGCTCATGTAATATAATTTGACTTTTTGTAGTTAAAAGCATTTAGACTTTCTCTAGAGACCATGGTAGGAGAGGCAGATTCACATCAAAGCTCTGGCCAGCTAGTCTCACTTTATCAGTTGAGAAAGACATGGAGTAAAAGTCACTAGAAGTACCACAGACCATATATATACAGGAGAAAATAAGATTCTTCCTTATTCTAGATAGAACCTAGTTGCATCCCAAAGGGTAAGAATTAAAAGTGTTTGCCTAAAAATGCATTTTCCTGTTATTTTCCAGCCTCATAACATATTTTTTAGAAACAAAGGGCTGCAGGATGATATTGAAGATTTTTGCAGTGGTAGGGGTAATCTGGGATTTAACTTCTACAGCCTTCCTCTTTTGGAAAAAAAATTGTGGCATATGAAGCAATCCCAATCCCATGTTCCATTCCTTTTACTAAAAGTAGAGCTTTACAAATGCCCAAATCATTTCAATTTGGGGCACAGCACTCTGGAGCTTTTTGCTTTAAAAAAATGAGCTGTGCACTTTTGAATTGCTGTGTGCCACAGCTTTAAGGGACTCTGAAAAGAGAAACCCATTACTTAAAAATTATTTGGCATATCACTGTTTTGAGTCCTAAAGCCCAGCTGGAAAGCATAATAAATCAATTGGACTACTTTTCCTGGCAGGACAGGCTTTGATTAGGCTGATTTTTAGTCAATTTGAAATGTTTGGGAAAATAAGTCTTAAAATGCTCTAAAACACTTTTTCTTGCATTTCAGGTAGATTTTTTTCCTAATGTAAGTGGCTAGGAATGAGAAATGTCTTCTGAAGATAGAGTAAAATTTGAGAGACCAGAGCTTAAGAGCATGTTAAACTCAGAGATGTGAATAAGAGTGTACTACATAATCTCATCTCACGTTCACATCTCTCCTAAACAATGGAGGCTGGTATACAGAGGAGTCTCAACAATCCTTCTGCTCTGAGAGCAAATGGCCAAATTCCTGCAACAAAGTACAAAAGGATCAAATTAAATTTTCTTTCTTTAATATTTTGAGTACTCGAAAGCCAGTGTTTCAATTAGTTTATGAGAAATGTTGAGAAGGAAGCCTATCTTAACAGGGTTTTGGTTTCATACCTTTGCTGACAGGACAGCTAGTTCCCTTTGTCTCTTTCAAAACTTAATACCACCATTCTTCCAAGAAATGAAGAATGATCTTGCTTCTGGCCAATGTGATTTGTTTTTCTGCTAGAAGTAGGCCCTGTGTACTTTATACCCAAACTGTGCTGCTGTGTGTAACAGTTCAGAGATTGAATGTCTGCTGTGCTGAGCATTTTTGTGTCTTCAGTGTCCCAGGGCTTCCTATTTCCATCATCCTTGCCACTTGGTCCCATCTGTCATTGCAGAGATCACTTCAAGAGAGAAAAAAAAAAGATACTCAGGTTGTTTAAATGTACCTCAACCCTTTCCTTGGTAAAGTAAAATACATCTCTGACAGAACTACAGCAGCCAAGGATCCTCAGGTATCTCTACAGTTTAAAGATTTCTAGGCAACATCTGAGAGATGCACTGCAACCACATACCCCAGTGTTATGTTTTAGGAATGGTATTCCCCAATTTAGTGTTCCCATTGAAACAGTGCACTGCTGTCTCGTTTTCTCCTTATCCTCCCCCAGAAGTTGGCTGGAGAAGAAAATTGGAGGCACAAAAGGCAAAGACCATGGGTTGAGATAAGCACAATTTACTGGAAACAGCTATGAGAAAAGAAAATTAACAGTAACAGCTACAATATCAATTCCAAAGTGTACAAGATAGGCAAACAGTTCACATGTGATTGCTCAGAACTCACATTACCCAACCACTCCCTCCACCACACTTTCTGAAATGGAAGGAATCCATTCTCCCTGGAGGAGAGTCCCTCCTTCTGCCCTTGGCAAGGACCTGAGGTGGTATAGAACAAGCTCCAGGGACTGGCCAAGATCATCCTGGATGCTGCAAAAATTAACCCTGCCCTGGCTGGAAACAGGACATCCAGCCTATCAGAAACTCCAGTTATTTTCTGCTCCCACTTCAACAGGGAAAGTTTTAAACTCTGGGGCTTCCTTCACATAACTCTTCTGATAGAAACCAATGTAAAGGTGGTACAATCTTATGTATAGGTGTATTTCAGCTTGGATGTATTTGTATTTCAGCAATATTAATTCCATCAGCTACTTTCATCATTCATGTCAGTTTTAGTCAGACAGGAGGAATGAGGTTTGTATTTCTACTCACCTCACCAAACTTTCATCCAGAAAGAAATAGAAATTTACTAGGAGACAACTCAGAATAGAATAAAGATCATCTCAATACCAAGGAAGTGATGACCGACAATCAAAGATGAATTTGCTTTACATCTGAAGGAGTTAGAAGACAACAAGAGCACCCAGTTGGACTGATTTTGTTTACTGAAACATATTTTAATTATGATTTAGTTGCATAGGAATTCTGATCCACTGGGAAAATAGAAGTTATACAAGATGAAAATATAAAATTTTTAAAAATTACTTGAAAATTTACTATGATAGAAATTAATTTCCAGACTACTTAAAAAGGAATAAAAATAATCAGGGAATAATATGAAATATTTGTACATATGGTTTCTTTGGGCCTTATGTTTTTAGAGCATCTCTTGAGCCATGTTACTTTTTAGCATTAACTGAGCAATAAAAGCATAAAGCAGTTGATGGTGTGGTCCTTAATTATTTCTTTATTTTTCATTAAAATAAAATTACTTCTTCCTAATTCTATGCCAGTATTTTAGGATTTTGTGGCCTTGTAAGTCTTTTTCAGTCAGATTTTTATTTTTAAGGTTTAAAAATGTTTTCAGGCTTGTTCTACTAAAAATCCTTTAAGATCTATTTATTTTGTGATTTAGTTTTACAACTGTAGAAAAGTAATAACTGTTCATAATTTTTCTTTGTGCTAGTGCAAAATGTAAATATTGTAAATATTGCTGCCGAATCTCTACAATTGTCAGTGTGGGAACTGTCCCAATTCACCTGAAGCTAAGTCTTCCTGTTAATTTAATCAAGAAATGGTCTGAGCACTGACAGAGTAAATTAATTTGGCTGATTTCAGATGGAGGTTGACTCCTTCTTTGTACCTGATGTAATGATGCAGTGATAACCAGTGCTAACTCCATGGTGCTGCAGATTTAAGCAAAATGCTTTATCATCAGGGCTTGCCACTGCAGAGTTTAGGCTCTCTCACTGGTCATATGCAAGTGATAGCATTCCTCTCTCCACTCTGCACTAATGCTGCACAAAGTCTGCTACCTGTTGAATCCTGCAGAGCTGTTACAGTTCCGAAAAAGAAATTTAATTTGTATTCAAAACCTCTTTTCTATGCAGTAGATTCTATAGCTAATGAAACCATGAAATAAAAACCATATCGAATGCCAGTGCCTACTAAAGTTGCACACAAACAAATCTCATTCTGCTTAGACCATGATTTCTGCAAAGTGGGTTGTATTTCAGCCCTGTGGAACCATGCAGCCTTGCAATAGGATACTGCCATTACCAGTAACAGGCCACAAGCTTTGTAATAAATTTCCAAGGTCTCAGGACTGAGGCTTGAGCCATGCTCAGTTCAAACTTTTCTTCACCTGTTGCAGCTTTATCATACTTGTTTTAGCTCTGGCAATAACTTCTGTAATTGACATGATGTTTATGTCTAATTTATTTTGGTTTTATCATCTTTGTGTGTCACAACCACAGTTTTACATAGGTAGCAGCAAGCAGCAATGTTTGTAAGTAGAATGAGATATTTATGACTCTGACATAATGATGTAATGCAGAGAAATACGTCTGACACAATAGCAGGGTGATTGAGTAATGAAGCCACAGGATGTGGCACAGACATAGGCAGAAGTGCTTGATAATGGAAATCCCATAGCTATAAATATATCACTGATACTCTGTAAAAAAAAAAAAAAAAAAAAAAAAGTCGAATTGTACAAAATTAGTTTCAAACGTCACAAAGAGAAAAAAGAAATAGTATCTAGCATGTACAAAATGCATCATATATAGACCATTCAGCTGTTACATAGAGAGCAAATCAAACAAGAAAGAAAAAAGGCTTAAAATTGTGGTTGTAAACACATAAAGATGAACATAGTGTTATGAATGATTTTCTATTTTTCCAATTTATCAAACAACAAAGATTAAATGTAACAACAAATTCTTAATAGTAACAATTATAAATGAATACAATCATAAAAGTATTAAAGATGATTACAAAAATTATTGAAACTGAATACAATCCAAGTAAAGTATTAAAGTTGTATAATTTGGGATGGATAAAATTTGAGAGTAAGTATTTTAGTATAATTGAGGTTCGTATAAAGCATAAGCAAAACCGACCGGGGGTACGGGGAGGGGCCTGCCCTTCCTCTCGTACCAAAGCATTCGGGCTAACAATCCCACTTATATACTGTAGGCTATAGAAGTTTCTAGAAAACTCCTCCTAGTTTCTATTCCTAAAATCTACGTAACTATACTGCACGGCGCATGCTCTACTAATGGGTTGGGGGTCTCTCATCCTTTTGAGGGTCTTATTTCCGGTGAAGGCTCATCGTCTTCATCAGTGACCGAGGTGTGACCCGCAGGTAGCGCAGGCGCACTGTGTGACTGAGCAGATGTTTTCCATAACAAGACTTTAATTGAGTCCCATGCTTGGAATCATCCCATTTTGGCCCATTTCAAGGTCAAAGCTTTCTATTTCTAGATGCTGCTTGTCAGACCTACGTTCTTCTACTATTCTTGTTTGACTTTCTTCCAACCTCCTTCTTCGACTCCCAACATCTGGAAGATGTCCTTTGCCCTGTCTCACCTATCTCCTCCCTCACTCTGTAACAATTGTCTTCTATTGATCTAAATACAATTTTGTTAATATAGTTACAACTTAATTAGCACGAATCACATTTATCACGATAGGAACATTAAAGAGAAGTAAAAGTAAAATATCAGAAATGAACATTACATTCCTCCCAGAAAATGCCAGAAAATGTGTACAAAAATTCTAGCTGTATTCTTACTGTTTTCTTTTCTCTACTATTCAGAATCTGGATGGATATTTACTAGATTCTGAGGATTTCCATTACAGTAGTGTTATTATAGTCGCAGTACATTATAGGCTTTGTGTATACACATGTGTATTTCTACTTTATTCTACAATATTTTGAGTGTAGTACATTCTCACATGAATAACAAAAGGCAGTGATTTCAGTGGGGTTAGGACTTTGCATCATAGATCAATTTCATTCTATCTCAGCCTTTAAATCCTATGAAGTTATGGGTCAATGCCTGTCAGCCCAAACTCTCTTTCAATGCTGTCTAAAACCTGGAAGGCCTTTTTTTTTTTTTTATGGCAGCATATCTACAGCAGCTTTTAGTGGCTTCTGTCCCCAAGGCCAGTCCCTGCTCTCTTGGGATGCTCTCAGCATCATTTCCCTGCTGGCATGGCACACCTTAAAGCACGCTGAGCTCAAACCCTGACAATTCAGCAGAAGTCCTGTGAGCTTCTGGAATGGCACACATGCTCCCAGGCACCCAGCAGAAAATTACAAGCTGGTGTCTCGTCCACATATAAAACGGAATCTTTATTGGTATTAGGCATGGACAGCGAGTTTCATAGGATGTTAGGAACTGCTCCTCAAAAATACTTTTTCTACATGATAAATATCAGTTCTTACTTCTTTATTTTATTTCTACTTTATTACTTTCCATAATATAATATATTTCTGGTTTGTGGTAAGGTTTCAGAATGTTGCTTATTTAACATTGTTGTTAACCTTAATTTTTCAAGAAGATGGCAGAAGTCTAATCTTTGAGCTACATTTCAAATCTGATTGTTATAAACCATCTGTTTTATTAAAATTGGAAGCCCAGAGAATAACATCACAAAATCTAATATTTCCTTTATTTTTTATTTCCCCAGTGAAAGGAATATCTTTTTCCACTTCAATTAGTTTCCAGTCTCCCTTCTGCAATACAATCAAGATGTTTCATGCTGGCCAAATTATTAGTGACAACTGACTGGCATATGGAGATTTTTATCTAAAATGTGATTTAACAAACTGATTGAGTCCTAAACGCACAGCAGTCTGACTTTCAATGTACCAGTCCATTTTCGTTTCTGGTACTATGAGAAATTCCAGCATTTTTTCAACTACTGTTGACATGATATTCTAAAGTCTATTTTTTTTCTGGCTTCTGAATACTTTCCCTACATAATTGTTCCATTGCCTGTCATGATACTTGCTCTACCAAGCAGTAAGTCAGTAAAAGTTTCAGTTTTTGTCAGCCGATCCTGAGCAGTTTTCAAGATGGTGAGCCCAGATCTTTGGGTCACATTGCAGTACAGATTTTTATTGTATTACAAATTATCTGGCTAGATATTCTGGGTGTTCTCGCAAAACTTTGTCCTGAGTATTCGACATTGAAGACAAATAGTGCTAAGATAAGGATTGTGCAGGCCAGATGATGGAATTTAAATATCAAAACATTTATAAATTATGTGCTAATTAATGGAAAGCAAGCTTTACATTTCTATTTCTGGGACTTTTTAGCTAGTAAAAGTTACTGGCTAGGATACATCCCATAATAATACAGAATTGCAGAATCATTTAGTTTGGAAAAGACCTCTGAGATCATCCCTTGGGTCCAACCTCTGACATGATCAAATGGACCATGGCACTAAGTGCTACATCCAGTTGTTTGTTGAACACCTCCAGGGATGGTGACTTCACCACCCTCCTGGGCAATCTTAATCCAATGCCTAAAAATCCTTTTAGTGAAGAAATTCCTTCTGATGTTCAGCCTGAACCTCTCCTAGCGCATATTGAGGCCATTTTCTCTTGTTCTGTCATTTGTTGCCTGGTACAAGAGGCTGACGCCCACCTGGCTACAGCCTCCTTTCAGGTGGTTGTAGAGAGTGATAAGGTCTCCCCTGAGCTTCCTTTTCTCCAGGCCAAGCAACTCCAACTCCCTTGTCTGCATCCCATAGGACTCACTCTCTAGAATCTTCACCAGCTCTGTTACCCTTCTCTGGACTTGTTCCCAGCACCTCAATGTCCTTCTTGTAGTGAGGGGTCCCAGAACTGGAGACAGGATTTGAGGTGTGACTTCACCAGTGCTGAATACAGGGCAACAATCCCTGCCCTGCTCCTGCTGGCCACACCATTGCTGATCCAGGCCAGGATGCCATTGGCCTTCTTGGTTACCTGGGCACAATTGGGCCATGTTCAGCTGTTGTCAACCAGCACCCCCAGGTCCTTTTCTGCCAGGCCACTTTCCTGATTTGAATTTTTTTTGTTTTTTTGCTGCCTTCGATGACTGCATGCAGGAGTAGAAAAACCCCTGCCCCAAACAGGAAGTCAGTCATAGGCTGTATCTCATTATTGTCAACAGCAAAATGGCTGCCTGTAGAAAGTATAAGATTGAAGACCAGTAGGAAGCAAAGCTTTCTGCTGTGGAAAGTGTATCCAGACTGCTGAAATAGAGACATATTATGCTCCATGAAATAGCTTCAGTTTGCTATGGAACTCTTTATACATTGATCTATCAAAAAAATCCTGGAGCAAGAGGTATGCTATATGTAATAGTATTTGCCACCATTCCCTGTAAACCTGATGTGGTACTCCTCATTTTTTCATTTTGATGAACAGTGCAGAAGGATTCCCATTACCTTCTCAGTGTCCTCTTCTTGCTTTAAAGACTCCTGTTGTTTCTATTTTGAGATGTATGGTCTATTAGCAGTTTGAAGAGTCTAGGAAGTTCTTAGGGTGTATGAAGGACAACTTTTTGTCACAGGTGGTGAGTGAGCCCACCAGGGGAGAGACTATGTTAGACCCATTGCTGGAAAATAGAGATGGGCTGGTGGGAGATGTGGTGGTTGGAGGCTGCTTGGGGAGCAGTGATCATGAAATTAGAGAGGTCTCAATACATGGTGAAATGAGGAGGAATATCAATAAGACTTTTACACTGGATTTCCAGAGGGCAGACTTTGGCCTATTTAGGAGACTTTTTCAGAGAGTTCCTTGGGAAGCAGCCTTTAAAAACAAAGGAGTCCAGGAAATGTGGGCGTGCTTCAAATCAGAGATCTTGAGGGCACAGGAACAGGCTGTCCCTGTGTGCCAAAAGATGAGTCTACAAGGCAAACATCCAGCCTGGAGGGGCAATGAGGTTTTGAAGGAATTTAGGAGTAAAAAGAGGATGTATCATCTTTGGAAGGAGGGTCAGGTCTCTCAGGAAGTATTTAAGGGGGTTGTTAGGGCATGTAGGCAAAGAAATAGGGAGGCCAAAGTTCAGTTTGAACTTAATTTGGCAACTTTTGTAAAAGATAACAAAAAATGTTTTTACAAATATATTAATGGCAAAAGGAAGGGTAAGACCAACCTTTGTTCTCTACTGGATGCAGAAGGAGTCTTACTAATCGCAGATGAGAAGGCAGAAGCCCTTAATGCCTTCTTTACCTCAGTCTTTAGTGGGAAGACAGCTTGTCCTCAGAACAACTGTCTTCCTGGGTTGGTAGATGATGTCAGGGAGCAGAATGGTCTTCCTGTTATCCAAGAGAAGACAGTCAGAGAACTGCTGACCTGCTTGGATGTTCATGAATCTGTGGGACCAGATGGGATCCATCCCAGGGTGATGAGGGAGCTGGCAGATCTGCTTATGAAGCTGCTCTCCATCATTTACCAGCAGTCTTGGCTCACTGGTGAGGTTCCAGATGACTGGAAGCTGGCCAATGTGACAGCCATTCACAGAATGGGTGGGAAGGAAGATCCTGGTAATTATAGGGCAGTTAGCCTGACCTGAGTACCAGGTAAGGTTATGGAGCAGTTTCTGCTAAGTGCCATCACTCAGCACTTAGAGGATGGCTAGGGTATCAGACCCAGACAGCAGGGGTTTAGGAGGGATGGGTCGTGTTTCACCAACCTGGTCTCCTTTTGCTGGGTTAGGAACTGGCTGGATGGCCAGGCCCAGAGAGTGGTGGTGAACGGTTCCTTGGTAGAACAGTTATTTTAGTGCTAATAATGTGTATTGTTTAGTTAGGACTGAGTTTTGAAATTTACATTATTTTCTAGTGCACTTGATGGTTTCTATCATTACAATGTCAGCTTACTCAGCCTGGTCTTCTCTCTTTCAAAGACAGATTTATTTATAATATTCTTAAATACTAACAGTAAGTTTTTTCCTTTCTCTATATACATCCTTTGAATCAGTTACATATGCATTGAAAAGCAGAGATCTGTTTGAAGTTCATCTAACATCTTTTTATTGATAAGCTTGACCTTTTGATGTTCCTTCCCATCATTTCATAAATTATGACTCTACCAAAATTATGTTCTCCTACAGCATCTTGATTTGTTCAATAATCTTGGATGAGAGAAGCTGCCAAAAACATTTAGAACTTTAAATACTATTTATCTGCTGCTTTACAAGAAAGGTGACATCTCTCATATGCTCTTTTCCTTCATCAGGTTAGGCTCCGCTTGGCTACATATCAATACTGACAATATTCTTGCTTTAATAATTACTCATCTAGCAATCAGCTAGAAATTGCTTCAGGAAAGGCTTTCAGTCTGTATTATAAAGCCAGATAAAATGCAAAAATCACAGTGAGTGCTTCTCCAGTGACAGCTTTTGAATTAAGAGAAGTGATATGTGTGATGAAGTCAGGAGCTACTCTATATTTATGAGACAGGTCATTTATACATCCAGACTGAATCCAAAGTGATCATGAAGCTCAATTTAACAATTTCTATGAATGTGGTGATATTCCTAAGAGTTCAGGCAAAAGCTGAGCCTCTCATTTTTTAAATTTACCCTATATGAATGGAAAAGAGAAGGGTATTTTTCAGTTGTGTTCATTATTTTAAGTGATGACATTGTACAATTCAGACATTTTTCCATCTCTTTTATTTCTGAATAACCAGTGAAACAGAAAAAAATTAATTTACTGTGATAAAACTAGATTCCTCTTCAATATAAATTTTCTGCCTGCTTTATTCTCTATTATGCACTGTAAGTGGCAGCAGCATTTGCTGCATGAAAATCTAATTTTTTGCACAGGACAATTCATTTAGCCCAATATGTCACAGACAGGAAAGTAACTCAAGGATGCAGTAAATGGGAGAGAAAAAATGACTGGGATAAAAGCAGCCAGAACAAGAATTTTAATTCAGTGGAGGTCAATTGAGATGGAAGGATATGCATTATACAAATATTACTATTTTCTAATTTTTTTCTGAAGAATGTAGCTAAGATGCTAGAAAACTTTGCACTTTCCTTCTGTACAACAACCAGCGGACTGCTTGCGGTCCAGAGTAGATAAATACCAGGAGCTTAGAATTTTCAAGGTGCAATTCTACAGATATCTGTGCCAGAGAGTACTCATGCAATCCATTGCTGCAAGTTATGTCCTTACAAAATACAGAAAGAATATGAGAGTGAGATTCAGGTTTTGGATATATTATAGACACAAATGGAGGATTATAAACAGGGGAGAATTATCTGGAAGCAAACTGGAGTGTACACCAGTAAGCTTTTCACATAATTCCCTTAGTAACATACCATATAATTAGAAATAAGGAGAATGTTTCCTAGTCCCATTCTGCAATCTATTTCAGAAAACTTCGTTTCCTGAAAAGCTGAGGTACGCAATTATTAATCTTAGAAATGTTGTGCATTGTACGATTTTCTAATCGCCTTGAATTGGAGAAAAGTATACGAGCAGATTTCAAAGGTGTCTGTCCTCCATGTGCACATATATATATGTGCATATATATATGTGCACACATACATGGAAACACACACACCCATGTGCCATGGAAGATCTCTTGCTTTGCTTGCCCAACTGCAAACTGAAAGGTTTCCCCTCTAAACCCTTCTTAAGTAATTTGCTTCAAGGTTTCCTTTGAACAGGATCCTGTAAGAACAGGATCGAGTCACAAAATTCTTGGTCAAAGAGTGTGCTGGTGAATATTCAACTTTGTTCAAGATAAAGATGAGTTGATTTCTAAGACATATGTCCTTCTAGGCACTTACATGAAGCCTTTTCTAAAGGCAAATACTGGCAATAGTTCTCTTCTGCTGCCTCTTACACTGAGAGTAAATAAGAAAGAGTATATAACATTGTATTAACTCCTTTGTAAGCCCTTTGAGAAATAAATTTCAGTAATATCACACTCTATTCATACCTTTCACATTCACCTCACAAAGACATTAGAGAGAATTTTAGAGAGAGTTTTATTTTTCGTAATGTTTTTAACAGATTTATTGGGAAAGGTATCCTCAGTTCCACAGAACCCTGCAGCTGCTCTTTAGTCTTCACTGCCCAGAACCTTGCTTTAGAGGGAAATTAAATCAGAGATGCTAAGGAGTAAGTAGATTACTGAGTTGTCTTTATGATGTCTACTGAAGATTATTAAAAATTATCTAAGGCATACTCTGATTTTCCTCAATTTTTTCTTGACCCAGTAAATAATTTTATGTGCAGTTGCCTTGGATTCCCAGCATATAAACAGACGTTTTTATTTTATACTTCACATAAGCATCGTCATTTGACAATAAGAAATTAACATCATAAAGATACACTTTTACTAACAAAGAAGAAAGCAGTTACTATTTCACTCTGATTTCTTATATAATCATCCATTTTAATACAGTAGAACATTCATTATTCCTTGGAGACTGTTCTCCCAATGCTTATGATAATTCATTGGATACAACTTTTTTCTTTTATCTATTCATAATAAAAATCATTCTAGGTCAAAACTAAATTAAATGAAAGAGAAATTATGTCAAAAGAAAAAATTTCAAGCAATTTTAAACCATTATTTTGATTTTTGCTTTTAAAGATTTATACTACAATTAAATATGAATAAAGCATAATTAGTTTACATTTAAATTAAATACTTTGAGTTGAAATACAAGACAGATGGGTTAGAAAGAAGTCTGTCAAAATATTGATGTGAAAAGTATGCAAGGGGTTTTTTTCTCTTTAAAAGTACTTTTTTCATAAAGTGATATTGTCTGATGAAATTAATCTTTTCTCCTGAAAAGAGGATCCTGCTAGGTCTAATTTCTCCTGAAATTACTTCTGCTGTATAAATCTGTGGTCCAACTTCAATTAAATTATCGTTTTATTGTCTTTCAAAAAACAGAGGACAGATGGTATTATTATCGTCTCTGTAGAGACAAGTTTCAAACATTGCAACATCTTTATTAAAAAATAGTAATTAATTTCTCTATAAAATTTTCCAAGATCCAGTTAAAGAACTATTACTCTGAGCTACAAGAAAAAAAAAAAAAAAAAGTATGCAGAATATTATTTAAATATAAAAAATATTTACTTTTATACGTTTTCTTTTCAGTTTCTGGAGAAAGTTGATATAATGCTATTTTGTAAGATGGTATCAAGTACCACAAAAATGATGAAATGTCACTGAGCAAGCATAGAAGTCATTCATGGGATATAACACCAGGAAAATGAAAGGTCAGAAATGTTCCAATTGACATCTTATATTTATGTCAAGCAGTAAAAGCTTAAAAACACAGGTTAATAAAGATTTTAATTTCATCTTTTTACAAACACCAAACAATCAGGGCATGTTTAAAATGTTATAAACTTGACTGAATGTTAGAAATATTGCCGTTATTTTTGTCATATTTATTCTCTTCCAGGCTGAATGCACTTCTGGATTTGGACTTCCCTATTGGCATCCTAAGTCTTGGGAAGAATTTATTACCATACGAAAGCAACAGCTGCTCTCTGTGCTTTGCTGCAGAGCAGCTACCACAGGAGAGACCCCTGCATTTCCGAAGAGCAATCATCTCTCCTTATTGTGCCCAATGCTAGCCAGGCTGGCTGATGGGCCTAATGTGGGCTATTACGATTGCTGTGTGCATGTTTCCTGCTAAATATTGACTCCAGATGTGCTTAAAAAGCAGCTAAAAAACAGCTTTCAGCTATGCACAAACTCCCCAGGTCTTTTATCAGCAGGTATTATTCTTATGCTGCAGTCATCCATTCCCTATCAAAACTTCATTTGAAGATTGATGTTGCTCCTCTCTCTAGTCCTGGTTTAATAACTGTGTTGGGGTTTTATAATCCCCACTTTCATTTCAGATTTAACAGAAGGGGGAAAAAATTCTGTCAAGAGCAGGTTTACACTATTATCATGTGGATGACAAAGGCTGCAAGAAGAAAATGAAGAAGGTAAATAAGTAAAAACATGTCTGACAGCTGAATTCAGGCAGTCTGGCCTGTTCAGTGTGCTCAGTGTCTCACAGAGGTTCTGGGAGGGGTTAGCGGGTGCATCTGTTAGAAATTTGGGGATTGATGAAGAAAAATCTCTGGTTTTCTTTATTGTCTCAAAACGTCCTGCTCTTTTCCTCGAGCAACCAGCCATGGGAGGCATGACAACCCCCACCTCCTTCACATCAGAGCCTGATTCTTTTCCCCAGTATACTGGCATTTTTCCCAGCTTTATGAAAGATCCACACTACTTTGGGGACTGCATGCTCCAGGAGTCATATGACAATGACGGAACATTAATTTTCATTCTCTAATAAACCTGTGAAAGTAGGGAGTAATAGGACACATTAAGGGACCTCTACATTCTTTACATCTTTGGGACTGCAACAATTTAGGGCATGCTTGATTAATGCATAGCAACAGCATGATAGTCAGTTCAGGTTTTCTTTGGCTTTTTCATATCACAGTTGTGGCTCTGTGTCTTTATTGAGCATAACATTGAGGAAATGCTAATATTTATTCTTTCAGGCCTTCTCCAGTGTATTCTAGCTTTCTCTGCTACTTAAGACATATTGTCTTCTTTCAAACTGAGCCATATGCTGCTCCAAACACAGAGGTGATGCACTGGAAGGACTTCCTCCTACTAAAACTTGGCCATAAATATTGTCTTCATGGCATTTAAATATAAAAGAGCATGTAATCTGATAAACTAGCTCACATGATGTGTATGGGGATACAAATTTGACTGTGCTGACTCACTGGAGAGAGGCAGAATAAGGCCATAAACTAAGTAACTTTGTCCTCTGCATACTCCTTCCGTTAGCTACAGATAAAACATAGATGATTTGAAACTGATATAGGAAATGCTGCAGAAGCTACATTCTCAAGAGGAAGCTGACAATCTGGATAAGGAGACAGCAGGGGCTTATGCACAGACATGAGGGAGTGGACACAAGCAGTGACAGCACGTCAGTCACCAGCAGGCTCCTAGTCATGGGGCTGTTCCACTACACTAATGAAGGGTGACTGCCAGTGACTCCAGAAAACCAGCCCCATGGAGCTGTGTGAAGGGTCTTGCTCTGCATTCAGATGTTGAAGGTCTTGCTTTTCTAGACCCAAGTTATTATTACACTCTGATAGATGCCCTCATATCTTACTAGTGCCCTGGGAGTGAGTGGTGGTAAACCGACTGCTGGTGCTGTGGGATACAACAATTTGTTATGGAGCTACTCTCTGGCCAGAAATTATAGCTCAGTATGAATGAATGAGCTTCCAGGCACTCCCTGGTCTGTCTTGCTAGTTCATGCCTTTAGACCCCTTCTGCCTGGGACTGCCTGTAAATATTTATTTTAGCCTAAAGTATTTATGTTGATGATGGCCTGCAGACCTTGATGCACCTTCACAAGAATTAGCACAGATGGCTGATTGCTTAGTAAACTGCTGTCTGAATGTCTGGACAGAACAGCCTCTGTTTTTTTTGGGTAGTATGGATAGCCATAAGATTTCAGTGCTCACTACTGTTTTAAAGTATTGTAATTCATTTTACTACTTTGGCTAATGGGCCTGAACCTTAATATTGGAATATCTAATAGAATAAACTTTAATTACATATGGAACAGCTGTAAAATTGTGCTCAATCACCCATTGAATCAGATGAAAATAGCATTGTATAGAAGCTGCAGAAATGTGTCCTTTATTAAGATACATTAAAATGAGGAAAAATTTCTGCTGGACTGTACAAGTAGTGACTGCTTCCAGACCCAAGGCAGAAAACTGAAAAGTGTGCTCTTGATTCCTAGAGCTTAGTCTAAAAAGACTTTGTGACTTTTCTGAGTTTTTGTCAAATAAGCAGGGTACCAGGAACAGAATCTGAGAATTATGCGCAGGTTTAGAATAGAAGAGACAAAGAGGTAACTGTAAATGAAAGATGTAATCAAAATACATTGATTAATCTCTTCCTATGGGGAGAAGATATGGTGGCTGGATACTTTTAGAGCACAAAGTATCTGTCTGCAGGAATCTGGAGGTTTTAAGGTAATTGCGTTCATGGTGGTGGAGTTGTTTGTGGGGTTTGTCTGTTTTGGGGTTTTTTACCCGTCAGCCTTTAGATAAAGAGACCAGATTAAAACAGAACTTGCATAGGACCATGAAAGATTTAGAGAAGTGGAGTTTTTTCTGGAAATGCTTTTATAGCTGAAATTCAGCACGATGAAATTGTTCTTCATTTGGTTATTCTAGAAAGATCAAAGACCTAAATGAAGCTTGAAGATTTCTTATTTTCCTTATTTAGAAAGACCATCAAGAATGTTGGTGGACTCAGCTTTTATTTCACCTCCTGTCAGCTCTTTACCACACCATGACATATCATGGGATGATAGGTAATAGAGATAGGCTGAGGAGAACCTGAATTCTGTGAATAGGGTTTTCACAGATTCAGTTCAACAATTAATGAAGGTCTAAGAAGTCCTGTGGAACTTTTGATATAGTTCTGATTACAAGAGGTGAAGAACATCACTTCAAGCAGGGAATTTTCCTAATATGATTTTTCCATACTGTGGATATGAGAAGGCAAGTGTGGCTCACTTCTTTTCAGGCTGCAGCAAATGTTTTATTCTTCCACTATAAACTAACACTATTTTTCTATGGACAAGAGTCCTTTGCATCATTTCTCCTGAAGAACCCAGAAATCAAAATTCTCTAGAGAGAGCAACATAGCTTAAAAGTTTAGTTTTTAAAATTTACTTCTACATTAGTCAAAAAATCATAAAAAGTTGGAAAATTAGGTGTCGGATTGTCAGGTCACAGAAATAGTGTTAGGGAAGTAATATATAAAATCTATTATTTTTGAGTATGCTGCACTTACTTGGTAAATTGAACACCTCAGAAATTTGCCAGAGAGCTTTAAAAAAAGAAAATAAAAAAGGAGATGTTACTCTGTGGCATGATATTTTAGGAAATGCAAATTGGTCACAGAAATTCTGAGTCTTCTGAAAATAAAATTCCAGTGTGAGAAGAAAAATCTGTCAGACCATGTTGACCTTTAAGCATCCACCGAGCAGAAAAAACAACATATAAGCAAGTATTGTTTGCCTTGTTGTTCAAAATAGCAATTTCCGAATCACAGGCAGCTATAAAGGTAGAGTGCCGCTGCCATTCAAATCGAGTTCAGTTATCCATCTCAGTCATGGAATCACTCTTTCCTGCTCTGTTTTCCCATGTTTTCATCTCACAGAAATCATAGAAGCATAGACTGGTTTGGGTTGGAAGGGACCTTATGGATCATCTAGTTTCAACCACTACTGCATTGGGCAGGAACAGCTCTCACTAGACCAGGCTTTCAAAGCCCCATCCACCCTGGCCAGGAACACTTCAAGGGATGGGGCGTCTCCTGCTTCTCCAGATGTCTTGGTTTAATTTTGACTTTCCCGGCCAATGCACCAAATTAATGTCTTAGGTTTGAGTTGCCAATTTAAATAAACTTATTTCTTTCTGTTGTGAGACAGAACCAGGAGCAAAAGAGCAAGGCAGGCTTAAAACTTGAAAGGGTATAGAAGAAAATTTATTAACTACACAAACAAAAAGGGGGAAAAGGGAGAGAAAAAAAAAAAAAATTCAGAATAAGATTTTCCAGATCACTCCATCCCTCCCTCTCCCAATCTTCATAACAACAAAACAAACATATAACAAATACTTCAGTCAGTGCCCAATTTAGTCTTTCTCTGTTCACTTCTGGAGAGGGAAGCCTCTTCTTGTTGAAGTTGTAGGGATGTTTCCCACAAGAAGAAAAAAAAAAGTTCTCTTGTGGTTTTATCTTTCACGATTTGCATCCGCCCAGGAATCTGCAACCGTGATGCTCCTCCCAATTCTACAGCCGTCCCAAAGTTGTAGATTTGGGTCATGTCTGTTCCATGGGGTATTACTTTTAAGAATGAAATGTTCGACAGCAACGATTCTCTCTGTCTCCTTTCTCTCTGCTCAGGCTTCATCTTCAGAAAACTGAAATCCCCTTCTTTTCTCAGGGCAGAAATTCTCAACACAGGTGTTTTTTAGTCAAATCATCTCCTAAAAAGGAACATTTCCATCCCCCCATGTCTCTTTCCATGGTTTATAGGAATATTCAGTACATCAGTTCATTCCTACAATTTCCCAAAAAGATTTTCAGCCATTTCAGCATCTTCTCATTCTCCTTCCATCTTAAAAAAAAACTTAGCTCTTACATCACTGACTTCAGAAATCTTCTTATTCCCTTTCATATTCAAAGGAAAAGCTGGAGGCTTTGCAAATCTTATCTGAACACTAAAGAGTTAAAGTTTAACACAACTACAAAAGTTGGGCCAGGCCCAGGCCGTGCTGGGGGGTGCAGCTGAGGTGTTAATCAGCCTTTGTGGGGCCGGGCTACAGCCCCGCATGGCTCATGGCCACCCGGGCAGGCCCGGCCCGGACGGCAGCATAAAGAGTCAGCATCCCCCACGCCAGAGCAGCAGGCCGGTGGAGGAAGAAGCCGTGAAGGTTTTATCACACAACTTTTCCTCCCCCCGGCCATCGGGTCCCCCTTGTTGGCAAACGGGGCCCAAGCGGCCTCCGAGCCCCCGCCCCCGCATGGGGGAGAGGGAAACTCGGGTTGGTGTTACCTGCTCAGCCGCCGGAAAGACAAAGAGGCCCAGTTCCGGATTACCTCCTTCAAAATGTGTGTGCACGGAGCGAACTGACTTTCTCCGATTGGCTGTTGCAGGTATCCCAAAACCCCCCCACAGAGGAAACTCCCCCAGGAAGAACCTCTTCTGAGTTTCTTCCTCCCAAGTCAACCTATCACACCAGACAACCTGTTTCTTACCACCCTCATAGTAATGAATTTCCTCCTAATTCCTAATATAAGCCTACCCTCTTTCAGTTTAAAACCATCTCTCCTTGTCTTATCACTACATGCTGTGCGAAAAGGACCTCTCTGGGTTTTGTACCCTTTAGATACTGGAAGGTGTGTGGACTGCACCACACAGCTTGGTGTTGTCAGCAAACTTGCTGAGGGTGCACTGTCCATGCCACCAACAATGATGTTTAAAAGTGGTGGTCCAAGGAACACCACTCCTCACTGGCCTTCACTGGGACATCAAGCCATTGACTGCAACTCATTGAGTGTGACCATCCAGTCAGTTCCTTATCCACTGAGAGGTCCATTCTTCAAATCCATGTCTCTCTACAGAGAAGGATGCCATGGGGGACAGTGGCACTGTAAATGGCCTTTTTACTATGAGTGGAGTGAAGTGGACTCAAATAAACAGTGCTTTAAGAAAATTTTGAATTTGATGATGAAATATAAAGAAGTCAAAAAGCTAACTTTTCATTTGATATAAAGTCATAGTATGATTTACAAATGCTACTTCAGCTGAAGGTTCAGCCAATTAACATTGCAATTCATTAAAAAGATTGATTATTATTGGAGTTGGAGAAGACTGCTAAGTACCAGTTTCAAGCTACCTTTAATAGCCTTGTATCTGTAACAGATGCTGGTTGTCAATTCTCCTGGGAAATGCACAAAAAATATACAACACAACAAATGGCCCTTTACAAAGTGTACTCTCCAGCTTCTGGAAATCAATACTGTGGAAAGTTTTTAATTGAGAATTTTCATTTGTTTTGTCAATTAGGGCTGATGCTTATGCCTCACTTTATAAAAAATAGTGCTTGCATATAAGATTTAGATATGGCCAAAAAAAATTTCTTTTTTCTGGTTGCTGTAACATTCAGCTCTAAAACTTGGAAAATACAGAGAAGGACAGAGCAGAGAAGAGATTATTTAGAAAAAGCACATTACACTGGAAGACTATAATTTATGTTATTGTTCTACAGTGTATCCCAGAAGACCCAATAGTGAACCAATGGGTGTGGAATGATACAAGGCATTTACAACTTATTCTTCTCATGATGTGGGATTTATAAAATATACTAGCAGTCATAGAAATTAAATAGATGATTAGATTTTCTGCTCAAGTTGCCTAGGAAGAACAAATGAAGGAATAAAAGAAAAACGTCAATTTGGAGATCTCTGAAGGACACATTTTGCTCATTATTATGAGTACAATTATTATTATTTCTTGTTATTTTCCCAAAAGACCAAATGCACAAAAAAGAGGAGGGTTAAAAACAGAGTCCTCAAACACTAGCTATTAGTCAAAACATCCTGAATAAATGAAAGCAGGGGGATGTGGGGATGATTGACAAAACAGCGAGGTGCAACACTAAAGAGGAAGAAGGAAAAACTAACAATGGAAGGATGAGGCTTTAAAGCATCAGGAGTAGTGAGAAAGCCCAACATGCAAGAGGAGCAGCTCTCCAGGCTTGTCATGCAGCCCCAGGTGGGAACTGCAGTGCTGCTGAACAACTCCTGTCAACGCAGTGATGAACAGACCTAATGGAGAGCCTGAAAAGGCATTAATTTCAGCCCACATCATCTGTCTGATTTTAAAGTATTTATTTTGAGATGCGGTTTTCACTTCTGAGGTTGAATGATTGTCCTCTGCATTATCTAGTCCCTGGATTTCCAGGCGCTCTGGTGCTATCTATTGTGACTTGGATTAAAACACTCCCATGAAGCCCCTGGCTTGCAGCTGCTGCAGGGGTCCCTGCACGGCTCTCCTGGGAACGTGGGGCCAATATTATCCTTACTAAAGCTGTCTGAGGGCAGGGAGGCTACATGCTCTGGCAAAGATTAGGCAGCCCTCAGCACTCATTGCCCTTCCTGGCTTTGTAAATAACCCCTTCAAATCAATTCAAATACAAACACAAATGAGAACTTAAGCTTTTCCATTTTTACTTCTTTTCAGTTTTATTTGACTGAAAATAATTACTGAATTTTTCTGAAGTATGAAAACATTTACACCTTTAGAAGTGTTTAATGTCCAAGAGTGTTTTTTCTTTCTCCAATTCTACCACAATTTCCATGCAGATGTGAACCCTCAAAACCTTGCCTTACAAAAGCCAGAATTATTTTTAGGTCTCTGAAAGCTACCGAAGCATAAAACCCGTGTCTCAGCTTTTTTAATTGTTACACTATGCATTTTGACATTTTAAAACATTTAATTTGTAATATTGTTTAGAAATTGTTTTATCTATAATATTTCCAAAGTTATTTTTGTTACATTGGATCTTACATTGCAACTTATTTCCTTCAGTCTTTTACTTAATATTCAGTGTATTGTTCAAGAGAGAAAAAATATTTTTACACTTATGTTTATAGAAAATAATTTATACATTAATGAAAATGTATTTTTGGTATTATTTAATTATATTACTTGTATCTTTTTCCTTGCTTTCTATTATTCTCCTTCATCTCTCTTTGTACCGTGATTTCTTACCTCTGTTTCACCTCCAGTACTCCTTTCTTCTTCCCTGTCTTATTTATTTCCAGTCCATCATGCTTTCTTCTGCTTAACAGAATAAAACTTCATTAATGAAGAAAATGGTTGGACTGTTTTGAAGTTCATTATGGACAAGTAGATTTGAAAATAATCAAATAATCATACTCTGCTTCTACGAATTTATGAAGTTTAGATTTAATATAGTTAAAGATCAGATATCTGCTCCAACGTTTCTAGAGACACAGACTGGGAGATATCCTGTTCTCTGAACAAGACTGTGTCATTTTCCAGAATGTGTTCACATATAAACAATGGGCTGCTTGCATAGCAAGGTAAATTATGTTTCTGCACACCAGAGCCATAAGCTCTCACCCCTGAAGATGAAGTGCAGCGAAATCATCCACTCAGCCACAGCCTTTGCTGGGACACAGGAAATTTTCATCCAGATTCTATGCTTTTACATTTGTCTGCTTACCTTCCAGCATGTTTCTGCTCAAAAAGAGATTATCATGAGTTCAGGACAAATCATAGTGCACGCAGCAGAAGCTAAGACCAGTTGACCACAAGAAGTCATTTCATCAGGCTGTATATCATTCCTGAAATGCATTAGTGTTGATCACCACCCTTCATCATTTCTTCAGTACTGTATCTGGAAAGAGAATGCTGAAGTGACTCATTTTAAAACAATTAGCTGAGAAGTGTTTTGGGCTGATTAGTAATGAAAAATGGTCCTGGCAAATGCAAACAAAGCTAATGATTTGTTACAGTAATTTTGCTATTTCAGTCTGGTATTTTTTGAGCAACCAATACAGTGGAATAAGAGGCAAGACTTGTAGTCCTGCTTACAGTTATGGCTATTATAGTCCCTTTTTAGTCTTTTACCATTCTTGCCTAAAAAGTTAAATGAAAAAAAACCACTGTCAGTGGACGGACAGTAATCTTGGACAAAGAATTTGTATTAAACAATTAGGATTTCCTTCCATCCTCCAGCTCTCCATCATTCTACCCGAAGTTCTGAATTGTGAACACACATATGTAAGGTTGCATAAAATAATGATTGGCTTGACTATTTCTGTACCTTTCAGTGAACAAGGGGTATCAGATGAAACTTGATTCAGGTTCAAAATAAACAACAGTAAAACACCATATTCTCAAATTCTACCTATGTATTGAAAAATACAAAGGGCAATATAATTTTTCTCTTTTTTTCTTGGTTTTTTTCCTAGATGAGTGAGAAATAAAGAATTAGAGACTCTTTTATAGGGTGGTGACTACTTCAGAAGGCCTGAAGAAAATTCCTTTTTCAGTCCTTTACAAATCACTTCTTTGGACCTGACAACTCAAAATTATTTGTTCAATAAAACCACAAAACAGATCCTTGTAGGAGACTTCAAGAGACGCCATTCTCTAGCTGACAAATAAGATCAACTTCTAAGATCTCCTGTAGAAACTATATGGTTATAAACCCCATAAAAACACGATATGTACCTCACTCTTCTTTACTACTGCAAAATACAGATATAACTCCAAACAAATTATTTTTATTACTGAACAGGATATTTATGAAAATCTCTGAACTGCAGTTAACCAGACATTGTTTCTTAAATTCAGTTTCATTCTTAAAAGAGCTAAATCATGCTTCAGTTACATTAAAAAAAAAAAAAAGAAAAAAATATCAGCAAGCTTACATGTAACTTACATAAACTTACATGTACAGAGAACTTAAAAGTTTGGAGGTACACAGAAATTTAAACTTAAAAGGTAACTGGAACGTTAACCAAATATTTTAAGGAAGGATTTGATTCAAGTGACTATTAAACAAAACCCAGTCACTCAATATTGGATCTGTGAAGTTTAGAAAATTTGGAGTTTGGGGAATCAATATTGATAAATTTGAACATTTTAAACCATGAGAATCTGTTTGAAGGTGAAAATCATGACTGGAGTTTCTAATAAAACAGGGAATTGCCTCATCTATGAAAGGATGGGTTTTGCCCTTTGGACCTTATAAGACAATCACTGCAAGGCTGTTGATTTTTTAATTCCAGGGAAGATAAGCAAACCCTCATAAAATGATACAAAATACTATAAATTATATGGATTATTACATTTCCTATCAGTTCAACCACAGCAGCACTGATTTAAGAATGCCAGTTATTTACTCTGAGTAATAAAAATAAGTCAATTATAGAGCAGCCTTGGCTTGTAAAATAAGATAAGGAGGCAACGGCCTAAGGCAGTAGGATGGGAGCAAGGACTTGCACACCAGCCTTAAAGAGAGGACCCTGGTTCTTCCAGACTGAACTATCACACTCAGTTTCTACCACCATTGCTCATTACTGTGGTTGTTGCAGTTGTGGGAAGGATTGATCTGTGCAGGACCTACTCTGTGGAAGAGAAAGAAGTGACTCCTCTCTGCAGAAGTCAATGGGTCCACTTGCATTACCATTTTTTGGTAAATCGCTTCCTGAAGGGAGTCATGGAGCGCATGAATTGCATTTCTTTTGGGTAAGATTAAATGGTAAGCTTTGTTGCAAGACCACAACTAATGCTCTCCAACTGCTAATGCACAGTTAGTCCATGATATATGTCTGGAATTAAAATAGGGGATGGAAGCCCAAATACAGAAGAAAAAAAATCCAACATAAAATCAGAGTTCTGACTCAGTCCTCACCACCGTTTGCTCCACACTCTCCCATACACTTGCTAATGCAGACATAGCCATAGATCAAAAAATGTTGGACTTGAAGTTGACTCAGATCTCTGAAGTTGCTCTTTGGTTTCTCTACTCAGAAAGCCATTCTTTCACATTCTTCTAGGTGATTAATAATGAACTTTCTCCTCACAGTCATTACTTTCTCTTAGGAGTAATCAGAATGCCACTGGTTAATTAATTTGATTCATATACCAAGGATGTCTATTTTGTAAGCTGAAATAAACAGCTTTCTGCATATTGTTCTGAAAATAAAGTTCTAGCTTGGGAGAAAGACTTTGCTTTTGATCCTTCCTTAGATATGACAAAGGTATACTCTGTTAACCATGGCACTTCCTCTTGTTCTGATGTGTCAATGAAAAAATATGTTTCAGATGATGAAAGGATTGGTTTCAAGGTTTTGGGTTTTTTTTGTTGGCCATGAAGTGCATCTTTAAAAGCAAAGAAGAGATGATTCATCTTACTGGGAATCCAAAGAATACTGTAACTCTAGTATTTTATTTTATGTCCACAAGCATTCAGCTTTGCTGGCTCTTTCTGATATTGGTGTGCTGCACATCTCCAGGCTCCCTGTATATACAAGAAACTGCCTGTTTAAAGCATAAAAACACCAGAATCCTGAAAAATCAATGCTATGATTGTATCTTTTTTGAGGCACCTTCTTGTAGAAGTTTTGATTTGATTGTACAACTGTGTAGACCATCATGTTTAACTATGGCTTTATAAATAAAACTCTTTCATGATCTCCAGCTTTCTGAAGGAGATCTGGTCCCTGGATTAAAAAAACATGGCAAATAATCAATCCCACTGACAGTGGACACTGAGTTTTCTTAACTGAAGTCCAATGCATAACTCTTGCACCACTCCTTGATGGTCTTTCCTTTCCTGACTTAAGGGCCAATGATACAGAATATCCACCTGCCAGCAAAAATGCTGTCAAAAGATGGGCGGGCCATTCATCTCAGGAGCCTGTTTATGTACATAATTAAGCAATATGGTACCTCTGCTGAAGCTCTCAGAACTAAGGCATCCACTGTGAGATGTTTGATTGAACTTAGCCACCAGCATCGTCTCATACATTTCCTACTTGTGGGCTAGCAGTCTGGATGCTGCAAAACAGATTAACTACTGCAGTCAAGACAACATCTTAACAGTCAAGCACCTTTCAGCCCTTAAAACTCAGGACAGGAGAGGCAGGAAAACAATACCAAACCACAATAGTGTAATTAAGGCCTTCAATATTTCACCAACCAGTTGTTTTGCTGAGTCTCAGTCAACAAGAAAAAGCAAAGACTAAGCCAAACCCAGATATTTCCATCATTATCTCCTGTACAAGATAGTAATTTTTTAAAGCAAGTTCAAGCTGACCTGACGTAAATAACTCTTCATAGTGATTTTTATTTGTAAACCACCACTACTCCTTCCTGCTCAATATACACCAAAAGCTCTACTGCTTAGAGTTTTTACTTTTTATCTATTTTCACGACTTCTGCAATCACCTTCATAGCAAATAAAATCTTGTGCTTTCACCCTGTTTAACACAGCTGGAACCTTTCCATTACTGTAGCAACTGGCATGTTCCCTTAGCCTCTGAAAGGTCTCTATTTTAAACCAACATTATACACAGTTCAGGTTTTACAGCATAGTCTCACAGTGGCAAAGAAGTCCAACTGTGACAATTGAAATTCTCATTTACTTCACTTTTGGTGTCTCTAGCTTGGCCTTGCACAAGCTTTTCTTGCTTTGTCCTGTGTTTAGAATAGAGATGTTTTTAAAAATATTATCTTCACCTATTGCTCAGGGTCCTTTCCATTGCCTGCTTAGATCTCTTCATTTGTTACTCTTTCCAGCTCTTAAAAAAATGTCTTCAAAAAAGCCAAAAATGAAGTTACCTGAACTGATTTCTATTAGAAGCCTCTGAGTTTATGCTGGAGTGATTTTCTCAGTGCAACAAAGAAGTAACATGTCCTACTGCAATTAGTAGTGACAACCTAATGCATCTTGGCTGAGGGTGCTTTTTCACTCTTTCATGCATATTTCATATGGGAAGCACAAAACATCTGGGAAAGTTTATCTCAAAAGTACTGCATTGCCAGGATTCAAAATGACTGAGAATCTCAAATGTTTCACAGAAACCATGACTTTTTTTTTCCTATTGATAATTTTTGTTTCTTTATTTTTTTTGCAATTGCCCAATAGCAGGATAAGACTTCATATATTTAGAATACCAAAATAACATCTTACTTTCAAACAACTAGAATGAAATGAATGCCACAACTTGAAAAATAAAGATGTTTAAGACGTCTGCAATTAGTGCGACTTTCCATGTCAGGTCAACCTAATACTGAAATCGAGTATATTTTGGATCATTTGATATTTTATTTTTCTACCTATTTCTTTTGAAAGTTATACGTTTTAAAAATTCAAAAATATTGAATGTAAATCTATGTTCATAAACACATTTTATTAGAAAAGAATAGATAATCCTTTTAAAGGAAAAAGGAGTAGCTGGGGAAATTTATACACCATACAACAGAACATAGAAAAACAAGTTCAGCAAAATGAAACAGACAGTGCCTGAGTAAAATCAATATAATAAGTCTCTTAAATGATTTTTGCATAAATTATGATGAATATTTAAAAGCTATTACTGTGATGATCCCAACTGGGACACTATCATACATGAAAGAGTTAGTGATCAGAAAAAAGTTTATTGGAGTACCCCCAGTCCTGTGCCGTGCTGTGCATCCAGCATGGCCTTCAAGCCTGTGCTGTGCTGCACAAAATCCTTGGCTGAAGGATCACACCAGCTAGCTTATTGCCACGGGCTGTTCCTGCTAGGTACCAGCAATTGCAACACCTTGCTGTTCCTGACTTTATCCAGAAGTGCAACAAAATGTTACATGAGCATCCTTTCTTTTTGACAGCAGAAATCATGAATACAGTTATTCTAATTCAAGAAAATCCTATAGTAAAGGGAGTCACTCTTCCCCTGGGTGGGGTCTGGACAGTGTGTACACAGCTTGCATCAGAGTTCTATTGAAAGCTGCAGAACTAAGGATTTTTAGCATTTAAAGGGATATAAGATCATCTGTATTCTTCTTTCTTTCTTTACAGTGTTACCTCTAACCCATAGTATTTTAAAGGATACTTTATAGAGCATAAGTGACTTTTTACTGGGATCATAACAGACCTATATGTCCTTGTGCAAAACAACTACTTAAAATTACTATTTGAAAACAGCAGGACTATGTAGACTGCAAATGGAAATCTGAGTTTCTCATAACAGCCTTATATCTATTTTTGTTTTCTGTATTTATTGAAAGTACAAGTGCATCTATTTGAATAAATGCTTGATGCCCAGCATGGGTACAGCTACTGCTGAACTTCTGATTGGCTCTGAAATATAATTTCCCTGCTCTCTCCCCAAAAGCACTTTCAAGAGGCATTGAGAAAATTGTCTTAGACAATCTGCTCATTCCAGTTCTAAGAATCACTTTTGATGCAGTCAAATACATGCAAATGACATACAAAAATATCCTTTGTGAATGTTAAACATTCCAGACATTTAGTCCGAAATGCCTCTGTAGCAATTACATATAGCCATTATAGGATGTAATACTGTCCTTAGGACCCCTCAGTGTTAGTCCCAAAGCTCAAATTGACAATACCAATAGTAAAATACTTCAAGTACTTGATTAAGTGACTGTAAGATAAGAGGTGGAACTTGTATTGATCTTTTTCTTCCTTTGGCTGTTGCTTATTTGCATACCTATTAAGAGAACTGTTCAAATAATCATGTTTGCTACAGAGAAAATATACCCTGCCTATTACTGCATCTGTAATATGTTCCAAATTAATACACCAATTTATTTATTTTACAACCAGCCTTCCAATTTTGTATCACTCGCAAATTTGCTGTGAATACTCTCTGTCCCCTCACCAGGATATTAACAAAGATGCTAACCAGTATTGGTTCTAGAGTCAAGCCTTGCATAGTAGTTCCAGTAGTTCACCAGTAGCTCCTTGTCTCCAGCTGGACTTTGTGTCACTTATCACAACCATCTGAGTGTAGTTGCACTTTTTAGTCCATCTTATTCTCCATTTAGTCAATGTTTTGTTAGTTTGTCTGTGAGGATTTACAGGAAACAAAAAGCCTTGGTAACGTCAATAAAAGGAATACCCTCCATTCTCCTCACATCCATCAAGATAGTCATCTTATCATAGAAAGTTTTCATGTTGCTTATATTGCTTTCTTCTTCATCAATTTATGCTGACTATGCCCATTTACTTTCCTAATTTTCATGTATTTGCAAATGTTTTCCAGGCTTACTTGCTTCACAACCTTCCTGACAGTCCAGGTGAAACTGACTGCCTTGTAACTTCCAGATCCTCTGTCTTGTCCTTTGTGAAGACAAAAGTGATGTTTGCTTTTTTCCAATCCTCAGGTATCTCCCCTGGTCACCACGATCTTTCAAACATAATAATAGATAAACAAAGACTCAAGAGCTTTCCACCTCTTGTTACAATAAAGCATTGCAAGTCCCATTGGTTGAGAGTGCACACCTTGAGCAGCTGAAGTTTTTTAAGCATCAGTAAAGAACAATGATGTAATAAGGTCAAATATCAGCAGAACAGATTTATTTAGCACATCTGAAAAACTGAATGAAAGTAACTGAATATGAGAAAATAGTTGTGAGGATTATAGCTTTCAAGTACGTAATTGCAGTGGTTTTGATGAAGAAAAAAGCTCTGCAATGACAGCCAAATATAAATGGAGCATCCAAGAGCATCACTGGGTATCACTGATGCAACAACAAGGTCGAAAACAGTTCTAAGAGTCAAGTCTGAGTTTGCTTCAGAAAAATTTGTACAATAACTGCCTCTTCAGTGATGCACTTGGGGCAGGCCTGTGTCCCTCCACAGCTGCATTTGGTTTACTTGGCAAGGTTTTTGTACTGGGGGGTATAGATACGGCTCCTCTGAGAAGCTGCTATAAGCTTTCCCTATGTTCCATGGAGCCAATGCCAGCTGGCTCCAGCAGAGGCAGCCATCAAGAACTGAGTGCAGCAAGATAAAGCACTTAGCTGAGAGAGCAAGAAGTGCTGGGTTCCAGGCCTTTGACCAATTTTGTGGATTATAAATTTTATCCAAAGCGTATCTATGGCAACTATCATAGAGATTACTTTTCAACCTGGAAAGTCACACTCCTTTTGTTATTGTTCCTTTCTCTTACTCAGTGATCATCAGAAATCTTCTTCCTCACATGAGAATAATTTCAACAGGAAGGATAGCTTGTTTATTGGGTTTTTTTTTGTTTTTCTTTTGTTTCTGAAAAAGATGCCTCCATTTTCATCTGAATGCCTACAATTTTTTTTAATATTTTTTTTTGGAGAAATTTAAATAGAGAGAGTTAGCAAAGAGGCTCTCCATGCACATCATCCTTGGAGAGCTCCTAAGAAAGTTCTTAGCCTACAAAAAGACATTCATTATGTCAATGATGGTGTGATTTAGAAACCTGAGGGACAAGTGGAGGATGACAACTTGATTAATGTCTCTTCTCTCCAGTCATGTTGCTTGAAACCTGAAGAGATAATAAATAAGGAAATATCCTATATGGCTGACACTATTCACTTGCAACCTAAGGGATAGGATTTGCAAATTTTCCTGTACTAAAGTCCTCTAAGTTTTGGAGGAAAGCCTTCATGGCTAGGGAAGAAATTAAGAACTGCACAAGCGCACAGAAAATTGCTGTTAACAGAATCAGCTATTTATATTTCCTGGGCTTATAATATCCGTAAATCCTTGTTTCCAGAAGCCTCAAATGCAATGTCCCTGTTGGGATGATGTGGGATAAAGTTATTTATGTAGACTACTACTGCTGTCACAGTTAGAGAGGTATCATTATCTCTATGAAGATATTCACTGTCTTGAAGAACCAGAATTCGAAGGGAGTGATTCACTTGCCCAAACATAGGCATTTATTTTTATTTCAGATGACCTGGCTATCAAAAGACAGCTATGAGGGCAATTATAAACAAATGCTACATAAAACACTTAGGGAAAGGCTACTGGAGGCTGGATAAGATATGCTTGTGTTTCTAAAATTATATCTGATTCTTATGTTTAGGTAGATGATCAACATATTTTCATTTGTCACCATGTTTCTTTAAAGCTGATACCTCTGGAAAATGTGCTTCCTATCTTGACTTAGATTGCATTTTTTGTCCAGTTATCAAAATTGATGAGGTTTATGAAATAGTACATTTCATGTGTTTTTATATGCAAACATAATTCTCTGTCTACCCACATTTTCCATTTAACACCTTTTGGACAATTCCAGCTCATCTGGCAGATGAACAGTGGCTTCAAAGGCATAAACAACCCAGCAACATCATGAAAATAGGCTGGATGAATGACCCTATTAGTGCCCTGGAAAGAAAAAGAGCATGGTATGAATTTTATTATAGACATTGAAGAGTCATATAAGAGAGGGCTAGTATGAGCACTCCAGCAGCATGAAAACTTCATGTGGCATTAGTAGCTCCATAAATAGCAATAACTCCAACCATAGGAAGCCAAGCTTCATCAGTTCCACTGCTCACAGAGTAATCATACTTATTATTACAATTCCACAACCATCTACATTAGCATGCAACACCCAAGAAGTTGAACATTGTATAAGAAGCAAGAAATACAATTTAAAAGAAAGTAAGAGAGAGAGAGCTAAATCAAATGCAAAAACAAAGGTCTGTAGGGGCAGAGAAAGACTCAATGTTTTATTCTTAAATATTCAAGGCAGAAAACTGAAATGACAATAAAGCAAAGTAATGTGAGAAATGTGTAGCAACACATTTGTATCTGAAATGAAAGAAACTTTCACAAGTACTCATAAATATCTGATGAATACACTATTAAGTATGTTAGCAATTGTCACTTCCAAATCTTGTGGAAACAATTCTTCCATGTCTAACTGGTTGGCCCACACTTGTCTTTATGGCTATTGCAAATCTCATCAGTGTCCAATAAGTAAGCACGTGACACTATAATTTATTTTTACAAGTAAATTCAGTGCAAATGAAAGTTAATTGATCCTTTAGTATTTCTGCTGAGTTTTTAAGTTTTTGTTTGTTTACTTGTGTTATACCATTATAAGCCATCCATGTCCTTGCATATTTTAGGACACACTTGCATATTGTCATTGCTCTGCACAGGAAACAGACGGCTGCTTGCAGTTCTAGGGAATAAACAAACAAACATTTGTTTAGAGATTAATTGTTAACAGAATCACAGAAGTTAGGAGATGGAAAATTGGACTGTCTGTGAAGTTTTCTTTTTCTCTCTGTGCATTATGGTGCCATTTTTATTGGAATGCTTTAGCTTTTCATTTCATTCCAGTGGAAACCATCTTGCCCGCTAACTAGCATTGACTTTGTTTCAGATATCTCCATGACTTGTTTCCTTTACATCAGCACAGGGATTTTATCACAACTACTTAGACTGTCTGATTAGCAATTTAATGGGATTTAGTTGACTCTAAATGAATGGACAGACAGCTCTAATGCCTCGAAGGCTGTCAGATTTATGTAAGCCTTTTTACTAAATGTATTGTCTCAAGTATCACAGCAACCATTTCCTGAATTTTGAGCTAAAATGGATACAGACTTCTGCTTATGCTGGAATTTAAGAAGGTGATAGACAGAAGGCTTTAATTGGATTATTCTACCAGTATGATGTAAAGTTTGTATAGTGGTAACTTAGAGTATCCACTATAAAGATTGCCTTAGGCTTGAAGACTTGTAACTGTCCTACGTGTAACAGTTCCACTTTAGCTGCAGTGATGTAGGATCAGATATAATTAAGGGAAAACATGGACTTAGTATGGATCAAGGACTTATATAGCAATGTACACCCTAATTGAAAACAAGCTTTTGCAAAGTGCAACAATAGGATGACGCATAGAGGGAAAGGAATGCAATGAGCAGAAGTAATGATGTGATCTGAAGCACATGTAAAAATTTTTCATTACAAAGCTTTGCTCAGATTTTTTTAAATCTCTGTATACTGGAGAATTGTATTCGATCTTTACTCCATTTTGCCACTCTATTTGAGGCATGGGGGAGTAGACATGCTGAAAAACTAATTTCTTTCTGATGTATTGTCTGATTAGTCATCCATGTACTAGTCTTAGTAGTAGAGACTCCTCAAAGTAATTCAAAATAAATTTTGAATGGTTCAAAAGTTATAGGGTACCCAAAGGTATCCCAAATGGATTTACTCATTCTTGGAATGAATGGGGTAATGAACGTAAGTCCTCTGATGTCCAGAAAAATACCATAAAAATACCATAACAATTCTATCTGTATTAATTTATTATTTCAAGCTGATAGAAATTTAATCTGTATGCTTACCCATATATAAATAAATGGTCTACAGTAAAAATTACCTACATACCATTAAATTACCTATTTATCAGAACCGAAGGACATTATTCTTCATCATCCTCCTGTCAATACAGAGCATAATACATGTAAAAATAGAGGACAAAATATTGATATCTTAGAGAGTTCTTATCAAAGCTTTCAGACAGATGTGAATTATTTTAAAGAGTGCTAGGCAGTTAAAATGAAGCCTGAGTACTCCTGACCCTTAGCAACATGACATAAGAGCCCATTGAATTCTCATTAAACTGTCCAGGAGCTGAAAGTTGGACAAAAAGTAACCTTGGGTGATCTGGTGAAAATGTCAGCTAAAGATTCAGAAGTAAACATCATGCTAAGCTTTCTCCAGGAAGGGCTAAGCCCTCTCGACATTTGATTTTCAGGTCTTTGCATATCACTGCTGAACTGATGAAGTAGAACAAAGAAATTTTAGTCTTCAACAGAAGTATCAGGAATTATCTGAATTATCTGTTTCTGAAAGCATGATCAGAGGCTTAATTGTTCTACCTGTCACAGTAAACTCTCCAGTGAGTTCTTGTAATTAGTCTGACTGACACTGTAGGCATAGCTTGCCTGATCTCTTAGTCATCTCTTAAAAAGAAATGGTTGTATCTCTTGTGGTTACCTTGGCAATCCACAATTTAAGATATTTTTTAATGTAAGTCTAACTCAAAGGTGCATGCTGTACATTGCAATCCAATGGTTCCATAGTCTGGTAGCAAAAATTACACTCTCAGTTAGGTGGAGTAGGCAATAGATACTCAAAACACTAAGGAAATTTTCTTAAAATCATATGTAGAAGTTTTATGAATATGCACGTATTTCTCTCATGGTTTTAGATTCCTGATGTCCCTGTGTTCTCATTTGCAACAACAACCAGTCTCATCAAATCTCACATAATTGAACTGAACAGAATGGCAAGGGTAATCGTTCATATGTTGCCCCTCTGCAATGAGTCACCATAAACTAAAGGATGTGTTAATAAGTTTGCACAGCTGGCATTTCGGGTTGGATTCTGGCTAAATAAGGACAGCTTAGCAAAACATTCCAAGCTTTATGTTTCAAGCCACAAAATATCCTCAGTTAGGAAGGAGATTTTTCCACTGCAATGTTTATCTTCTCTTGAATTTTCAGCATCAGCAGCTGAGAATTTAAACACTAAGAAGTATACACTACTGCTGGAACGTGAAACAAGCTCTTCTTCACAAACTTTTAATAAAATCTTATCTTTATCTACTATTTCTCATGAGGAAACTGAGCATTCCCCCAGAACTGGCTGGGCTCTTCTGAAACCTAACACACTTCATGCACAATCCTATTGCTAGATGGATTTGGTCAGGTTTATGGGCCTGAGAGAAAACTTAACAACTGCTTTGGTCTAGCTGCTGCAGTTACTTAAACAATATTTTAAATTTTATACAGTAAGTTAACAAAAATGTAGCAGGAATGATAAAAAACTAAAGCATTTTGTAGTATTGAGATTCTAAAATGGATTGTGAAAATCAGGGTCACAAACACCTTGTGTATTGAAAAAAATGCTATTAGGAGGAGAGAGGGAAATAAACACAGTAAAACATATTTTCTGAAGTTTAGACTAAATACACTGATAAGCTTCAGAAGGCATTAGAGGGCACAAAGCTAAGACAGGGCTGAAGAATCTGTACTTTTCAGGAAGACAGATTCTCATTAAGTGACATGAAGCACTTTCCTAGATAAGTGTCATGGTTGACAGAATTCAGCTGGAAATGTACTGTTGGGATTTAATAGACAGTAATTGTTGAGAATTCAGGATATCTACTGCCATCTAGAAAAAGCCATCTGATTAAAGGCTACTTTACAGAACGATTTTAGAAAGTGTTTCAGTCATGACCTATTTGACATTAATAGAATTTCTCATTAGCACCCATAGTGTGCAACTCAGCAACTGAAATGTCATTCAACAGAAAGCTGAGCTAATAACTCCTGAGTCTGCAGTCACTAAGTAAAAATTTGTGGCAGTGTGTATAAGTGCAAATGCTGTGAAAAAAATAGTCAGAAAAAGTATGACACAAGGCAAATCTTTTGCCATTACAGTGTTTGGGTGAAGAATGGAAACAATGGAAATATAAAAGGCAGCTAGCTGTCTGCAGTGGCATTGCCACTCAGCTGAGAGGTTGTTAACTGTAAGAGTCTTACTCCAGTGGGAAGAATGAAGCTAAGATTCAATTTAATTCAGAAAACGAGTAGAATTTAAAAGAAATGGATAGTGAATACCCAGGTTCTGAAATGGAAGACACTGCAGGTAATAAATGGCTCACAATATAGTTGCAGGATGAACCAAGCATCACACAGAAGCACGGAGGTAGAAAAACTAGACAGATGGGGAATGGGATGTTTCCATATTCTGAGTGCTAATGATCAGGCGTGCTGAAGAAAACTATATCCAGCCATGTCATGCTGCAAGCAAACATTTTGAAGTATTCTTGGGAAAATATTTTAGGCAGCTAATCATATATGTAATTAGCATCACAGGCTTCTTCCTCTAATATCTCTTGGTTTACCACGTCCTTTTGAAATACCAGTTTGTGCTAAGTGTTCTGTAACACTCAACTCTTGTGAGTATGAAGGTCTCATAAAGTAAGAAGGTTAATTTCCTGGGAGATTAAGCAACAAGTTGGGATGCCTTGATGCAGAAGCAGTATAAGGCAGCCAGGTGTCATCAGGTGTATTGCCTATTTCTGCACTGACCATGCTCCCCTGACATTTCCCTGCCAAAAGGCATACATCATCCCAGTGACCTCAAACCCACAGCTGACTCACATCAAGGCAAAGCTGAAAACAAAGAAGTCAGCCAAAGCCAAAACAGAAAAAACATGCTCTTCGTGGAGACAGAGGTGAAATGGGCTCAGACACCTAACTCATACTTTGCATACCATGTGCCCACAGTGCAGCTTATAAGACTCTTGATTTACATCAACTCTACGATTATGTATTTTGAAAGATAAAGTCTGATATTTTTGCTCCTTTTGCCTATATTGACAGATATCTTCAATATTTTTTTATATAGTTGGTATAATTCAAACAAGACCATTAGGATTTTTTTTTTGTATTAGCTGATCTGAGGAAGGATGTCATAACTATCTGGAGTGCGACTATTTTAAACCATAGGTGCCATTCAGCTGTGGTGGTCATGGCCACCTGACTAGATCTACAAGCTTCTCTGAGAGCCAACATTCCAATGGCTTCAGGAGATGTGGGATCTGCCTTTCAACTCCATGAACATATATTGCTATGCAAACTGGAAAAGTTACATGTTTTAACATTTAAGAGCTAAAACAGTTCACTGTCCCCTCTCTGTGTAATCTTAGAGCATGCCATGAAGCCTCTATTTGAGGCAGGTCATGGTGAGATCATGAGAGGAAATCAAGAGTATCAGTACATATCCAGTACTCACTGAACCTTCCATCATCCTAAATCCAGCAAATACTGTGCAGCTGATTCAGTCAGACCTCATGTCTTGGCTCTTGAAATCATACTGCTGGTATCTCCCCAGCTGTCTCAATACCCTATGTATACCAAGGCCCTCTGTGGTCTCTACAGTCCATACAAAACCCAGTAGAACACATACTTATGCATGTGTTGGAGTTTGAAACTTACTCTACCAGCCAAACTTCGTTACAGGAAATGGGGACAAGTTGATGCACAAAATGCTAAAACAGCCCTAGGGAAATCCTCAACACTATTTACTGATATGTCACTATTTTTCTTCTCTATCTCCACTATATCTGCTTTTTAAGGCATGACCCTACACTCATATTTTAGGAAATGTGGAAACATTTACTGTTTTTTGGTATGTTTTCAACTCATTTTCTCCCTCCTTGTATCTCAGCAGGCATGTTGGCCTGCATGTTCCCCAAAAGAATTCATAGGATTGTGCTTTGGATATATTTCTCCTCCTTCCTGATGTTCTCTGTCATTGAGAGCCAGTTTGCTGCTGGTCTGGAAGAAGAGGAAGAAGGAAGGAAGACAAAATGAAAATATCCCTCAGGGAAGTGACCGGAGACTTTTTGCACCATTTAGCAAATATTTTATGACCTGATGTTTGGGAGACACAAGCAAATAGTCTGAGGAACAGAGTGGGAATCGGATGACAACATTTATAAAGCGTGTCATAAAAAATATCATAAATCTTATTTCATTTCTTTTCAGCCCAGGGTCTATCAGCTTAAATGGCTAGAGAGTAATTTTTTTTTCTTTTCAGAATACGATTTTGAAGAAAAATCTTCTAACTGGGGCACTGTGTCATACTGTAAGAACAGGCCTTATGGATTTCCACACATTTCTACAGCTCTGAGTCCCTTTCTGTTGAGTCTCTCTGTTTATAAGCCACATCAGCTGTTCACTTGAAGAGGAACATAGGCCTGTATTTTCAACACTTGATGCATATACAAGACATGGAGAATCAGAAGGACTGGGCATATTACATTTATTATATTTGTATGTGCTTGTATCTATTCTATGTGTTTATGTTGTTATTTGTGCATATAACACCATTTTTTATAATATACAGATAAATATATGAACAATTCTTTTACTTCATAAACTTATTTTTTCTTGTCATAATTTAGAGGATGTATTGTTTATTTTATGTTGTACAAGAAAGACATGGATAGACAAATATTTGTGGACAATATAGTTTTGCAGCACATTGAAGTAAATAATTCTTCTTACATCCTCCAGTCTACACAGAACAGACAGAACAATCTCCTAACACAAATACTGAAATGTGGAAGACATGGGTTTATACAACATGCATAGAACTAGTAAGTGATGGAAGTGTTTATAGGGAGCTCGCTCATTATCAAATTATTCTTCCTTCTCCAGCAAGCTCATTATCGTTTATTCCTAGAAGTTTGAATTCTGCCTAGTTTAGCGGCGTGGTGCCTCTGGTTAAACCCAAGGAATTACTGCATTTCATCATCAATGAACTCTTTCTCTGTTCACTTCAGCATCATCATGTATTTTATCATCAACTCTTTCTCCGTTTACTTTGTGTAGATCTTTGACTAATGTCATAGGAATGCCTGCTGGCTGTGGGTTCTGGTAACAGAACTGCATACTTGCATTCATCCATCGCCTTTAGGACATTTAAAATATCTGAAAATTCATTTGCATGGCCAGTCTTATGCAATGCTCATGATGAATCTCACCAACATCATTCTTTCTCTTAGATGTTATGCCAGCACTTCTAGGTCTGTAGTAATCACAGTACCCTGATAAGCAAGATAATAAACTGGTATTGTGCATTTTTTGTGTGTTTCTTTAATTATGACATCATCTCCATTTCCTCTGGGCAGGACATCTCGTTACACAGGTAATTTTCTCATGTGAATTCGGCAGGGACACAATGATCACTTGTTTTCTCTGCAGTTATAGCAACCATTTTTTGACTTTCTAATTTCTGCTCACATTTTTCCATACACATGGCCCAGTTCTTTTACATATTTCTATCCTGTCAGATGGTTAGAATTCAGGTTTGTAAAATAGTGCACTGCAATGTTAATGAAATCAATTATCATTTTAGACTATATAGCTTGTGAAAGAAGAAATCAGTAGTCAAGATTATCTCTTTTTCTTTAAAGACACTATGTCTCATCTGAAATAGAGGGTCCCTTTTTTCAGCTGGATTCTTTATTTAGATTTATTTCAGCATTTCTCCTGAAAGAACCAGGTACTTGTGATAGCTGGAAGCATTCCAGGAGAATGGAATCAATCACTATCATTTGAGCCAAAAAGGCACTGAGATACTAAAATGGCTCTTATCTTTTGACATAAAATGTCACCTCTTGAGTTGTACATCAATCATTGTATTCAAGATGATCAGAGGTATTTCTGGCCATGGTTTAACACTGATTCACCACAGAGATTTGCAGTGAGATCTTTCGCTTCCTGGCACCTAATTGAATAGAAACCATTCATTTGAGAATCTACATCTTCTATAATCTTAAATTAAAATTCCATTCAGTTCTGTATTTGAATTTTTTTTAATGTTAATAATTTTCTGAGTTACTGGAATTGAATAAAAATGAGCTTATAGTTTTTCTCTCCCTCTGACAAGGCACCATAGGTACCACAAATCTGTAGCAGTGGTGCTCTGACTTATCCAGTTAATTTTCCAATGCCTATTTCCTAACTTCTAAGAGGTGCTTCATCAGTAAGTATTATGGACAGACACTAGTAAAAAGTCAAACATAGAATCAGAGCAAGAGATTATTTTCATTCCTGCAGACAAAATAGTTCTATAAATAAATAAAATTTTTCAAGAAGTTGCTATCTACTTACCCTTCTCCCCATATCGCTATAACTTTTCTCTCTTTTCCTCTCATGATTCCTCTTCGAGTGTTACTGAAGTTTTAAAGAAACGGCACAACACAGCACAGAGTACATTTAGTTAATGAAGAAGGTTCCCATAGAACAAAAAAGTGCAACAGACAGAGAACAAATGGAAGACTGGGACCAACAAATGCTAAATTTTGGTAGAATATTAGGAAAAAATGGTACAATTGAATGCAAATTATTGCAGTGACATAAATGATATTATAAAAATCTTCTTGCTTTATTAACACACAGTTAGATAGAAAATGAGAAGTTATTCTATACTGACAGACAGGAGAATTAATCAGAAAAACATAGTTTAATGACCTCCAATGGCAAATTGTCAGGTTCCAGTTTATCACTCTCTGGAGACCCTGTCCTATGTGTCTGACAGAAGCAGAGATATTTAATCCTAAATACAAATCACTCAAATGCATTTGTTTGTCGTCAGAGTAAACTTTATCCTGTACTGTAAAACAAAGGCGGTAAGAGACTCTATGTTAAGAGCAGCAGGGACGCATTCCACTGGGAGTTATGTCAGAGCTGCACCACTAAGTTCCTGATCCTCAGCTTTCCATCTGGTACCTCTAGACATTGTGGAGAACAGACAGCATGTGTGGCTGCAACAGCTAGGTCTTGTTCAGAGCATTTAAATTACATTTAAAATACATTATGGCATGACGTACATAACATAGACCTTGCCTACTTTAAGAAGCATGTCCAGTAGTTTCCTTGAGAGAGTGTGATCCAAAGTAGATAACAGAGCTGTAGGAAATCAGTTGAAACTGAACTTCAGTTCTAGTTTATTCAGGATCTGCTAAATGCAAACAAACAACTTAATTTCACTTGGCCTGAATTGAGACAGCATCCAAACTCAGTGACTTCAATTGCTTTGCCTTCACGAGAATGCAACAGAGAGGAGAAAAACACAGGATCTTTGTTGATTTTCATCTAAATAAAATATTTCCATCAATTCAAGTAGCATAGAACAAGAGAAGAAATTAAGAAAAATTTTCTGTAACATTCAGAGTGCTGAACGTTTCCAGAAAGAATGAATATAAAGAGATCTATATCATATCAGTACTGGTTAGTAGCAAATTAGATGGCATCAGTTTTACTCTGTAAGGCCAAGAAAAATGAAGTCCGGCCTTTTTTGTCAAAATAAATAATATTTGTCTTACCACAAAAATCGAATCAGTCTTTTTTTTTTAAATTTTAATAATCAAAACTTATAATCCGTCTCTGAAAGGACTGGGTTATTTGGAAAGCTATTATTGGCTTAAAAATTGGAAATCTTTTATGATTTTCCTAATAGCCACAATACTAGAACAGAATACTGATCACAAAATTTGTGAAATTGGGATTCCATGCTTTGGATGTAATGTGTGTATATATATTCATAGATAGATAGATTAGCTACTACAGGATGTGTTCCATCATCTCTGCATTTTTCAGCATTGCACTTCACCTGCTATTTCATCAGACAGTGATTTAAGAAACTTATGCCTCTCTTCATTATCTGCTTCAGATGGACTATCTGAAAAAAATGCTATATTACCTACAAATGAGGTCATGCCACCCTTCTTTTGCTTTTCAAGACAATTTGAAAATTTATTTATAAAAAGATTTAATATCAATTTTAGGGGCTGCAGCTGGCAACCTCTTACCACTGTGAAAACTGCCTTTAATGAGGAGGATAGAAGATATTCTGATGTTCACTTCAATTTGCATCTTGGTTCCCAGGGCTATAAAGACATTTCTGTACAGTCATAAAAGAACCAGGATGTGTCATGAGCTTGAGCATACTCACCAAGGGGGCCTTCATTAAGTAAAGGTGCCCCCTGAGGGCCCCTTTTGCCATCCTTATGTTGGCCTAGATGGTACAAAGGATGTGCAACACAAGGACAGTAGGGTTCACTGCTATTACAAGTACATGACCTATGAAAGCTTCCACAACTGTAATAACAAAACCTGCAAACTAAAGAGGTTACAGACAAATGTGGTAACACCCTTCATACTGCACTTCTAGCACATTTTGAAAATATAGGAAAAGTTATTAAGAGGAGAGAGGAAAGTAAAGGGAACATTTAATCATATATGTGCAGACACTGTAAGGGAAAAGTGCTAGTGGAGGAAACAGTGCAGTCAAACTGATTGATGGAAAATAGATGACTTCATAGAGCTGCTGAACTTTATAATGACACACACTTGACCTCAGAAGGGTTTAAATAAAACCTCTGTTAAGCCTAGATGAGATTTTATCCTTGCAGGCAAACAAGTCAAATGTTTCAATATAGTAATAAAACAGATAATGATGGACATTTGTGACTATTATCATACACTTCACTGCATTTTATTGGTCTGTCCAACATAACACTTACCCACATAACTTAGTAATATACATATCATTGTGGCTAATCTGAAGAAAGGTAAGATTAGTAGACCTAAATTAATAATAAATATTTATAATATTTAAATTTATAATACTTAGCACATTGGGTGATGAAAAAACAACCATCCTTTTCTACAAAAGCATGTGAAAAGTTAAGCAGATGTTGCCTCTGGAACTTTTCCACACTCTTATAAAGATAGATCTGGATGTGATTCATACCAGAGCAGAAGCTTCACCTGATTTTAAAACTCAAATTATTTAAAAACTCAACTGAGAAAATATCATAACACATTTTCAAAACAAATGTAGCTAGTTCCTCTGGCTAAAATCACAGATGGTCTCCAGAAAAGCCGTCCCATAGTAAACTTTGCTACTCTTGAATTGCATCACCATTTATGGCAGAAATTTCCCTTTGTCTTCCCCTTCTTTACTTACAGGACTGCAGAGCAACTATGAAAAGGACACTGATTAACCCCCATATATGAAGAGTAAAGTAAATGTCTAAACTAAACCTTCCAAAAGGAACTTTTTCTGTCATAGCTATCATTCTCCATTCCTTCTTTTAGCTACCTATTCTCAAGTCTGTCAAAACAGGAAACAAGTCCTGATGTACATGTCCAGATATGCTAAACTAAGTCAGCTTTAGGCCCAGGATGATCAATGTGCCTCCAGTGCATGCATCTTCTCTAACAAAGGCAAATGCACTGAATTAGGAAGCTTCATTAACTCTATGCAAAGCTGTCAAAAAAAGGGATTAATAAGCTCCTGTGCATGTAGTTATCTTCTGCCCATGTACAGAATGCAATTCACTGTCCCCTTCATATCCCTTCTCCCTCCAAAGAATTTCTTTTTAGAAACATACTCTAATCTTCTCCCTGAACCACAGTTCTTCCTGATTAACCATAACACTCTTAAAAAAAGAGCATGTAGACTCTGTAATTCCATCTCCACTCCTTTATTTTTTGCCTTTGTCTTCTTTTTAAATTATATATATTTTCTTGCAGTCAAAAATGAGTTTTCTTTACCAACTCATCTCTCATAAATAGAAAACTTGCTATATGTAGAAAAGATTTAATCACCAAAGGCCCCAACAGAATGCTTGATATATAGAAAAATAACATTCTTTTAGTTCCTGTCTTACTTAATTGCAAACAAAATTAGTATGCATTGCCTCTTGAAACATTTGATTTACTTGAACATGCACAGATTCAATAATTAAAATTTAACTTAATTTTTACATACTTTTGTTGTCTTTACTCATTAATTTTTGTATTACAGTTGGCACAGCTTGTCCTGAACCAACATGAGCTTTATCTGGCAGCCACTTATCAAGCATTGGCACTGTTATTACCCAAGAGGCTCTGGCACAGTAGCAGATAGAATTTGGATGATTAATCAGTGTCGTAAAGACGAGTAAGATTAAGAAACAATAAGTGCAACATTAACATTGTTAGGCTTAGAGAGAAAGGAAAAGAAATATTACTGAAGCTCCTGGGAAAAAATGATATTGTTCTTAATCAAACTGGAAGTTATAAAACGAATTAGTTTTGATGAGTAAATGAGCAAATGTTTTTTGTGTCCAAGAACTTTTCAAAAGAGGCTTCTTTTGTGTGTACTTACCAAGAAATAAATTCTGACCATTTTTACTTAATATTTCTAAGAAGGTAAGATAACTGGTGCTTGTTATCCTGCCTATTTACTTATTGACATTTCAGCCTGATTCTATATTTAAATGGCTAAAATCCAAGCCTGAGCCACAAGAAGACAATCAATTAAGGAGAGCTCAGCCTGAGTCAAGTTCACATAAGTGTATTGCATAAAGTTATGCAATGGATTTCATATCAGAATCACAGAGATTTCATTATATTAACCAGGCTAATTAGCCTAAATTCTGTACCAGCATGCTGCATTTCACAGAGATAACTATGATATGTTGATCCAGCACAGATTATTAAAAGTAGAGGTACAATTTTAGATTAATTGTAAAATTTTCATGGCAGAATCAAATGGATAGTGTGTCAATCTGCTAAAGATCTTATAAATTTGTAGACATATAAAAACAAATAGAAGGTGAATGAGAGCGAAAGACTAGAAAATATCAGATTCTGAAAATTTCATCTGATTGGAATAGCAGCAGCTTCATGAGATTATTCACACAGACAGTGTAACACAAAAGATCACCAAATCTCCACAGGAGATGGAGAGGTTAATAAGGGAGGAAGTACATGACATGAAAAGGTCTCCACTCTATTACAAAGTGTAGGAATTGCAAGAGTAATGAGAATGCATGAGAAAGGCATACGTTTGCCACAACTACAGGGCTATATAAATGTGAAGTTTTTTATTAATAACCTGAAGGATCCCCCTACAAAGATGACATACCAAGGAGAGAGAACTTTTAGTTTTACTCGTAGAGATCTTCTTCCATGATTTCAGCCTCAAAGAAGAATACAGAAAGTGGAAAGTAGAGTAGGTTACAAAAAGTTACAGAAAAATGCTGTGTGCATACAGAGACAAACAAAACAGGGCAAGGGACAAACTGATCCCTTTGCTAATCTCTTAGGATATCAAGAGATACATACTAAGGAAAAGGTTACCTAACACAGAAGAAAATCTATAAAAATATGTCATAGAAAATGGAATCTTTAAAATAAACTTTAGATAGTTCCTTAAAGAGAATTTTTAGCGTAGGGTAAATAAACATAGGTTGGAGATTTCAGATGAAAGTGAAATGTTTCAGGTTTGCTGGGTGCAATATCAGGAAAATTAAAGAAGAAGTGAACAAATCTTAGAACTGTTCAAAGTAACCATCAACATAATGGAAGAAAGGGAGGTAACAAGGAAATAACAAAGGAGACTTTGCAATTGCAAAAAAAGTTAGGACAAAAGGAGATAAGAACTACAAATAAGTCAATTTACTTAAACTCAGAGAAAGATACAAACAACGAAAAAGAATGACTGTCACTTACCAAAATAAAACTGGAGGGCTAAAAATCAAGAGGGATGCCAAAAAGAAACTGCTTCAGATAAACCTGATGACTTTTTTTTTGTCACAGAAAAACTGCCTTTGTGGAAGGAGCAAAAAGAATGTTGTATATTTTGCCTTTCATACCTTTGACCCAATCTTTATTATTCCAATATCAAGGTAGGATAATATGCACTAGATTCCAGAACTATGGAAAGGATAAATGTTTCATAGTTAAGTTGAAAAGGAATCATATAGCATTCTTTAGCAAAATTGAGGTATGGATCAATTGAGGTTATATAATTGGTTTTCTTTTAACTCCAGAATCTTCAACATTTCATTAACATCCTAAAGAATAAATATTATGCTCGCTGATTTAGCAGATTACATAATTTTTGGAAACATGATAGGTATATTAGAGGGTAATTTGCTCATAAGAGAGTGAAAAAGCAACCTAAATACTATGCTATTTACTAGGTGCAAATAAAGTATCTTTGCAGGTACAGTCAGCAACATAAATAAAAGAAAAGTAAATAAGGAACACTGCAAACATTGCAAAGGCAAAGGATCTTGGTAATTTCAAACCACAAGTTAAACACATAAATAATGACCTAGCAAGAAAGGTAAATATCATTTCAGAGTGTAAAGAGAAATGTAATTTACAATTTCATGAAGCAATAGCCTTTCACTTCATTTAATATTGGTAAGGTCTTAGCTTGAGAACCATGTTCTGCACCTTAAAAGCATTCACCATTTGGAGAGTGCCTAGAAGAGAGCAACAAGAATGATCTGGAGCTTCTAAACATGACCTAGGGACAATGACTGAAGCAAGGAGAAGGGAAATCTAAGCAAGAGAAGAAGACTTCTTGAGTGAACACAAAATACCAGTAAAGATAAATATCTGCTGCAAACAGGAAGAAAATTATTTGTTTTCACTGTGCAGTGTGAATGTAGCCTGAAGTAGCAAAGAAAAACACAAGAAAGACCTTTTTAATTGTGCCAGTGATAGAATATTTGAGTAAAGAAGTGATGGTCATGTGGAGTAATAAGCACTGCAAATCTATAAAAGCAGGTTAGGCAAACAACTATCAGAAACAAAAGGCAATGTTAATGCCTTGCAACTAGAGAAAAAGAGTAGTTGAAACTCCAAAGTTCCTTTTCTATAAAATGTTCTATGATATCATGAATACATATAATAGAGCGCTTAAATAGAGAAAGATGAACTCTCTCGTATTGGTTTGAATGATATATTAGTTATTTCACACAGAAATAACTTTTGCTAGCCATTTTTAATTTCTCTTGACCTATTCAATATATCAAAAAGCTGTGTGAGTTTGCAACTAAAAGCATGGTCTTACATTTTTTTCTTTTGATTATCAAGTGGAGCATAACATAGCTTAACAATTACGATGTTTTCTCAGTCTTAAACACACATTTAGCCTGCAAGACGAGAAATTTCACGTTTTTTGTTTCAATGTATTATACATAGAGCGGTAAATTTCTTTCTGTGCTCACCCAAACATGTAAGATTCAAGCAATTTTTAATCAACTGAAGCAAACTGTGACAGAGTATGTGGCAGTAACATTATTCAGCAAAACCAAACTATTGCTGTGATTAAGTGGAACATTCTGATACCTGAGCTTAATTACTGATGAAAAATGGACTTGTAGTATCCAGTGTATCACAAGATGTTAAAAGGATCTAAGATGATAGAGTGGAATTTTTATTTAGGCTGTAAAAGCAATGTTAAGAGTAGTTTGTACAGACATGAATATTTAACTCATTTGCCAAGCTCCTAGAGTCACAAGTCAAGCTTTTATGCCATTTACGCGCACTTGGAAGACAAAATAACCTTTGTGATTTTGACAACCGTATGACAGGGAATAATAGCTTTCTGCAGATATTTGCAAATACACTAGGAGTTTAAAACATGACCAGAGAGTTTGTTGCCATTCTTTAATTCCTAATTTGTAAGCTCTTTTAAACAGTGGAAATCATTATTTACAAAAGTACATAAAGATATATAACCTAAAATTTGCTGCTTATGACACTACTGCTGAAAATATGGACTTCCATTGGATCCCATGCAGAGGATAGGTATAAAAACGTGGCTTCTAAGAAATACGTGTTCTGCAAACTAATAGGAAGTGTTTGGATGTCATTCTCATTAGTCTGAACAGCAATTACACCTATGACACACAGGGCAGAGAAGAGACTTAACACCACCAGTATTTTTGTTCAGCACACACAGTACCAATTTATCTTAGGCTGGTCATTACCTCTTTTGATGTTGGAAGTTTTATTAAAAATAAAGGCAATGCATTGTGTATTCAGCAATTGGATGTGCTATATTAAATAGTGACCCAGACTTTCTCAGGAATATTACATGAATAGAGTTAATGATCCTTGTGAGTCCCTTCCAACTCAGCATATTTTGTGATATTCAGTTACCTGGAATATTCTGTGAAAGTTGCTGCAGTGAAATTAATAATCTGAGACTACATCTTAATTTTTCATTCATCATCTTCCAAGGAGGATGACCAGTTAAACTGGTAAATTGATATATAGATGAAGAAGCTTACTTTTATTAAAACATTCAATCTTATTTCAAGGATTTAAATTCAACCTAGAAAATTATAAAAATGTTCTTTGAGTTTCTTCAGCATTTCAAATGCAATAAAATTCAGTGAATGAGTTTAACCATTGTGTATGGAAAGACAGCATCCTCTGATGAGCTTCCAAAGACAAAGAAGCTCTTTGTTTCCTCCCGTCATTTCCTCCTGTCACTTTGTGCAGTAATGCACAAAGAAGAAGTGAAAAAAGTCATCCAGTCCTGGATGAGCATCAAATTCTTATCAATTCTCCAGCCACCACCTGTTCACATTGACCAAATAACATGTCATTGAGGGCAAAGTGAGGAAGACTGTATACCCTAATGCATTTGCAATGCACTTTCACCTATCTATGACCGTCTGAGAGAATACAATTGCAAATTCTTAATGAAAATAATTCAAAACCATGGACAGATAGTGCATATTGTATTTTTCACAGTTAGAAAACCTCCACATGGTTGGATACTACTGAATTTAAATTTTGTATTGTGTAGTATAGAATCAGTCTCTCAAGAGCAAAACTAAAAACAAAGAAGCAAAACATTAAAAACATCCCCATGTGTTGAAGATAATTTTCATTAGTTTCTTTACTTGCACTGAAACAGTACTGAATACCTAACTGTGCCTCAAGCTGTACAATAAACAACCTGGCTTTTTAGCTTTTTACATAAACAAGAATTCATTCCATTGCAGCATCTTTTTCTGACATTGGACTTAATAAATAACATTACAAAACTGTAATTTTGAAAAAAGTGTTTCATTTTGTGTAGTTGCCACCCCATGGAGATAAAAGTTTACAAAATCACATAACTATGTTAATTTTCAGCTCTGGTTAAAATTCTTGACTTAGGGGGTTCAATGAATCTGGAGGTTAAATAAAAATATCTCTTAATCCACATTGTCTGCATGTTGCTATGGCAATTAATTTCTATTGGAGAGTAACTTTGGAACAAGTGCGCTTTTGGATTTTTTTTTGTTGTTTCCAAATAGGTAAATATTTTTAGTGGTTTAGTCACCATCTAAACAATTTTCAATTTTCTGTACGCCAAGCAATAAAAGTCATAAAAATATATACCTCAAAATTGCAAGGTATATATGCACTTGGTTAGCTGGCAGTTTATGGATATGGTATATGGGTATGATTATAGAAAGCAGTAACCAGAGAGAGGGACCGGTATGGGAGAGAAAGTGTATGCTATTGAGGCAAGCACTGCTGTGCTTTACAAGAGCATCCTGTGTGTCACTTCTGGTCACTATAGGTGAACATCCTGTGGCCTGGCAAGGAAATCAGAAATTTTGTGCAGCGTTAGTAAAAACAGATCACCGTATGCAGGCTAAGAAACAGGCTGTTGCCCTCACAGAAGGAGTCATCAGAGAAATTTTGAGAAACAAAATGAAAAATTTAAACCAGACAGGTTTCTGAATAGCGCATGACTGAAACAAGGCTGCAAACCCTCTTTATTTAGTCAGATGTCTCTCTGATTAGTTCTAAGCACATGCTCGACACCTACTGAAGTATACAGGACAAGCCAAAGTATGTTACTGAAGAGGAATTGAATGGTGAACTGAACCAGAACAAATACCTTGAGTATAGAAGGCACTTAGGGAAGACAGATGGGACATCTGTGTGCAGTTCACAGATAAGCCGAAGTTCTTTAATTATGTCTAGGGAAAGGCATGGAGAAACCCCCAAGATTCTTGATTCCAGCAAATCACCGTGTTACTTCATGATCCTGGGCTACCTTTCCAAGACAACAAAGAGAAGCCAATCTGTTGACATTTCTCTACAGAAAAAGCCTAACGGCAACAACAAATCTTGAATATAACAGCAGCAGCATTTCCTTCCTTTATGAAGATACACAGCCTGCAATGCTGCAATTCCCCCATGCCAAGTATGATAATATCTTATGTAACAATGGCATCTGGTGGATTGCATTGGATTGGATCGGGGCAAAATGTCACTCAAGAGCACTAATTAATTTGCCAAACATCTTAGCTGTCTGTGTAGCATTGCAAAGACTATGGGGAATAAACAAACAGAGGAGAATTCTGATTTAATTGGTATAACAGATGATGGCATATGTAGCAGTTTTTGGAATAATAATAGATTGTCCAAGAAGGACTACCTAGGGAACGAATAAGAGAGATAGCATTCTCTCACATATTAAAGAAGGAAACACTTTATATGAAGGTTGAAAGCTAAGAGTTAAACCTGCTTACAAGGTGAAAAATGGAGAAAGAACACTATTCAAATGGAGCTATATGTACACCAGTTTCCCAAAAGCATCATTTGAATTTTTTTTTTCTTTTGGTTGGTTGTTTTTGTTTTTTTTCCTGAATACATTGAGGAAAAAAGGCAAATGACAGACCAAAATATCTGCCTAATTTTTGGGATGCACTCAAAATACTTTGATAGAAAAATGTAGAAAGCAGCTACAAGGACTGTTCCTGTGGCTTTGAGTCTTACCAGCAGGGAAAACTGTCAGGGCAGAATGCAGCTTCAGTAAGGGTGACTGTGAACTGAAAAAGTGCCTGGTTAAAAAAAAAGGATATAAAGAACATAAAACATACCCAATTTTTAAAAAGTTTGAATTCCGAAATTTTTTGTGGAAAATCTCATGGGAGAAGTCCTAGAAGAGCCTTAGAAGAAAAAATCTTAGAGAAGAGGTGACATTTCCTCAAGGAAATAAATGACACAGCAGGTACAAGCTGTTCCAGTGCAGAAAAAAGGCAGAGACTCTGGATGTACTGTGACTTTAGCTACAGAAAGGGAATGCTATAAAAGTGGAAAATAGGGTCAAATATGAGACTTGCACAAAAAAGTAGATTTTATAGACAATAGGTCAGAAACACTAAAATATGACCTGAAAGAAAAAATAAAGAACATGAGAAGTAGAATGTGTTAAAATGCAAAAAGAAGTGAATCGTTTAGGGATATTAGTACAGCAGGGATGGAGAACTAACTACAGATGATGGTGGACCAAAGTGGTAAGAACATTTTTCCGTTTTCTTTAATGGGTCATTTATAATTCAGTGGAGCAGTACAATTTAGTATCAGTATCAAAGGCACAAAGTCTCATAGTACAGTTGTGAAAGAGCATGTCAGGGTGAATTTGAAATAAATATGTATTTTATGAAATTGTTCAGTCTTCATTAGTTTCTTTCTAAGTAGCTTAAAAATTATTCAAATCACTCTTAGGGCCATTATGCATGTGTGAATTCATAAAGGAATAGAGTTCCATAAAGGAAATAAAGAAATACCAGAGGACAGACGGGGATAAGATTGTGTCTGCATTTTAAATGAAGAAAAATGAGTATATGGATAAAGAGAAAACAATAACAGTATAGATCTCTGAAAAATATTTTCTTCAAAGTAGTTTGCTTCTATCATGGAGTAGCATAACTTGTGATTAGAGAAGAAAATGTAACTGTCACATGATTTTTAATGCAGTGGGAGATGACATTTTCACAAGTGGTTTAGCAAAATATAATATAGATGAAAGATGAGTGGCCAAGCAGATGAATAAATGTACCAAAACAAATATTAATCAATGGCTCTCTTTCAAGCAGAAGGATGCTGAATGAGGCTCTGCAGAGGCCATTCTGGGTACAATTTTTTCAGTACTTTCATTTAAATTAAGACATTGGAAAGAGTGCACACACACATAAATATGCATCTATAAATATGCATATTATATATATGTATATATATGTATGTGCGTGCATATATATATGTATGTGTATATATATATATATAATATGTGGATTACATGGAGCTTAAGAGTACAACAATCTTACTGGGAAAAGTAATTAAAATTCAAATAAGAAAAAAACACATGAAAAAAATGTATTCAGTAGGTGGCAGGAGAAAGTTGTGGTAGAAGATTTTATTTACAAATTGAGCAGGAAGAATAAACTATGAAAATACAGGATGGGTTAAGAGATAGCATGGAGTAAAACATTAAAAAATCTGATAATTGACATGAATTGTAAACTGTACAGAAGTTAAAAATGTCATTGAATCATTGAGAAAAAGGCAAAACTCATTCAAGGAAGTTAAGAGAGATGTTGAAACAAGACAAATTAAATAATTCTCCCAGAGCACTTATAAGTCTCACCTGCAATTTTGCTGTTGTGTTACTGGATTCTTAAGGAAAATAAGCAAAACTAGGATAGTGAAGAGAAAAGTAGTGAGAACATGGATACACATGAAGAGCTTTTGGATCAGTGTAGGTAATTTAGGGGGATAATATGGCACAGTACTGATACTGATTTTTGAAGCATCAGAATAGATCATGTGAATGGCTGTGAAGGCTCCATCACTGTATGCCTCTAAGACTAGATTAGAGATGTTACTGATTACACATCCTTGATTAGCTACCTCTGTGTCTCCATTTTAAAGTTATTTGAAAGGTGCTGCCCAGCAGCAGCACTTTGCAGCTCAGTTGTAGGAAATGGCAGAGTTCAAATCCTGGAGAAAACAATAGAGATATTTAGCAAATCACAGATGCTTACATAACTCCACCAGATAGTGTGACAAATGTCCTCATGAACCGTCCAGACATCCTTATTAACAGGTCTGTCCATCTCATATCCTCTCAGTGATCCATCACTTCCTAGGGATACACATGTTCAAAGCATCTACATCATGATTATCTCACCTGGGAGTTCCTAATACCTTTCACATGTCTCAAATGCTCACTGGCAGCCTAACTGCTTGGGCTATATCAAGTAAATCTCAGCTAATTTCCTTGTCCTTTTTTTATAATGTCCTTTTTTTATTATTTTTTTTATATTCCATATTATCCTTTGATTCCTTTACCTTCTCTATTTCTTTCATCTTTTCCACTTAGTATATGTAAAAGAAAAAAGCTATTTATTTCTTCTGCCCACTTTCAACATTTCCCATGATTCTTAAAACACCCAAATGCTGAATGAATGACTAGTGACAATCAAATACAAGACACAGCTAGAAATTTACATTTAATTTTATCTGCACCTCATGCTACTGTTTCATAGCGGGCTGAAGAAAGCATGAGATTTAATGAAGTTACATACCACTGGATAGCACATATAGATAACACAGGTGATAAAAATTTTGTTACAGCACCTCAGTATCTACTCTAACATTTTTAAAATGAAGTATTTGATCTTAGTTTTGAAAGAACTTCACTTTCCAACATCCATATTTTAGTTCCACTAACTGCAATGCATTCCAAATTTCTTCTCTGGAAATCTCTGTAGAATGAATTCAATCAGGTCTCCTGAGCCAAATATGTCCTTTATACATGCAGCTCTGTGCTCCTTGAAGGGAGGAAAAGTATTACCCTAGATGTTGCTTCAGCCCATGCACTGAAACCTAACGTGAAACACTCATGTGCTTTGGGACATAGCTACGAGCTGGGCTCCCTCTGGTTTTCAAGCGAGACTGGTTTAGAAGAGAGAAAAGCTTTGCTGAATCCCCACATTAGGTGGGATCATGAACAACCACCATAATATAATGCGAATAACTTATGGCTGGTAGCAAATATTCTGAAATTCAGAGCTTGCAGGATAATATCTGACCAAAAAAAATGAATGATCTGGGACAAATTATGAGTAATCAAAGCAAGACTTCCTGAGAGAGGATGCATGAAAATTGCACCTACAGATGTTATTGGCATTTACTTCTTTTAAGAGAACTTCTGAATTTACTGCGAATTTCCGACACCATAGCATTTTTCCCACTGGAAGTGGGAGAAGTTTTAAGAGCCTGAACTGTGGAGTTCCCAGGGAGAAAAAGTTCCTACTGTAGAAGATATTTATAACTTTAAGAAATGGTTGCATTTCTGTGCACTCAGCTCCTCTTTTGGCACCCTGTCCTATCTACAATTTCATATCAACCATGAGACTGCACATGCTGATGCATGGGCCAGCTGGTCTCTCAAGCCCCCTTTCTCTCTTTTAGTCCAGGAAATCCTCCACCAAGAAAAAAAATTCACATATTCTGAAATTAAAAGTGAGGTTGAAAACATTGAATAATGGGAACTGTTATAAATGAGAGACAAAAGTCTCGATATTCAGCAAAATTTTAGATTGCTTTATTTGATATAGAAAGAGCAAGCAGCTCGCTGGGGAACGCGAGGGGTCACCGCCCACTCCACGCTCCACCGAACCTTGGTTTGCAGTCCCTTCTTATACTGTGGTTTTTCATTGTAATTAATAAGTTTTGGGGGTTTTTTGCTGTCATAATTTTGCTAGGTAAGCAGTGGTGGTCGAATAAACATCCTTACACAAATTCACAAAGCTTCCGGGCGATAATCGGTCACAGATAGCCGTCTGGTCCTTGTAGATATCTACCAGAGAAGTTCTGGAAGTCTGGTCCTTGAGATAAGCAGTATTGATTAGACAAAGGCAGGAAGGGCTTTTTGGGATGTCCGATTTTGCAAGCTGGTAGCCGATACAACTTATTTGAAAAACATAACATAATATAATGTAATGTAACATAATACAACATAATATAACATAACAAGATGATTTTAAACAGAATTATTTAATCATATAATTTCCTTTATCTAGTGTCCATGCTTCACTTCAGAGTTTACTATTCTGGTTTATGCAAACCCCAATGCTTTTGTGATTAACACGAATCTTTTATCAATTGTTACAGGAACGTATGACTGAAAACATGGCTCCTTCCACACAATTCCAGCACCCTCTGGCGTCACACACATACATGCTTAATGGCTCTGGCTAGGGTTAGGGTTACAGCTAGGATTAGGGTTCAGCCTTGGTTAAGGATTCTGATAAACACAAAAAGCAGAGTTCTAGGAACATTGCACCAACAAATACCAAGCCCAGGAGAACAAAGGAATGCAACAACATGGCTCCCTCCACACATTCCTATGTATCTCCAAACACACATCCATACAGGCTAAAATGAACAGCCTAGAGTTAGGGTTTTGTTTAGGATTAGGGTTACGCCTAGTCTTAGGGTTCACAAAACCACAAAACCCAAAAGTTCATAGACTCTGCAGCTTCAAAAGGAATGCCAAGGGGAAGACAGGAATGCCACAACATGGCTCCCTCCATACCTTTCTGCAACCGTCATGCCTCACCTCATTCCAGTTTAAGTGCTCAGCAAGGGTTAGAGTTACACCTGGGGTTAGGGTTAAACCTACAATTAAGGTTCCTATAAGCACAAAGGCCAGAGTTCGAGGAACACTGCAGCTACAAATGGCATGGCCAGGACAACACACGACTGCATAAACATGGCTCCCTCCACACGTTCCTAGGTATCTTGAGCCTGAACCCCATACTGGCCTGACTGAATAGCCTAGGATTAGGGTTTTCCTTAAGGTTAGGCCTAGGATTGGAGTCCCCAAAAGCTCAAAGACCAAAGGTTCATAGAGACTGCAGCCTCAAAAGGCATGCCAAAGGGAACACAGGACAACCACTACATAGCTCCTTACACACATTACTGCATTCCTAAGGTCTAATACCAATCAAAGTTCAACAGCTCCGGATAGGATTACGGTTAGGGCTAGGGTTAGGGTTATGCCTAAAATTACAGTTCCGATAAACACAAAGTCCAGATGTAGAAGGACACTGAAGCTAAAAATGGCGTGCTAAGGAGAAATCAGGACTCCATAACATGGCTCCCTGTACACACTTCTAGGTATCTCCAGCCTGAACCTCATACAAGCCTAAATGAATAGCATAGAGTTAGGCATTTGCTTAACGTTACACCTAGGATTACGGTTCTCAAATCCACAAAGCCCAAAAGTTCATAGAGTCTGCACCTTTAAAAGACATGCCAATGGGAACACAGGACTGCCAAAACATGTCTTCGTCCACATATTAGTGCATTCCTCATGCCTGGTGTCAATGACGATTTAACAGCACTGGCTAGGGTGAGAGTAACGGCTACACTTAGGCTTAAGCCTAAATTTAGGGTTACAATAAACAAAAAGGCCAGAGTTTGAACAGGGATGGCAGCTACAAATGCCATGCCAAGGACAACACACAACTGCAAAAACATGGCTCCATCCACACATTTCTACACATCTCCAGCCTGAACACCATACACACCCAAATGAGCAACTTAGGGTTCAGGTATTACTTAGGGTTAGGGCTATGCCCATGCTTAGGGTTCACAAAACCACAAAGCCAATAGGATCATAGGGTCCAGAGTGACAAAAGGCATCCAAAGGAAACACAGGACTGGCACAACATGGCACCCTCAACATCTTTCAGCTTGGCTGCAGCCAAATCCCTATGCAGTTTTAAGTGCTAGGCCTAGGTTTAGAGTTAGGGCTCGGGGAAGGCTTATGCCTAATTAATGGTTCCAAGAAACACAAAGTCCAGAGTTCTACGGACAGTGTAGCAACAAATGGTATAACAATGCCAAACACTAATGCATAAACAAAGCTCCCTTCACACATTTCTCAATATTTAAACCCTGAAGCCCATAAAGGCAGAAATGAACACACAAGCGTTAGGGTTTCACTTAGCGTTAGGGTCACGCCTAGGATTAGGGTTCAGAAAACCACAAAGCCCAGAGCTTGATAGGATCCACGTCTTCAAAAGACATACCAATGGAAATACAGGACTGCCACAACATGGCTCCCACCAAAACTTTGTGGTTCCTTCCAGCCTCATGCCCATACAGGTTTAACTGCTCTGGCTAAGGTTACACTTACAACTAGGGTTACCATTAAGCCTTGAATTAGGGTTCTGATAACCATTAACCTCACAGATCTAGGGACAGAGCAGCTACAAATGTAATGCCAAGGACAATGCACGACTGCAATAAACAAGTCTCCCTCCACATATCTCTACATATCTCCAGCCTGAGGTCCAGAAAGGACTAAGTGAATACCCTAGGGTTACGGATCGGGTTAGGGTTAGGGGTAGGATAAGGGCTAGGGTTAGGGTTAGGGTCAGGGTTAGGGTTAGGGTTAGGGTTAGGGTTAGGGTTAGGGTTAGGGTTAGGGTTAGGGTTAGGGTTAGGGTTAGGGTTAAGTTTAGGGTTAGGACTAGGGTTAGGGTTAGGGTTAGGTTTAGGGTTAGGGTTAGGGTTAGAGTTAGGGTTAGGGTTAGGATTAGAAAAACCCAAAAGTACAGATGTCCTGCGAGACTGCAGCTTCAAAAGGCATGCCAAAGGAAACACAGAAGTGCCACAACATGCTGCCCACCAAAGCATTTGGCTTGGCTTCTGCCTCACCCCCATATAGGTTTACATCCTAGGGCTAGGGTTTCGCTTATGACTAGGGTTAGGCTTCGTCCTAGATTCAGGGCTCCAATAAATACAAAGGCCAAAGCTCTAGGAACACTGCAAATACAAATGCCGTGCCAAGGACAATACACGTCTGCAAAAAATATGGCTTCAACCACGCATTTCTACACATCTCCAGCCTGACGTGCACAAACGACTGACTGAACAGCCAAGGGTTAGGGTTAAGGTTAGGTTTAGGTTTAGGGTTACTGTTGAGAAAACCCAAAAGTTCAGATGTCCAGAGAGTCTGCAGCTTCAAAAGGCATACCAAAGGAAACACAACAGTGCCACTACATGCCTCCCACCACATCATTTTGGTTGGCTTCTGCCTCAACCCCATACAGGTTTACATCCTAGGGCTAGGGTTATGCTTATGGCTAGGGTTAGGCTTCATCCTTGATTCACGGCTAAAATAAATGGAAAGCCCCGCTTCCTAGGAACACTGCAGCTACAAATGCCTTGAAAAGGACAATGCACGACTGCAATAAACATGTCTCCCCCCACTAATTGTTACACATCTCTAGCCTGAAGTCAAGAAAGGACTAACTGAATAGCCTAGGTTTAGGGTTAGTGTTAGGGTTAGGGTTAGGGTTAGGGTCAGGGTCAGGGTTAGGGTTTGGGTTAGGGTTAGGGTTAGGGTTAGGTTTAGGGTTAGGGTTAGGGTTACGGTTAGGGTTAGGGTTAGGGTTAGGGTTAGGGTTAGGGTTAGGGTTAGGGTTAGGGTTAGGGTTAGGGTTAGGGTTAGGGTTAGGGTTAGGGTTAGGTTTACGTTTAGGGATAGGGATAGGGTTAGGGTTGGGAAAACCCCAAAGTTCAGATATTCTGCGAGACTGCAGCTTCAAGAGGCATGCCATAGGAAACACGGCAGTGCCACAACATGCCTTCCACCACATCATTTGGCTTCTCTTCAGCCTCACCGCCATACAGGTTTACATCCTAGGGATAGGGTTACGCTTATGACTAGGGTTAGGCTTCATCCTAGATTCAGGGTTCCAATAAATACAAAGGCCAAAGCTCTAGGAACACTGCAGCTTCAAATGCCGTGCCAAGGACAATGCACGACTGCAAAAAATATGGCTGACCGCACGCATTTCTACACACCTCCAGACTGACGTGCACAAACGACTAAGTGAACAGACAAGGGTGAGGGTTAATGTTAATTTTAGGTTTAGGGTTAGGGTTAGGGTTAGGGTTAGGGTTGAGAAAACCCCAAAGTACAGATGTCCAGAGAGTCTGCAGCTTCAAAAGGCATACCAAAGGAAACACAGCAGTGCGACTACATGCCTCCCACCACATCATTTTGGTTGTTTTCTGCCTCAACCCCATACAGGTTTACATCCTAGGGCTAGGGTTAGGCTTCTGGCTAGGGTTAGGCTTAATCCTTGATTTAGGGCTCCTATAAATACAAAGACCAAAGCTCTAGGAACACTGCAGCTTCAAATGCCGTGCCAAGGACAATGAACGACTGCAAAAAATATGGCTTCCCCCACGCATTTCTAGACATCTCCAGCCTGCCGAGCACCAACGACTAACTGAACAGCCAAGGGTTATGGTTAAGGTTAGCTTTAGGTTTAGGGTTAGGGTTGAGAAAACCCCAAAGTACAGATGTCCAGAGAGTCTGCAGTTTCAAAAGGCATACCAAAGGAAATACCACAGTGCCACTACATGCCTCCCACCACATCATTTTGGTTGGCTTCTGCCTCAACCCCATACAGGTTTACATCCCAGGGCTAGGGTTACGCTTATGGTAGGGTTAGGCTTCATCCTTGATTCACGGCTAAAATAAATAGAAAGCCCCGCTTCCTAGGAACACTGCAGATACAAATGCCGTGAAAAGGACAATGCACGACTGCAATAAACATGTCTCCCCCCACTAATTGCTACACATCTCTAGCCTGAAGTCAAGAAAGGACTAACTGAATAGCCTAGAGTTAGGGTTAGTGTTAGGGTTAGGGTTAGGGTTAGGGTTAGGGTTAGGGTTAGGGTTAGGGTTAGGGTTAGGAAAGGTTTAGGGTTAGGGTTAGGGTTAGGGTTAGGGTTAGGGTTAGGGTTAGGGTTAGGGTTAGGGTTAGGGTTAGGGTTATGGTTAGGATCAGAGTTAGGGTTAGGGTTGAGAAAACCCCAAAGTACAGCTGTTCAGAGAGTCCGCAGCTTAAAAAGTCATACCAAAGGAAAAACAGCAGTGCCACTACATGCCTCCCACCACATCATTATGGTTGGTTTCTGCCTCAACCCCATACAGGTTTACATCCTAGGGCTAGGGTTACGCTTATGGCTAGGGTTAGGCTTCATCCTTGATTTAGGGCTCCTATAAATACAAAGACCAAAGCTCTAGGAACACTGCAGCTTCAAATACCGTGCCAAAGACAATGTACGACTGCAAAAAATATGGCTTCCCCCACGCATTTCTACACATCTCCAACCTGATGTGCAAAAACGACTAACTGAACAGCCAAGGGTTATGGTTAAGGTTAGGTTTAGGTTTAGGGTTAGGGTTGAGAAAACCCCAAAGTACAGATGTCCAGAGAGTCTGCAGCTTCAAAAGGCATACCAAAGAAAACACTGCAGTGCCACTACATGCCTCCCACCACATCATTTTGGTTGGCTTCTGCCTCAACCCCATACAGGTTTACATCCTAGGGCTAGGGTTACGCTTATGGCTAGGGTTAGGCTTCATCCTTGATTCACGGCTAAAATAAATAGAAAGCCCCGCTTCCTAGGAACACTGCAGCTACAAATGCCGTGAAAAGGACAATGCACGACTGCAATAAACATGTCTCCCCCCACTAATTGCTACACATCTCTAGCCTGAAGTCAAGAAAGGACTAACTGAATAGCCTAGGGTTAGTGTTAGGGTTTGGGCTACTGTTAGGTTTAGGGTTAGGGTTAGGGTTAGGGTTAGGGTTAGGGTTAGGGTTAGGGTTAGGGTTAGGGTTAGGGTTAGGGTTAGGGTTAGGGTTAGGCTTAGTGTTAGGGTTAGGGTTAGGGTTAGGGTTAGGGTTAGGATTAGGGTTAGGGTTAGGGTTAGGGTTAGGGTTAGGGTCAGGGTCAGGGTCAGGGTCAGGGTCAGGGTCAGGGTTAGGGTTAGGGTTAGGGTTAGGGTTAGGGTTAGGGTTAGGGTTAGATTTAGGGTTAGGATTGAGAAAAACACAAACTACAGATTTCCAGAGAGACTGCAGCTTCAAAAAGCCTGCCAAAGGGAACATAGCTGTTCCACAACCTGCCTCCCACCTCTTCATTTGGCTTGGCTTTGTCTTAGGTTTGTGTTGCCAATTTAAATAAACTTATTTCTTTCTGTTGTGAGACAGAACCAGGGGCAAAAGAGCAAGGAGGCTTAAAGCTTGAAAGGGTATAGAAGAAAATTTATTAACTACACAAACCAAAGGGGGGGGAAAAGGGAAAATGATCCAATTCAGAATAAGATTTTCCAGATCGCTCCTTCCCTCCCTCTCCCAATCTTCATAACAACAAAACAAACATATAACAAATACTTCAGTCAGTGCCCAATTTAGTCTTTCTCTGTTCACTTCTGGAGAGAGAAGCCTCTTCTTGTTGAAGTTGTAGGGATGTTTCCCACAAGAAGGAAAAAAAAAGTTCTCTTGTGGTTTTATCTTTCACGATTTGCATCCACCCGGGAATCTGCAACCGTGATGCTCCTCCCAATTCTACAGCCGTCCCAAAGTTGTAGATGTGGGTCATGTCTGTTCCATGGGGTATTACTTCTAAGAATGAAATGTTTGACAGCAACGATTCTCTCTGTCTCCTTTCTCTCTGCTCAGGCTTCATCTTCAGAAAACTGAAATCCCCTTCTTTTCTCAGGGCAGAAATTCTCAACACAGGTGTTTTTTAGTCAAATCATCTCCTAAAAAGGAACATTTCCATCCCCCCATGTCTCTTTCCATGGTTTATAGGAATATTCAGTACATCAGTTCATTCCTACAATTTCCCAAAAAGATTTTCAGCCATTTCAGCATCTTCTCATTCTCCTTCCATCTTAAAAAAAAACTTAGCTCTTACATCACTGACTTCAGAAATCTTCTCATTCCCTTTCATATTCAAAGGAAAGGCTGGAGGCTTTGCAAATCTTATCTGAACACTAAAGAGTTAAAGTTTAACACAACTACCAAAGTTGGGCCAGGCTCAGGCCGTGCTGGGGGGGGCAGCTGAGGTGTTAATCAGCCTTTGTGGGGCTGGGCAGCAGTCCCACACTGCCCATGGCCACCCGGGCAGGCCCGGCCCGGCCGGCAGCATAAAGAGTCAGCCTTCCCCCACGCCAGAGCAGCAGGCCGGTGGAGGAAGAATCCGTGAAGGTCTTATCACACAACTTTTCCTCCCCCCGGCCATCGGGTCCGCCCTCGTTGGCAAACGGGGCCCAAGCGGCCTCCGAGCCTCTCTTCCCCCCCCCCCCCGCATGGGGGAGAGGGAAACTCGGGTTGGTGTTACCTGCTCAGCCGCCGGAAAGACAAAGAGGCCCAGTTCCGGATTACCTCCTTCAAAATGTGTGTGCACAGAGCAAACTGACTTTCTCCGATTGGCTGTTGCAGGTATCCCAAACCCCCCACAGAGGAAACTCCCCCAGGAAGAACCTCTTCTGAGTTTCTTCCTCCCAAGTCAACCTTTCACATGGGGACATGGCAAGCTAAGTGGAGGGTGATGAACCTATCTTGTTATATTAGATATCTACTGCTATCTGTGTTGTTTTCCTGTTCTAGAGCCTTTTCTAATGTCGAATTAAGGTTTTCAAAACCACACACTGAAATTATCATGACATAGGGTCCACCCCCTGGAAAAGAATACAGACTAAGCTCCTTTTGTGGTGCACATAGTATTACAAAAATTCATTAGCAGGAACAGCTCGTTCTTATAAGTGATTATTCTGCTTTTAAACCCCATTTCAAAATTGAGTTATGTTACTAACCATACAACTATAGAAATATCATTAGAAATATTTTATGGTCTAATCACAAAGAGGAGTGCTCTTAAATACCGGATTTGGTGCTATGTGTAACTTTCTTCAAAGCTCAAGAAAGTTCTGATTAAATGCTTGGTATTGATTCTTCTGCATTCATAGTAAAAAACTATAATCACTAGTGCAGCTAGAAGCATTCAAAGAATGAGCATTGAGAATAGCTTAGATACAATTGAAACAATTGTCAATGGAATGTGATATTTAGTCAAGCTGTCACGACTCTGAGAGTGCTATCATCACCTTCTGTCCCTATGCAGTTTCCTAGCGCCTTCACTCCCCCTGTCTGCAGGCCAGGACTACGTTTCAGCCCAGCCTGGGGCTGCTGGTCCCTGCCCCAGAGCTGCTGCAGCAGAGCCAGCACCTGGCCCTGCCTTCTGGACAGCCCTCAGTCCTCCAGTACAGCCAGATTTCCAGACTTGTCCCCAGGTTTTCCTGGCTGGACCTAAACATGGCTCATTATTTCACCTTATCTAGGACTATAGATGGACCTTTCCCCATCACCACACCAGTCATGCTAGATTTTGCTCTGATCAGTAATTTCATGTTCTCTGCTTGCACCATGGTTGCCTTCCCTTGACTCCTGGCTCATACTCCCTTGAGAAGCAGCTCTGCTATTGCCAATCCCTTAGGGTGGGACTACGTGGTAGATTGCTTTAATCAGAGAAAAAAAATTACTAAATGAGAGTAAAATGAGTGTAACTATTACTGACTAGATTGTGTAACCAATGGCAAGGAAAAGCTCATTTAATATTTCCTCCTGTCTTTGAGGCACCTTTCTGTACACAGTTATTTTGGTAAGCCTTTCTCTGATTTTTGTTGTAACAAGTGGATAAAGACCCTTCACTGTCATCACCCTGCTCTCCAGTCTTACAAGACAACTCTCCATATCATGTCCAATGACTGCTTTCTCCCTCACAGCTCTCGTACTGCTGCCTTATCACGGCTGTCACCATGTGGAAGCACTTGGTTCAACATCTCCCATTTCTGATTTTAGTGAAAAGTGCTGTTTGTCTGTAGTCTTTGAACTTCACAATGCTTGACGATAACACTATATGGCCTGTTCCCATTGACATGCCTAGTATTGCTACAGAGATCCAGAATCTCTGGGCTGTGTGGCTTTCTGAACAATCAGCCTAGGCATAACCCAAATCCTAGACGTAACCTGAATATTAGGCTGAACAGATAAGACTGTATTGGAGTGAGGCTGGACACACTTGGGAATGTGTGGAGGGAGAGATATTGTAGCACTCCTCTGCTCGCCTAGCCAGGATTTTTGAAACTCCAGTGTCCCTGGAGCTCTAGGCTTTGTGGATTTTTCAACCCTAATCTTAGCCATAAACCTAACTCTAAGAGTAACAAAAAACATAGACTGAACACCTAGGCCTGTATGGGAAGAGGCTAGAGCCAAGCAGAAAGGGGTGGATGGAGCCATATATTGGCAGTCCTTCGTTGTCCTTGGCATATTTTTTGTAGCTACAGTGTTCCAGAACATCTCAGTTTTGTGGTTTTCGGAGCCCTAATCATAGGCATAATGCAAGCCCTAGCTGTGGACATAACCCGAAGATGAATACTTAAGCCTGTAAGGGAGAAGACTGGAGCCAAGCATATACGAGTGGAGAGAGCCATATTTTTGGAGGCTGGTTTTCCCATTAACATGCCATTTGTAGCTGCAGTGCGTCTAGAACCCTGAGTTTCATGTTTATCACAACCCTAATTAAAGGTTTAAGGGTAACCCTAGCTGTAACTCTAACCCTAGACAGAGCATTTAAACCTGTATGGGGATGAGGCTGGAGGCAAGCACAAAGATGTGGAGGTAGCCATGTTGTGGCAGTCCTGTGTTCCCATTGGCATGTTTTTGAAGCTGCAGACACTATGAAGCTCTGGGCTTTAGGGTTTTGGGAAGCCTAAGCCTAGGCGTAATCCTAACCCTAAGCAGAACCATAACCCTAGGCTATTCAGATAAGCCTGTATGGGGTTCAGGCTGGAGATACCTAGAAAATGGTAAAGGGAACAATATTTATGTCATCATATGTTCTCCTTGACCTACCATTTGTAGCTGCAGTGTCCCTAGAACTCTGGCCATTGTGTTTATTGGAACCTTAATTCCAAATTTAACCCAAACCCTAGCCATAACCATAGTCCTTACCCTAGTATTTAAACATGTATGGGGGTAAGGCTCGAGCCAAGATGAAATGTGTGGAGGGAGACATGTTTTGGCAGTCCTGTGTTTGTTTCGCCATGCCTTTTGTAGTGGAGGACCTTATGAAACTCTGGATTTTATGGTTTTTTACTGGGACCTAAACATGGGCATAGCCCTGCCCAAAAGCAAAACACTAATCATAGGCTCTTCAGTTAAAGGTGTATGTGGTACAGGTTGGAGGTACCTAAAAATGTGGAGGGAGACATGTTTATTACAGCCAGGCTTTCTCCTTGGTGCGCCATTTGTGGCTGCAGTGTTCCTAGAACTCTGGCCTTTTTGTTTATTGGAGCCCTGAATCTAGGATGAAGCCTAACCCGAGCCATAAGCATAACCCTAGGCCTAGGATGTAAACCTGTATGGGGGTGAGGCTGAAGCCAAGCCAAATGATGTGGTGGGAGGCATGTTGTGGCACTGCTGTGTTTACTTTGGCATGCCTTTTGAAGCTGCAGACTCTCTGAACATCTGTAGTTTGTGGTTTTCTCAACCCTAACCCTAGGCTATTCATTTAGTCCTTTCTGGACTTCAGGCTGGAGATGTGTAGAAATGTGTGTGGGGAGACATGTTTATTACAGTCATGCATTGTCCTTGGCAAGGCATTTGTAGCTGTAGTGTCCCTAGAACTGTGAGATTAGTGTTTAACAGAACCCTAATTCAAGGCTTAAGGGTAACCCTAGCTGTAAGCCTAACCCTAGCCAGAGCAGTTAAACCTGTATGGGGATGAGGCTGGAGGCAAGCACAAAGATGTGGAGGGAGCCATGCCCTGGCAGTCCTGTGTTTCCATTGGCATGTCTTTTGAAGGCGTGGATCCTATGAAGCTCTGGGCTTTGTGATTTTCTGAACATTAATCCTAGGCATGACCCGAACCCTAAGCAATACCATAAGTCTAGGCTGTAGATATCGGCATGTATGGGGTTGAGGCTGGAAACATGTAGATATGTGTGGATGGAGCCATGTTTTTGCAGTTGTGTGTTGTCCTTGGCATGGCATTTTTAGCTGCAGAATCCCTAGAAGTCTGGGATCTGTGTCTATGGGAACCCTAATTCTAGGCATAACCCTAGCCCTAGCTGTAACGCTAACCCTAGCCCTAGCACTTCAGCCTGTATGGGGGTGAGGATCGAGCCATGCCGAAAGGCATGGAGGGAGTCATGTTGTGGCGCTCTTGTCTATCCTTGGCATGCCTTTTCAAGGAATGGACCCTCTGAACCTCTGGGCTTTGTGGATTCCTGTAGCCTAAACATGGGCAGAATCCTAACACTGAGGAAAACCTTAACCCTAGGCTGTTCAGCTACGCTTGCATGGGGTTCGGGTAGGAGATACCTAGAAATGCATGTAGGGAGCCATGTTTCGGCAGTCGGGATTTCTCGTTGGCACGCCATTTGTAGCTGCAGAGTTTCTAGAATTTTGGCCTTTGTGTTTATTGGAGCCCTGAATCTAGGATGAAGCCTAACCCTAGCAATAAGCGTAACCCTAGCCCTAGGATGTAAACCTGTATGGAGGTGAGGCTGAAGCCAAGTCAAATGATGTGGTGGGAGGCATGTTGTGGCACTGCCGAGTCTCTTTGGCATGACATTTGAAGCTGCAGACTCTCTGGACATCTGTACTTTGGGGTTTTCTCAACTCTAACCCTAACCCTAACCGTAGCCCTAACCCTAACCCTAACCCTAACCCTAACCCTAACCCTTGCCTCTGCAGTTAGTCGTCTGTGCACGTCAGGCTGGAGATGTGTAGAAATGTGTGGATGGAGCCATGTTTATTGCAGTCGTGCATTGTCCTTGGCATGGCATTTGTAGCTGCACTGTTCCTAGAACTCTGGCCTTTGTGTTTATTAGAGCCCTGAATCTAGGATGAAGTGTAACCCTAGCCCTAGGATATAAACCTGTCTGGGGGTGAGGCTGAAGCGAAGCCAAATGATGTGGTGGGAGGCATGTTGTGGCACTGCCGTGTTTCCTTTGGCATGCCTTTTGAAGCTGCAGACTCTCTGGACATCTGTACTTTGGGGTTACCTCAAACCTAACCCTAACCCTAACCCTAACCCTAACCCTAACCCTAACCCTAAACCTAACCCTATCCCTTGACTCTTCTCTTTGTCGTTTCTGCACCTCAGGCCGGAGATGTGTAGAAAATTGTAGAGAGAGCAATGTTTATTGCAGTCATGTATTGTCCTTGGCATGGAATTGGAACTTCAGTGTTCATAGAACTCTGGCCTTTGTGTTTATTGGAGCCCTGAATCTAGGATGAAGCCTAACCCTTGTTATAAGCATAACCCTAGCCCTAGGATGTAAACCTGTACGGGGGTGAGGCTGAAGCGAAGCCAAATGATGTGGTGGGAGGCATGTTGTGGCACTGCCGAGTTTCCTTTGGCATGCCTTTTGAAGCTGCAGACTCTCTGGACATCTGTACTTTGGGGTTTTCTCAATCCTAACCCTAACCCTAAAAGTAACCTAACCCTAATCCTTGGCTCTTCAGTTAGTCGTTTGTGCACGTCAGGCGGGATATGTGTAGAAATGTGTGGAGGGAGCCATGTTTATTGCAGACATGCATTGTCCTTGGCATGGAATTGGAACTGCAGTGTTCATAGAACTCTGGCCTTTGTGTTTATTGGAGCCCTGAATCTAGGATGGAGCCTAACCCGAGCCATAAGCATAACCCTAGCCCTAAGATGTACACCTGTACGGGGGTGAGGCTGAAGCGAAGCCAAATGATGTGGTGGGAGGCATGTTATGGCACTGCCATGTTTCCTTTGGCATGCCTTTTGAAGCTGCAGACTCTCTGGACATCTGTACTTTGGGGTTTTCTCAACCCTAACCCTAACTCTAACCCTAACCCTAGGCTATCCTTTTAGTCTTTTCTGGTCTTCAGGCTAGTGATGTGCAGAAATGTGTGGAGGGAGACTTGTTTATTGCAGTCATCCATTGTCCTTGACTCGGCACTTCTAGCTGAAGTGGTCCTAGAATTTTGGGGCTTGCATATATTGGAGCCCTGAATCTAGGATGAAGCCTAACCCTAGCCATAAGCATAACCCTAGCCCTAGGATGTAAACCTGTATGGGGGTGAGGTTAAAGCCAAGCCAAATGATGTGGTGGGAGGCATGATGTGGAACTGCTATGTTTCCTTTGGCATGCTTTTTGAAGCTGCAGTCTCTCTGGATATCTGTATTTTGGGTTTTTCTCAATCCTAACCCTAAATCTAACTCTAACCCTAACCCTAACCCTAACCCTAACCCTAACCCTAACCTTAACCCTAACCCTGACCCTGACCCTAAACCTAACAGTAACCCTAACCCTAACCCTAGGCTATTCAGTTAGTCCTTTCTTGACTTCAGCCTAGAGATGTGTAGCAATTAGTGGGGGGAGACATGTTTATTGCAGTCGTGCATTGTCCTTTTCACGGCATTTGTAGCTGCAGTGTTCCTAGGAAGCGGGGCTTTCTATTTATTTTAGCCGTGAATCAAGGATGAAGCCTAACCCTAGCCATAAGCGTAACCCTAGCCCTAGGATGTAAACCTGTATGGGGGTGAGGCAGAAGCCAAGACAAATGATGTGGTGGGAGGCATGTTATGGCACCACTGTGTTTCCTTTGGCATGCCTTTTGAAGCTGCAGACTCGCAGGACATCTGTACTTTGGGGTTTTCCCAACCCTAACCCGAACCCTAATCCTAACCCTAACCCTAACCCTAACCCTAACCCTAACCCTAACCCTAACCCTAACCCTAGCCCTAACACTAACCCTAACCCTAACCCTAACCCTAACCCTAACCCTAGCCCTAACACTAACCCTAACCCTAACCCTAACCCTAACCCTAACCCTAACCCTAACCCTAACCCTAACCCTAACCCTAACCCTAACCTTAACCCTAACCCTGACCCTGACCCTGACCCTAAACCTAACAGTAACCCTAACCCTAACCCTAGGCTATTCATTTAGTCCTTTCTTGACTTCAGCCTAGAGATGTGTAGCAATTAGTGGGGGGAGACATGTTTATTGCAGTCGTGCATTGTCCTTTTCACGGCATTTGTAGCTGCAGTGTTCCTAGGAAGCGGGGCTTTCTATTTATTTTAGCCGTGAATCAAGGATGAAGCCTAACCCTAGCCATAAGCGTAACCCTAGCCCTAGGATGTAAACCTGTATGGGGGTGAGGCAGAAGCCAAGACAAATGATGTGGTGGGAGGCATGTTGTGGCACCGCTGTGTTTCCTTTGGCATGCCTTTTGAAGCTGCAGACTCGCAGGACATCTGTACTTTGGGGTTTTCCCAACCCTAACCCGAACCCTAATCCTAACCCTAACCCTAACCCTAACCCTAACCCTAACCCTAACCCTAACCCTAACCCTAACCCTAAACCTAACCCGAACCCTAACCCTAACCCTAACCCTGACCCTGACCCTAACCCTAACCCTAACCCTAACCCTAAACCTAACCCTATCCCTTGACTCTTCTCTTTGTCGTTTCTGCACCTCAGGCCGGAGATGTGTAGAAAATTGTAGAGGGAGCAATGTTTATTGCAGTCATGTATTGTCCTTGGCATGGAATTGGAACTGCAGTGTTCATAGAACTCTGGCCTTTGTGTTTATTGGAGCCCTGAATCTAGGATGAAGCCTAACCCTTGTCATAAGCGTAACCCTAGCCCTAGGATGTAAACCTGTACGGGGATGAGGCTGAAGCGAAGCCAAATGATGTGGTGGGAGGCATGTTATGGCACTGCCATGTTTCCTTTGGCATGCCTTTTGAAGCTGCAGACTCTCTGGACATCTGTACTTTGGGGTTTTCTCAACCCTAACCCTAACTCTAACCCTAACCCTAGGCTATTCTTTTAGTCTTTTCTGGTCCTCAGGCTAGTGATGTGCAGAAATGTGTGGAGGGAGACTTGTTTATTGCAGTCATCCATTGTCCTTGACACGGCATTTCTAGCTGAAGTGGTCCTAGAATTTTGGGGCTTGTATATATTGGAGCCCTGAATCTAGGATGAAGCCTAACCCTAGCCGTAAGCATAACCCTAGCCCTAGGATGTAAACCTGTATGGGGGTGAGGTTAAAGCTGTCTTGGTTTGAAAAGACAGGTATGGTTTAAGGAAAGATAAGAGCCCCTTTTCTGCAATGCAGAGTGCACCCCGCCCTCCCTTTTAATTATTTTAGGTACAAATCAGACGCTTTCAGGCAGGAGATATGGGGATGTGAATAACAGTTCTTTACTGGTATTTAACAAGGCAGAAAACAACAACAGGTATAAGAAAATTGGCAACAGAAGAGAACAGTCTAGCTCCGCTCCAGTCCCCTTTGGCCTCAGGCCGTGTCCCTGTGCTCAGTTACCGGTGCTGTGGGGGCAGGGCGGGTCCCGCACAGTTGCAGAGGGATGGAGTGATGGCGGCGGAGGCCCGGAGGTGAGCGGGGATGGGAAGGTGACTCCCCCTCACGGTGTCGGTCGTGGTGCTCCGCAGAGTGTCCGGAGATAGTAGGGTGAGATGGGAGAGCGGCAGAGCGATGTCCAAGGCAGGGAGCGTGGATCTCAGCACGGAGATGTCAGGGGGAGATGCCAGAGCGAAGCACGGGGCGTCCTGTCCCTCCACGAGCCCAGCGAGAGAGAGTCCCCTCCCCAGCCCCCTCTCCCACCTTTCCTTTTCCGGTTCCCCCCCCTCCTCCTCCACCCACCCCCCTTACGAGAGAACATTATCTATGTTTTAAGGTGTAGCCACAACTACTTACCATAATAATGGGAGGAATTCACAGAAAGAAAAAGGGGAACAATCCAACCCCTAACACCCCACTTGCCCGCTTCTGAGCTAGCATTCTGACAAGGAAGAGGAGGTACTGTGCATGAGCTTGCACTAGTATTTACAAAGGGGCAGGGAATGCTTTATCTGGACTTAATCTCTCTAAGCCTAGAAACAGTCCAGCTTCCTTTTCTTCAAGTGCTAAACACTAAAAATAACATTAATTTAGCTTACAGGGAAGCCTGTTTGGTGCTGTAGAGCAAAGACCACCACTGTGAGACCAGCATATGAAGTTTTTAATGATTCCTCAGAGATGGTAGATAGTACTAACACAGAGGAACTCTTACAATGCAAAAAGATTAGGAGGCTTGTGGGTGGGAGATACCTCTTGCCAGGCTTCAAAAAATAAATACAAATCTTTTGGCAGTTACTGACTTCTGGGAATTCAGCCTACTCAAATCAGTCTTTTGTTGTTGAGTAGACATCAAAACCAGCCCACAGCTGTGGTCACCATCTTTCCCAAGACATCACACATTCACATATGGACATTTACATAAAGAATAGCCTAGAACAACTTAGTCTGGAACAAAGATGGCTGATAAGCTAGATAAAAGAGAGACCTGCAAAACCGCATGTTATGGGAAAGGTAAATGGTCACCCAAAGGAAAAGAGTACCAAACCCAGATGATATTTAGTGACTTTTTAGATACTGTGCCCAAAACATCCAGAGAAGTGATTCTCTGTGCAATAACCTGTAAATTCTCACTCGAAGAAACTGTGAATGCTAAAGTTTTACATGAGTTCAGAAACTGACTGATCACCTATAAGAAAAAAACTTTAAGACAATGTTTCTGCATCAAGCAATGATACCCTTCCAGTGTCCTGCAGGCACTTGTCCTCATATTCTTGTTATTTACAACTTTCAGTACAGCAGTGCAGAGTTAGACAGTAGTCACATATTAGTCATTACAGTGACTTTCAGATTCTTTAACCAGAAAAACAAATGTTTTAATTACTTTTCCCTGTTCCAGGGAACTGTCACTGACTCTTTTGTTACAACAAAGTTGCTCTATAATAAAATTAATTACTTGTTATTTACAAAGGAAAGCTTTTGTACATTAATAAACAGGACATTTTTCAGATATTAGAGAATGTTTAAAAAAAGGAGTTCCATCACGTTATTCAGGTAAATTATTGTAACTTTCTCATAGTTAACTCTTTGTTAGCAATTTCAGAACTGTGCAGATTGTAAGTGAACCTCCTTTACTTATTCAATCCAATCTTCTGCTCATAGTGGGTATAGTAAAAGTATATGGTCTAATAAAAGCAGGTTGCACAAGATATTCTACAATTGCATGTTGAAGACTTGAGGATGCAGCATCCTATTCTTGGGCAAAGAGGAGATAAGAAATCCTACATCCACGGTCATATCCACTGCCTCTTGTTCTTCAAATACAAACCTCCAAGCCTCTGGCTTTGTTTTCATTGCTGGCTACCCAGGAAATAGGTATCTGTTACTGATAAAGAGAAGGTGGCATATATAGGCCCTGTGTATGCTGCCAACCTGAAGAGCAGGCTAAGCTGCCCAGTTAATATAGGAGAAAAGCAGTTCTCTTTTGATGGCAGCTAAGATAAAAAAAATTAATCTGATTTTCAATTTCCTTTTTTTGGGATCCAGACCTCTTAACTGAAATCTCTTTAGAGGAGAACAGATAGCACCTGATGCCTATGGTCTTTATATAAAATCTGATTAATTTATAAACAATTCAGATGAAGCAGCTATGAAAAGTATTTATAGGAAATGAATCCATACACATTGCATTGTTCATCAGATAGGAACCTCATATTGTTTACAACTGCATGCATGTCCTACTTCATCATTCCAGTTAAAGACAACATGCTAAAATATAAGCATGTCTGTGTTAGTCCTCACACCTGCCAAAGCATCTTACAGAAATTTCTTTAGTGAAATCAATATCATGCACATATGGGCTTTTTTCCTCCTTTATAAATAGTTAAGAGACACCAGAAATGCACTGTTTCAGTGCTATTTATTAATAAATATTACTTATTAAGAGGAGGAAACTTTAAAGGGATGTGTTTCACAGTGAATCAAATTACATGTCTCAAAACATCATGCTTTCTTCCTCTCTGAAAAGAGCTGTGATCTTTAAGATACCCTCTGAAGCTCTCCCTTCAATATGGATATGCACCATTGCAGAAGCTCTTTTCTGATTTGACTCAGAAGCCAAATTCTAAACGCCCTTCATCTCTTCTCTTTGGTACTGCAGAACGTCTGCTTGCTTGCTTTATGCCCCTTGATTTTTTCATTGTTCTTAGTGCAGAATCACGCATTACAAGTATCCATCTCCCTCCGAAACTTGGAGATCTTTGTGAGAGCTCTCTCTTTATTTATCTTCAGTTTTTCATTTCTTTGATTTGTCTTGTTTACGGAAGCAGATTTTCTTTTGGGTGACACAGCAGCCCTCTGTACTTAGACATTTTCAGACCAACATGATGAAGCGTTATAAATTGCTTGCTTGTTCATGCAAGATAAAAGTGCAAAAGAGCATTTTTCTTTCTCTCCAAACATGTGAGATTTTCCTGGAATTGATTTTCAAACAGTTATTTATAGATGCGATTACAACTGCAACTCAACGCACATTAAGACTGCTCTTTCTCTAAGGCTCAAAAAGACTCAGTATGAGTGGATTTTGGAAACAAACCTGTTATGCACTTACTTATGCCTTTTTTCCCTGTAAACTTTTTCTAGTGACATAATAAGAGCAGCTCAGTTTGATTTTTTTTGTTTACCATTTCTCCTTCCCCCAAAACTCTGTTCAATGTGCAGCTGGTACATTTATCTTGGCAAAGTGACGTGGTGTGAATGACAGCAAAGATTCTGGGCTGCTGAGGGTAAGAGAGCACAAGGACTAAGCTGCTGTTGTTTAGGTTTCCACTTCTCACAGGGACAGAGAGCGATGACAGCCAGTCACCAAGCACAAGCTTAACAATGAGCAGAGAAGCTTAGGTATGTACTAGTATTTTGAGGGAAGAAAAGCTAAAACTGAATTTATTTTGTACAGCCACAGAGAAAACAAGCCTTTTCAGTAATTTGGAAACATGCACAACTCCTTTTAACAGGGAAAACAGGCCTTATAACGTTGTTATATTGAATCTGGAAATATTTGTCCACTGCCTGCCCAGATGTGTGCTTATTCACAGCACGGTCTGTAAAAGGGAAATGCACAGGGAATGCGACATCCCAGGCATATACTGATTTGAACTCCTCTGAGAAATTATAGACAGGGCCAGTGGGTCAGGGCAGACCAGAACACGTTGTGTCTCTCCAAACAACTGTCATTACAGAATGGGAAGTTGAGTACAAAAATGTGTTGAGATTTTTTACATTTATAAAAAATAAAGGGATTTTTTTAACTGAATGAAGCATGTCACAGCTATAGCCCTTTATTAACTCTTCCACTAATCACTCCGACTGCTGGGTACATCCCAGCTTCAGGGGCCTGGATACATGCCTGACTCCCCCTCATCCCACATCCCTCTTGTAGCTTCATTTCCACAGAAAATGGGACAGGAAAAACTTGCCCGTGGTCCCACAGATCTGCAGTCTGCATATAGAGGACTGTGGGTGAGGGTATCCTACAAAGCGCATGCAAGCCTCAGACTCACTATTGTTGCTCAAAACTGTCTTCTGCTTTTGTCGTGCACAAGCTGAATTCTGCAGGTCTCCTATCTAGTCTGCTCACTAGATTATGGCAACCACTGTGTCAAAAGCACTCACTGACAGGATTCAAGTAATTGCAATTTCCCCCTCTAGGTGCTGTGGATAATAAAATGGATTGAATACTCCTATGCAGTTAGCCATAACAGTAAAAAGCAAAACATAAACAAAACCAGCATTTCTAAACCTCGAAAGTTAGGGAAAGGGAATTTCTCTTCTCAAACAGTGGATAAATAGACATTTTAATCAGAGCAGGGACTAACATCTGCAAATCCCCTCTCCCAGAGGAGTGTGTGATGCAGACAGTCTTCCTTTACCTTGTTCCCTCTGTCTCAAACTATGCCACGGTCCCAGAAGACTTAGAAAGGAAAAAATGGATTCTGTTCTCATCCGTGCCAAGAAAATGCAAAAGAAATGGGTTCAAATTTTCCAGAGGAAGATACTTTACCTTGGCTTCTGCTTCCCAGATGTTTCAGCTTTTACAGCACTCTGAAGGAAATGAGCACCATTTCTTTTTTTTTTTTTTTGCAAGGATAGCTGCCTTTGGAGTCTTGCACAGGCTCTGGAGCCCATGCAGATGGAGACATATGAAGACACCACAGACTTCAAATGCACATGACAAGGGCACACTTCCACACAGACTCAGAGCAAGCAGACCTGTTTGTCTATGAACACACAGCTGTTCTGAATCTCTGCAACAAGCCTGAAGAATACATCAGTGCACACATTTGCTATGCAGAGGCAGAAAAAGGACTCAGGACATGGGCCTGTGCTGTGAAGTGAGTGCCACTCTTCTCTAGTCCTGAATCTCCCAAGTGCAGCTGGAACAATTTCAAACAAACCCTAAGAAGTTTAATGTTTCCTGGTTCCACTGCCATGCTGCATATATTGTATTGCACCATAAAAGCTCTACACAACACTGTTGTAGAAAGTGTTAGTTAAACTAGGAATGAAGGACACATTAAAGAAATGCATTTGGGGGAAACCAGTGAACTCATTTAGAGTTATTCAAGAAATTTCAAACAAATAGAAAAATAAACTTCTAGGTAGAGAGAAAAAGAGGTTCTGACAGTTTGATTCCAGGACTGGTCACTGAAATCATCAGCTGAAGCTAAAGAAGGTAAAACAAATGAAGTAAGGCAGAAATTCTGAAGAAACACCACAAAAAACCCCCAAACCAGTCATAAGAAACAAAAGGATATAGACTTAAGAGATAAATGAACAACGCAAAGCAAGAAATGTCTCCAAGTCACTGATAGTATAATGGGGTAATTCAGGATAAGACAGAAGGAACTTTGCAGAGGGAAAATAAAGTTATTTTTGAATAATGTCTTTGATGAGCAAAGATAAATACCTGCTAACAGCAATTAGTCAGAAAAGCCTGAAAAATTTAAGTCAACATAAAACAAGTATTTCATAAAAATACAGAGATCAGATCTTCTGATTGCACAGAAACCCTTTCTATCATTTAATCAAAGTGTCCTTTTCTTTATGCCTGTCTTCTGTTGTGATACATACATGCCTCATTCTTCAAAATCCTTTATAAGAAAACACAGTCCTTCAGGCTAAAAGCTAAAAAATTTATATAGATCCCAGAAACTATTATGAACAGATTCTTTATGTCTATAATTTACCTGCTTAATAACCACAAAGTGGAAAATCTATCTTCTAACGCTGCACATACTTTTATTTCATACATTATTGCAGCGCATATATTTCACCAATATTGGACATAACTTGTAGCTTTAAGGCTTCAGACACTAGGACAGCCCTCCTGAGTAAACACTGACCTTACTGTACTCTGAATCCATCATTTATCCTCTTTTACCCAAAGTATTTTTTTCATTTCTTAATGCACTTTGAGGTTTTTTATTTTCCAGGCAAGCAGATAATTTTGGAATTGACAGAATAAAGACATTTTCTGCACTGTCACACACAGTCTTTGAAGGAGCTGATCATCATCTTTGAGTTACCAGAAGTAAAATCTATTCATCCTTCAGGTGCTTGTGGGTTCTAAAAGGAATAGATAAAAAGTTTTGATTTAGTTGAGGTGGGAAAAGAAAGACTTAATCCTTTGAAACAAAAAAGATTAAGTAAAGCCTGAGCAGTGCTTGGATGTAACACTGAGGTGTTTATAGTCATTTGTGTATAGAAACTGAAATGCTGAATACCACAGCCCTGCTGACTTCATTGAGATCTGCCCCTCATTTTTACCAACCAGCTGTGGGTTCTGTTGGCAGAGAGATTTACAGACTCATGCAAAAAAAAAATTTGGGTTAAGGGACAGTTGTCTGACAAAAAAAAAGCAGAAAAATCATCAAAATCATGGATTGTCTTTTGTGCATTTATTAGAGACTTCAAAAAGAGAAGAAAATTGGAGAAGTGCATGAGCCTGAACCCACAGGCATTACTAGTAGGAGACAGGCTGTTCCTTTAGCACCTGTGGTAAAGTACTTTCCTGGCCATTTATTGGAGGCCACTGAACACAAGTGCATGTCTTCAGCGTCACACATCCTGCACTTCCCTTGTAACAACTGATATTTACGGGGCAGACAGAAAAGCTTAAGAGGAAATGTTGACCAAATAAATGAAAGAGAAAATACTGTTGCTGGTCATCCTGCCCTCCCCTTTCAAGCATGAGACAAAATGGTTCTTCAAGAGAAATAGACAGAGCAGAAACAGTGGACAAAGTAATACACACTATGAACTAATAGCTAAGAAAACGTTTACTTTGAATAGATAAATAATGCTTCTGAAATAGATGTTCAAAAAGAAGTTATATACAAGAAGCAGTTGTGATCAGTAAGCAGAAGGAACAAAATGCCCAGTGACTGACAAAAATCCCTGTGCAAAGAAAAGCAAAGGAAAATGAATGCAAAGTACATTGGTATTAGCAGGACTATATTTCAATCTCGAAATTGTGCAAATTTTCTCCAAGCCTCTGCTTAAAAATGTAACTTATTTTTCCTTGTGGGGCAGTCAAGAAGGTAATTGCACAATAAGGTTAGGAAAGATGCTGACCCTAGAACACAAAACATGATCTGAATTCAAAGCAGTAGCTCCTTAAGCAAACGACAAACACAGAAGTAACCCAGGATATGTATAATGGTTGGCTCTTTCAAACTTGCCATATTTTCAAGATGTAGAACTTCAATTACTTACTTATCAGGAATGCTGCACTCTGGGGACAAGGGGGCTCATTTTTAAGCCCATATTTCAAAGTTTACCCAACTCCTCCATCTAATTCTGAATGAACTGGCAAATGGTTGTTCCTGTACAAAATATCTGATCCGCACAGTTTTGAATAAGTACATGCTGATCAATGGGACAGCTGCTGCTGTATTTCTGCTTTCAGCAGAATGTTTTATTCAGGGATAGTCACAAGGGCTATTTTCATAGTAATATAAACAAAACTTTAATATTGCTCTCAGTGATGTTAATAGCAAGTCGAATCTGGGCTAAAACAATTCAGTTTCCACAAAGGAATTTAAACTACTGCAACCACCCTCATTTCAGGGAAACACATCCTGGTTTCCAGCTGAAAGAGGCTTTATATTTGTAGCCAGCTGATTGTGAGAAAGGGAACCAAAAAACCTACTCTTTTCAATTAAAAAGTAAACGCATTTTCACAGAGAAGTCAAATAAGCCTAAATCCCAATGATCCTTTTCAATCCTCCTTAGCAAATGAGACAGAAGACAGTGGTGGGAGTTAGACCATAGGCAAGGAGCACCTGAATTTTTTATATTTTTTATTTAGAGGAATCAGACCTTATAAGCACCTGGAAATGTCTGAGCTTACACAGGTAGGGTGCTCTTCTTGCCTACCTCTAAACATCCAGGGTTCATAAGAGTCCAGCCCTGATACTTGGGAATCCATAGTTTGAATTTCAAGGGAGTGTAACTTCATATATTATCTCCTCAGAGGCAGGAGGTAAAGCACATCACACAAATGTGTTTTGCACAGAATTTATGAAAAGCTATTCTTTCCTTAAGAGAGACAGTAAAAAATAAATAGTGAAACAGAAGCTAAACACACCTCTGACTGTTCAGCTGTTCTCTTTTCCACCCACTCTGAAGACACTCCACCAGATAAAAGTTAATTGCAGCTTCTGCAACACGTCTGCTGCTCTCCTCCTGCTGCTCCCAATGATGGGTTTACTAAAGGAGGGGGCTCTATTATATATTATAAAACATATATTATATATAAATATTGTATATATATACAATATATATATATATATATTATAAAATATTGTCAATGATTGCCTAATCAGCTTCACCTGATGGCCAAGGCCTTCTCATCAAGTGATAGATTGCTGAACTTCTGGCAGTCAGACCTCAACTGACTACCTTGGCCTGGCCAACAGCTATCATCATTTAAAGGTGCTCTGCTTTTTTATCAAAGCTGGATGACCTACAGTGTCATCCTATCTATTCTGTCAGCATTTTGATGTCCACGAGTACTTGGAGTGCTGTACACTCAGAAGTTATTTGCTGCATATCTATCCAAGGATGAAACTTGCTTACTGTATTCTACTGATCTCATTTTTTAGACAAACCTGCCAAGAAAAAAGTTAACACCAGTGTTTCTGGTCCTGGGAGACCTGAGATGTCAACTTGTGTAGGTGAAAATTGCTGCACAGACATGGAGGCCTGGTCAGTCCATCTCAGTCTGCCGCTGAGAAGTTGTTCTGGAATTGGAGGGAGGAGAGGAAGCCTATCTCATGTTTCCTGCAGAGTGGACCTTCAAGTGTACCTATAATTATATCCTGTAATTAATTGCCTGTGAGATTCACTAGTGGGAATATTACTCTGTAGATAAGCAATATCAAGTAACAGGAACCTTACATTTAAAATCTACCTCTTGATTTATGGGTTGGTCTTATGGGATTTTTTTGGTCAAAACCATAAATAAAATAAATAGAAAATTAATAGAAACACCAATAAGTTTTCTCTTTAAAATAATAGGTAAGGACATTAGCAGACTCTGATGCCAATGCTGGAAAGAGAAGAAAACCTCAAAGTTCCTCATGCATTTCATTCTGTATATATCACAGCAGAAGTTAAGAATTGCCTCGGGTTTGCCTTCCTTATGCCAGCAAGAGCATGCCCCTATCCTGCTGAGTGCAAATGAGTACTTCGTGCTCCAAGTGACTTGCCTTCAATTCTTCCTGTAGCCAAAAGCAACACACAAAGCAACTTCTCTCTCCTGCAGATCAGGAGCAAACTGGCAGCAGTGAGCAGAGTGCAACTTGTTCCCCTTGCCCCTAACTTTCCCACACTAGCTTTGAAACACATATTTCACTGGCTCTAGCACCACGGTGTTTTTAAGGGTGGGTAGACAAGAATAACTCTTATATTCACCCAGGGACAACATACACACACCTAAGCTCATTGTCATGCGAGCCCAAGAACCTCCCAGGACCTGTTTGTACGCTTCCATCAGCAAGGTTTTTATGCAAAAGTTCCTCCTTCTTCTTCTTCTTCTTCTTCTGTCCAGAAATTAGCCCCATGATTTCGTTGTGCAAAAGGATGCTTAGTCCACAGTTTCGGGTTTTTTTATGGGCATTGGGGGTTTTGCTGTTTAGCTCACAAACCTGAACAATTTTCCATCCTAAATTTTCTCTGAAATGCAGCTGAAACATCACTTCTGGATACTCTATAAAGGGAATGAATGACAAGGGAGTTATAAAAATAATCTTGCTACCAAATACAATACACATCTTTGCATCAAAATCATATTTAACTGAAGGATTTATTTTGGCATGAAGAAAGAGGATGATGGCTAACAGGACATGAACATATGCAGAATTTAAAAGGCAACAGTTTGCTTAATCTACTTAACTGGGAATTAAAATTAGAACTATTGAAATCTCACAGCTGTAGTGAACTCACACAAAAAAAAGCTGAAAAGACAAAATCTCAGGCAAATTAAGCTAAAGAAAATAAAAGACATTTATATTTGAGTGAATGAGATTCAGTTGATGTTAATGGCTGCACAAATAGAAATCATGAAACTGGCATTTAAATGAAAGGCAGAAATATTTGACACAAATACTAGAAGACAAATACAGTAATTTAATAATAACTCAGTAGGATACAAAAGCAATGATGACTAAGACAGGGCATGAGGCACCATATAAGGATCTTTGAAGTGGCAGTCAATGAGATTTCTGAGCCAGGAACAGGGGTCTTCAGTAGGTAGCTTCTAAAACGGGTGCCACAATTGCCAAATACCTCCAGTGCTCTGGATTCTCCAGAAGCTAGCTAGGCTAAGGTGGCTCCATTCTATGTCTTTCAGATTAATATCAGACAATTCTGACAAAAATAAATGGAATGGCTGAAAACAGACCAGCTAAATACATCGAAGAAAAGTTAAAGATTTGCAACAGCTTATGTGGGGGAAAAAAGAAGGTTATGGTCAAACTAATTTGACTAATAATTCTGAAGTCTAAAGTTTGTTGACAAAGAGAATAGTTGGTGCTGTACTATGCTATTGATTTCTCATCAATCTGACACCAACAAAAAGGAACACTCAAGTGAAAAGGCATCTAATTCAGGGATAAAGTCCTGATGCCATACTGCTAGGAGAAGCATTGCTACTTCAACATTATTATCCAAGTAAAGGATTGGGAAGCCACCACTGTACACTGGTGCACATGAAAATGAACATGAACTGCCTCTCTCTCAATTTGCTTGGTCAATAGCCTCATTCGCCTCAAGCTTGTAACCCAAATCCTAGAGACCCAGTGCTGTTTTCAGCAGCATTTGGTCTGCATCTTAATCCTTTCCCAAAAGCTTAATGCTGTCTTTAGCTGGGAGATGCTCAGCAGAAACTCCAAGAGATTGTCATCTCTGCCTGCTACCAGACTATCGAATCCATTTGAAGAAGGGTATTAAAAAACAGGTGGGATAAAAGTGGATACAAGAAGAGAGCCATGAAACAGATCCTAAAACATGCCTTATAACAAAACTCAGAAACCTTGAAACATTTTATTATCGTAGAAATTACTTCATCTATGCTTAAGCACCTCATAAGGACAGACATTTGACAGAGGGCTCTTCATTCTGCTTGATAGTTCAACTTAGATCATTGGAGGCTGAAAGAGATGTAAAAATAAGTGTAGTAAACCTCTGAAAAAAAACTGCCAAGACTTTTATGGGAGCTTCTGCTACGAACATTTTAAATTAAGATATTTTTCTTTTTTTTTTCCCCATAACATTTTTAATACAGGAACTCATTCAAGAAAAACATCAATTTATATTAAGGGATTATCAAAGTTATAAGACCAGGCTTTTTGGTTTTAGAAGTCTTTCAGATGAATTTATGCAATATCTTACATTTACAGCATTCACATGAAAGTTGTTTTAAATGTGGTTTTCAAGTTTTCTGTCCTTTTACACATTTTTCCAGACTTTTCTTAAGAGGTTTTCCTGGACTCTGATTCTATTTCACTGATTCTGCTTGGGCCGTTTTTTTTTTCTCTTACTAAGGAATCTGATCTTGAGTTTCTTCACCTCTTTCTTTTCTCCAGTTTTAGTTTTCCCTCTCCACTTCTTGGTTGGTGCTCCTTCCAATCCCCTCCTTTGCCTGCCTTTCACGTTTTCAATTTTTCTCTTCCATCTCTTTTTTGTCCTGTTTATTTTTCCTATTAAATTATTTAATGTGACTGCATATGGAATAAGTCTTTCAGGGAACATAAATATAAGTTACTAACCACCCTCAAATAATAAACAAAATGTATCTGTTAGGTTAAGCAGAAGAGGTAAAAAAGTGTGGGCCACAGTATCAACATCAAAGCACATTGACTTGATTTATGAACATGCTGAATTGGAGCATCTTAGCTAATCGCTTTTGATTCTGACTTTGATAGCTTCACTCATGGTGAATTTTATAAAATATAAAGGCAGAAATGTTGAAACCACTTTACAGAGTCAGCGGAATGCATACATATACCTTTACCCATGAAGATCAAATCACAGCCAGGGGCAATCTTGCTGTTCTAGAAATTCTGACAGGTGTATCCAAAAGGCATTATCTTCTGAAGGACTCTCATCGTCCTTTCTGAGATAAGTTGATGCATTCAATTACATTCCAGTGTGCAGCCCCAGAGTCTTGCAATTATTTATTCTCCCACAGATCCAGCAGGGTTTCAAGTCCTTCTGTTCATTCCCTTCAGGATGTTACAATCCAAAATGGTGGAACTACTTTTCTCTAGTCACTGGAACTAATCACTGGACCAAAGTGCTGCAATTTAGCTTCCAGGCAGAAAATATTATTTTTTTAATATCTGACTGAGAATTTTACACAGAAGTCTGACACGCTTTATTTCATTCATCTGACACTCACATCTTTCAGCATATTCAGTGAATAATCTCACATTTCTCTGTGAATATATGCAATCTGGGTTAAATGATCAAGCATGAAAAAAGTTCTCATCACAGACAAATTTGCCCCGAACACATCCAAAACACCTTTTTTCACTTAGTGACAATTCACATATTTGTCATTTTTATGCCATGCTATTTCTGAAATAATCTATTCATGAAGGCTGATGTGTATGCAGGGTTCACCTTTTATTAAAGACAATAGATATTCTTGTTAGATGTTAATTTTACATTTCAGATATTGCTGTTCTATCAAAGGCAATCTATTAAATTTATTTGTGATGATACGTGCACATTAATGCTCATTGTGAGCCAGAATTTGGCTTTTGAGTAGCTGGGAAGGAGCCCAGCTGTTCAAAATTAAATAATAGTCTTCAAGTAAGATTTAAGGCATTCTCTCTTTACATTACAGTATTCAGTTAAAAGAACAACAGTACCTCCAGGATACTAAGGAACTTTTATGAGAATTTGAAACAAATTTTAAAAAATCATAATAGGCAAATAAATAAAAATGTAATAATATTACTGTTCCAGGAAAATGTTGTAGATACTGAATTTATCCCACATGCCTCAGCAAAGGCTTGCTTCTTTTTTCTTTTTCTTAATGAATGTATTAATTTACTTGTATGCTTAGCAGTAGAAGTTTACTTAAAAGAAAAAAAAATGAGCAGTAAGACAAAAGAGGCAGAAAACTAAGCAAATAACTATTTGAAAGGCATGATAAGCCACCTCAGCAGGGTCATAAGAAAGTCACAGACCACTGAGTCCCCTGCACAGAGAGTGGCAGGTAAAAGTGGGTTATGAGTGACAGAAGTTAACTTACTAATGTGGCAAGGAATCCATAAAAGGTAACAGTGCTCATGGGTTTTGCAAGAGGAAAACTTCATCGTGTTAGAGGTAGCTGAACCTGATGGACAGTGGGAGCCATGAGCTATTCTCCTGTCTCAGCCCCGTGGATGTGGGGCTGCTGCTGTTCCCTCTCCCTGAGTACAGGCAGAAGAGAGGCTGAGCACCTACTCCTGACAGCTGCACACATGCACTCACACTGCACACCCATCCAGCCACACAGGTAGACACAGACAGAAAGCACAGTCCCACACAGCCTTCAGGTGAACAAGAAGAGCACAAGTGGCCCAGTCCTGTTCCTTCTCTCCTGCTCATCAGGACTGGAATCTGTCTGCTAGTGCCATGTGGCACACACAGTATACAGGCCACTGCTGCTTTTAGCCTCCTCAGTTTCTCCAGGAGCAGCCCCCAGTGCTCCTGACATGCTCCTGGAGCCCTGGAGGTTCAAGGCTCATTCCTGCTGCTGGGCACAGACCTCTCATGTTCACCAGCTTGTTTGGGCTAAAGTTTGCCTGTGTTAGCACATACACACTTGGAGCAGAGAGCACACCCACAAAGACAGCAGTCAGAAATCAGATTTAAGTAAAAGACTGCACCCATCAAGTTCAGGGCTCTGTCAGACAAGCTGCCTGAGCTTTACTCAGTTAATCACTTCTTACCCTTTTCCTTCCTTTCTTCCACTTGTGTTCCTCCTCAGTCCACCTTATTCCCTCTCTTTCCCCAGTTTTGTCCTTTCCCACCAACTGATATCAGGGGGTTTCACTCCAGGGTCAATCTTTCTCCCACCCCTTGCATGGTCTTAGGGAGCAGCTGAGTTGTCCATTTCCACTGGGTGGCTTAGTAAGGTTCTTTTGCCCATCACTGCTCCTCCAGTCTTCTCTGGGTCTTTGCGTTCCAAAATGTTTAGTCTGTGACCACTTAAATGAGCAGCCTCCAGAAAAAATAACCATGCCATGAACATCAGAATGACAGAAAGAGTAAATGCCAGCCAAGTTATTTATCTGGGGCCAATGAAAGGCTCATAAAATAAAAATGATCAATCTTAAATAAAAGAGGCCATCATGACAGAATTGCCACAAAATATTGGGTAAGACAGTAAAAGAAGAGATGTAAAAGAAGTAAAAGATGTTAAAAAAAAAGAAAAAAATGGACAGCCTAAACTAGAGGGAGAAATAAGCAGCTTAACATCTCCAGCTAGCTCATGAATGAGGCATGACATACACACAGGTCAGACTGCATCCAAAAGGCCTCTGGCTGCACACTCATCAAAGTACACCTTAACCACCTCTCCCTTCTCCCCACAGGTAAATCAACACTCTGCATCAAAGTTTCAAATGGATCTGTGCAGAAACTTGTATCCTATCTCACAGGGGCCAGTGCAGTTGTTGTTTGAGGCTGGAGGTAAGAGCAGGTCAATGTGGGCATTCATCACGTGCTGGCCAGGTGGGCTGTATTTAGGATGATGATTTGACCACACGTAGCCTTGAGCCAGTACTGCATTCCCAGCTGTGCAGAACAGGATACACACTTTTACTGCAAATGAAATGAAACAACATCTCCGCTAGGCCTGACATCTGCAGTCATGCAAGGGCTATTCACAACAAGATTTGAAAAGCACTTGTGTGAGTTTCCATCCAAGTGCAAAGGTACTACCATCTATCATATGCAGATCCCCATGCCCCACACCAAAACTAGCACCTGAGCTCATGCCAGAGAATATTCCAGGGCAATGGACCTGCACTATCCCTGCTGTAAAATTGCTAGATCCTTATATGCTTTTAGCTATTTAGCTAAATTTCAGCTTTAGCTAACTAATACTCACAGGATTCTGAGACCTGCTTGGGTATGAACACTGGCTGAGGCCAATTTCCCAAAGGACGTTTTGATGTGATCAACCAGTTTAGGAGATAACAGTTTAGAGAACATGGACACGAGCCATTCAGCACCATTTGCCTTCACACTGGGAAGAGTAATTCAATGCACTGCTTTGAATCAACACGGGGCTACTGTGGATGGCCAAAATTCCACTGTGGGGTACAGGAGCTACACCAAACTCCTATTCTTTAGAATCCAACCGAGTAACCAGAAATTGCACTGTTTCTGCAGGATTCCTGATGAGATAAAGAGCTACCCTTCATAAAGAAATGCTTGGAAAAACTGGGGCTAAAGTAGACATTTCACTGAAAGGATGAAAAAACCCTACTATTTTTTGTTATGTTCTTTTATGAATACAGAGAGGCCAGCAAAAACTGAGATCAAGAGTATTCTTCACTAGAGAAGAAAACTCGTAATTTATATCTTCTTTCAGCACCTTTTCAAGAGACATGTAGGCTAAACTAATAGATGTTTAGAGAAGGATTTCCACAACACCACTTTAGAAACATCTCCATTATCTTTTTGAACTCATGAACACATTCACTAAACTTCAGAATACAGTATATACAGTAAAATGTTTCATTTTCCCCCATAATTTAATTCTTTGGCATTTTAAACTGCAACTACAGTGGTATTTATGATTATCTCACAAATGAAATTGGATTTTCACAACACATAATGCCACACTAAATAGCAGCAGAAATAATTCCGTTTCCAGTACAGAGACTAAAGATACAATTGAGGAACACAATATCTAGTTTTAATCAAAGATTAGGAAGAACAGAACAGATTCTTTCTTTTCTTATTTAAGTTCATTTTTTTTAATTTTAGCATGAACATTTTAACTTAAAAATAAATTATTTAAGAGATATAGATTCTGATTTTATGACCATCTCAGAAGAAACATTTCCACCCTTTCAAAAGCTTTCTATGCACTGCTAAATGACAAATGCACTGAAACAGAATATCTGATTTCAAAAAGCTAACATTTCAACTATTCTGTGTCTTCCCATGGGGTGGGAATACAGAGGGAAAAACAATCTCAATGTATTTTCAATTGTATAAATCTTTGCAGTTACTTGCAAAGGCCACCCATTTCAGGCCACAAGACAGACTCTGAGTTTGGAGCTCCCCTCCCTACATGAGAGAGTTTACAGACCAGAGGCGTGAAGAGAGCTTGCAGAGTAATCCCTGGCCAAGTGATTTCAAGTCACTGTGTTTTCAAAATTTTAAAATATTTTTTTTAGAAAAGAGAAGCAGGAAAACAGAAGGATAGAAGACATTTGTACAGGAGATAGCTAGAAATATGCAGGTTTTCTTTTTCCTCTTTTTTTTTCTTTCCTCAACACCAATTAAATAAGTTAGAAAATTCTTTCTCAACAGTCAATCACATCTCTCAAATTTTGAAACTTTAAAAACTGAAATTCCATCTTCCTAAAGCCTCCCGTAATAGGAATGGCTTCATGCCATGATTATCTAATGAGAAAGAAAGCATAATGGATATAAAGGTGACTATTTCCCATTCACAGTCATGCTACAGATGTTATAGTCATTAAAAAATGAGCACACGTCCAGAGACAGCAAAAATGCCAACAAAAAAGACATGTGAATTGCAGTGAAACCTGTGGAATTGCTGCTTTGGCAGCAGTTATGAATCTTACTTTGTTTTCAGGTGTTGCTGTGCATAATATTGCTCATATCAAATCTGCACAGAAGACAGAAATTGTCACTGGCAAAACTGCTTGCTAAAATAAATCTGGAAGTGCCTAAAGTCAGTGTGTCAGTTTGTACCCTGAATCTAGTCCAAGAGGCAGAAAAGTGAAAAAATCCTTTCTCAGGATGACCTTTCTTATGTGGTCAGGACTCCTCAGACAATGCTCCAGCAGTTATAAGAACCATCTTAAATTCTGGTCATGGTGAGAAAGTGGAGGAGGGTGTTTTGTTATGTTACATTGGACACTGCCTGCCTTGGAATTGGAAAGAACCCTGGAAAGAACCAATTGCCTGATTCTTGGAGTTGTACCATCATACTGCATACAATGGCACATTGAGTGCCTGCCCCACTCAAAGAGTTTCTGGCTAGGGCACACAGCAGGGCAAGGAGGTGTCCTGGGAAGTGCTGGGAATCAGGAAGAGGTGCTCAATGGCCACTTGTGGATTAGTAAAGTCTTCTGGGTGTCTACAGTGCAGCCTGCTGAGCTCTTGAGGCACTTGTATCTGCCTCAAAAGAGCAGAGTGTGGCACAGGCAGTGTGCCCCACCTCACAGTATCACCACAGAGATGGCCCCAGCAAGCATCCTCAAAGGGCCCTAAGAAAAGTGAAGTGAGGAAAGAACACAGGTGGTATGATCTAAAGCAGTATCACAACAGCGAGATCAGTGTGCCAACAGCACTCTTGGGGGGATAATTTTCCCAGCAACTTGTCCTTTACACTGTCATCCTTTCAGGAAAGAGGGAATTGAAGCTGGCTGTCACTAGTGCCAGCAGGAGCAGAGGCACTTGTGGAAGAAAGGTACAGTCTAGAGGAAGTATTTGGTCATTGCAGGGCCTCCTTTCTTCTCTCAATTCTCTTGTTATTTAGTTTTTTGCTACAGTGAGAAATCACCAAGAGCAAGAAGGAAAAACATGAGAAAATACCATTTGCACGTCCTTTTAATAGACTGGCTACTCTGCTCAGACAGGGGCCAGAGGTTGGAGTGGTGCCACCTGGGCACAATTTCCATATCAGACAGCGATGCCATTTGTCTGCATTACTTTGTATACAGACAATTTTGAGCAAAATAAAATTAAGATGTTCCAGCCTGCCCTCAGAAAAAAACTACACAGGTGTGCAGCCATTATACTTGGGATAAATTAAAATGCTTTTCACTGCCTTGTCCTAAAATTAGAGTGATATTTAAACACCATTCAAGAGCTTCCTTGGCTATTGTAATGCCACATTTACATTTGGCAGAGCTCTTGCTGGCTCTTGTCAGCGCTTTTCATTTGCACTGAACCTGACAGCAGAGCCTCAGAGAAGGGTATTACAGATTTAGACACTAAATTCTGCTCTCCTCCACACCAGATTTTGTTGTCTGAAAAGTGAACTCTGAACTGTTAAGGAATTGTGTTAGGATGTAACAAATGAGCAGCTCAGAGACTTCTCAGTTTTCATGACTATCATGATTCTTCAATTTTATTATTATACTTTGCACCATTATCTAGCAGGAAGACTTACAATGGAAATGGAGATTCCATTGAAAGGCAGAAGCAAAATCAGAAGATATTTTGTTCAATTTGCTTTTAACTGGAAGAAAAAAAAATAATACCATTTAATCTTGTTAATCTGTCACAAATACTGTCAACGTCCTGTCCTTCAAAGACAATGCAAAAAAACCCCTATTTTTTAAAAAAGTTTCTATTTATAAAAAAGCACTGAAGACACATGCCTTGTAGCTTAATTAAATTAGGGGGAAATATTAGATAGCATTAATAAAAATTCTCCTTCTTTCTCAAACAAACCCTTTTGTTGAAGCAAAGGCCAAGGTTTTTTTAAATAAAACTTCAGATCTTAAGCAGCAAGCATACAGAATTATCACAATGGGCAAACCTCAGCACTAAAATGGTGGCATATAGGAAATACCACTTCTGGTAATCTAAATGACACTGTAAAAACAATTTCAGTAAGATTTTAATGTTAATACAAGGCATTTTAATTAATAGACAGAATATGGGTGGATTATATTTAAAGATTAATATTAGAAAAGGAGTTCTTCCGAGTCATAACCACCATTCCATTTGCTGCTGTTACTGACTCAGAGTGTCAGCACAACTTTTGCATGCCAATATTTTAGTTTTGTGTTTTTAAGAACACTAGCCTAAGGACCACAGAACATTAAAAAAACCCCAAACCTATAAAATATTTTGTACACTAATATGTATTGCTTAAAATCTGTGGACAGAGGGAGGGAGACTGAATATAGAAAACATTTGGCATTCCAGGACTTACCTGCCCAATTATACTGCCTAAAATTAACATCAACATTTCTTCCAAAATGTTTGGCATTATAATGACAAAAGCATAATTTTATAAAACAGTAATAATTTTAATTGCTCGTATTATTAGTATTGACTGACACCTAGTACAAGAAAGTCATGAACCTGTTAGAGAGTGTCCAGACAAGTGCCACAAAAATGATCAGGGGGGCTGAAATACCTCCCCTAATGAAAAAAAGCTGAGAGAATTATGGCTGTTCAGCCTGGAAAAGGCTCTCTGGGCATCCTGTTGCAACTCCCTCATAAAAGAAGCTTAGAAGAAAGATGAAGAGCATTTTTACCAGGGCATGTGGTGACAAGACAAGGGACAATGATTTTACACTGAAAGAGGGTAAATTTAAACTAGATCCAAGGAAGGAATTTTTCAATAATGAGGGTGGTGAGGCATTGGAACAGGTTTCCCAGAGAAGTGGTGGATTCTCCATCCCTGGAAATGTTTCAGGCCAGGTGGGATGGGGCTTTGAGTAATCTGGCCTAGTGAAAGGTGTCCCTGTCCATGGGCAGGGGAGTTGGAACCAGCTGATGCTTGAGGTACCTTCCAAACCAAACCATTCTATGATTCCCCAATAGGTTGCTGAGGTAGTAATAGTTATCATGGGTTATCTACCACCTTATGGAAAACCAGTAAAATGCATATCCAATTCTGTTCTCCGTCTGAAAATGGCTTCTTGGAATTTATAACTGCATAAACAAATGCTGCAGTTCACCTTGACCCTTCTCAGAAATAGAGTTTCAACATTTTCCTCTCAAACACTGCAAAATGTCAAAAGCATATAGCTAGCACAAGATTAGTTCTGCTCTCAGATACTGACTAAAGGAAGTAGCTGGGTAAGAGTGGTTGTGTGTTACTAAAATATAATTGGTTTTTCACTTCAGCTCTTCAGTGGGTCTGGGTAAAAATAATTGCTGAATATTCAAACATATGCTGTCAAAACACTAACTTCAATTAATTAGATTCTTCCAGATGTAGTTTGAAATATGACACTACGTTCAGCTAACTCTCACTTTGGGGACAAAATGCCCTACAAAATCATGCTTAGAGGCATTCTGTCCCTTGCAGTTAGTACAGAATTACTTTGTGGAGAGCTTTCACAGAGAAATTCTTCAATAAGTTTTCTCTGAACATCCTCTTAGAATCAGAGAGTAATCTCCTCAAAATAATCACACTTACTTGAGATACAGCACTCTTACCTCTCTGCTATTTTTCTCTAGAACATCACCTAGACAACCTGACAGTGCATTTGTGAGACACTGACATATGCGTATGTCGAGAGCAGCACATTTCAAACTCCTGCCTCATGCCCCTGTACTTTCTTCTCAAGTCTATCAGCTTTTCCTCCAACTTCTTTTGAAGTGCATTTGAAAGGCACTGTGCAGTACTTTATTTACATAATAATACCATATAATGGTACTTGCACTGTACTACATTTGGTCTACGACCGCCGTGACCCATGTACTTTCATTAAGGTGACGTAGTGGCAGCCATTAGACATTAAATAGAAGAGTCTTGAAAGTATCATGATGAGACACAGTTGATAAATGCTAATTGATCTTCTAATAAAGTAATTGTGTGAGATAGGAGAAAACCTCCTGGAAGACTGAAGACTCTTGAGATACATTTTCCAGGAATAATTAGAGTTCTTGAGCACTTTATCACCTTTAGAAGTAATTGCGCAGCTTACTTTATAACAGGTAATTTAAAAGGCAATGATGAGAAAATTCACAGATGCTTTCTACATGCTGCATAATAAATAGACACATTGGCAGTGATTAAGTGGCTTCCTTCTGTTCCATAAATTGTTGACATTATGGACCCAAGTTCTCTGCTGCAAACTAAGAAAAGCACTGGCAAAGTTTTATTCCTTGTCATCTTACTGAAAGAAGACCAGTTGCTAATCTACTTTGTAAGATTTGCAAGACACTTAACCACTGTCTAATCTGTATAGCTATCCGCATTCTCGCTTGTTTGGGGGTGTTTTTTCCCCTTAAAAAAAACCCAAAAGACAACAAAAAAAAACCCCACAAACAAACAAAACACAAAAACAAACAAACAAAACCCATCAAAAACCAAAACCAGTTCTCTTGTTTGGAATCTAGTGAGTGCATGAAACTCTGTAAAATACTCTTATCAATTGCTCCAGCTTCTAGGATTACTGTCACAGACCTGGCCAAACCTCTCAGCACCAGGGCAAAATTGGATCAAAATAGCTTGGTGTAGCATTTTACATCCTTCCCACCAGACAGTTAATCACACTTAGAAAATTGAACCCACGGTGATCCACACTGGGTCTTCAGCACTAAAATTTCTGAGAATGCTTGGAACAAAGCCTGCTGTCAGTGAAGTCAGTGGCAATGAAGAGGATGGTCAGTAGTGTAGGGAGATGCTCTCTCTTACCTATAACCATGGGCACATGTGAGCACTTTCCCTGCACAGCCATCTTAGCCCCAGGAACTTCAGGGTAGTTGCTTCACTTCATGCAGTCCTTACTGGAAACACTTGAGGTGTCTGCAGGGCAAAAATAACTCATGAGAGTGGCTGTATCTTTTCTACTCATGGACACCTGAATGACTTTTAATTTGGTCCAAGTTATTGCTTTTTGTAAAAACTACCAGAGGCAAAAGCAATAACTGATTTATTGTTAACTGCCATACAGCTCTAGCTAAAACTCTGACCTGCAGCAGCTTTTCCGCTACTTAACATCCTTTCATCATTGTTAAATGAGCTTCTATTATTAACAAACTGACTTCCCTTTGAAGGAAACAGAAAAATCAACTTCTTTAGTGAGACGATTTCTTTCCTCTTGAGTTTTGTGAAGTTCAGATTGACGCCTCACAATGCAAAAAGACTTTATGGGATCTGTACTGCTTATAATAATATTTATGCTGATAAAGAAACAATACTGAACAAATTATAATAAACAATGAATCAGTTTGCAACAAAGGACAATATTTCTATAAGCAGCTTAGGGTTTGAGAATCTATATTTCAAAGTAAGTATGATCTAGGAATCACACATCCTAAATTTCTTTATGGCCCTTTTATTTATTATAATTATTGTGCTTAAAGTTGATGTCTAGTTGTCCATCAGATTTCAGAAAATGTATTGTATACCAACATGCCTTTAGTGCTCCTCTTGCTAATTTGCTTTACCAGCTGAACATTGTCACAGTCAAAAATAGATTTCTCATTCTGCTCAAGTTCTGTTCTGATTTTTAAAAAGTTGCAGATTCCAGCCATCAGTTGCCACAGTGTGCCTTTGTAGGCCATAGTAAGTAGCATTTTAGATCCTCATATTTTCTGTAGTGAAAATATTTACACACTCCAAAGAAAGAATCACAGCTCACTGCCTTTAGCAGACAGAACTCTTCATTGCCAGAGGCATTTCCCATGGATCCCAGAAACACATGATTTGGGTTTTTTCCTGCCTTTCCTCTACATATTCTAAGTCCTTTTATAATGATAATCGAAGGGTTATACTCAGTATTCCAGTCTCAGTATAAAAATCACCTCACTGCTTACCTATTTAGACACCCAAGGAACACATTAACATTTTTAGTACAGGCCGCACTGACTGCTTATATAAAGTTTCTAGTATTTCCAAGGTCTAAATAATTTTCAGAGGCAGAGTGTTCTACATCTGAGTCATTAAAATCAGATTATGACCTGTTTTTTTTAAGGGACCCTTCTAGATGAAGGTGAGGCACTAAAATAGGGAAATTCTGAGGTCTTAAAGAGGGTCTTGAATTAAGATTATGCTGGGATGAAACATGTATCTCTCACAGCATAACTTAATCTAGAAAGTTTATAGCAACAGTTTTCTCAGTTCCCCTTAACTTTTTATGCATTCCATTTGTCCCTACATGCATAATACACGTAATTTGACAGTCAGCATGTCCATTTACAATTGACAATTAAAGTACCTGTTCTGTACTGCTATTTAATAAAGGGCCACTTCAATCCTTCTGATTAGTCACATGTTTTCATTCCTTTCTTTTTTACTCTGAAAGGCCTTTCATCTGATTCCATGTTCAAGAATTGCTGAAAGGAAAGTTTTAAAAGCCATTTCAGTATGCTACATTGCAGAGTGATATTGCAGCTAAAGACACAATTAGCAGTCGAGTAATTACATGTCTGTAAACTGGATAAATGAATTTTTGTTGAGTTTTCCTGGTTTAAGTTGATTTTTTGTTAACTTTACAGATAAACATTTGTTAACAAAATCAGCGACTTCCCAGTTAAAGACTATAAAGGACTTACAGAGTATTAAAGGAAAGGAAGCTCTAAGATGTCTACATGTTAGGTTTGTCTTTGAACAAGACAAGTAAAGAAAATAAACTTTATGACTCTAACGAATAATAGCAAGTGGCACAGCTTAGATGATGAATATCAAGGATCAAAATGGATTATTTGAAAATTATCTACTGAGAAAAAATTTTAATTTTTTTAAAGTAGTCTGCAGAGAAGGTATTCAATTTGGGTAACAATTCATCTAATAAAACTGAAAATATTTTGGCCCTTCAGATCCATCAAAATAAGTGCTAATTGAATTAATCACCTTAGCTTGAGAGCCATGATTTTAGTTCTGTGATTCTATTTTTTGTGTGCATTAGTTTTAGGTTTATTGAAGCTTTACATATAGTCAATAGCTGTGATGGTCCAATATTTATACGCTGCCTCTTGGCTCAATAGATCCATAAATTATTTACATCCTAAGTTCTACACCTATCCTGTGAGCACAGCTTCCAGTGAAGTTCATAAACAAAGTAGACAATGAATCAGACTCCAAGCAGTCCCAAGCTCTCTTCATCAATCAGAGAAAGACTGCAAGCACAACCTGTATACCCATACAGCTTACTTATGCTATTCAATGGATAAACCATGCAACTGAAAGCACAAAACTTCAGCCATGCAGCCGAGAGCTCTTCACTTTGAAATTTGGAGCAGACACTGGAAACAGCATTCTGGTCTTTTCGGAAAATAATAATCGTGCTTCTGTAACTGTAAGAGAGTATGGCCGTCCTTTTAATAGCCACAGTGAGAGCACAAATATCCTCTCTAACAAGCAAATCCTCTTGGCATGAATAGAGATTCATGCAGTGCTATCGCCTACTTTTGTACAGCAGGGATGGAAGCTCACCACTCCCTTCTGCTGAGCAGTGTTTAATGGTTTTTGCAGAAAGCTTTCATCAGCGGAAGTGCAATATATGCTTCTCAAATTCTGCAGATTTCATCTTATGATTTGCATCAAGCTGTCTGCCTCAGAACCATATAAACCCAAAGAGGAAAACGTTGAAATCATAAAAATCAAAAGCTTAATAAAACCAGGATTGCCACACTTTGGAAAGACTTTTTCATTCATCTAATGGGCTCTCTAGGGAGACCTTTGCTGTTTGAGACTTATTTTCTTTAAAGAAAATTATTGATTTGCTGAGAGACATTTGAGGGACAGAACTGTAGAAAATCTCAAAGAAAATGTTAGTCTGAGTACTAATGTGTTCTTCTGGAATAAGATAGTCAATCACCACTAGGGATTTTTGTTGAATTATTATGCTCCTAGGTATGTTCATTTTTAAGACAAGGCAACTTAAAATTCCAGAAACAGTGTTTGTAGAAAGTTCATATCAAAGTAGATAGAGCAATTATAGCCACTTGAGATTCAGAGCCCCTCTGCTCCTCCTTTTGGGGCACTCATGCATAAGTGATGATGTAGAGTTGTTCTTAATAATTATTTCCTAACCCAAGTGATATATTTAGATTTCCATGTTAATTAAATTCATATGACAAACCCTACTGATCTTAGTGAAGCTGAAGACTTGAATAAAAAACATTTAACGAATTATGAGAGTTCATTTGTCTTCCTAGTAATGCAAACTGTGATTAACTCATACATGCAATTTCCTTCTGCCTGCAGCAATCCCTGTACTACGTGCTGAATAAACACTCCTGGAAACTGGGCTTATATATGCAAACTGTATCAGGATGCTCTTTCTGTCTGATTCCACTTCTCCTCCACCAGCTCTAAGCATAGATTTACTTCAGGACAGGTTGCTTAATTAAATCGTTACGATTTCTGCTTTCACTGTGCCAAAGAAATCCACGCCACTCACATGGACAAACCAAAAGTCTAACAAAAAATCCATCGTGGTTTAAGAACCTCACCTTATTCCCCTCATTCATAAGAGGGCATAAGAGATTTCGTAACATTTATCCAAGAGCTTTAACAGACCCTTGAGGTCTCCCCTTTGCTGTCTTTCACCTCAAATTACCTGGTACAGATAATAGAAATAAATACATTTGTTCTGGGAGGTGTTCAGCATGCTGCTACTTCCTGTCCTACTATACCACATAAAAACAATCCCCTCTATCCAAACTTTTCATTTAATTTGTTATCTTAAACTGTAACTAGCTGTATTTTTGAAAATGGGAATGAAAGTTAGACAAAGAAGAAAAATACAGGTGCATGTCCTTCCACAGAAAGTGCAGCTAGATATCCTGCACCTTCCCCAGCTGCACCTTCACCCAGAGGGACAGGAACCCATGCAGCTTGATTCTCACAGGGAAGTGTGATGTGTGAATAAGATCCAAGCAATGGGATCCATGGGATGTATTTTTGCCATGCAAATTCAGGTGCACTTGCTGGCAGGATGGTAAGGGAAGTACTTTCCTCCCAGGAGATTTTTTTATGAGACATTGCTCATATGTCACACATCACATCCTCCAGGGGTGGCACCACAACTTGCATGGGGTGCCAGAGGTGTCAAGCTCAGGTGATGCTAGAAGGGCTCCAGACAGCTAAAAACAACCCAAGCAAGCATAATCCAGATAAGAAATGGCTTTTGAGAAAAGAAAGTCAACTGGGTATACTTGCATTGCCAACATATGAGGGTTAAATTTTACCACAGAGCATAGACACTGTGTATCCTTGCTTATCTTGCCCTTCTTATTCTAAAAATCATATTGGGTCCATCACAAATCCAATCTTCGTTTCTCAAGATTCCAATCTCAAAAGCTTGGATATGCTAATAAACAAATATATTTCTCTAAGACAGAAAAGGAAAAGGTTCAGATTAGTTAAGGATATTCAACCAGGAAAGTGTTAGGTCTATTATACAGAGCACCAAAGAAAGATAAAACTGATTTCCAAAACATTTTAAATATTAGAAGTGTGACAAAGATAGTGAAAAGCAATAACATCTCTTTTTCTCCCAGCTGTTATTGTTGAAAATGAAAAAAGTTGTTGAAGGCAGAAGCTCTATTTCAGAAATGAATGAGAAGCAGAGAACTTTAAATATAAATACAAGAACAATGTTCTGTATTTAACACAATCATATTAAATTTTGTATAATCTTGCACAAAGATTGTGATTTATATTTTAAGGGTAAAAAAAGGTGCTGAGAAGGGAGAGGTGATAAAGCCACCATCTCTAATGGAAAACAGAGGAACAGACACTTCTCTAGTTCATCGGCAATGACAGCCTTTCCTTGCATTTCTTGTTTTAATCTCTTCGCTTCATAATTTAACATAAGAGAGAGTTCAGTGAGTTTCCTGGGAATGAGCTCATGGGCAAAAGATAATGGTATGTCTTTTTCTGTTTTATTTTTTATTTTACAGCTAATTGGATTTTAATTCCACTCAGAAATTATTTTTTAAAAAAATATATAAATGCAGAACATACTTTTCAGCTTCTGTGTGGCTAATACAGTTTTTAAAGCATCATACCATCATACTGCTTTGCACAACATGTTATTATTTCTCCTCCAGATTGAAACACTGTTTTTCAAACACTTTTGTTCAAAAGGTCTGCTTATGCGAAAGTTGTTAAAACAAATCTTACTGACTCAAATACTCTTCAAGGCACATGAGGAATTATTACTGTTTTGTTTTGGAGGCAGAATATCCATCCACAGCTACGGAGGCGAATATTTCTTTGACTTCAGGTTCTGACATTGCATAATAAAGGAGTTTAATAATACTTTTATTACATATTATATAAACTTACCTAAATCGGTTTAACAAAACAAAATTTACAGCAGAAGCAGCAATTTAAAGGGAATGTAAATTTGAGTTTAATTTAAACGTCTAAACCAGTTTCCATTAGAAAAGAAGAACTTCGCCTAATTTCTGCGCATATGACACTGAATGAATGAATCTGTTTTCTCTGGAAACGACCAGATTCAAATGTCTTAGAGGTGCTCTCACGCACACACACGTAGTCCTGTGCTAAACAAAGGTGTGGAACTGCAGCACGACTGCCAGAGCTTACCTGCCCCTGTACTCTGGTGGGGTCAGCTGTGCTGGACCTGCCCCTGGTCACAGCGGGTCAGCAGGAGCCGCGAGCGCCAACAGGGGCAGTCACTCATCACACCCGACAACACTGGCCACTGGGGACCTGAGCTGCGCCTTTCAACATCTTCCCGTAAACTTGCTGCTCCTTAATGGAATGTAGGCCTTAACCAAGCCCTGGTAACGCCAGATGGAACTCTACTGGCTTTCACTAGCAAATAAAGCCACGCAGCTCCCCCAAAACAATTAGTTCTACACACCTGATCCCTGAACACTTCCCAGCAATGCAAAACTGTGAAGCCTTGTGCATCTGTATTTCCTCTGTAGTCAGCATGAAAATACCATTTTATCCTCCCACATGCCTTTCACAGTCTTTTGGAAAAATCTGTGTTAACAGGATGACTCCTGCAGCTATACAATGGGCTCTTACAAGTAAGGGCATGTCAGGGTTCTGTCAGTTCTCCTTAGACCACATGGAGAAAAAGAAAGACATTGTTCAACCAAGAGTCCTTGCCAGTACCTTCCAAAACATTTACCTTGCACTGAAACAGGCTAGAGGTGGGTGTGTAAGAAAATGCACAGCCAAAATACACCTTGGGCATGAAGGAGGGCAGTGGTGCCAGCTGAGCTCAAGATTCTACCTAGGAATCTGATCCATGTGCTTTCCTACACAAATTTAGTCAAAGGAAAAGGATGTATTCTCAGATTTTAAAAAAGCAGGCAAGTTAGTAACGCTTATGACAGCTACACAGGAAAGTGTCCCAAGTGTCAGAGATTACATTCTGCACTGACCAAAGGTCAGAGACACAATCAACAGGATAAGCAGTGGAAAAAACACTCATCAGGGAAAATTTGACAAGTGACATGGCTATCAAGAAACAGCTAGAAGGTTTGCCCGCCAGCTCAGTACAAAATTTCTAAGAAGTAATGAAATTTTGGAAAAACAGGGAGACAAGTGACACAGTCCACTATTACTTTGTCTGTGGTATATTCCAACTTTTCTTGGACATCGAAAATAGTGAATTTATGGAGGTCACCTATTCCAGAAGTTCTCAGAGTAGGCTTTTAATTCATAGTCTAAGACAGCTGGAAGGTCTTTCTAACTATTACTTGAATGCAATGGAGCACCAAATACATTAATTCATATAAATTTTCCCTCTATATCCTAATCTGTCTCACACGTGTCAAAATAACATGAGTGATTCATGCACTATTTATCTGTTGCCAAGCACTGTGCCTGTCAAGGAATGCAAACTTGCGTTTAAAAGGTGTCTAAATTTATCTGGCAAAGTAGGAAATTATTTGTATTACTCATTAGTATTAAAGAGCTTTCCACATTGTGCCCACAAAACATGACCCTCTAGGCCATAATTACCCCCTCCTAAGTTCTTATCTGTGTGTACATGGTGTGTAGGACAAAATACACAACAGAAGGAGTGTGATCAAATCAGGCACTTCATTATCATATTTTCCACTCATCTGTCCAATTATGATTCATTTTACTAGGTGAAGTAAATGGTTCAGCACTGAAATGCATACTGATTTCTGCTCTTCTAGACACTGTGAGTAGATCCAGTATTTCCCAGTTTAAGGTCCCCATGATGCAGCTCTCTGAGTTAGAATAGGTCTTATTTTAATTCAGTTTCTGTCTTTTTAACAAGTAATGTGCATGGGCAAGGGGTTGGTGGAAGAACATTTTAAAGCTCCACAAAGCTTTTTAATCCTTTTTAATGCTCCACAGAGCTTTAAAATTGTCATTTTCTCAAAAGCAATATGAATGTGGAATAGGCCTTCCCTCAGTCAAAATATTCACAGAAAGTATATAAAGTGTAGGAAGCAGTTTAATTTCCACTATATGAACTCTATCTTATTAATTAGGAAAATAACTCTCAAAGATTTTCCCCGACAAAGCCTATTTTCAGTAAAACAAACACCACTCTTCATTAACTAAAAAGTTAGGAACTTTTTTTTTGCTTTTGTGTTGCTTATTTTTAATAACCTGTTTATGAATATTGGTCAATTATTCACCAGCAGTTAAGAATAGATAGGTAATCTGGGAAGTGTTTTCCCCCAATTTCTATGTTTTCTTTTTGCTTGCCCCTGCACTAAACTCAAGATCATGTATTAATGACAGCACCATTGGGTCATTGAGTTAATAAAGAGTATATTGTAGCACCTAAGATTTCCTGAATCAATGCTTCTGTCTTCTATTCCCAGAAGCATGTACAAGTTTTGGAATATCCCCAGCACCAAACCAAAGAGTGCTCAGTTGGAACAATCCACAAAAATCTTTGCTAGAATGGGAGAGAAGCCCCTGTCCATTGATCTATCAGCTGTTGACATCTGAGTTCAATACAGCTTGTGCTGATAGGTCCACCACTTCCACAGCCAGTGACCTCCTAAGAAATCCTACTCCCACATACCCCTCTCCTTGTTTAATGACTTCCATAAATAGCAGGAAACTGCCCCCATTCTTCAAATTAAATATCCTGGAGATGAGAATGAGAAAAAATTCCCTCTATTTCTGACTGCAGCAATACTCAACATTTCCTGACAGTCCTGTTTGACTCTGTGACTTAATTGCAGTCCAGATCCTTTGGTTAGGGAATACTGTCCTCATGGTCCAACAGTCAGAGTACCTGAGCACTTGATGTAGGAGCGTACTTCCACAAGACCAGCATCACAAGCCACAGGATGGCAGGAGATGTGAAAGGATAAAATTTGATGTTGTACTGAAGGAAATAAAAAAAAAAACACAAACCTGGAAAGCTCTGCCCATAGGGAGACCCTTTTCTCCACAGGAAAAGGAGCGTAAACAGAAGAAGAAAGCATGACTATAAACTTTTAGATTTAAATTTAGGTAATATGTTTAATTTTAAAAAAGTACTACTCCTGTAGTCAGGTAAAATGGTCAAAAGGAATTGATGCAAATGTGAAAAAAAACATGAGAATTTGTAGAAAGAAATTGGGATGCATCAGCCTTGTAAGTTGTGCTTAGGTAATATCTACACCCATGGGACTGAGCAGCAAGCCAAGGCTTTGTCAGGATTAAACTCAGATACACAACATTCTCCCTGTGCACTAATTTCCATGGCAAGTTGGCTTCCACACAGGCCAGGGCCCATCCTGGCCCATTCAGGATAATCCCTTGTCTGGACAGACAGGGGACCAGGACATAACATTGCTCCAGGTTTTTTTGCCTGTCCCTGCAGGAAGGACATCCTGGAATTAAGAGCTCAGTGGGGACAAGGCCTTTCTGATCTATTGGAGCACTCCCCAGTTGCACCCAGCAAGCCCATGTTACTGGTGAATGAGATGAACATCCTACATCAGCACTAGAAGGACTTGACCCAGCTGCTAGCTGGGAATAAAAACTGAATAAAACTGAAAAAAACAGAGCGTGAACAGAACTTTTCAATTTTTTTTGCTTGTTCTTTGTATTGACATGCTGGTTATACTTCAATAAATCATAAAAATTATTATCGGAGAAAAAAACGTCATGGGTAAGAAGGAGCTGGAAAAGACCAGTATACATGAGAAAGGAGGCTAACTCTCCAGCCTCATCTCAGAAACTCTTAGAGAACCTTACCCGAGTGAACCCTGGCACTGAATACAATAGGGTCAGTTTTGGATAAGAACCCATCACAAAGGATCACAGGGTTCCAGTGTTTGACTTTCACTTACAGTGCAACTCTTCATGTGCTCTAAGTGCTTCACTATTGCACAGACTTTCACAATGGAATAAAGGACAGAGATGAAATAAGACTGCAATTAAGAAAAGACAGCCAGAAATTAGCTGCAACCTGCAGGTGCTACTAGTAAATCAAGCTTATTTCCATTTCTACTACCTATCTGATAAAGCTAGATGAACTCACTTCCAGAAGATGACCTTTATTTAACTGAACAATAAAATATCAAGCAAATACAACAAACAGATAAATCTTCTTCCCTGTGTTACATCTTCCCAGCCATTTTCTCATTTTCTAAAATCATTTTATTTGCTGCTGTTTTGCCAACTATTACAAGCGGAGCGCTTTTCTCTGATTTTAAATTCACTCAAAGTCATAACTCATGGCAGCTGAGTCTAGCTATGATTAATGTCCCAAATCACTTCTGTTCAAGTTGCCACTGCATTTCTATCTGCAATATCCGAGCACTCAGCACCATCTCTGGTCAACTGTGTTCAGTACAAGCTAAAATTCAAATAAACAGAAATCCCCAGTACCAAATTCACAGGACTCAGGACAGATGAGGTTGACATGAAGATTTTGTAGACAAAAAAGAACTTTGCTCATTTGGAACATAAGGTGACCCTAGAAGTGAAAAACATGTGAAATTTGATTCAGATTTTTTCTATAAAACTCTATTAAATTTCTATAAATTTCTCTATTATGTTTTTAACTTGTGGGTTTGTTTCTCCTTTATCTGAGAAGCATTAAACCCCTGTGTTTCCTTTTGCAGGATGGCAATGTTTTCTGCCTTGAGTTAATAGCTGCAGAATGATGGAGTAGACAGAGAGAAGCTGGGAGGACAAAAGCCCCGTGAGGATGGGAATTCATATTTCACACTTTGGTCCCTTACCACAATGAAACAAACCTAAACCACAAATCAAAAGACTCATTATTACAGAGGAAAATAGTGAATTTGAGCTTACATATCTGAACCAAGAAAAATGCACTCCCCAACCTCCATACCCTATATAGAAGCCCGCATTTTTCCTTCATATTTTAAAGTGTCCATATACTTAAGGGATAAAGATAACATGTGGAATCTAATTTGCACATCACTTTTCTTCCAAATCTTGGGAAAAATCAGCTTTAATTTATTTTGTTTCATTAACCCTTTTTTCAGGGTTGCAGGTTGAACAATACATGGAAAACACGAAATTACTGTTGTTGAAAAATTATTCCCTCAAGTTACATAAGTTGTAACAGGAATACACTCTCCCTTCCCCAAACGTTCATAAATACATGTATGGAAAAATTACAGTTTTGAGGTTGTGTGGGTTAGATCAAGGCTTAGTCTCTGCAAGTGGTTTCATTAACATCTGTTTTTCTTCCCCTGGCCTCGCAGGCATACTTAGCAAAGTCCAAGAGGAAAACATGATCATCAACTGCATTTGCATTGTACATAGAACAAGGACAGTGATCTCTTGCTTTATGAGTCTGTGTAAAGTGCAAGAGTATATTACAATTACACATTAAATTCTGATCCCCGACCCAAAATAACTCAGAAATTCACATTGAAGTAAACGTAACAGTAGAAGTCTTCCTTTCTATTTTCATTCTGTGGTCTCACATTCTACAACATTTGAACGTTCTTCTTCACACTAAAAACTGATAATCACCTCACTTATTTAAATGATTTATCAAAATGAGGGTTGACTCATAGGAGAAATCTCAGAGCTCAATTCTACAAAAGCCTAAATGGCAACTTAGGATAAAAGTATTACAACAACCTGTCATAGAAAAGGCTGCATCTATTTCTCATCTACTTAAGTTTAAACATATATCATTGGTACTCTAAGTAGCCCAGGCACGAAATACCAATGAATCATCCCATTGCACTTTCTCAGATATCCCAAAGACACTAAAAAATAAATTTTTCTTTCTATTTTTTCACTAGGCATGACAAGCATGAAAAAGGCTTTACTCAAGAACCACAAGCAGAATGTCTGCTCATCAAGCATAAAAATGTTTGTTCACTGAGCATTTGCTCAGACTTTTATGCTGATTGACTTCCTGTGTTTTCTCATTCCTTGCATGTTCTCTTCCTGTTAAGGTGAAAAGCAACTGACTTTCAAGAGCATAATGTGGTTGTAGAAAAGAAATTTAGATGCACATCTTTGAATATGTAAGTGGATTTAAAACACAGTGTTCAAAAGAACTACTTGGAAACTTGATTATAATCAGTTAGCCTCCATGCCATTTGGAACCTCAGGAGTCAGATGTCATTTGTGTCCCAGTCCTAGAAGATCACACTCGTTGCAGCTTCTGAAAGTTGTGCAAGTGTTGCATAAGCAGGGGCTCACTGCTTTCCTTCATTTTATTCCTTCAGCTCCCTGTGTGCCATCTGGCCCCTGTCCTCTGCTTCTGTCTCATCCAAGGGGCTCCCCTCTTCACTCTCCTCCAAAACAGCTCATCTTCAACTCTGTTGTCTCACATTTCCATTTGCCACATTGCCATGCAAAACGTTCCCCTACCCTCTTTAGCCCTGTCCTCTTTTCTGATGCCAGGATTTCTGTGTAGCCAGTCCTTCACGTGCCACGCTTTTTTTATATCTTCTTGCTAGGTATAAGGTTTCTCCATGTATTTGAGCCTTCCTGTTGCCTCTTCCAACTTACATCTCCTCTGAAGTTGCTTACAGACATAATGAGACTTCCCTGAAAGAAAGTAGGGAACAGTGAGGGTGATGAAAACAACTTTTGGACAACACTGAGCCTTGCTTGGCTGAGGTAATAATACCAGGGAAAGCAGGAAAAATGAAGCTTAAGAAACCCTGTAATGGGTGTCCTTAAATGTTAGTTAGCCTTCTTTTATAAAAAAAAAACAGTAAGGAAAAAAGCCAGCAGGAGAGAAAACTGTCTTCAGTTTCTCTCCATACCCCTTTTTAATCATGCTTTCCTCTCAGTTCAGTAGGGTTCTCTCTGCCACTGCCAAGAACCTCGTCTGTAATTTCCATTCATGAGACGTAATTTTCAAAAGTACATGTTGCAGAGAAATGGTCCAATGCACCACAAAGTAAATGTGCAATCTTGGCTGAGCCAAATGAACTTGGTTGAGCTCATTTCAGTGATGGGTCCTAGATTAAAACTAAATATTCAGCAGTTAGCATAGCTAAGCAAATGGCTATTTTTGAAGGCATACTGCAAAGAGAAAAGGAGCCTTATTAAAGTAGGCTGTCATTACAGCTACTTTTCGAGCTCAAGTAGAAAGAAAGTAAGAAAATGTGAAAGAATTCAACTTGAGGGATGAAGAAACTGTTAATAGTGTGTGTGACATGCTTTCATGCAGTTGGGGTTCTGTGATTTTTTTTATTTATTGCAGATATTATGATCTTAAGTCCTGTAGGACTGGGAATGGTAGGCTAGCTACAATATCTTTCTGAAGTGCTGCTCCAAATCGTATGCTAGAAAGAAGAGAAGTTAGAAAAGAAAACTAGCAGCAGTTCAGTAGTCAACCTGAACTGCAAGCCTATATTAGAGAAAAAAGGCATGGTTATGCATGCAGAAATCTCAGAAGTATGCCTGCTTCCTTCTAAAAGGGACAGCAGCACCTATAAGGACAACAAACAAGCTGGATCCTTAAGTTTGTGCCTTGTATGACAATTCTTCAAAGCAATACAGTGTCTCCAAGCATCCCAAGGGGGCTATGGTTCAGTTATAACTTTATGGGAAATGTGACATCCAAAGCATCAGCATCACTCAGGGATGTATGTCATTCCCTCAGAGGATCTCTCAATTACAAGTAATGTAACACCTCAAGGAAATGGCATGGTACATGGAGTTCTTTCCATCAGCTTCTCAGTACAGCTTAGATGAAACAGTGCCATACATGACTTAATTCTTACAATTGGGATTCACTGACAGCTACTCAGATGTTGTTTACTGCCATAAGTCCAGTAATAGTTTGTCCTATATCCCCTAACAACTGGGTTCTTTTAACTAGCTTGGGATGTTTTGTAACAGTGAGCTTTCCTCTTAGAAACACATCTTCGAATATGGAAATGATTGCTGATGATGGGACAACCTCTTCTTTTATTAAAAAACTGGTACAAGCCCAGACTAAATTTTGTTTTGTATCTCAGCCATTTGCAAATGCTTGCAGATGATACTGGTCCTCGGCTGTTGCACAAAAAACTTTAAGTTTCTTAAATTATTAAGAAATATTGAAAAAATTCAAAATTACTTTTTGGCATTCCCAGTTTTTATCTTCTCTTCCCAGTTGTTTGATACATATCAGAGTAAATATCAGAAAAACAGACTTAAAATATTCACACTAATCCTGAAGTCATGTGTAACCCTTACCAATGCCTTATACTTCTGTCACACAGGATAGATTCTCCACTGGTGTCTGACTCAAAAAATGTATGCCAGTGAAATCTTAGAGAGATTGACCAGCTTTGCAGTTGCTATAAATCATTAAAGCTCCAGTGGGTTTCATGCCTTTGCAACTGAACAAAGATGGCTTACAGCTTCAGAGAAGACAATCTGCAGCTGTTCTTCATAAAATCTTTGTATAAAACCTTGACATTAAATCATAAAACAGTGGCAAGAAACTAACTACAAGGCAGGAAAAGAAAGATTTGAAAGGATAGTGTGACAAAGAGGAGACAAATATGTACAACAGATGTAAATGTTTCAGAGCTAAAAAGCAAGTGCTACTCCCTTGACATTTCTTTTCTGTCAAAATATAATGAAAGAATAGCAAAAAAGTGTCTCAGTAATGCACATAATTATGACTCTAGCTATAGACATATTTGCTTGAAGTGATAAAAATAAAGGCATTCCCAGGTGCTAATGGTGACTAATCAATCTTCTTTTAACAGGTAACACACCCTTAACTAAAAGAAAGGAAAAGCACATTTTCCCAAATCAGTCCAAGAAGTCAATCAAGAGAAACCAGGAGAGCAGAAGCATTAGTTATGTACCACAGGCCCTGAATTAATGGGAATTATCACAATTCACAAATTACTTCTATCCAAAAAGTTAATATTCCCCCAGCCCCTGCAAGAAAGTTAATACTGTTGATCACATTTCTTGAAAATTGAATTTCAATTCAGATTTCTTGAATTTAACTTCTTCATATTATTCTTCAGTATTCAGTATTTTTCTTCACCAACCTCGACATGCAGAACTGTTTCCCCATTCTGTTTCGGAGAGAGAGAAGTAAAATTTGCAGCTATTCCTTGCTTGCCTGCTCCTTTCCAAAACTTGTATATTTTCAAATCTGTAAAGACTCCAAAGGGTTCATGGAGGGAGAACGTGTTTTCATCTAAGCTACCTGATGACATGCTTTTACACAGATTCACACAAACTTATGCACACCTGCCCTTAACCTTGACAGGCCTTTAGCATGGCCTTCCTTGCCTCTAATTCTAAGAAGAAGTCATCAAAGAACAGGGAATGGGGAAAAGAACTTCAAATACAAGAATGAGTAAGTAAAAATCATGGCAGAGCCTAGTCCACCATTCACAGTGCATGCTGCTTTGCAAGCACTGAGAAAATGCAGACAGCTCTACTATAGTCCTTTAGGGCAATCCTCACTTCTATGCCTTTCACCCTTCTCAAACCTGGAGCTGAAACAATACCTAGGGACCCCAGAGAGACCATGCAAAAGCCAGTGCCAATTGAGAAGAGCCTGGCAAGTCTACTTCCTGCTCTCAGGATTACGTCTGATTTATGGCTTACTATTGGGAAGCAAACAAGGAGCTGATCAGAGTCCTCTGTCTTGTAATTCACATCAATCCTGCTCTGGAAATGCAGCAACACAGTTGGCATTGAAGGAACGCCAGGCCAGAACAGGAGGTATCAAGTTAGCTCAAGTGCTGTTTGCATTAGGGTAAAAATCATGACCACAGTATAGGGTCAATCTATGCCCTGCTTTAATTATCATCATCCTTTTCTAGATGCTGCTTCACTCTCTCTTTAGAAATCCTGCACCTAAGCAGCAGGCATGACAATCCCTAGCTATATTGCTAGCATTATTGCATTCTTCCTCTCCTTAACACATTTCTGACTGCTCCCACAATGGCTCCACAGCACCAGTTTCCTCATTTATTGTAAACCTAACGCAATGGTAGCATCAAAATATTAGCCTGGCTTGTTGATCATCCCAACAGTTCTTGATGATTTTCCAAGGAGAAAATATTGCTGAAGGAATAAAAGGTGCACAAATGTCTAGGGTTTTTTTTTTATTCATGAAAGATAGGTAAATAAGGAGGGTTTATAAACTCAGGGTTTGTAAACATCACTAATTTCTCTTGGGATATTTCATTATCTCCATTTTTAATTCATGTACAGGTAAAGGGTCACATTTGTGAAACATGATTTAATTAGCTGTGGAAATATCATGATTCACTGTTAATCTCACAATAAATGTAATGCTCAGGGAATCCTTTATATATATCCAGTTCAGCAAAGCTCTTAAACAAATGTTTACACTTCAGTAATGCTAGGTACAAAACAACATCATACATTTCTTGATTTTCCAAGATGGTTATTGGAATGCCTACTTTGACAGAAACACTTCCTACAAACATACACCCACCACCATCACATACACACAAAATTAATAAAGCAATTGTTGGGTTTTCTTCTTAACAATGAATAACTTAGCAATGAACAATCATATTGGCAAACAAACTAATTTTAAGTTCCTAGGTAAAAACACTCCCTGCGTCTCTGTGGGACAAGCCACATTTAAATCCTGCTTACAGCTGGGACACCACAATGCTATGGTACTTAATAGCAATAATAATAGTGCTAACAGCAGTCTAATCCTTGCTCCCAAAGATTCCTCCTTCCACACACAGTGACTGCTCTTGTACTCTGTCTTCACTGGGGTGAAGCTTCTTATACAGCAGTGTATCAGGAAAACAAAGGAAATGCAATTTCTCAGCAAATGCACCTGAGTTCTGCTCTGCCCACCCAAACCCAAAGGCACATAAAGACTTTCAGTACCTCCCAGCACATGCATTCCCTGGGCATCACGAGGAATGCAGACCGTACCATAAATGATTCTACCCTGCATCCCAGCAAATGGCATCTTAATGATTTCAGCTGTAGCAAATGTGCTGGGATATGCAGAGGTGGTCAGAAAACATTGAATTGACCTTCTACATGTTTTCAGTTAATCAAATAACATCTCACTACATTTCTAAAGGAAAAAAAAAAATAATGTCTTTGCGTTTCCTTGCTGTATTTTAATTTTTAATATTTTTTTTTGTCAGATAGCCATCTAAAATAATTCAGCTGCATTAACTTTTCTTAGCAAGTAATGTTTCAACACAAAACCACCAATAACTATGGAAAGAAATGTCCATCAGGGATTTTTATGTTAAACCACTATACAGTCTTGGAAAAGAAAAGAAGGTAGAGAAGTAGAAAAATAGGATAGCTTGTTTTCCCATGAGTCAAAGGCATCAGCTCTTGTCTTTCCATGTCATCTTGCTATCAATAAGCTGTTGCTAGGATGTGAATGTTTCCATGGCAATGCATGAACTCTTAGTTTCACTAACAGCACTGTTCTCCACACACACACACTCTTTCATTTTCTGAGATTATTTATTTTTTCATACCTCAGGAACAAATATGGAAATGAAAACAGAACAAGACGGGCAAATCCTGCTTCAGACCAAAATCTAGAAAGACCCGAGGACTTCGGTGTGACTCCAGGTAAATATCTCTGAGACAGCATCATGGCTTTCGCCATAGTTTACGGCTTCTACTTCAGATTTCTGGCATGGGGCAGAGAACGACAACAGGCTCAGGAAATTTTCTGAAACCTGCAAGGCCGTAGTTGGTGCAGAGGAGGCTGCATTTTCAGCGCCGGCTTTGCTGGATGCGCAGCCTTTCGGCAGGCAGAGCGCCCTGTGCGTGCGCTCGGCGCAGGCGGGGGAGCCGAGCCGGGCGGCGATTGCCACCTGTTGGGTCTGGCACGGCAACTGCAGGGCCGGAATGGCAACTGCAGGGCTGGAATATGGCACCTGGGGACCGGCTGTGCCCGCGTCCTGCCACCCTCCCCGGGGAGGAAGGAGCGGCACCTCCGCTCCCGCAGCGCTCAGTCACTGGCGCTTCAGCCGGGTCGGCAGGCGCTGACTTCTTCTTGACAAACTGTTCAAGTAAGCAAACATTAAACCAGTATTTATTTACAAATTGGGTGAGAAAATCAAGCGGTGCAGCTGCTTTTCGTCTCCTTCTCTCTGATTTTTACAGGAGGAAAAACACCTTGGAATGAAATTTGTTTTCCGCATGTCTTCTCCCTCCTTAGGCAAAGGAGACAACAGGGCTAAGGCCATAGCTATCACTTCTGTCGCTCCTTTTGTGACTTTTTTTCCAAGCAAAACTTAGGAGACAAGGAGTTAAATGGCAAGGAGGGAAACGGAAGTGTTCCTTCTCACCTTGCTGCTCCGTGTCCAAAACAGGCCGGGAGGTGCTGGCATCACCTTGAGACGGATCTAAACACTGACATCACACTCCTACCGCTAAGAAACTCTTGACTTGCTCACGTTTCAGGAGACTTGCAGCTCATCCTACTGCTCAATCGTTACCATGAGCCTGACTGGACACCCCGGGCTCAATTCAGACCTTTCTGAAGCTAGAGGGCAAAGCCAGACGGAAGAGGAAGGTAGTAGGTTACAGAAACATCATACACAAACAGGTAGGAATCTCGGGAGAGATTCTGATTCAGCACATAGAAAGTTGTAGATAAAGCAGTAAGATAAATCCTGATCTGTACTTTCTTGTTTGCCTCCATTTATTAGATGACTTTCTAGGAAAAAATGTGTGACAGTAAATCCTAACAAACATAGCCCTTGAGATGGTGAAGTTTGAGGGCAATGGAGATGAGTGGCCATGCTAGAAATACAAGCTGCCTCTTGGGAAATACAAGTTCAGAGCCCAATTTATGAGCTCTTTACATTCCACCCCTTCTGCTTCACAAAACTTGGGTGGCAACTTGTGCTAGACTCTCAAATATATTCAGCATGACTTTTTTTTTCTCCTTAGCAATAACACATAAATATCTCTGGCATTAATTACTTTGTGTTGTTTTTTTTCCAAGTGGTTTTGACAGCTCTCCTTGATCATGGGACAACAATTTTCTTTAAAATACTCAATTTTCTAGACAGCCACCTTAAGCTACAGCTGAAATGAAGAATATTTATGGAACTCCATTGTTTAAAATTGATCTATTACTGTTTTTCATCATTTGGCCGGTCCCCTGCTTTCCACAGAATAAAACCCCAAGCAGTTAGAATGTCACCAGAGTCACATATTCAGAGAGGTAGTCAGGATCTTCAGAAACAATGAATTTATCTCTCAGCAACCATTGCCTTCCCTTACTTTGATATATTTGCCCTTTTACTGAGCATATTTTCCAGTGCCACATTGAAAGTTTAAGTGTTTTTCAGTGCTTCCTTCTGAGAGGCCAATGAATGTAGATCAGCCTCTGACCCATATACCTGTTTGAAGCATTTTTAACCTTAAAAGGTTAAAATAATTGTTCCTCACATTCTAAAATCAGTATAGGGCCTGTGACCTGTAACTAGCAACAGTGATCTTACTGGTTCACTTGACAACAACATTAGTTGATTTCTCATAGCTACTTCCTTAACAGTTGTCATAAGGCTGTCCTTTTTGACCAGTATTACCTAAAGATGCTGAACTGTGACACCTGGGGATGCAACACTACAATCTTTGTGGCTCACAATGAACCAATTATTGCAAAGAGTTAAGTAATAAGATACACGTTTGGCTGAGTCATGTTGCTCAAAATCTGGCATGGGGGACTGTCACCAGCCCAAACAACTCATGAGGGCACAAGATAAAAAGCACAACACTGTCAGAATTGCCATTAGCTGTGCTACATTCATTGAAATGTCAAATACACACAGATTCTTTTTTTTTAAATGTTGTCATTTGTCCAATTTCAGAACATTTTCAAAACACTTTATTTGAATGAAAAGTGACTCAGCTTGAGACATGGCATAACTTATGCTCATCTTTGATCATTTCTAGTGCAGTTGAAGATAAATTATATGCTAGAGTATGGTCCCAGACCCACATAGGCCAGTGGAATCCTGCAATGGCCTTCAGTGGGCTTTGGGATTACAACAAAATGACACATACTGAAGGTAAGAAGAAGCATTGACAGAAGATAACACTTTGAAAGACTTACATTAAGTTCCTAAGCACCTTCTCCACAGGAAACTCAAAGGAAAAATATCAGCATGTCTCTCAGCATTCCTTTTTGCCATGTAAATTATTTTCAAGAGGTACCAGCTATCTTCCCACTGCAAGACAATAATGTGAAATCCCCTCTGGATTCTCTGCCCACTTCAGATGCTGCTGTGGGAATGCTGCTGTGGGAAAATCACTGGCAGGACCCAAGGCTGTCCTCCCAGGCCAGAGGTAGGAAGGAAATAGCACAGTAATTGTCCTGTACTGCTCCCATGGCTACAGTGCTCTTGCACCCAAGCAAGCTGGTTTAAAGCAAACATGATGCAGTCCTTTCCTCTGGCACCCCACCACAGGGTATTAACACACTTCTGCTTTCCATCATAACTGACAGTTCTCATCCCTCCTGGTTTGAATCCAGAGCTAAAACCCTTCTTTGCCAACTGGGAGAATGAGCTCACAAAATGTGTTGGGGCTACAAACCCGTCTTCTCCCATCATCTTCCCCAGATCCCTACCAACATTTCTTGCCTTCTCTTACAGCAAGACTATCAAGGAACGGGAGATAAAACAGTATGAGATTTAAAGAATAGTATAGTTTAAATTAATTTAGATCAAAAAACATTAAAGTCACCCAAATGCAGTCTTGTAGGTTTTGCAAAATGTCACTATGATGAAAGTGAAGGTTTCTTCCAAAGAAGGTGATTTCATCAGTGATAAATGGAGAAAAATTGAAGGCAACCTCTGAAGTACTTAGTGAACAAGATTGCAGCCTTTAAACCAGGCAAAGGTACTAAGAGGGAATATTACAATTCTTAGCTCCCCCAACCACTTTTTTATACCTTATAATTTCTAGATTCACTTATCTAATAATACATTCTCTCACATTTTTAATTTCTGGTTTCAGATTAGTTAATTACAATAACCTGTAAATATATTTAAACATATTTCAACTAAAACTGTTTAGCTATGTTTCCAACCTGAGCTCTACTTAAGTTTTTGCCTGCATATGAATCAAAAGAGTGTTAACTTATTCTAAGTACTCTTATTTGGGAACAGAATTTGATGCAAAAATGTGAGGTATGACTTTGTAAAGAGAAATTGAATACTAAGAAGTAAATCTACACAAAATACATTATATTTCATGATTTTCAGGGTTTACCAGTCCTTCTTTAATATTTTACTTTCTTCAGTTCTACTTGTTTATGCAAGAAAAAATTAATGTTTTCTTAATAACAAGGAACCTGATGTTTTCTGGATGTTCATCACTTATCTGTTTCAGTTTCTTGATCTAGGGCTGTAATTGCATAAAAATTGTCCTTTTATCTGCATTCACCAAGTTTTATGTCTTGCATACACTCAAGACAGTTTGCTTTTCATTTTTGTTACTGCTAATAAAGCTAACATTCTTTGCCAGTTTTATTCTGAAAACATCTTTATTTCACCCCTGAGAAATTTAAGACAATATCTAATTTGGAGATGTGGCATATCAGGAAATCTGGATTGCAGTTTAAGTTGAAAAACTGGCATCTAGTATGATTAAACATCTGCTAAAAAGCCCCAGATTTCAGCCCTAATAGAGCCATGCAGGTTTTCCTCACATTTTGAAAGTCATGTTTCCAGGGGTGAAGGGGAGAAAAGTGGGGGCATAATTTCTAGGAGATTCAATCTAACATTATTTTGGAAGCACTTGAGAAGCAGTCATATGCCGTCAGGACTTGGTATGGCCCATGGAGAAAAGAAAAAGGTGTGGGGGCTTTCTGGTGTCACCAAGCTGGGTCAGCTAGGTGGGGACACTCTTCCAACTCTGATGGTGATTGCTCACAAGCAGGAAGCGATGGCTCAGCAGAGGTGATGTAAGGACTTCCCTAAAACAACAGGGCAGCAACCAATGGTCATAGGCTGGCTACCTCCTTTGCCTATGCCAGGCTCCTGGAAGGTCAGACTGGCTGCGGGTGAGAGAGTGGGACAGAGTTTTTGGGAACTGAGGAAGTTGGATTCACACTCATGCTTTTATTCAATCCCCCACACAAGAAGCTTGTCTGCCCTAGACAATGGCTCCATCCCCTCCCTGTCCCTGTTCCAGTCTGTGTTTCTCTGTCTGTTTTCCTCCCTGTATTCCTGTCAAAAGGCCGGAGCAGCTAAGATTGAGCCCAGGTGTGTTCCCTGCTGATTTGCACTGCAGCATCTTGCTACTCTGTACATGTACAGTCAGATAGAGTTTTGGACTGCATGAACAAGAATCAAATGAAATAATATTCCTGGCAGAATACCCAGCTCCTTCTAAGAATATAGAGCAGATAGAGACTTTCTTCCAGAGATCAGTTCCAGTCTCCCCCTAGTACCAGCTGTTATAGCACAGATCTCTTTCACAGACCTGGTCAAGTTTGGTCAGGCTCTAATCCTGAGACTATTTAGCATTTCAATCCCTTTACTGATCTTGGAAAACGTTTCCAGAACCCAGTTGTTTGGAGCATTTGCTAGAAGTGTACTTTGCATATTTAGGTCTGTCTTTGGACTGGGAAAGAACTAAGTATGTTCCCAAGGCTCCTTCTAGCCTTAAAACTCTGATATAAATTTATTTCCCTGTGTATTCATGTCTCACTCTTTATAGATCCTAATCAGTCTATTTACCTATGGCTTTCAATGGCCAGCAACTATTGCCTGCCTTATGTTGGCACAGTGTCTTAAATATAGACCTTAGTGAGGTGTTTAGATCAAAAGTTAAGAGAAAGCACTTCATCATTCCAACAGTATTAACATGTTTTCTACAGTTAACATATAGTTAATCTAAAGTAAGGTTAGCAAATATTTTTTTCCATAGACTATGGAACAATACTGTATGTAATAACATATCATTTCAGCGAGGCTCAAGTTTTGATTCCCTTTGATGTATCACAGATATCAGCTTGTCTACATTTACTTGGGTAGTAATTATGTTCCTCTCAGAACACCTCAATAAAATAACTCATTGTATGGTGGAAATTCTCACTTTGAAAATGATCTTATCTAGATAGTATTGGCAAGTCTGGGTCTTTGTTATTGTTTGTTGTTATTACTGTGGAAGGCAGCTTTTGCCTTTTTATCTGATTTGCTGTTGTTTACAAATTTCTTAGTGAGCATAACCTCTGGGAAAAGAATATTAATGATGAATTGGCAGCCAAGATAGAATATTAGCAAGTGTAGCTTCACAGTTTAGTAGTTTGAGCATTCAGAATAAAGTGAGGAGCCTCAGGTTCCCACCCTGGTTTACAGACCATTTGTGTGCTCTAGTCAGACTGCTTGACCTAAGTTATTGTTTAAACAGGAGTCACATACTATTTATCTCCCAGTTGAATAGCCAAAACATGTTGCTAAAGACAAAATCTTTTTTTAACTTTTTTTTACAGATACTCTGAACTGCTATGAGCAATGCCACAACTGTAACAACAACAACAACAAAGGTACAATCTTTGGAGAAGGAAAATACCGATCCTTTTTTCAGAGAGAAATGGAAAGTGATGTCAGGAGAGGCAGAATTCTGCATACGTGTTGTAACCACGGAACTCTTGCTTAGCAAGGGGGCACCTACTTGGAAAGAGAGCAATGGTCCCTGCACTGTCACCTGCAACCTGCTCTGAAATTGCTCAGAAGATCAAACTCCTCAATCTAGACAGGTAGAGGAGCACCTTCAATGAGATCTCAAATGGATTCCTGTATTTCACAGTAAAATGGGAATGCCACACTTGCTGGATACAGTGCCTCAGATGAGAGAAAAGCTGCTAGCACCTCACAGATGGCAACTGGATACAAATTGTTTTATTTAATAGTCTCAGGCAGCTTTCAGTGGGGGTAACTGAAATGAACTTATAGTCAGAGCCGAAGCCCAACACTAAGTCTTAAATCAGACGACCACATTCCTTTCTCAGACTTTGCCATAACCTAGCATTTCTACAACACATATACGTCCATACTATATTATCTCTCAGTCATGCACAACAGTTAGGTAGAGCAGTATGGAAGTCTCCTTTTCCCATTTTCAGTATTTCACAGCCATCAAAAAAACTGTGCTGTGATTTCTACAGAAATCAAGCATAAAATAACCTTCTTTTGCTCTTCAACTTACGGTATATTAAATAAACTGTAAATGTTGAATTTACAACATTTTGCTTGTCACAAACTTCAGTTTTGTTTGCATCTACCCAGGATCTAGCACTTCATTCTCCTTTTACCAATGGAGAATATTTTGCCAAAACACGGCAAAAATTTATATCCACAGAAAGCCTAACTAGCCCTTGAATAATCTATTAGTAGTCAATAGAGTTGGTCTGCAGAGAGCTTTTTGACCTCCAAGGGAATTATTTGCACATTAGAAAAACATTTATTCATTTCTTATGTTTATTTAAACACTGTCAGACAAATGACATACATTGTTAGCTCATTGTTTAAAATTTCATAAGGGGTTGGGGCATGCTATGGGCATTTTTCTGTCATGTACCAGTGAGGAGATTGCAGGTATCACCATGTTCAGTTGAATTGAAATCTTCTGAAATCTTTCCCCATATGGCAAATCCTTCCCCAGCTATCACAACCAGGTCCATCCTATTTTCAAAAAAATCCTAGCCTGAAATCTTTGGAAGGAATGAACTGTGAGCAAAAGTTTGCCTATTGAGTTGTCTTTTTCTTTTCCTTCTCATGGTGTGACTCTTGGGGTAGTCCTATGCAGGGCCAGGAGTTGGACTTTGGTGATCCTTGTGGGTCCCTCCCACTTTCAGATATTCTATCACTTTGTGAAAATTTTTCTTAAGATCAGAAAAAAGTTTGAAAGTTTCTGGGAAACTCAGAATGTACATGAATTCAGTGCCAAAGGATTACTATCATTGCAAGGGCTATTATCTTATATGTTTTATTATCTTATTCACTAATATAAAATCATCTTAATGTACAATTTGCACTTGGATACCATTTTAGCAAAATAAGATAAAATATAAGTAGATTATATCCTTTGCAGTCAAGCTAATTCCACTATATTTCTTGCCAGTGGAAATCCCTAGCTCACCTCTTTTTCTCATGTCAGTTTTCCAGTCATCTGATTTTCCACTTAACTAGAGCTATGCTGACACAAACCACTTGAAATAGTTACTCATAAATGCTGCAGTGCTACTTACATCTTATTCTGTCCCCAGTGGTGATCATGTATTATTTCCTATATTATCTGACAGTAACTGCCACAGGCTCGCTAGAAAAGTTGGTTTAAATGCATAAAGAATACAGCTACATAAAGAACTGCATATCTTGGGTGTTTATAGATCTAGTCCTGATTTAATTAATCTAAAACATGTAATTTAAATAGGAGGTGAATGCATGAATACCTCTGCGGCTGAATTGCAAATCAGGAATTCATAAACTAAGGTCACAGCTTGCTTAACATTCACAAAACATGCCCAAAGATTCGATTTTTTTCCTCTAATCCCGGGAGCAATTCAAATAACACTAAAAATTAATCCATCACTGGGTTTTTGCTCATGCAGTAAATAGCACTCTCTTCCTGAGGAGAAACCAAACTAGGTAAGACCAGCAGTTCAAACCCAGCTTTCCTTAAACTGTGGGATAGGGACAAAGGAAAAAGAAAAAGGGAAAAAAAGGAAAAAAAAAAAAGTAAGTTTTAAGTCTCCTTCACAAAAAGAAAACAGAAAAGGAGAGCTTGCTTTTCTGATTTTGCACACTATTTTCTTTGACAAAAATATTTTTACAACCCCAAGTGTCTCCATCTTTTCATGCCTTTTCCCAGGAGTTCTCCTAATGCAACAGAAGATGAGAACATGCTGAGAAAATTCACTCAGCTTTGACATGGTAAAGGACAATGCTGAGCAAAGAGTAGCTGCATCTTTAGCAAACCAACATAACTACTTCCCTTACTACAGAAATTATTAACAGGAAAACTGTATTTCCTTTGAAGAAACCATTCACACAGATAGTTTTAGATGTATGTGTAGTGTATGCTGAGGCAAACTAGATAATGGGGGTGCTCAGGAAACTCTCATTAATCAGAAAATGAATTAGAGATCAGCAAGTCACTGTTAAGAGTACTTATGCGGTGGATGGCAAACAGTGGCCAAAAAAAGCAGACAATCATGCAATAAGGAATATGAATTGTTGTAGAAGATACCTGCATACCTAATACTATAGTGTTAATTCTTTGGAAATAATTGAACTCTATCCTTAACTGCATTACCTACTGGCAGTCATGATGCATGGGTAGAGGAAGAGACACTGACATTTGAAAATATTACATTAAGTACAGATGGGTGTTAATGCCTTTCAGACAAGACAGGCCTAAATACAAAATGCCTACAATTCAATTTTGTTGTTATTTACAGCTGACAGTGGATTTCTGATGAGTATAAGGATAAAGATAAGTGTAGGTGGTTCTCAGACAGTAGAAAATAGCACTAACATACCATACTATGAAAAAAACCCCAAGGTTACAAATAGATGCCAGGAAAGGCTCACTGACATTTTTCCTCATGTGTTATTATAGCTCATTTTTATGGTATTCACAACAAAAACCCTTCCATGTAGGGGAAGGGGAAGGGGAAAGGGAAAGGGAAAGGGAAAGGGAAAGGGAAAGGGAAAGGGAAAGGGAAAGGGAAAGGGAAAGAGGAAGGGATAAGCCATGTCTTAGCAAATGTAAGGATATCCTCCCTGTCTTGGGAAGTCCCTAAGTGAAAACTTATGGAAACCAGAAAAAAATCTGAGGAAGCACTAATACATGCTGGTCCTGCTACTATTGTATTGTGTTACAGACAGCACCTGCTACTGATGACTAACAAAGTCAGGATTTAGGCTGACATCTTTATATTCTTACTCTGTATATGGTTCTGTGAACCATAAATAGTATTCTGGTTTCTCCAAGTAAACACAGCCCTGCAGTGGTCTGAGTTCCACAGAAACATGTCACTAGGTGGTATCTTAACTTCAGCATCTACTTAATACTGAGTTCAGTGAAACTGCTGCTGTGATTCACTTTAAATAAACCTTAAGGACAGGATTCTTGTACAGTCTAAGGACACCACGTGGCAGCAATGACACAAGACTTTCTGAAGACTCAACAGGAGAACCAGATGAACACCTTAAAGGATATCTTTAATGGCAATGGATGTCTATGTTCAAGGAACTGAACTTCACCCTTAATTGGTCACCGAGAAAGCCTAAAGCCTATGTCAAGACTGAGCCCTCTAATTCAAATTCAGTGGCCCATATTTTGCAATTTTTTTTTATTTTTTTTTTTAGCTCTTAGTGCACACTTAAATATTCTGCTGCTTTGGGACACAGAGAAGGTACTAATGTCTAAAAGCCAGAGGATAAGATATGACCTGGGACCTGCAGTGGAGAAGGTCAAAACTTGAATATTTATTTCATTTTGTTGATTAATGTCATTCCAACCCTTTGAATATAAAGAGAGAAGCAACAGTAAGTCCAAATACAATGGTGCTGAGATAGAAGATCATTCCATGGAGAGGACACAGTGAAATCTCATGGTAGGGAAGAATAGAAAGAGACAAAAGGTTTTGGCAGGTGACCTGGAGATTCTGGGATTGCTAAAACATTTCAGAGAGCACCATGACTGTGCTGAAAACTAATTTTGATTCAACTTTTCATTTTAAAATTTCAATAGGAGCAGATGAGACTAATAAAAATAAATCACAGATTAAAAAAATAGCATTTTGAAAGTAAAACTTTGCTCCATGTGAATTCATTTTTTCTGGATATTCTTTCTTGGCCAATTTTAAAATGTCAAGTTTTGTATACAGCTGAAATTAAAGTAATTTTTTAAAACTGTAAGCTTCTCTGAGAGAATGAATTTCTACTCTGTGTGTCTCAGACAGATTCTGTGTGGGCTTAAGAAATTTAGGCTGGAACAAGGAGCTTTTGAAGGAGACAGGAAAAGATACACGTGAAAGTAAATTATTGACATTTTTACTATTAAGCAGTTTTAAAGTGAATTGCTTTTAAGCTGCTGGACTTCTAAACTACATCCAAACCTTGCTTAGACATAAGGACAAGGTATTCTAAATCAAACTAGTGTTATGGCCAGCCTGAGAAGGCAGAGAAGGCAGAGAAGGCAGCCTGTACTCTCCATTTGTAGAGTTGTTTGAGACATAAATATCAGTTTGGGTCACTTATTTTTTGGTGCCCCTAAATTTCAATCTGGAATATAGACTTCTGACTACATTTACAGTGTCCTTCTAGAGAGACATTTCTGAAGAAGGAAAGGGTGTTGGTCTTTTCTTCTATCTGGAGGACCGTACGAAGGAAGGCACATGCTGTATGCATATGTCTCTCCACAAGTAGGCTGTTTTCTCTTTTCTCCTCTTTTCTTTCCCCTTTCTTCTACTCTTAATGCTAGAAATAAGTCTCAAAGTTTGGTATTCTTTGTAGGAGGTGGGAGTTAAGGCCGAAGTAGAAATATAGATCCATCTTTTTATTAAAGATCACATAAAGTGAACATTGATAATACCTATACCTGCACATCCTTAGATACCATTCTGGGATTGCAAAGGAGCCTCTTTTGAGAAAAGGGGAAAGGTTTCCAGCCTTCAAGGCACAAATCTGTTTCCCAATACGACTGGAAACATCTGGTAATCATCTCTCATCGCCTCTGACACACAAATATCTATTAGACAGAAAGAGCAAACACTTTAAATAGAAGATATTGGGTATTTTTAGTAGCATATTGTGACAAGATTAGCCCTTCACTCTTTTAAAAATTAAAGTTTCTGCTGTTGCATAAAGCTACTCTACTCAAATTTTTCTATACTACCAAAGAAAAGTTCAAATCAATAGTTAAAAATAGAAGGATATTTATGGTGAGAAGACACATCATCCACTAATACTTGACGACAGATATGGTGATTGATGCACCTTGGTTTATTTGCTAGTGTTGCTTATAAAACACCACAAAAAAGTAGTGACGAAAATTTACAAGTAACAAGAAACGTGTAACAAATAAGGAATCAGTCCTAGCACCTCTGAAGTGCCCCTGTCAGCACATGCAGGTGATTTTGTGGACACTCAATGCAGTGAGGGCGTGGTTTGGGATCTGAATAGATGCCGGCAGATCCACGAGCAAGGAGCCATCTGACAAGGCACCTGACAGGGAATGTGCCCAGCCCCAGTTTAGGATTCCATACCATTGTGCATGCACTGTAGTCTGGAAGCAACCCACATCAATTTACACCCAGTAGAGAAAAAATATGTTCCTTATTGTTACAATGCCATAGAAGGAAAGAAACAGATACAGATAAACTGATGGATAAACTCCATGGCTTTAGTCAACAAAAATTTCTACTCATCCCAGGGTATAGGTCATTACATGTTCTCATGGGCAAGTTATCCTCTGGAAATTTATGAAATTGAAGACTACATTAATTTAACTTGGGCACTTAACAGAGGCACCTGTGTTAGGGATTTCGAGGGCCAGCATGGACACAGGAAACAAAGACAGAGGCTTCCTCAGGAGAGGAAATGAATCATCTTGCACGTGATTCAATGCACTTCCCACTCTGCTGCTACTTCTTCTCCACACTGTAGCTCTGTTCTCCATCCCTCCTGTACATCCTTATGATACTCATGAACAAAAGAAAGTTTTACTAGAAGGACCTGGAAGGGAAGAAATAAACCCACTGGCTTGCTGTTTTTTACTAGAGACAGACTCTCATCTGCAATTGCATCTTCTGTATTACAGCTGAAGGACCCCATGTGTTTGCCTACATTTTATTTTGTCTTGTGCCTTAACCCCACTCAGCATTTGATGGTCCAATGCTCTCCTGGGCATTTGCATTTAGGGAGCCCCATCCAAAGGGCTGTGTGACTGACCAAGTGTGCTATTGGAAGGCCTGAATCCTGGGGTGCTCTGAATCCAGTTTCACAATACTTGAATATGAAAAACCTATATTCATTCAAAGAGGGCAGACTGACTTCAGCCTTTCTGCTGCGCAAATGATTCATTCCAGGATTAATGAAATTTCAAGGTTTTGGCAACCCATACTCCCACAGTCTGCCATATCAAGGCACAAACTTACAAGGACACTCTGAACTCTGACTTAATGTTCTAATTACCCTGCTTACTCGACCTTAGAAGTGGTGCAGGAATTGCAAAGGTAATAATTGCCTGGCAGGTGAAACACTCACAATAGCAGGATCATGGTTCCTGCCTCCTAGACTTCTTTTCCTCTGTGCTTATTTTCACAATGACTTCATAGGTCCTGACAAGATGTGGGACTGAGAATTGTTAAGATTTTTATATAAATGAAGTCTTGAACAACGATTTGTCACTCTCCCTTCAATTGCAATTTCAGTGAGCAGCAAAATCTCACACCCCCTAATGATATTTGGCCCCCTACTTATCCAGTACTGCTGCACAAATTCAAGTGGTCTTTTAACCAAGAAGAGAACACTTCTACCTAGGATTAACTTGATGAAAGACAGATACACTGCAAAAATCATGCATTTAATGGATAATAACCATTTTGTATGCTTCCACTGTACATGTCATCTGAGGATTGCAGAACACTTCTCAAATGTTAATTGAACTTCCTAATACCCTTCTGAGACACATAAAAGATGTAATGAAGGCTTCAGCTCCTCAGTAAACTGTACTAGCTTCCAGGAGAGAACCAAGAAATTATCTGACAGTATATAAACACTTCAGCAGGAAGTGAGAAATGTCAGCATATTACTTTGAAATAAAGCAAAGGGAATTCAGTAGCAGTTTATTCCAGAAGGCTAAAACTTCCTTTTGCTTCAGATTCACTGAAGCATTAATGAAAATACAAGTCAGGAATTTACTATTCACTCCTATTAGCACAGCTGACTGTTTAGTAATACAAGTGCCCCAAGCTCTTTCTGAAGTACCACTGCAGTAAATTCTGCAAAAAAGCAACATCCGTTGTTTCTCTCCTCCTCTTCCTGCATCATTTGCTATCCCTGTACAGCAGCTATACCATCAACTATGGCTATTGTACAGCCTCCCACTATGGGTCATAATATGGATGCAGCACTAAGTGGTGTGGCCCCAGGCAGGCCAATTCTGTGAGGCCAAGGCTCTGGAAACATAGAATCATAGAATCATAGAATCATAGAATCACAGAACGGTTAGGATTGGAAGGCACCTTAAAGATCATCTAGTTCCAACCCCCTCGCCATGGGCAGGAATGCCTTTTCCTAGACCACTTTACTCCAAGCTCCATCCAGCCTGGCCTTGAACACTTGCAGGGATGGGGCATCCACAGCTTCTCTGGGCAACCTGTTCCAGTGCCTCACCACCCTTATGGTAAAGAATTTCTTTGACTATCTAGCCTAAACCAACTCTCCTTCAGCTAAAGGTCATTGCCCCTTGTCCTATCACAACATGCTCTTGTGCAAAGTCCCTTTCCATCTCTCTTATAGGCACTCCATCTCTCTGAAAGGTTGTTATCAGGTCTCCTCAGAGCCTTCTTTTCTCTAGGTTGAACAACCTCAATTCTCTCAGCCTTTCTTAGGAACAGGAGAGCTACTCCAGCTCTCTGATTATTTTCATGGTCCTCCTCTGGACTCATTCCAACAGGTCAAGGTCTTTTTCGTGTTGAGGCCCCAGAGCTGGATGCAGCACTCCAAGTGGGCACTCTCTCACAAGAGCAGAGTAGGAAGAGAGATTCACTTCCCTCATCCTGCTGGCCACGCTGCTTTAGCAGCAGTGCAGGATGTGGTTGGCTTTCTGGGCTGCAAATGCATGTTGCATTTTTTGTTCAGAAACCTCCTCAAGTCCTTGTGCCCAGGGCTAGTCTTGATCCTTTCAACATTCAGTCTGTACTTTGCTTGAGATTGCCCCGACCGAGGTGCAGGACCTTACACTTCACCTTGTTGAACTTCGTGAAGATTGCACAGACCCACCTCTCAAGGTCCCTCCAGAAGCCATCCTTTCCCACCCGCCTGATGACCACACCACGTAATTCCATGCCATTGGCAAACTTGCCGAGAGTGCATTCAATCCCACTGTCCATGTGTTGTTCACAAAGACGTTATAAAGTGCTGGTTCCAATACCAGCCCTTGAGGAGTGCCACGTGTCACTATTTTCCACTTGGACATTGAGACTTGGACTGCAACTTTTTGGCTTTGACCAGCCAATCAATTTCTTATGCACCAAATAGTTGATCTATCAAATCTATGTCTTTCTGGTTTAGAGACAAGGATGTCATGGGACAGTGTCAAATGCTTTGCACAAGTCCAGGTAGATTATGTCAGTTGGGCCTTTCTCTTCTACCCCTGCTGTAACTCCACAGTAGAAGGCCACTAAATTTGTCAGGTATGATTCGCCTTTAGTGAAGCCTTGTTGGCTGTCACCAATTACCTCCTTGTATTCCATGTGACCTTCTTTGCCATGACTCTTTTCCCTGGTGTTCTACACATTTACTTATACCAAAAGGAAGATCTTTCCTGCCTCCCAGAACTTATGTTCTAAGTAAATCAAGAGAGCAGACAGATTCTGTTCCCCTGGGTAACAATAATCAACAAGTCTTTCCTCAAGTTCCTGTTGCCCTGTGAAGCTCCATTGATTTCAGCAGTTATAGCTTACTTACTCCAGTAATATCAAAGACAAATTAGTCTCATGGTTTTCTTTATGGTCAAATGATTTATGGTACAAAAAGATAATGGCATCCAGAAAAGAAGTTTTGAATGTAATGCTAAGGGTGGCATATCCAAACCAGAAAAGAATAAGGCTACCACTCTATCATTTCAAGCACTTCAAATACATAAAACATTAAAAGATAATTATGCAACTACAATATCCATGTTTACAATCATCCATCACACAACTTTCCACTGCATTCCCCATATGAGCTCCCATTTATCTCAGGCAAAAATGCACATGCTTCTTCACTCTATTTATTCTTGCAGACAAAGACAACAAAGTCACGCATCAGAGGTTACAAGAGATCTTAACCTAATAAACGACATATGTTTCATAGAAGGGAGAAATCAGAGAGAAAAGATATTCAAATATCATTGTATCCCAACAGGACACCTTTCTTTTGCCAGTTAGCATTCAGAATCTTAGTGACAAATTAAAGGTCATTTTCCTATATGTCATATCCTACTGCAAATTAATTTTTGCAATCACTAATTGATGAGAAACTGGAAGTGCTTATTATACAGATAAGTGTGAAAGCTGCAAGTTGATTTCTTTCTCATATTGTGGTTATTTGGAAATGAATCATCTCCTATGCTCTCTTTTTAGTAACTGCAGACTACTTGCAACTGAAAAGAAAATAGAAAAGGAAGGAAGAGAGAACATAAATCAGAAAAATAATAAATAAAGGTTTATTTCAAAATTTATGTTACTTAAGAATACATAAATACAGGACATATTTGTGACCTTTCATCCTGTCTTAAGTAGTACTATTATCCTCCTATGCAAATGTGAAAACTATGACTCAGACATCTAATTTGTGTAGCTTGCTGATTCTGTTATGCATTTGACAAAAAGGCTTAATAACTCACTGAGCAGAGTCTCTGCATGCTTGCACATATTCACAATACAAATACTGCACTCGGAATACAATAACACACCATGTTTCAGTGAAATCCTGTGCCATGTGGCATCAAGATTATTACTTGCTCATATGTTGTCTCTTGTACTTGCTGCAAAGAAATAAGCTGAGCAGACATACTTGTCCTAGAAATATTAATCAGGAAAACTCTTTGCCCTCCTTCAATGTCTCTCCTCACCAGGTTCATTGTTCAAAATGGATTAGTGTGGGAACAAGGCTACAATAGCTCACCCTTTTCTCAGCCCATGAACTGGCAAGCCACAGATGAAAAAAGAATCATCCCAAGACAGTTCTGCTTTCTGACTGTCATGGTTTAACCTCAGCTGGCAACTAAGTACCACAGAGCCACTCACTCACTCCCTACTCCTGCTGGAATGGAGAGGAAAATTGGAAAAAAGCTTTTTGGGTCAAGATAAGAACAGTTTAATAATTGAAACAAACTGAAAAAATAGTAGTAGTAATAATAATAATAATAATAATAATAATAATAATAATAATAATAATGGAGAAAGAGAGGAACATAGCACAGGAAAATGAAGTTATGAACAATGCAAGTGCTTATCATTCACTCATCAATGCTCAGCCCATCTCCAAGCAGTGATTATCCCCTCCATCCCAGTTCATACACAGACATTGATGTTCTATTACGTCAGTGTGTTATCAACAGTATCCTTGTACTAAACCCAAAACACAAGATTGTGCCAGCTACTAAGAAGAAAACGAACTCTATCCCAGCTAAAACCAGGACACTTAGGAAAAATGAGTGGAGAAGTGTCTTTATTTTGTGTTTTATATAGGTGCAGTATTGTAAGATGCAAACTCAAACATTTGTCAAAGGTATGACAAGGACGAATGCAAGTAAACAACCTAAGCAAGAGTAGTGCTCTGCTTTCTGTCATAAATCTAAACTGAGATTGCACCAGCATTCTGCTTAAGATACTCTATTTAGACAATGTCATTATCTCGCAACAGTCATCTACAGAGCACTGTGTGGGTTGAGTTCAAACTCCAAGGTTTCTTTAAAGCAGGCATTTGCAAGTGTTAAAGTGAATTTGAGCACCAAAATCTGAATTTATCCTTTGGGCATAAGTTCCCTTACACAGTACCTGAGGAAGATGCCTCCCTCAATTCGAAATCACAGACACAGCTCCTTCCACTGCTGGGTGACCATCTCCATGTCACTTCACAAATCACTGCTGCTGCTGCTCCTATGCCTTCTCTCTCACATGTCCTAATATGAACCTCAAGAACAAGACACCCTGCAAAGAAGACGGAATGCCCGAGCTCTCATGTCTCATGAAATCAAAAGGACCTAAGCACAATTTTTAGCAGAGTGCTTAAATAGCAGATTGTTGTATTCTGTTTTGTTATCGTAATGTTTAATGTTCATATTTTATTGTTGTCCCCCATGTGTTGTGAAATGGTTTGTTCCCTTCCCGCCGTTGCCCCTGTCAGTTATTCCCAAGCCCCTCCCGTATTCCAGAGCCTTCCCTGCTCGTCTCCCGAAACCCGGCCCCTTCCCTTGTCAATCCTCCCTGAAGCCATACCCCCTTTCCAGAGAGTTCTCCCGGTTCCGCCCCACCATTGGTCGTTGTGCCCCGGTTGCCACCCACAAGTTACCCCATTGGACTATTGTATCCTTTTCCCCGCCTGTTGTACCTCCCCTGGTGTACCGCGATTGGCCAACCTTTGTACCTCCCCTTGGTCTCCTCCCCCGTATTTAAGTTGCTGCACACAGTGTCAAACCGCCTTTTGCGGTTCCCTCTCTCCGACCCCGAACCTCGTTCCTCCGCTCCTTCAATAAACCTCTCCCTGGAACCGTGAAAGGTGTCTCCCTGGCTCTTTATCCTGCCTTCGACCGCCTGCGCTTGTTGTGGTTCTAACCACACACCTCGACCACGAACCCTCGAAGGGTATAGTGGCGAAGCCACTCCTTGCACTGCTCTGCGGTGCTAGCCGGACACCTAAGGAGTGACAGATCACCTCAGGGGCAGGGCAGCGTCAGAGTGGCGCCCAACGTGGGGCAGTTCTACTGACCCACGACGAGCTTCAAGGGATCTGCGGATCCGAAGCCTTGGGGCTCCATCTACCCCGGTAGGAGCAGGCCATTGCGGCAGCGCTCCCGGGGAGGAGGCGGCAATCCTCTAGCGCCGAGGATCGCCTCCGAAGGCAGGACCTCTTGCTGGCCACTGCTGGACCACCCAACGGAGCAGGTAAGTATCCCCCAAAGAGGGTGAGGGGGGCTTACCAGGAAGCGGGGCACGGTGCAGGGTCTTTGGTGTGGGACCCAGTGTACAAAAGGCCGCTTGTCGGCTGCGTTTTTTGCACCGTTGCCTTTAGTCCCCTAGGGGTGGGGGGCTCACCGGGTGGACAGCCCTCATTTTCAGTTCTTTAAGTTTATCGTTTTAGTCAGCAAGAGAGTGAGTTAGGGTTGCCGATAATCACACCATGGGCGCCAAAGTATCGGCAACCCAAAGGGAGATGTTTGTCCAAGTTGCGGGTTCCCTAGAGGGTGGGAAAATTAAGTTTTCGAGGGGGGTTTTAAAGTCTTTTATTCGGTGGCTGGTCTCCCAATTCCCCGAGGCGTCACCCCAAGATATGAACTCCTTAAGGTTTTGGGAGAAGGTCGGTCAGCGTTTGCTGACGCTGAGCCGACAGGGTGACGCCTCTGTAGACAAATATTACACGCTGTTTATACAGATAAAAGATCTGGTCAAAAGAAAAGGGGGGAGAGAGAGCCAGCCACCGCGGGTTTCCCCAGTTTTACCCCCTCCTTCCCCTCGTCCCGCTCCCTCTTCCCTGGGGTCGGGAGATTCGAGAGGGGCAGCACGGCAGGAGCCGCAGGCAAGTCACTCGCCTGGCCCCTCTCGGTCCCCTCGACACCCTAGCCCTGGCAGCAAGGTACCAGCTGCCAGGGAGCCTTCTCCTGCTCCCTCTACCCACAGTTTGGCGTCCCAAAGTTCAGCCCCCAGTTTTACCCCGGTTTCTACCCCTAAACCTGTTTTAAAAAGTTGTAAGTCCCGTGTCCCCACTCCGAGACCCTCTCCCTCGTTGTCCACCCCCCGTACCCCAAAATCTGTTAGGTTTCAGTTTGATTCCCCGGAGCCACAAAATGGCCTCTGGGACTCCGAGGCACAAGATGGCGCCGGCCAGGTGGCGTGGTCGGCTCCTAGTGTCTCAGGTTCTTCTTCCCAGAATCCCTTTACCCAAGACATGTCCCCACCCCCTCCGTTTGTGGCTCCGCCCCCGAACCCCTTCGCCAACCCTTTCCTCTTCCCTCCTCCTTTCCCTATCCCCTCCTACTAC